>OY856187.1:81232064-81545547 GCA_963693315.1 Diogma glabrata | reverse complement strand
TTACTAAAATTATAAATGTTAATACATTTTTCTTCATTTCTAGTTTTACAAAATTATTTAATCCCAAACTTCCAGAGCTAAAAGTCAATGCGATTAAAGGATTATCCATAGGAACCATTGATAAAATATTTGTAGAATTTTCTTCTCCATTTTGGACCAAAGACTGGCTTGGATGTAGCTTCCTATGGAAAGATGAAGATATAAATAAAATTCGTGGAACAAAATATGATTGGTAAATTTAATTTCATATTTTTGGTTTTATTTAAAATAATTTTGTTTTATTTTAAGGTTAATCGATGTGTTCGGATTTTATGTTATTGATTTTCAACCAAATATATTATGTGGTTGGATAATTGGAGAAAGAGCAAGAGTAATGGAAAAACTACAACCGGAAGATATTACGAGTGGAATAGTATTTTTGTTACGTAAATTTATTATTGATTGGGATATTCCAAAGCCTGTCAATATTAAATGTAGTCGATGGTTTTCAAATCCAAATTTTCGTGGATCCTATTCATTTCCTTCAGTTACCGCTGATTTGTTAAAGACAAGTCCTGCAGATTTAGCCCTACCCATTACAAATACAAATGGTGTTCCTGTGTTATATTTTGCTGGAGAAGCAACACATAGTCATTACTTTTCCACGGTTCATGGAGCAATCGAAAGTGGTTGGAGAGAAGCTAACAGATTAAAAGATTTGTATAAGCCGTAAGTTTTTATAGCGATACTATTTTCTTCGGATTGCATGCATGATATTTTTTCCTTTTAATTCCAGAAACAAATCGCATCTTTAAATTTTAGTCAAAATTTTTTTTAAACCAAATACATTCTTGTTATCAGGATACCAATCCTCGATCTCATTTAAATAATTATAATAATCGAAATTAAGTTTTATATAATTTAAATATGTCCTAATTAAAACGATAGATGCTAAGATATCACCAACCAAACATAGTTTTTTTAATTAAACCTGTTAGATGTAATAACAAAAGAAATTAGATACGAAATTGCGATTTTGATTTTTTTATTAGATAATCTTTTGCATGAGCCATAAAATTAATTAATTTTTTTTTAATATAAATTAAAATGTGCTTAAACGTCTGTGAAACAGTGTTCTAAAAATAATCTGTTCCCAAATTACAGATCACAAAAACAAAAGCCTTCATCCGAAATATTTGATATTTTAATATTAGGTTCTGGATTATCAGGGTTAGGCTCTGGTTTAGCAATTACAAATTTTAATAATTCCAATCGCAAAATAAAATTTAAAATCCTAGAAGGTTCTAATCGTTCGGGTGGTCGAGTTTATACAACAAAGTTGAAGTCTTTCAATCAAGAACTAAATAACAATAATAATGACGATGATAATGATAATGAAGAAAAAGAATTGAATCTTGTAGAAGTTGGAGCTCAATGGATTCATGGAAAAAATAATTTACTTTATGAGTTATCAAAAGAAAATTACTATTTATCTGATATATTATCAGATGAAGGATTAGGATGTTACATCCGTGAAGATGGATACATTTTTAATGAATATTTTGTAAACAAAATTGATTTTAAAATTGGAAATATATTAGAGGAATGTAATCATTTCAAAACGAATAATCTATTACCAAATTCTATTGAATCGTATCTAGAAGAAAATTTTACAAAATTTATTAAAGAAAATTTAAGTGAAACAGAAATTCAATTAGCGAAACAGCTATATGATTGGCATTTAAGATTTCAAATAATCGATAATTCATGTTTGAATTTAAAACAAATTTCATGCAAGTATTGGGGTGAATATTGCTTTGCAGACGATGATACAAGTCAAGCACATTTAAATTATAATAAAAATGGATTTTCACAAATCGTTGAATATTTGGTGAAACAGATCAACACAGAAAATATAACGTATAACAAAGAAATAATTGAAATTCGTTTTGAAGATGATTGGTTTTATGTTAAATGTCATGATGGTTCTATTTATCAATCGAAATCTGTGATTATAACATTTTCGATTGGAGTTCTTAAGAAATTTAAAAATAATTTTCATAAAACGCTTCAAAAACCGTTGCAACAACATTTTGAAATTATTGATAATTTTGGGTTTGAGACGATTAATAAAATATTTTTAAAATTTGAAAAAAGCTGGTGGAGCGATATGAATGGGATTCAATTGATTTGGCAAGATGGAGAAACTTATAAGGTAAATGAAAAAAATGTCGAATTAAATCGTATACCGTATTATATTTAATTTAAAAAGGAAAGGGGGACAATCAAATACGTTAACGACAAATAAAATAAGTCATTTAATCCATGTTGTGTAGCTTGTATCTTATTCCGATATGTTCCATCTACACTTCTGACGCCCATCCATATAGGTACTGCATAAGCTATGTTGGATCCTCCAAATGCTTTATTAGCGGTGAGAATTGTGTTTTACGTGTTCCGCATAAACTGCCAGGTAGTGCTTTCAGTGAACTATTCCTATATTTCAGTCATGTTATCCCATTATTATTGTTCAACTGACCACTCTAAATTGTAACACACTATTTTCTGGTGTTTAAACACCCTGTATCATAGAATCGAGATTGGCATCATTTGCCGGTATTATTATTGGTCCGATTTATCTAAGGAGTAATAAAAAAGAAATTGAGTATTAACGTGAGATTATTCACCCCGGAACTAGGATTTGCGAAGTCCATTGTCGAATCACAACCACCAATATAGAACTTGTCACTTAATCGCTCTGCAATTCGCGTTCCGCTTAAAATTAGTTTGTTCTGAATGCATGGTGGTTTTAGGCACTTAAGTTCACAGTTTTAGTTAGTTTTCACTAGTTTACTATTTAAAATATAGATTATCCATGGATCGCTTTCGGTTTGTTGTTCTTTAAACCCTTTTAACAGAGTATGTAAATGCCACATGCTTTGACTTGTCATATCTTTCTTTCATTTTATCCTACACCGCGTCATAATTTACTCCTAAAAGTGACTAATGCGTTATTTGAGATACTGAAGCTTAAACCTTAGAAATATTAACATTATTGTGTATTAACGGATTTAATTAGTTATGAAAGGAAGGGAACTCCGAATATTGATCACTAAATATCGGAATATTGAGCCGCAGTAAACGAACTTCATCACTTAATTTTCACGTCTGTTGATAGTGGAAACGGATTTGGTTTAGCACCAGTTCTTCCATTATGTGATTACCAATATTAATGTATTAGTTCTTAGAGTTACTTCTCCCTTTGGCATTCATTGTCTTAAATTATTTCTAGTTTCTTCACCAGTTGTTCAACTTAACCTTTCAGTAACTTTCCTAAGAAATATGAAGGGTTAATAATGTTCTAATTTCATTAATACAAGTGTCATTCTCTGAAGTTAATGATAGATTTCAAACCTTTTTTTATTCGGTTGATCGTTCTATCTAGTTGCCGCCATTTAATTGATGTTTATCACCCAAATCACCTTGAACCCAAAATATAATGAAATAATGCTAACTCGCTCACCGTTATGAAAATATAGTAAAATGTTGTACGCAACTTAGTTTAAGTTGCCGTTCAGTATTTAAGTTTAAATAGTTCAGTAAGTTGGATTTGAATAGTTCATGTTCACTACATTTTTCCACAAATCTTAATCTAATGTTTGATGCCTAAAAGCCGGCTCGAAGGACCATGTAAATTTACCAACTAGGTCCGTGGCTATTTGGTTTTATTTTTCGATTTTTCTTTGTGTTTTTGAACACTATTCCAAACCACTATTCTCTTCTATCAGATCAAATGTTTTGTAGTTTGTAGATAGTTTGTAGAATGATTTTAAATCCGGCTCGAAGGACCATGTAAATTTGGCAATTAGATCCGCGGTTATTTGGCTTTATTTATTTTTGTTTTTGAGAACTATCCCTACTATCAGATCCAATGTTTTGTAGTTTTTAGATACCCTTTTTACTTTGATTTATAATTTTATTTCATTGTTTCATTCCAAACATGTTACGTATCGCATAAGTAAAGAAGAGTGAGCGCTGATTGAGCCCGTAGCATACGCTGGCTTAAGTCGGGCTATTGGGATAGAAGTGATCCGCCAGTAATGTCTTGTGAGGTTAGTTTTTACTTTGTTCACACGAATGAACCCAAACTTGCATTCAGTTAAATCCATTGTGACGTAGATGGTATTTTGCCGGCAGTTCTTGTGGGCTTAAACTACTCATATAAATTTTAGTTGTTCGACCAGTGATGTGGGATCTCTCGATGTCATAGATGCTGAATGCAACAGATATTCCTCTGGAACTTTGAGTAACTGATCGTAAACAGATCAGATTTGATCGGATTTGATCAGATCAGATTTCATCATGATCAGATTAAATCGTCGCCTGTAAGCCAAGCAGAATCAATGAGAGTGCTGCACTCCAATTAAGGATGTTTTGAGAAGCAAACAATGATGGTTTTAGAATTCCGTGAAATCTTTCGATTATACCGTTTGACAATGTATGGTAAGTTGGCACCCCGTGAATATCGATTATTGTAAGTATGTATGAAAACCCATTTGATTGTGGCCAAGGTCCAACTAAGTCGAAATAATCATGTTCGAAGCGGCCAGAGGGGCATGTCGTGTATTTACGGTGCGACGCATCTCATTTACAAATGTAAGCTCTGTTCCTACCGGTTGAAATCTCACCCCAAATATTAGAACAGTCGAAATTTATTAGTTGAAGCTGCTTAAAACCCTGGACGTTTTGTTCAATTGGCTACAAGAGTCTTGAGCTCTTGATCAGTTGTTGTAGCAAGGGGTGTCCATGTCCAGGTTCAGGAACTCTGCTACTGCCTTTGGGCGGTACGATAAATCTTCCTTCGTCAGGTTGGTTGAGTTCTTGATCAGTTTCTTGGAGTGTTGTTAGTTTCTATACATCAATGTCTGTGTATAGGATTGCCGAACTTTGAAAAACCTTTGGTCGAGACAGTGGGTCTGCTAAGACGATGCTTAGTTCCTTTATATGCCGAATGTCGACAATGAATCTGGATATGTAATTTAATCGACAAGCCTGCACGAAATATTTAGGCGCGTCAGGCTTCAGTACGGTGGTAAGTAAATTGTGGTGTTTGAAAAAAGTCAAAGACCTGCTCTCGGTAAAGTGCATGCGCAATATATTACATAAAGTTTTTTATCAAAAGCAGAATACATTTACTCCGACGGAGAGAGTTTTCGGGAAAAGAAGAATAGGGATACCAAAGTCCTATAAGTTCTTGCTCCACAAAAGCAACCATTGCTGTACCTGAGCAATCTGTTGTGACAGCTAGACAATAGAGTTGCATTAGGCTGTTCTACTTTGATCCGGTGAAAAGCGGAAGACCAAGCAAACGGATTTGTTTTTGCGCAAGTGTGCGATATGTTCTTGAATTAAAGCACTCATCTCCGTTCAAAATCGTTGAACTTGCTTAAGTGACGTTGGAGAAGGAGAATCTAATCTCGGCCAGCTACGATTCGAACCGTTTCGAAGGCATGCGCTCAAATTCATAAAAACCGAAGCAAACTGTATCTGGGTTTTGTATATGTTTCCGATAACGACTGGGATATGATGATATTAAAAGCATTACTCGATTTTTGAAAAAGACTGTGCCATGCAAATTTAAGGAAAAGTTGTGAATGTGTGGTAAGGCATACCTATCTGGCACCATAATTGAGTTAAGATGTCTAAAATCACCAAACGGTCGCCATTCGTTAATATCACATTTTTGGAATCAGGGGTTGTGGCGAGGCGGCAGATGAAGAGGATGGACCACAGAGATTCAATCTATCCATATGTTCAAACACCGCCTTAGTGATATTGTGTTTATGACATAATAAATCATCTAGGACGTGAGAAAAGAAAATGTCCTTCTTAGGGATTGCAATCCCGGGATTTTTTGCTTCACGAATCCCGGGATTGGTGAGGCAAAAAATCCCGGAATTGCATTCCCTAGTCCTTCCGTTGTTTCTGTTGTTATTATATGTTGCACAACGTTGTGATTAACAGGAGCGTCATAGCTGGGCATGTGTGAGGATAAAAAAGTTTGTCAGTGGGTTTTCATCTCTTGCATTGATTTGGTATAATTTGGATGATGAGTCATTTACGTTTGTAATCATAGCTACTCTAAGTTTTGTATTTGTATTCAACAATCGCTTGATTTTATGATCGATGAGCATGCCGTAATTGGTGAGGCAATCTGCGTCAGTTATTGGAGTTGATCTGACTAACTATAAAGGTATGATGAACGTATGAAATCCAAGAACATCTTGGAGGAGTATGGTTCCATTAGGAGCAAACACAAAATCTTGTGGACAGCTCGTGGCAGCACGATATTCAGGTATTACCAACACATCAACCCTTGTGTCAACAAAAATATTAAGTTGCGTTTTGGAACATTTAATGATAAGACGACGTGTAATTAATGTCCAAATGTCCGTTGTTGTAATATTGGGGTTGATTAGTTTCTCTGACCCGATGTGGATCTGTTCACGAACAGTGCGATCGTCTGCACTACATTTACGCGCGGTAGTCAAATATTCTATGGTACCAGTATTTGTAATGAATGTTTCGATTTTTCGATTCACTACGGTTGGAACCAAAACGTTGATGTCTATTCTTAGAGCTTGAACTCTCCATGGTGATTTATCGCGAAAAAAGACGAATAACTAAACTTATCAAATCAAGACCTTCATTCATTGATTGATGGCGCCAATGACTGAAGATTAGTCTGATTGGTATCTGAAGTATTTGAAACAGCTGTAGCGAGAGTTCTCAAGAGACTTTCATTTGCGAACCCCGATTGCCCTTCCAATATTACCATGCTATTGGACAGTTCCGATGGTTTCTGGTTGCCAAGCTCTGAGGTGCTTGGATATTTCTAGTCGATCCTTTCGTAATCGGTCATTGACTTTTAATCAAAGTAGTCTTAAGTAGCTAGATCATACATCTTATATGTGTTTGTCTAATTCGTTTACACCCTATGTGTTTCAACAAACTGCAATTCTCTATAACTTTTTCATAATTTGTTTCAGACTGAAAATTGGATAAGACATTTAACAGGCTTTGATGTTCTACATCCGGGACCAGAAAACACATTACTTGGATGGATGGGTGGTGTTGGATGTATTGAAATGGAAAAATTAACCGATGTGGAAATTGTGAACGACTGTATAAGAGTACTAAGAAAATTCACTAAACTCGATGTTCCATTCCCGGTGAAATATTATATGTAAATATTTACATTTAGTTATTATAATCAAAAAAATAATTTACATTTATTTTCATAGCTCGCGATGGAAAGAGAATCAATTCATTCAAGGTGCCTATAGTTTTCCAAGTATACAATTCGATAGAACCAATATAAATCGTGATGATTTAACAGAACCAATTCGATTAAAAAATTTAAATCGGAAAACAAATAGAAATATTATTATAACTGAAACTGATGATGACGGTGAATTTCCTGTTTTACTATTTGCTGGTGAAGCTTGTCATAAAAAATATTATTCGACTGCACATGGAGCATTTTTATCGGGTATTGATCAAGCAAATAAAATTTTAGATTTTATGAAAAAGTAAATGGTTTGTTTTATTCTCTTCTTTATACTACATAATTCGAGAATATTTTGCCTGAACTTTAGATTAATAGTCCCTGGGCCCACGCCGATTTCATGTGATGATTACCACATATTTTATACTTCGTGAGGCGCTAGTTCTTGACGAGTCCGAAAACTTTTGTTCTGCCATTTTCCTCAAATCGTTCGGCAAGCTCCGAAAAATACCGATTGCCCGAGATCTTGTAAATTTGCTACCACATTTCTTTTTAACTGTGGGGGTTGGAAATTTGCTTTAGAACACGAGGGTAAGCTTGTCCGACCAAAATATTTCTGCTATTGTCGTGTTCGATAACTGAAATTTTGGTATGTTTGGGCTATGGACTAGACAAAAGCAGACAAATTTTTGTCGGACAAGGTTACCCTCGTGTACTAAAACAAATTTCCAAACCCTATAGTTAAAAAAAATGTGGTAGGAAATTTACAAGATCGCGGGCAATCGGCATTTTTTGGCGCTTACCGAACGAAAAAGCGGCCGATTTAAGGAAAATGGCAGAACAAAAGTTTTCGGACTCGACAAGGACAGTCGCCTCACGAAATATAAAATATGTGGTAATCATCACATGAAATCGGCGTGGGCCCAGAGACTATAAGTGTTAAGCAACAACTATAATAATCTGAAAGAAATATTAGATCAATCACCTTTTGTTACGTTTCTTTTATTTATTTTATTTGGAATTTTTTATTTTTTATTTCAAGTGCAAAGTTACCTTAACACTTGTATTAATGATCTTGAAAGAACAGTTACCTTACAATTGAGTAGTTCTATACATTAACACATTGCATAGTTAGTTACTGCATTTTTATTTAATTTATTTTATTCAAAAAGAAATAAATTTAATTCAAATTTTCACGCATTTTAGGAAGCTCGAAATAATTTTGTGTTTTAAACAAAAACCTTGACTATTGATTATGTAAAATTGGATATTTTTTTTTAAATTTAAAAATTGGTTAAGTAAAGGCGATATGAGTAATTTTAAGAAATATTTATCTAACCACAATGGGTTAAGTAATTTTGAGTTAAAAACTGTTCGTTTGTTATTAGGAACTTAGTCATGTGAATATGTCCGTATCTTACTGATACCAGCGAGGTCGAATTCAACCGACAAGCAAGATTCATCTGACAGCAAATTCGAATGGATTTAACCGACATGAGCATAAAAAAATATATTTAATGTTATCAAAACTGATGCAAAAATCTTTAATATATAAATTTAACATTAATCGTGATCACAAAAATAATTAAACAAACTTAAACTATTTTCATCTTCACTACTAGATTCATTGGATGATGGTGACAGGTTATATGTTTTATGTTCTATGTCATACAAATTATCATAAACAATTTTACTAGGAGATGGTGTTGGTGAAAGAGATGGATCGGAATTATTTTGCCCGTCTCTTGTCACAACCGGTTCACTTGAGCTTTGTTTCTCTATCTTACCGGTTTGATAATATTTTATTTTTTTATATTTAATTCCACATAAAATTGCTTCATCTTCTAATGATACATTTGTTTTCTTGTCTTGTAAATTTTGTGTATATTGACTAATTTCCGGTGATTGCAGGAACCAATATTCCTTGGATAAGTTTTTTAAACCAGGCATCTCATTCAATTCATTCAGTAGTTGTGGATATTTTGTGATAATTCGCATCGATTGATATTGTAAATTCTCTTTGAGCGATAAAGAATTTATTAATTTGATTGATGTATGTGCTGATGTTGAACATGCCATCGGATAAATATTTACATCATTTGGTATATTTATAAATGCTTTACCCTGTGCCCGACGATTTAAATAAAATTCGATTGTGCCACGATATAAATCCAAATGTATTCCAACTATACAACCTTGAGAAAATTTTTTACCATAGAATTTTAGTTTACCTCCATGTTGGATTAGACCACGGTATGAAAAACCCCATGACTGATCATCTAATCCTAGAACACTTACGAAACGATAATTGTGAGCTGAAAGATTTACTTTGTCGGTACCAATTCCAAACATCTGAAATAGAAATATAATAAAATTTTTGATTTACTTTTATTCGCATTAACAAGAAAGTGAAGAAAACAAAATATGGTTATAGAATTTATAAGTTCAAAAAACTTTAATTAACGAAGCTTCAATTTCATAATATGTTCACAAAAAATATAATTTTTATATTAAATTTGATGCATTTGATCAAGTTACAGTAATTTCTGAGAATCGTTTTGTGTTATTGTTATTATTATGTTTTCTTATTATCGGAATTAAAATTCATTATAAATTTGAAAGAATAACAATGAAATCATTTTTAGGAAAAATATGGACATTGTGTTATTTAGATGAGTGAATTATTTACAGTGTTTCACAAATAACTAGCAAAGCATGAATTCGAACTCAGTTCATTTTCAGTTAAGTTGAGTTTTTCAACTATCGTTAGATTTGTGGTGGCTTGTGGTGACTGTGAAGTGACGACCACTTTTTCAAGAGAGTGTCGAATTGATTCTCGACGCTCTAATGGTTAGGAGTAGGCGTATTACAATAAATAATTGCATTCATATAAAGAGATGTCTTTGAATCGATTAACGTCCTATATTTAAAATCGATTCAAATGTCATACTTTGAGAGAAAATCTGCACCTATTATAGGCCTGTTAACATTTGCCAGTATGAAAGTGTGTGTGAATGTTCGCCGAAGTTCGATGTTCAATTTCAACAACTTAGTACCATATGTGGGAATAGCTGTGCCGTTAGTGTTTGAATGGGATCCTTAATGCCGCGAGTAAAAGTAAAATGGGATAGTACTGAGACTTCAGCACCACTATCGATTAAAAACTGTAATAAGTTTTCATCGTCCCTAACAAACAGACATGAATTGTAGATCCACTGTTAGCCGTAGTAACCGCGGGACTTAATTGTTTCCCCGAGTTCTTAGATTGCGAAGCTGTTGCGTCTTGATTTTTGCAATTGCACGGTTGAGAACATTTCCGTGCTTTGTAGTCAAGGTTTCTGTGATAGAAGCACAGATCTCACAATCTAGAAGAAGATCGATGACGAGATCTGGAAGAATGTCTAAAGTTATTGTAATTCGAATCCAACCTGTTCACCGAGCTCACTAAGCTTCTAGGGTTTCATCGAATCCGCACAGCTGCCTACAATTCAAAAACGATTTTGTCGAACGCTTCTGTCGTCAACTTAAAGCATCTCTTAACACGAGATGCAATCCCGTTCACTGGAGCACTGAACTCCCACTGGTTTTACTTTGCATCAGAACGTTATTTAAAGAAGAACGAGTTCTTTGTCGATTCTCCTACAGCCAACAATTTATTCGGATACTTCTGAGTTCATTAAGAGATTGCGAAGTAATATTCAGACCCTAATTCCTACTTTTCCCAGGCAACCTAATCCGAACGACATCTTCATTCCGAAAGATCTCAACAACTAACTGCACACACGCTTTTGTCCGAGTGGGCGAAGTAAAAGAAACCCTTAATACACCTTACGAATACATTTCTAATTGTACGCATACTGCGTAAATTCTTCATCGTGAACATTCACGGAAAGAACACAATGATTGGCATCGACAGATTAAAACCCGTCTATAGCATCTTGTCGGCAGACAAAATTAGCACACACAAAAATAACAAACACGTACATTTTAATTAACCGATCCAAACTCCATAATTTTTGTTCTGGTGGGGGAGTATATGTGGTGGCGAAATAAAAATTGTACTGTTGGGGAGTTAAAGTTGGGAGAGGAAGAACTAGTCGGGGCTTACTTACAGTGGTGTTACTAACAATCAGTTATTGGAAAAATTATAAAAAAACACAAATAAAACAAAATGTAGGCTGACACCAGGCGGATGTGAAACATAAAAGTTGATAGTAAAATTTAAAAAAAAAATTTTGTTTTTAATTTTTGAAAACCACACACTCATACATAAATCTTAGATTAATCTAAACCACAGTGAAGCGGCACAAGACCTACTGATACAAACCGTTAGACACCAGAAAGTGGACGTGGCATTGATTTGCGAACAATATAGAACCGTTGTTGCCAATAGGAACTGGGTTGAAGGCGGACGAGCAAAGCCGCTATCTGTACCTGCAATGCTCTTTCTTTTGAACGTACATAGATCAAGTCGTTGGGGAGTGGTGCTAAGATAGGGAGAAAATTTATTGCGAGTTACCTTAAAAGCACCTGTGATGCATCTATATTCTATGCCGCGTAAAAGAAACGGTAATGGACGGTATCCAATTCTGGTGAACTGAAAACATTGCTCGTTTGAATGCCTCTCCGGAGGAAATGTACACAGATGAGAAATCATGAGCACTATGAGTAGTGTCGCAGTGATTTCCGGGAAAATCGGAAAGAATTAAGGAAAGTAATTGCTAATATTAAGAGTAGATCATTCGCGTGTCATATAAATGATGTTCAGAATAACCTGGGGAAGTGCGTAAAAATTGTGCTTACTAAACTAAAAATTGTTCAATCAGTTGCACCAGTGTGCCCAGATATAATGGCTAAAACTGTGTCTGTCCTTTTCCCACACCATGGAGACCTCTCTACATCATGAAGAGCAAATTGAGGATAATACAATTTCAGCTGTCACCACCGAAGAGGTCCTACACGTGCTGCTCAGATTATCCGTTAAAAGCACGCCCGCTGTAGGCGGCATCCCAAATACCGTTTTAAAAACAGCGATAAAGAAGAAGCCTATAATATTCGAAAATATCAACACTGCGTGCCTGAGATGAGATCATGACAAGTATGATCAAATGACAGACAAGACGAACGAAGAGCAGCCATGCTCAACACTACACAGCAAAACCACAACACAATAATATAATACACGAGAGTATTACACTCATCCCCTTGCCTGCGAAGGAATACCTTAACTGGTGGTACCGCAGGGACACAATACAACAGGATCAAGAGCAAGATAGATGTTTTTATCCGGTTCCAAGCGGATTTTTGAAACGTTTCATCTTCCTACGAAAAAAAAAAAACACACGTCATACGGACACACATACACAAATACCGGAAGGCGCAGCAAAATGGATGGAAAATCAAAGAGCTGGACACGGAGATGTTGGACTACAGGGTTGAATGCATGCCAATACCGGAGAGTGCTGCTAAGATAGGAGCAGAATTTATTGCGAGATATCTTAAAAGCACCTGTGGCATAGACGCATGCCGCGTAAAAGCAACGGTAAGTGACGGTACCCAGTATTCTGGTGGACTGAAAACATTGCTCGTTTGAGAAAAGCACAATTAATAGCACGCACGGTCTAGACAGCATCCCAAATACCGTCTCAAAAACAGCGATAAAGAAGAAGCCGATGGTATTCGAAAATATCTACACTGTGTGCCTAAAAGAAGGGATATTTCCTGAGGAATGGAAGCGCCAACGCCTTGTGCTTATACCGAAAGATGATAAGCCACCAGAAGAACCCTCGTCCTACCACCACTGTGCATGCTGGACACAATTGGAAAGATCTTTGAGAGAATTATATGTACTCGACTTAAGCAACATACTGAAGGCGAGTGGGACCTTTCTTAACGGCAGTTTGGGTTCAGAAAGAAGCGCTCTACCGTTGATGCAAGCTCTGCAGTATGTGAGATAGCGCATAAAACTTTGATTGGTAAAATATGGCTAGAGGGTGATAAACAATATTGTGATGTTGTCACTGGATGTTAAAACTGCCTAACTCTGCCAACTGGAACCAAATCCTGAGAGCCCTAGACGAACTGCACGTACCTGACTACCTGCTACGTATAATAGCCAGTTAATTCACGGGAAGAACTCTGGTCTATGATACTGAAGCAGGTCCAAAGAAGTACAATATAACAGGAGGAGTACCCCAAGGATCGGTCCTTAGACCACAGCTATGGAACATCATGTACGATGGTGTTCTCACATGTGCCGGAACAAACAACGATTATCGGCTATGCAGATGACATTGCCATAGTTGTTGTAGAACCTCACGGACATTACGAGCAACTGTAACCAGACCTAACCAGCGTTAGAGCATGGCTGAACAACACAGGACTAGGGTTGGCCGATCACAAAACGGAAGTCGTACTAATGAGTAGCAGAAAAATGGTGGAAAGTATCAATATCCAGGTTGGTGGACAGATCATAAAATCTGGCCAGCACCTGAAGTATCTTGGAGTCGTTCTAGACCACAGACTCAACTTTAAAGACCACTTGATGTACGCTGGTGACAAAGCCAAACGAGTGGGGGCTGCTCTTGCAAGGCTTATGCCAAACATTGGCGGCCCTAGACAACCGATCAGAAAGCTTCTCGGTAGCGTTAGCACATCAATATTGATGTATGCGGCACCCATTATGGACCTCAGCGGTGGCAACGCCATCTTATGTTAGACCTATCAAAACGACCTATAGACTGACATCGTTGCGCATTTGAGTTGCTGTTCGCACGGTGTCTGATGAGGCTGTAAATGTTATTACGAGTAGGATGTCAATCGATATCGCAGCAAAAGAGGTATCGGCTCTGCATGTAGCAACACGAAATGATAGGGACCGACTAACACGCGAAAACTTCAACATGGACAGTCATATAGAATGGCAAACGAAATGGGAAGCTTCCACCAACGGACGATGGACCTTTGTGATGATCCCTGACATAAAAGCATGGACAACAAGAAAACATGGTGATGTCAACCATCGTTTGATGCAGATGATCTCGGGCCATGGATGTTTCCGTGAGTACTTATACAAGTATAAGCATGTAACGGATCCAAACTGTCTGTCTGAACGCTGAGCACGTGCTAATCGATTTGCAAACGCACGAAAACTTATTGAGCAGCATATGGGAGAGTCAATCACTCCGCATAGCCAATTTATGATTAGCTCAAAAGACAACATAGCGAATGAGATCATCACAAGTATGATGAAACCACTGAGACTACACTCAACCTCTTATGCCTTAATTGGTGGTATCACAGGGATATAACAGGACTACAAGAACAAGGGAGATGTTTTTACCCGGTAAGACTCCGCGGTCGCTTGGAAAGTGGGGTTCCAGGAGGATTTTTGAAACGTTTCATCTTCCTACGAAAAACAAAAAAAACACACAAATACACAGACACATACACATCAAATCGTAATTTGTATTTTTTCTATTACACGAGCACAGAATTATGAATAAAATCAATAAAGATCAAAATAATTTTAATTCTTATAAAATTTGTTTTTATAGAAAATATGACATACTGTTCAACAGATTATTTATTTTTTACTAGGCGTGATGGCATAAAATTGTTATACCATTTTTCGTGACGCAAAATCATGTGTTTTTCCATTAAGACGCGCCTTTTGATGTTTCGCATCAAACCTAATTAAAACATAACAAAACAAATTAAACAAAACAAAATAAGCTAAGTTAACTTCCAGACGGTACCACAGGAAGTGGATATCAGATAACATTGTAGGGCCGACCCTAAACCAAAAAGGGAATCCCAAACCAAACACTTCTACCTTTCTCTACCATTTCCTGCCCATTACCCTCCCATAACCTGAGCTAAAGTGAGTCACGTGCGCTAAGGAATGTTGATTTCATCAATGTCTTACCGCAACACAGGAATTTGTTATGGTGGATCAGTTTACTTCCTTATTTTAATTAACTAGTGTATGGATAGCAATAGAATTGTAAATCAGAGAGATACTTCTCCAAACGCATCACATATACTTACAACAAAACTGTGCACCACGTTTTACTCAAGGATAGAATCATACTTGATTTATCAGCTTATATTACGTCAGCTATCAGCTTATACGAATTTACGTCCATCAACACCTTTGAACGTATGTTGTTGTGGGACCTTGGTCTTAAAAAGTTTTTATGTGTTATTGTGAAACATATTGTAATTCCTACTACACAACACATTTTATTAAAAAAAAAAAATAATGGTTTTACTGCTGCAGCTCGAGTTCAAAAATGTCGTCTGATCACACAAACCTTCTAGGTTCAATCTGCAAACTAAACGCACGCACACGACTAGTTGCATTGATGTACTAGATACATTCCTTCAAACTCACTTCTCCGGTTGCTGCCCGGGTTCCGTGGTACGAAACACAATGCCAACGAAGCTGTATGTCTTTTAGATCGTCCAGCTAAAAGTATTGTACTTCGTCATTAAATGATTCTGGATTCAACACTCGATTGCCTCTGATCGAACCCAGACAGCTCTCAACCTTGTATCAAAATGATGAAACAGATCAGGATAGTCAATCAACCCGCGAAAAACAAGTAATGTCGATTTCACAAAAAATGTGGATTGTGGAAATGGATTATGTTTCTTTAAGAAATTGGTGGACATGGACTTTAAAAAGTTGGGGATTAAAATAATCAGGGAAAACCCATAAGGGCAAGGAATTCCAAAGATAAGAAACACGGTTGAAAAAATCACGTTGAAAGGCGACAGTTCTACATTTTGTTATTTGAACGGTGAATGGGTGGGCCATGGCTGATGCTCTGGTTGAACGAGAAACAATAGCGGGTTTGGGTAGTATTGATTTGATCTCCTCTGAAGAAGTTAAGGTTAACCCAAAAATGACACTTTGTGATACTTGTGCCACTTATAAAATCAATTCTGTCATATGCACCTTTAGTTTAGTTGCCTGAAAAGACTTCAAATAATTGCCCAAATTATGTTTACAAAAATACAAAGGCTTGTATGTTTTAATGCCACAGGTGCTTTCAAACCACGCCAACGTCAGTAATGGAGATTCTTCTTAAATTTTCTCCATTGCACCTAAATAAAAAACCTAAATTGCACCTCAAAGAACACACAAATGCGTTTAAGCCAGGAAATCTCACAAAACACCTTAAAATAATATTTGAAATACAAGCTGAAGTGTATAAGTACCATATTTCGGATTGTATCCCAAAACAAGAGATTTAGACAGACACTTTGATCATTGGTGTCAAGATGTAGGCCAGATATCGTATTGAAAACTTTATACGATTACTGTCACATAGCGCTAACATTTGGTACACAGATGGTTGCCGAACCAATCTGAGCACAGGAACAGGAGTAACTGGTTCTATAATAAATCAAGCGGTTGTTTTAAGCACCACAGCACCTATGTGCTGATAGAAGATAGCACAATATTGTAATGTATATTATGTTTGACAGCAAAGCAGCACTTTTGGCACAAAAATCTACCCGCTTTGATTCAAAACTGGCACAGGAATGCTAACGAAATCTACAAAAAAAAATTTCTCCACTGTGTCACACTTGTGTGGCCACCCAGACACATAGAATACAAGAAAGAATACAAGGAAATGTACTGTCGGCGCTGTAGCAAAACAAAAAAGTTTATTGGAAGCATGGTTTCGATGCTTCGAAATGGTCAAAAGTTTGCTCAAAATCATAATTCAAATATGAGAACAGGACCAAAATGTTGAGTTATGGAGAAGCCGAGAGGGACTTGTACACTCAAAGAAGTTTCTATGTAACTACCCTATTTTACCCTTAAAAATAACAAAACGTGTACTGCTACTGACTTGTTACAAATGACGCAATTATTTCATTTGTTGCAAAAAGGAGGCAGGTTTGGACTTGCAGTATTTACGCACCAAACGGCGTAGGATGACAAATCAAAATTTTGTTATAACACGCTTGCTTTTCATCGGATCTGCCTCATTTATGTTTCAAAGGATAGCTCTAATTTTTGTTCAATTTGTAGGTTAAAAAAAAAGAGTAACGGCTAAAATTTGGATTTGCCCCCTTTTGCAGCAAGGTTTTCAATTGACGTATTTAATTTTATTAGGATCGCCTTTTAATCGCCCAGTGGCCGAAATTCGGTCATTGAAAATGGAAATTGTAAATAGATCTCCCAACAAAATAGCTACAACACATTATTTTAGGGTTTGATTAATTGATTTTGAATTGTAAAACAAATAACTTGAAAAAAAAACAAAATAATTGAAAAAAAAATCAGAAAAACACATATGAATATGTGTTTTTATGATTTTTTCTCAAAAACTTGTTCTAATTCCAAAAATATTATTTTTTGGCACATCTACTACTCAAGACCTTTCCAACGATATACATATTGTCCCACTTTTGTTGGGGCAAATATTTTGAAATTGTACCACAAAAATAGTGCTTACGTATTTATATAGAGATTAAAAGCATCAAATTCGGAAAACATACATACAGAGATTTTTCCAGCATTAATCATGAGCATCTTATCTCTTATTGCTGCGTTCTACCATGGCATTGTATACATGATCTTTCTGGTATTGATATGCAGCTCCAGTTCTTCAATGATATGATTATTCATATGATGGATATTTTTTCACATGGAAGACCGTTGAAATTGAACTATCTAGCCCTAGATGGTTTTCAAATAAAATAGCTGTATTTTTAGCTGTATTTTTCTGCTGTACTAGCTGCATTTTTCTGATGTAAGAGATGATAATTTCTCTGATAATCTGTTATCGTTTAGTAATATAGGTTATGAGGAGCTTATGAGGAGCTCTATTCCTCAATTTTTTCTATTAAATCTAAAGCCAAGGGGCTGGATGGTATCACTCTTAAGTTTATTAAGCTTATTTTACCCGAGATCGCTCCATATCTGTGTATGTTCTTAATAATAGTATAACACAGTCATACTTCCCTGCTGAAGGGAAAGTTGCCAGAGTGGTACCCATACCTAAAGTAAATAACCACACATCTGTGTCGGACTTTAGACCAATTAGCACGCTATCGAATTTTTATAAGGCATTTGAAACTGTGCTGAAAAATCAGGTGACTAAGTTTCTAGACGACAATAATTTTCTGAGTGAATTCCAATCAGCTTATAGACTGGGACATAGCACTGCCTCGGACTTGTTACATATTATTGACGATATCACGCGAAGTGCTGATGTTAATCTGTTTACTATCCTAGCACTGCTTGATTTTCAAAAGCGGTTTGATTGTATAAATCATGAGAAGCTTTGTAGAAAACTTTCTCTGTGTTTTAAGTGTTCACGAACTGCATGCCGACTTATTTATTCGTATCGAATCTCTAGAAGATTTCAAATTGTTGAGGTTGCGGGTGTTCGTTCTAGTATAGTTTGACTTACTTGTGGGGTACCCCAGGGATCTGTTCTTGGACCATTATTATTTGCCCTTTTTATAAATCTTTTGTTTGAAATTCCACTTGTATGCGGATGATCTGCAACTATACGTGAGTGATGTGTTTGCTAATAGAGGTATGTGTTGATAGACTAAATCAGGATCTTGATAGAATTGCTAGTTGGTCTGTGGAAAATGAATTACTATTGAATGCTAAAAAGTCGCAGTCTATTCTCATTTTTAGGAGTACGTTGTCTACCCAACTAACAAACTTACTTCTCAATTTTGAGTTATATAAGCAACCCGCGAAAAACAAGTAATGTCGATTTCACAAAAAACGAAACTTCCATTTTATTTTTCCTGCTTTTGAAGACGATCCGGAATAAACATCAAGATTAGATACACCTTAAATATCTCTCGAAAAAGGCAAAATAAGTTTTTTTCACCTGCAGAAACTTGTTTGGGACAAGTTTTTTTTTTTTTTTTTTTTATACTAAGTTAGACATGTTTAGTGTTAATTTAAATAAATTATAAATTAACGTCTCTGAATATCCGAAGATACCATGCCAACTGTGGATTGTGGAAATGGATTATGTTTCTTTAAGAAATTGGTGGATATGGACTTTAAAAAGTTGGGGATTAAAATAATCAGGGAAAACCCATAAGGGCAAGGAATTCCAAAGATAAGAAACACGGTTGAAAAAATCACGTTGAAAGGCGACAGTTCTACATTTTGTTATTTGAACGGTGAATGGGTGGGCTCTTGTGGGCTCTGGTTGAACGAGAAAAAATAGCGGATTTGGGTAGTATTGATTTGATCTCCTCTGAAGAAGTTAAGGTTAACCCAAAAATGACACTTTGTGATACTTGTGACACTTATAAAATCAATTCTGTCATATGCACCTTTAGTTTAGTTGCCTGAAAAGACTTCAAATAATTGCCCAAATTATGTTTACAAAAATACAAAGGCTTGTATGTTTTAATGCCACAGGTGCTTTCAAACCACGCCAACGTCAGTAATGGAGATTCTTCTGAAATTTTCTCCATTGCACCTCAAAGAACACACAAATACGTTTAAGCCAGGAAATCTCACAGAACACCTTAAAATCCTATCTGAAATACAAGCTGAAGTGTATAAGTACCATATTTCGGATTGTATCCCAAAACAAGAGATTTAAACATACACTTTGATCATTGATGTCAAGATGTAGGCTAATGATCGTATTGAAAACTTTATACGATCACTGTCACATAGCGCTAACATTTGGTACACAGATGGTTGCCGAACCAATCTGAGCACAGGAACAGGAGTAACTGGTTCTATAATAAATCAAGCGGTTGTCTTAAGCACCACTGCACCTATGTGCTGATAGAAGATAGCACAATATTGTAATGTATATTATGTCTGACAGCAAAGCAGCACTTTTGGCACAAAAATCTACCCGCTTTGATTCAAAACTGGCACAGGAATGCTAACGAAATCTACAAAAAAAAAATTTCTCCACTGTGTCACACTTGTGTGGCCACTCAGACACATAGAATACAAGAAAGAATACAAGGAAATGTACTGTCGGCGCTGTAGCAAAACAAAAAAGTTTATTGGAAGCATGGTTTCGATGCTTCGAAATGGTCAAAAGTTTGCTCAAAAGCATAATTCAAATATGAGAATAGGACCAAAATGTTGAGTTATGGAGAAGCCGAGAGGGACTAGTACACTCCAAGAAGTTTCTATGTAACTACCCTATTTTACCATTTTACCCTTAAAAATAATTAAACAGAGTCTCTAAGGATATTAACGTGGTGCGTTACTGGACATGGTCCTATAGTTTTTCAAAAACAAAATAGGTCTTGATATTTCCAACAGGAATAGATTCTGCGACTCAGACGTTGAACCGATGGAACAAGTCACCCGCAACTGATCTGAGCTCTCTTAGCACAGATTCAACCAATTTAGTCGTGACTAACACTTTTAGTACCCCAAGACGTACTTTTAATTGAAGACCTTGCAGCAAAAAGGAGCAAAGTCAAATTTTCAAAACTGTTGGATAACAAGAAAAAAAGAAAAAATTAATTAAGAAAAAATTAATTTACTAACAAAACGTACGTTTTTTTGGGACGAACACAAACCGTGTACTGCTACTGACTTGTTACAAATGACGCAATTATTTCATTTGTTGCAAAAAGGAGGCAGGTTTGGACTTGCAGTATTTACGCACCAAACGGCGTAGGATGACAAATCAAAATTTTGTTATAACACGCTTGCTTTTCATCGGATCTGCCTCGTTCATGTATCAAACGATAGCTCTAATTTTTGTTCTATTTGTAGGTTAAAAAAAAGAGTAACGGCTAAAATTTGGATCTGCCCCCTTTTTGCAGCAAGGTTTTCAATTGACGTATTTAATTTTATTAGGATCGCCCTAATCGCCTTTTAATCGCCCAGTGGTAGAAATTCGGTCATTGACAATAGAAATTGTAAATAGACCTCCCAACAAAATAGCTACAACACATTATTTTAGGGTTTGATTATTTGATTTTGAATTGTGAAACAAATAACTTGAAAAAAAAAAAAATAATTGAAAAAAAAATCAGAAAAACACATATTCATATTTTCCCCTTTTTTTCTCAAAAACTTGTTCTAATTCCAAAAATATTATTTTTTGGCACATCTGCTACTCAAGACCTTTCCAACGATATACATATTGTCCCACTTTTGTTGGGGCAAATATTTTGAAATTGCACCACAAAAATAGTGCTTACGTATTTATATAGAGATTAAAAGCATCAAATTAGGAAAACATTCATACAGAGATTTTTCCAGTATTAATCATGAGCATCTTATCTCTTATTGCTGCGTTCTACCATGGCATTGTATATATGATCTTTCTGGTATTGATATGCAGCTCCAGTCCTTCAATGATATGATTATTCATATGATGGATATTTTTTCACATGGAAGACCGTTGAAATTGAACTATCTAGCCCTAGATGGTTTTCAAATAAAATACGAAGGGCTATCAAGGAGCGTGATAGGGCCTATAATAAGTGGAAGCGGCTTTGAACTCAAGACCGGTGGATAACCTACAAGCGCTTTCGAAACTGTGTGGTTGCATTGAAACGAAACTCGCTAAATCGTTTCATTTATCAATCGTTTCGTTTCATCCTTCCATTTCTGAAAGATAGACTTGAGCAGTCGTCTTCTAAAGAATGGTGGAAAATTTTGAAAAATCTGGGGGTGGGAAAAAAGTGAAAAGCAGGTGCAAATTCCGTTTACGCCTGACGGTCTAAATCATTACTACTGTGGCTCTACAACAAATGACTCTTCGAAACCACCTAGCTGTATTTTTCTGATGTAAGAGATGATAATTTCTCTGATAATCTGTTATCGTTTAGTAATATAGGTTATGAGGAGCTCTATTCCTCAATTTTTTCTATTAAATCTAAAGCCAAGGGGCTGGGTGGTATCACTCTTAAGTTTATTAAGCTTATTTTACCCGAGATCGCTCCATATCTGTTGTATGTTTTTAATAATAGTATAACACAGTCATACTTCCCTGCTGAAGGGAAAGTTGCCAGAGTGGTACCCATACCTAAAGTAAATAACCACACATCTGTGTCGGACTTTAGACCAATTAGCACGCTATCGAATTTTTATAAGGCATTTGAAACTGTGCTGAAAAATCAGGTGGCTAAGTTTCTAGACGACAATAATTTTCTGAGTGAATTCCAATCAGCTTATAGACTGGGACATAGCACTGCCTCGGACTTGTTACATATTATTGACGATATCACGCGAAGTGCTGATGTTTATCTGTTTACTATCCTAGCACTGCTTGATTTTCAAAAGCGTTTGATTGTATAAATCATGAGAAGCTTTGTAGAAAAATTTTTCTGTGTTTTAAGTTTTCGCGATCTGCATGCCGACTTATTTATTCGTATCGAATCTCTAGAAGATCTCAAATTGTTGAGGTTGCGGGTGTTCGTTCTAGTATAGTTGGACTTACTTGTGGGGTACCCCAGGGATCCGTTCTTGGACCATTATTATTTGCCCTTTTTATAAATCTTTTGTTTGAAATTCTACTTGTATGCGGATGATCTGCAACTATACGTGAGTGATGTGTTTGCTAATAGAGGTATGTGTTGATAGACTATATCAGGATCTTGATAGAATTGCTAGATGGTCTGTGGAAAATGAATTACTATTGAATGCTAAAAAGTCGCAGTCTATTCTCATTTTTAGGAGTACGTTGTCTACCCAACTAGCAAACTTACTTCTCAATTTTGAGTTATATAAGCTTAAGCTTCAATAAAGCTTCGTTTAAGCTTCAAAGTGGATGCTAGTTATATTTTACTTCTATAAAGTTTCAATAAAACTTCCACAAAGAAGTTCTTTCCACCACCGGAGTGAAAGCTTCTAAAATACTTCTATATTTAATATTAGAAGCTTTACCGAAACTTATCTACACAACACTAAATAAAGCTTCCGAAAAAGGTTATAGAAGTTAAAGCTGTAATTAGGATTGAAGTTGTTTCGGTTATAACTGTTTAAAGACCGTATAGAAGCACAGCTGTCATAGTCTAAAAATTGCTTCATTATCCAACCTTTAGAAGTTTTACGGAGACTGTTTTGCGAAAATGAAATATGTCAAACTGACGGAAACTATTGTTTCTAGACTGTGATGGTATTATGAAATCCGGTCGTCAATGCCGGTCGGATTGTTATCGTTATCGATAATAAAAGACTATTAAATATAAAATTATGAATAATTACAAACCAATATTTTATGACGCCATTTAATAATACCAAACATCTACCGTTAGCTTAACATCTACCGGATGATTTTTGACATAAAATTAACGTTAAAATAATGATTGAAATATTAGATTTTAGTACAACCGGAGGATTTCTGTCAAAAACTTACCGTTATCGGATTTCATGATACCACCACTGAATTGTTTGTTTATTATGAAATTTGTTCTACAGCGCATTGCCGGAACTAACATTTGCTCAATACACATCCACGTTTGTGCCTACTACAACTGAAATTTATTTGAGGCAGAGTATTGATTGTGAAATCCTGGATATGTTGGGCTTGAGACTAGAAAAATCAAAGAACAAAAAAATGTAAGCAGAACCAAACTATCATACCAGAAAAACAAACAAAAATAGTAGTTGAACGTGAAAACGGACCAGATTACTGAATCGGAACGTGAGCAGTCTGAGAGTTCTTATGATTTTAAGAATCTAGAAAGGAAGAGGCGGGGAGCAAAATAATAAAAATCTTCGCTCTCCAAGAAATTAGAAATTCATTTATGGGAAAGCAAGATGTGGATAGTCACTATTTGTGGTGGTTATTCTTCTCTAAGAATATTTGATGCAGGTTTGTGTATCGCATTAAAAAGTGTGATGAAATTCATCCCGGTCAAAATAAGAGGATCTGTTTTCTATGGGTGTGAGAAATGTACAACAATATCTCTCTCATTTTCACTCATTATGCATTGAAGTTAAGAACGTCGATAAGAACACGTTCTATATAGCAATATAAGAAATTGTGAAATCAACATTTATACGAAATGTGATGGTGAGATATTGCATGAGTTTGCATTATCAAATCATTTAAGAATTGTTAGTACTTTTTTTTGGAACAGCTCGATTCAACAGCAAAATTAGGTCTCACTGAATGGAAATACTCAGAATCAAATTGATCACCTGCAGCACGTTTCTTTCAATCATTCTGAGTATGCTTAAGAAGTGCTTTCGTTGGAAGCATTCACTTCCTTGTATGTGCTAGAATTAATTCAACTCTCCAAACAGGCAATCAAAGCAGGCAATCAAAAATTTACTCGAAGAAAACGTTGTAAAATCTAATCACTGAAATGAAAGAGAAGTATTAACCATACTTCCAAAACATTTAGAAAAACTGTCTCAAGAGTTTTTGAGATGATCTTTCCGAGATATAATATCCATGGATGTTTGGCTTAATTAGATTATGGAAACTGCCAATAAACCCAAACAATTATCAGATGCCAGGAGATCTACAATATCTGGAATCGTAGATTGGTAATGCGCATTAATACAGTTACGAGCAACATAGTTTGAGTCGTCCGAGTTCCTATGGCAATAAACTTAGCTCGATTATGGTACGAGACCTTTCAAATGTATTAACGAGTGTTCTCGATCCAGCATATTTTATTGTAATTGATTCATAAGCCTTTAGACAAAATAGTGAGATATCCATAAACCAATGTAAATTTGTGTGCAACTTCTTAATCCAATCGAAGTTATTTCTGAGTTAATACTTTTTACAGACATTATTGCAATATAGTTTTTAAATTATAATTAAATCGAAATTTCGCCATGATTAATATTAACACATTAACATATAAAATAAACGAAAACCACATACAATTCATTTCAGCACTAAATTATATTTACAGAAATATTTACACAACTTAAATATAGTATTTACATTAAATGAATGTGCTAGACGCACATCTTATTTAAAAGACAACCATGCAACGACTGTTAAATAAAACAAACGCAAAAATAGAATAGAGAACATAGAATGTTCTGGAACTTTGAAAATTTCACCAATCAGCGATGGCGTCATCATTGTTATTTTATTTATAAAGGTGCGTTCATACTTATGCACCTGTTAGTGCGTTCGTTTGCTACAACACTCCCCCCCTAGTGCCATCGAAGATGGAACGGTAAAAGAAAAGAAGCTAGTAAGAGTTGGAAAGAGCGGAAGGGAAGTTTTTTTTAACGCTCGAATATTGTAGCGAAAAAGAGAAAGTTTGGAGGTGTCCGAAGAAGTAAAGTGGACAGTTGTCTATACAATACAGTTATAAGTTTGCGTGAATGAGAAATAGTGGCGAAAGAGGAGTCGAGCCATCTTCAGATGTGACCTAAAGTAAGGTATTATCTGTCGATGTTCGATCACATGAAGGTTAGGAGAAATTGTGTTAGGAGAGAGTTAAAAACTAATGTGTTAGGAGAGATTGTGTTAAGCGAGAGAGTTGTTTGGTAATCGATACCATTTGGTGGAGAAAAAAACTTATGGGTCTTACGAATTGGAGCTCTGCAAAAAAAAGAAACGAACAATTATGGAGATATGGTAACACGAGTGGAGATAAAGGTCTGACAGAGCTGCGTTGTCTGAGACCAATATTTGTGGAGATGTGTACCATGAGTTAAAAGGTTCGTTTTTTTAAATAGGAGGAGCAGAAGATAATATCTGTGATGTTGATGGTCTGACAGAACTAAGTTGTCTAAGACGAATACTAACATCAGAAGACGTGACTGTAACTTAATTTTTCGAAAATTAGCTCTTAAAAGTAAGAAGCAGAAATTTGGCGTAAGCGAAAGGAGTACATATGGTAACGTAAGTGATGGTAAAGTCTGACAGTACAAAGTTGACTGAGACCAATGTTTACCTTGGAGACGTGTACCATAGAGAGAGATCGCTGTGATAAGTAATATCTGATTTACGACAAGATGTCGTTTTAATTATCCGTAAGAACCATACCTGTTCGTCAACAGATAATGGTTAACGTCAGAAGATGTTCATGTTGTAGAAACATATGGGTAACGTTGGGGATATTTCTTTGAGATCAGATATTTTGAGGTTCTGCTTAATTAGTTGAAATCTGATTTGTATATCCATAAGGACCATACCTGTTTTGTCAACAAATAGATGGTTAACGTTAGAAGATGTTCATGTTATGGAAACATATGGGTAACGTTAGGGATAGTATTTAAAAAAAAAAATCAGAAAATTCGAAAAATTTGTTTCGGCCCAAGAGTTAAGGAGAGTGGAGTGGGTCTTATGAAGGAAGGAGATCTTAAGCTTCGGCCCAAGGTATCGATTATAAAAACAAAAAGAAATTTTAAAATATTGATCGCACTAGTAAGAGTTGGCGTAGCTTGAAAGTCCAAACGATTTGGAGATTTGGAGAAAAAATGAGTATGACAAGAAAATAGATTATGGCTTGTCAGCCGAAACGACTAGAAGGAAAAATATGTGGTCGCTACAGGAAGAGTGTTGTGTGATACAAAAAAAATGTTGATTTAATATTATATTGCCCGATTTTTGTTTTTGACTTAAGAAAACATTACTAAAAGCATAGTATGTTATTGAACCATTATACAATGTTGTTAGTTTGAGACAGTCGTAGCATGTATCAACAAAAATTTTTGATTTTATATAATAAATTGAAAGAAAATTTTATAATTTCATTTGTTTAACAATGTTTGTCTTATGAATTTTGAACACATATTTAACCCTTCACGAATTTTGATAGCCTTAAGTAATTATAATTATTATGTTTTCTCTAATATAATTTTACTTTAATTAAATTTTTGTGATAATTAATACGGTTTTTTTTTTAAATAATTTTACAAAAGAATTTATATCAATAAAATAAATTTTGTATTCAGAAATTTATCCGATAAATTAAGAGACTCAATATAATTCAAGGAAAAAAAAAATTTTTTTTTTATCGGAATTAGCTTTGACTAAAATTTAATAAAAAAAACTGTATTTGTCACATTATTTGAACCATTTGTTACGAAGGTCCTAACACAAAAAAAATATTGTTCTAAAAATTTCGAATTCCTTTTATCATTCTTATAAAATTAATTTTATTTATTTCAAATTAAAGTAGCACAAAAACTAAATAAAATTTCATATTTTTTAAAATAAATCATTTTTATATATACTTTTTCAATTAATTTTCACCTGTGCTGTCGTTGTGTTCCGTTATCGGTGGTCACCAGTTTGGCTTAATTAGATTATGGAAACTGCCAATAAACCCAAACAATTATCAGATGCCAGGAGATCTACAATATCTGGAATCGTAGATTGGTAATGCGCATTAATACAGTTACGAGCAACATAGTTTGAGTCGTCCGAGTTCCTATGGCAATAAACTTAGCTCGATTATGGTACGAGACCTTTCAAATGTATTAACGAGTGTTCTCGATCCAGCATATTTTATTGTAATTGATTCATAAGCCTTTAGACAAAATAGTGAGATATCCATAAACCAATGTAAATTTGTGTGCAACTTCTTAATCCAATCGAAGTTATTTCTGAGTTAATACTTTTTACAGACATTATTGCAATATAGTTTTTAAATTATAATTAAATCGAAATTTCGCCATGATTAATATTAACACATTAACATATAAAATAAACGAAAACCACATACAATTCATTTCAGCACTAAATTATATTTACAGAAATATTTACACAACTTAAATATAGTATTTACATTAAATGAATGTGCTAGACGCACATCTTATTTAAAAGACAACCATGCAACGACTGTTAAATAAAACAAACGCAAAAATAGAATAGAGAACATAGAATGTTCTGGAACTTTGAAAATTTCACCAATCAGCGATGGCGTCATCATTGTTATTTTATTTATAAAGGTGCGTTCATACTTATGCACCTGTTAGTGCGTTCGTTTGCTACAGATGATACGTCCTGCGGTATTTACTAAAAGGCGACATTAAACGAGCTGCTGAGAAAATACGCGCAACCTCTATAAAACCACTTTTAGAAACTTTGGTTGAATTAAGCAGTACGAGAGATTGGTATTTGAAACATCTACAAGGGTCAAACACGAAAACAAGCGTTACAAAACTATGTAGATGAACAAAGACAGAACATTGGAAGAGAAAGGGTGAGCAGTTTCGAAACTTCAATAAGGCACATAAATCATTTAATTTCTTGCAACAGGATAACCTCTTAAAAAACTGGATTATAAACTGTATGGATTGTCATTCAAAACAAATATGGCGCTTTAAGTAGACCTTAAAATGTTTGAGATAATTGGGTCAATATAGAAGTAGGTTGCTTACAAATATATGATTAATATTGTGGAGACTATCATAAAAATATATTTAAAAATATCTAAGTTGCTTTGGAACTTATGTCTTTGAATAGTTTTAGTTAATTAATGAGACTCAAATAAATAAATTTATGTTTCTTTAAATTATTACATGTTTTATTCATTATCACAAATTGGCGACGAGGATAAAGGTATGTGAAATTAAAACTAAATATACTGATTGAATTATATTTAGCCAACAGTAATGATTTCGAGCCAGTGAGGTTTTATGACCAAGTCCTAGAGACTGTGAGTGCTACCCGAAGAGATAGTGCTAGGCCAAGAGCCTGTGAAGGTCAACATACGACCTAGTCTACGAGACTGTTACATAAATATTTATAAATATTTTTAAATAAATACATACATAAAATAATTACAAATAAAAATTTTACATTTAAATTCAAACCTAAGAAAACAATCAAAGTTGCTTTGATCTTTACTTTAATACTGTCAAATTCAAACATTAAATTTGTGCAATTCATTGTAGGAAAAGGTGCAAATAATTTCTGTTATTTTAGATAACATAGAATTAAATTCAATATTATTTTATATAATATCAAAAATGACAAATAATTTACAACCGTTTATCAGCTCTGGAATTTCTCCAAATGAGTTGAGAAATAAAGGGCTACAATGGAGAAGAGCTTTTCATCATGTGCTTGTTGCTGAAAATGTGAAAGATGACAACATTAAAAAGAGCAAGTTATTGGCAATGGGAGGTTTTGATCTGCAAGATATTTTTTATGCCATTTCTGGAGCAGATATTGACAAACCTGTCATGGTAAATGAAATCAAGAAAACACCTTATGATTTTGCTATTTACAAACTTGATGCAAAATATTTCTCCAAATTAGACATTAAATGTTCTCTTTCAATGCTTTTTATCAACTGGAATTGACTGCAAAATCCAGATATATCCTTTTTGGTGTTAATTGTACTCCAGAGATATTTCAGAAGACACTGGAATCTATTTTGTGTAAATGCAAGAATGTCTTAAACTATATAGATGATATAATTGTTTTTGGGGCGCACAAAGAAGAACTTGATGAATGCCTTCGAAGAGTTCTCGACATTTCAAAGAGAAGAACATTCTTTTAAATTCAGCAAAGTGTATTTATGGTGTTACAATAGTAGAATTTCTTGGTCTTACTTTTTCCAAAGATGGAGTGAAAACATCGCAAAGTAAAATAGAAACTGTTAAGAATTTTCGTTCACCAAAGAACAATGAAGGGGTAAGAAGCTTTCTTGGATTAATAAATTATTTGGGAAGATTTTTTCCAAATTTGGCCGATAAGACTTTCTTGATGCGAAAGTTACTGAAAAATGATACAAAGTTTGCTTGGTCCACTGCTCTTGAAACAAATTTTCAAAATTTGAAGGTGGCTATTACAGATATAAAGTGTCTTGCTTATTTTGACGTAAGAAGTTCCACAAGATTGATAGCTGATGCATCACCTGTAGCTCTTGGGGCTGTATTGCTACAATTTAAGGATAATATTCCATACATTATTGGATTTGCTTACAAAAGTTTAACCGATACCGAAAAACGGTATTGCCAAACAGAGAGAGAGGCATTGGCATTGGTCTGGGCAGTTGAAAAGTTTTCTAATTATTTACTTGGAATTGAATTTGAATTAAAAACTGACCGTAAACCATTAGAAGCAATATTCACTTTTAGATCCAAATCATGTGCTAGAATTGAGAGATGGGTACTCCGTCTTCAAAGCTATAAATTCAATGTTGTGTATAGACCTGGATCTACAAATATAGCTGATTCTCTATCAAAGTTGTGTAAACTTGATACAAGTGAAGAATTTGATGATGAATGTAAATGTTATATAAATAACATTGTCCAATCGGCTCGAATAGAAATTATCGAGATTGAAAATGAATCTAGAATGGATTTAGAATGTCAAAGTCTACAGAAATGTCTAAAAAATGGAAATTGGCGTGAGACCGATGATATTCTGAAACCATACGCAATATTTAAGGACGAACTTTAAACAATGACCATATTATTAGAGGATTGAAAGTAATTATTCTAAAAAAGCTAAGAACAAGGTTGTTGGTTGGATCTATTTCATGAAGTTCGTCCCGGAGGGTCTGTGATGAAACGTCGACTTCGAGAAAGAGAATAATGGCCTAGTATACACAATGATGTCACGCAATATGGAAAACACTGTAACGGTCGTCAACTTGTTGCTTTGCCCAGCAAACCAGATCTTATGATAAGAAGAGAACTACCTTCTGCTTCTTGGGTAGATCTAGCTTTGGATTTTATAGGTCCATTGTCTTCAGGTGAAAATCTTATGGTATTAATAGATTATTACAGCTGTTACAAAGAAGCATAAGTCCTATAACAACAAAAATTACATCACCTGTATGGATCGTCTTGATAAGATATTCATTCGATTAGAATATCCTTACGCCATTACGTTAGACAACGCCAAACAATTTATAAGTACTGAGTTTACTGAATATTGCAAACAAAAACGTATACATCTCAACAATACAATCATCTACTGGCCTCAGGAGAATTGAGAAGTGGAAAGGCAAAATAGGTCTTTATTGAAAAGGTTGAAGATAAGTTCTGCTTTAAATAGTGATTGAAAAACTGATTTACGCGATTATTTGTTAGTAGTTACAATACGACACCTTACTCAGTTACTGGTAGAACTGTCACAGATTTATGCATCGGTCGAACAATAAGAGGGAAAATACCATCAATAAAAGATCTGGATAGAACAGTTTTTCCTACAGATGACGAAGTTAGAGATCGTGACTTATTAAACAAATCCAAAGGTAAAATAATCGAAGATAAAAGACTTCAAGCAAAACCAAGTTCTCTGGAAGTAGGCGACCATGTATTGGTTCAACAAACCATTCCATCTAATAAGTTATCAACAACCTTTCACAAAGATCCTCATACAATCATTGCTTAGAAAGGTTCCAGACTCATAATCAGGAATGACAATTTGGAGAGTGTATATGATCGTAATGCAGCACATTTGAAGCCGTTTGAAGAAAGAAGGAAAATTAGATAACGAATTTTATACGTATCTGTCATCTGACCATGATTTGATCATTATGTCATTAAATATTGAAATGCTTTAGACTTTTTTTACTTAAATTTATTTTTGATTCCAAGTTAGACATGCCCTTAATTATCTTGGACATTACAGTTTTATAGAAATTCCATGAATAAGTTTGAACAGAAAATTTAGTAACTTTTTTCCAATTAAGAAGATTTTTTTCTACAACTTTGTTATGTTTACATGTATATCTCTCAATTCGGTATACAGTCTAAGGGTTTCATCACTTTGGTTTTAATTAAACTTTTGAAATGGTTTTTTCTTAATAGGGCATTTTTAACTAGAGTGTATTTTTTAATTATTTTCGGTGCCATGCCGACAAACAATCTACCTAAAATTCCAGCTTCGTAGCTTAAATCTGTGAAAGGCGCAAACCTAGTTTGTTTCCTAGATAATTATAATGACGATTTTGCACAGAAACGAATAACCGTTATAATTTTTTTTTCCAATTTCTGATAGAGAATTTTGAGAGAATTAAATTTTCTATAAAAAAATTCAAATGGTTAAATTAGTTTTATATAATTTTTTCAAAGATATGCTTGATTGACCATTCTCAGAACAATCGAAAATCCGATTTTTCTGAGAATATTCAAACGAGCATATCTTTGAAATTAATAAATTCACGGATTTTAGTACCTTGGACGTTTTTTTTCTTGTTTGGGCTAGGCCGTTTTATTCTCATTTCAAATTATGGGTCTGTTGGAGCTGTTGTTTACGAAATCATCAACAATATGGTACAAAAGTCACAATACTCCCATAAAATTAATTTTTGTTCAACAGACGCTTAAAATACCATTTACTTGCAAAACATTCACAATAATTATCACGCTAACTTTATTTTATCGGCATTGGAGCTATCGTCCAAATTAGCGCGTTAATCAATTATCACGCAAAAATTATCGGGCTAAAATTATGCCGCTATAATTAACACAATAAAATTATAGCGCTAAAATTATGGCGATAAAATTATCGCGCTAGCATATTAATGCGATAAATTGTGGCTACAATTGCGTTTATTTTCAATTATCGCGTTAATTATTGCGATAACACGCAGGTGTGGCCCCAGCATAATAACATAGAAATAACAATAATTACGTTAAAAAAGTGTAGATACATAAAAAATATTGTAATATTTTTGTCACATTTTTTAATAGCTTCTATAAGACTTCTAAAGATTGCTTAAAATAAGCTATTAGAAGCATTTTACCGAAGCTTTAACTTGTGAAACCATAAATTCTATTCAGCTTGCATAACTGCTTACAAAAGACCATGCCAAAGTTATTAGCCGAAGTCTTTTACAAATCATAGATTCGTTAAAGGCGGGGAAATCTCTCCAAATGGCCTTTATCGAAACCGCTTAGAAGTTTTAAGGAAACTATGAAGGTGGGGGGAAGCTAGTTTCGGTAAGACTGTTAAGTGTTTTTAAAAAAGTTAAAATGCTAGTTGTCTACCTCAGATTTCCCATCTGTGAAACTTAATAATGAACCTATAGCGTAGTCTGACACTGTTCGTGATCTAGGACTTGTTATTGACCCTTCGTTGTCATGGAATGATCCTGTGAATAATTTATGTAGTAAGGTGTATATTACTCTTCGTTCCTTGTGACTTAACATGTTTTGCAAGTGTTGGACTGAGGCATAAATTGTTCAGGTCTTACCTTCTTTCGCATTTCCTTTACTGTGGCATTATATGGTATGATATGCAGGAGTAATTTATGCACAAAGTGAAAATGGCATGCATGTGTTAGATACATTTATTCACTTCAAAAAGTTGATCATATATCGCTGTTCGCAAGCCGGTTGCTCGGCTGTAGTATTGGAAAATATTTCGAGTTAAGAAGCTGCTCGCATGTCCATAGGATTTTGTTAACCAAATGTCCACCGTATCTTTCCGAAAAGCTTGAGCTGGTGAGCTCTCGAAGGGTGCGTCATCTGAGGCTACCTAAAAACAGGTTTAGAATCTTTAGTTCCACTTTTTTCGTTTTGGGACTACGAAAATACAATGAGCTACCATTAAATGTGAGAGATAGTACCTCTATGAGTAGTTTCGTCGCGTTCTATAAGCGACATTTTGGTTTTTCAGATCGAATATGGTGAATGTCCTGGTCATAATTGTGAACTAGCTGTTTTGGAAAACTAGCTTTAATTTAAATTTATTTAAATTTAATTAATGGATATAACTCTATATAAATCATGTAAATATGGATATAACTTTTAGTTATCTAAATTTTTGTATTTTTGTTGTTGGAGCTTGTATTTTTATTTTAATTAAATTTTTTATTTTTATTAAATTAATCTTTTATTCACCTACATATTAAAGTGGTACTTTATTACTGTGATTTGCGGCCGTAAAGTGTCACTTTTAAACCATATATTTTGTTGTCATAGTTACGTCCAAAAAAGTAAAACAGATTTGTAATTGTTTAAATTCTATAAAAAATAGAAATTTTTATCAAAGAAACCTTTAAATTCAAAATCTCACAATCCAATAAAAATTATTGTTATTATTTGTTGTCATAGTTATACAATTATTTTGAAAAAAATAACAAATATTTTGTCAAAGGTTACTTGTTCAACATATTTTCATTTCAAAATTTATGAAAATTATAACTTGATTTAGAATAAACAATTTTTTTTAAAATATTTTGCTAGCGGCGAATAAAAAATAGTATATGACGCACGGACGTAAGCTATTTTGGACTTAATGTAGGTGCAAATTTCAGCTAGCGCCTCGATTTGCAAACTCCCTATACGTCCAAATTTTTTAGCTTTACGTCCTAGCATCATAATGTACTATTTCCTAATCTGTGATCTTAAGTATGCTACAGACCTACAATCATTTTGTCAATCAATAGAAAACGAAGATAAACGAAATAAAATTTAGGGCAATTTTATATGTACTGTTAAAGTTAGCCGAAAGTTTCCAGCAGAAAATAACAAAAATCGGTATCACAGATTTCATTTTTAAGATGTCAGCCGAAAGTTTCCAGTCGACAGTCGATAATGCAGATTAGATTATTTTAGTCAAATAAAACTCCCAATATCAGCCGAAAAATTGAATGATGACAATGGTCTATAGCAATCTCTTGAAAAAGTATTGGGTCAAGTTTCATGTGGGAAATCTCGGAAAATTCGATTTTCTGAATTTTCAATTAGGACTGTAAAAATATTGCCTTTAAAGTGTTATGTCTGTAGATTGATCGAATTGATGACAATATGATATAGCAATCTCTGGAAAAAATATTGGGTCGTTTCATGTGGGAAATCTCGGAAAATTTGATTTTCTGAATTTTGTATTAGCACTGTAAAATTTTTGCCTTTAAAGTGTTATGTCTGGAGATTGATCGAATTGATGACAATGGTCTACAGTAATCTCTTGGAAAAACATTTAATCAAGTTTAATGTGGGAAATCTCGGTAAATTCAATTTTCTAAATTTTGGATAGCACTGTAAAAATCTTGCCTTTTAAGTGTTATGTCTGGAGATAGATAGAATTGATGACAATAGTCTATAGCAATCTCTTGGAAACATATTAGGTCAAGTTTTATGTGGGAAATCTCGGAAAATTCGATTATACAGTGCTACAAAATACAAAATTTAGAAAATCGAATTTTCCGAGATTTCCCACATGGAACTAATATTTTTCCAAGAGATTGCTATAGAGCATTGTCATCAATTCGATCTATCTCCAGACATAACACTTTAAAGGCAAGAATTTTACAGTGCTAATACAAAATTTGGAAAATCGAATTTTTTCAAGATTTCCCACATGAAACTTGACATAATATATTTCCAAGAGATAACTATAAACCATTGTCATCAATTCGATCCATCTCCAGACATAACACTTTAAAAGAAGGATTTTTACAGTACGAATAAAAAAATTTAAAAAATCGAATTTTCCGAGATTTTCCACATGAAGGTTTGTTTACCCAAACATTTTTTCATAGATTACCTTTCACTTTTAAATTATTGGCTATTTTTTAGTTAGTGTTGTCTCTTCCGGATGATATTTTATTAAAAATCTACATTATCGTCTTTCGGCTAACTTTAATAGGGTGGTAATTTTACCCTAAATTTTATTACGTTTATTTTCGTTTTCGATTGATTGACAAAATGATTGTAGGTCTGTAGCATACTTTATATTTTTTTGTTGTTTATTTTTTTGTTTTTGCGTGCTTTTTTAGTTTAGTTTATTTTATTGAATGTAAATTTTTTTCAAGTCTGCATATTATGTACTATAAGTTGTTAGAGCTAAATTACAAATAAAATAGATTCAAATTGGATTACATAATGCAACTAGAAATGGCACCGACGACGACTGACCAAGAAAGTGGTTGTAGTGCTATTCAAACTGTTTATCTCAAGGCTCTCCAATAAACAAAACAATTACTAAATAATTAAGGAAAAAAACTGCGTTACTCACAAAACTATAAAAAAGTTAGAAACGGTTGACCGAATTTTGTACAAAACTTTATATTATAGTATAGATAACCAACTAATATGCAAGTCAAACAAAAATAAAGTGACAACAAATTATATTTCCTGACCTTATGCAACAACCTAAATTTTTTTTGACTTCAATATTATAAGTTTATCTCGATTTGTTTTTATAAAAGCATAACCTCAATTGCACATGATCTTTATCTCTGTTGACTGTTACTATGTGATAATAAACCTGAATTTTATGACGAGCGTTTTAAATATTAGTAGTTCTCTTGTGCATGTTATACAAAAAAAATGACTATACTGTTTTACCTCCATTTCCGCACAGAGGAATCAGTTTTCGTTGATTTGTAATTTTGACTTCACCATAATTGAAAATTGTGTGAAATAATATCTATTGGAAATTGAAATAAAAGGTGTAGTTTTAATGGTTTTGTGGGCGTATGGGTTGCGGGTTTGTTGGGTTCCTGAACAACTGTTACTTTGAATTTTCATTAACTATCATTCTTATTCAGACTCAATATAAGATTTTAGTACTGTTTTCAATATTTCTGCATACCCAATTCCGGTTTGTCACTTCCGGTTAAATAGTTTTTTTTGAAAATTTTTTCAGGTGTTTAGGTGTTCAGGTAATAACAAACATGATATATCAATGGCCTAAATAGAATTATTCGTTGTCATTTTACAACCAATAAAAAATAAATGAATCAAGTTCGGTAGAGAACGACTGGGATCTATATGTTACCTCCAGAGAGATTCATATGGCCAAATGAGCGCGTTGGACAAATGTTTGCTCTCATAGTACAATATCCACATAAACTATCGCTAAACATAACTTTAAGAGCCGATGCAGTATACCTAAAGAGCTGCAAATGTGAAAATATAGTTATATGAAAATCAATCCAAATACAAGATCTTTTTTTTTATTTTTTTTTTTATTTATTCAGTAACAAGAGTTTTTAAGTACAATATAAAAAAAATTAGTAATTTAAAAATTTTTAATTTTTTTTTCCTTATTAAAACAACTTAAGCCGCTCCAGTGTAATAATACAATTAAGGAGCTTCCCAGCCAAACAAATGCAAGATTCAATAAACCACAAGTCAATAAGATACATAAAAAAAGTATTACTAAGTAAGATAATACATCACTTGAACATCCAGCGTATGAGCAACTTCCCTGTGGCCACTATAATTTGTACTACTTTATATAGCAACCAACGCGAGATCAACTTTGTAAATAGCAAAAATTTAATTAAGATATTGTTTTGTTATTACTCGCTAAACACGGTGAATCGTCTACGAACCATCTACGAACCGTTTACGAACATCATTGTTCGTTTACGGTTCGCAAACGATTCGCAAACGACCCACCATGCTCAGCGGGCACTAGTCAGTTATCGTCCTTAATACACACTTCGCCCAATTTTGATAAGCATTAGTGTATATATATTTTTTTTTTTTTTTTTTTTTTTTTTATTTTTTAATTTTTTAATTTTTTTTTTTTTTTTTTTTTCTTAATATTTTTATTTTTTTTTTTTTTTTTTTTTTTTTTTTTTTTTTTTTTTATTTTTTTTTTTTTTACTATTTTATTGTTTTTTTGACACCAATGCTTATCAAATTCCTATGTTAGAAAAGATGTTAAAAAAGATAAAGCAATCTTTCATTGATGATCCATGTTTTGAACTTTCTTTTGAAACTGTTGACAGATCTACACCCACGAATTTCTTCAGGAATGTTATTGTAAGTTAATGGTCCTATGTATCTTCCCATAGCATATCGGGAAGTTAACACGTTACGGTACTGTTGATGAATCATACCATCTTGAAAGCCTTTAAGATTTGATGACTCATTATCTAAATATCGGTACAGTTCTTGCACGAAACATTGTAATTTATTGTAAATTAAAAACAAATTTATTCAATCAATTTTTTAATGCAACAACCACTTCTAAAATGAAATTTTAAAGTAACATACCAACGACGTTCCATACTTCAAAATAATCGAGTTTCGAGCAATAATGCACCACTTTCACAGCACATTTGAAATATTTAGTTTCCCATGAAATGGAATAGTATAAGCTAAGGTCATCATCTCGTTAATTGACAAATATAAAGATTATCGTGAAATGCAATTGACATGTCAACATTATTTAACTTTCAATTAGATAAGTTCAACATCAGATTATCATTTAACAAAAAAAAAATAATAAAATAAATATTTAAAATAAACTCACAGTATCAGTTCCGGATAAACAACTAATGATTTTAAATTCCCAATAATGATGCATATTCCTCTTAAGTACATGGTCTCCACGAATCACCGACGTTCCAGTACTATAAACCGGGTGAAATACCACATTTTTATCCCTTATATGGATACCACGATCAGCAGCTTCAGTATCCCATCCCCATTCCATACTATCCGTAACATCTTCACCACAATCACATGTTATTGTGTTACTATTATTTATATCTATATTTCTTGGATGATTGCAATTACAAAATGATGGAGCTCGAGTATCTCCCATCACTTTATAGACGTGTTTCGATAATAAACTAAAATCAGTCATTTTTCTTTTAAATCTGTAATAATTAAGATATAAAAAATTTTACTTTTAAATTAAATTATGATTCTTGAGACGTTTCAAAAATAACTAAATTAAATTTTTTCCATTAAATAGTTTTCTGAGTTTAATACTTAACCAATTTTCACACAATAAAATTATATTTCTATTATGTTCTATAAGACATAAAATACATCTCAAAAGTTTTGTTTATATTAAATGAGTAACAGAGATTTTATAATATGTTTATTTAATGGTTTTATTACCAATACTTTCAATGATATCATAATTTTTCTTATATCAATATATAGTTATATATATAAAATTTGTTAAATGTCAAAACATGTAAACAAAACAATAAAAATAAACATAACCAATGAATATAAAAGAATAATATGGAATTTTTATTTCTAAATGAATATGCCTTAATAACGTGATAGCTATAATAATTTGAAGCAACAGTGAGAAATAAAATCGTGTCATTCCCTGATTAAACTGAAATTGTAGTTTAGGTGATATCGAAAGTATAAATTAAATCGGGAAACGGTAAAATCAGATTCTCCTCTTTTGGTGAAAATGTGTCTCTCAGGTCTCAGTGCTGAAGAAATGCTTTGCATAGGTGATCTGTTTTGTGGCAGTTTAGAAGTTATTGGGGGACTATCATTCACTGTGTGGTTTCACTGGTCGAGTTTTACCCTCGGTGTGGCGGTGATTTTGATGTGCCATTAGTTGACACCCAAGCTGCCAAGTGGAGTGCTGTTTTCGGTGTTGTCTATAGTTTCCGCTACGATCTTTGACCAGTGTAAGGACCAGATTGATAGCAGATCACTTATTCATTCATACTCATAGAAAAACAATCTCAACACGATCAATGATACAATACCAAGAGGAGTAAATTGTAAGAGAATAAAAGCAACCTACTCCTGGTCACCGTGGATTTTACATTCGACACCAGCAACAACAGTAAAGTCCTTCGAAAACGGTTCAGCTCAACACTTTTAAAAAAACTTTAAAGATGGCTCTCAATCTACATTCGAGACAAAACATATGTGGAACTCAACTAAAAGTCGAAATATGACAAGCCTAAGCAAAGAGTACCACAGTTTTAGTAAACATAACGGTTAGTGAAATAAGTGACTGTGCTGAGTTTCTAGAAGTCAAAAACACTTTCCGGGCTTTTGTGGTATACCTGCGATCATGACGCATCGATCATATTGCTGCAGGTCAAATCATTAGTACAAGCAAAATCTTTTGGATCGCTAAAAAAATTTAAGCCCTTTAGTGCACTAAACGGCATCATCCCTGAAGGCATTCAATAAATTATTTGATCACTAGAGAGACAATTACTAATAGAGACAATTTAATTTCATTGCAATTGTCGTAGACGTACATTTAAACCTGGTCAAATTATTCAACTACATACTATAATTGCAATGCACAAAGGACTTCCAAGGTAAACAGACCGAACTAATGCCCGCTAATTACCGTGGATTAAGACATATGATAGAGCATCCAACTAGAATATCAGATAATATGCTGACCACAACAACATTTGTTAAATCAATCCCCATCAATCTCCAATTTGCCCATCCCCTTCCTTTCTATAAGTTGATGGAATCTTCCGATATTTAAATCGTCTGAACAACGAATCTTTCATATACAGTGAGCTAAAACTATTAAGTTAAAAAACCTGGCTTTTTTTTTACTTTTTAACAGTCTTGCATACTCTGCTGGTACTTTCTATGGGCTGTTGAGGTTACCTTGAAACGTTCGAAGTGGTTTTCCTTTCACTTGTGATTGAAAAGCCACTGTTCAACTGAATAAACTTAGTGCTTAGGGCAGCGTCAACAAAGTCTGTTTTGAAGAAAACACCAATCGTAACTTTGTAAGAAGAGGCGCATCGCAAGGTGAAGTACTATCTCCTCTCTCAATCGACCGATAGTTGTGTGCTTATTGTCAATCCACAAAATTTAAATTGAGTCTATGCTCTAACAAGCATAAACCACCCAAATTTGACTTTTCCAATATAAATCTGTTTAGTATGATTGTCACAAACAAAATGCGTTTCTTGAACCTCATACTTGACATCAAACTAATCTGCAAATATAATATTCTGGAAATAGAGAAGAAGCTCTACTTGTGCCAGTGAAGATTCGTACTTCACTTTGTATATTGGATATCTTAAGGTATGGAGTCATTGTTTAATGGTCGACTTTAGATATAATAGTCAAATAGAAACTTGGTTGAAATCTTCCGGTCTTTGGGATTGTAGTCAGGAGGTAAATTCTGGTTAACGGGAATATTCCTTTGATCATAAACTATTCCATTTCAAAAATATCTTTAGAGACTATCTTCAATATAACTATTCCTTCCAAATAGTAAAACGGGGAATCTAAAGCCCATAAATTAGCTCATATATTTTAGACTACCCACTTAGTAAAGGAAGTCTAGAAAAGTCATCCATCTAATTGAGATAGAGCAACCCCACTCAAAGCAAGCTAGTGCATTAAAAACGTATAAGATGGCAATCATAACTTGTTGATACTATCACCAGACCTGGTTGAGTGCAGACAAGTTAGAAACAGTGAAAGAAATGCTGGTCGATCAGATTGTGAAGTGCTGGATCCACTACAGTTGGGTTTGGAGGCATTCACTTCAACCTAGGATTTGTTGTAGAAGAGTGCGACGACAAGCATGCAGCTGATTGGTTCGTGTAAGTACTACCAAAAGTCACTAAGGCAGACATTCGATTGCAGCGAGACTTGAAGATGATACTTGAAGATCCCGACTTCTCTACACAAGATTACCGTCGTCATCCTGAGAAGTTTTGCCCAGATCTGCGAAAAATCTCTCGTTCTGTTAGAAGCACAAAACTTCGGGATGAACATCAAGAAATAGAAGATCTTTAGTACGTGGGACGAAGGCACAGTCTTACATCTGGTTTTAGGGGATCGACTAGCTCGAAACAAGTAGGTTTCAGAATATATTCTCAACTGCTGCGTTAGCAAGGTCACCGTGCAGTGGCCACGGAAGACGATGACAGCACTTATGAAGAGGTGGGTGTATGGCAACCCCAGGTAATCATCTCTGATATCACTGCCCTCTTAAGTAGCATTTGAAACCATAATTACGTTTGATTATACGATACGATTTACGATTTCGCCTCAAATGTTACCGAAGAAGGACAAAGATTATTGGATGATAGGGCGGAAATTCATAAATGGACACATCAAAAATAAAAACACTTCTTTTAAAACGTTATAAAACAGATTTATTATTATTGTTGGTATATCATACAATATCTATAAATCAACTGATGATCTATAATAATGATTAGAAGTTATTTAATGTTTTTTATTTTAAGCCAGCTGATGCATTTTATAGTGAGCACAATAAGATTTCTTAGGTTTAATTTATAAAGAATAAAACAATTCAGTGTTCATAAATCTTTGCATACTTGTTGCGTTGCTTGCCGCTACATCACCCTCTTCCGAGATAGATCCCACGAACAGTTAAAAAGAAGTTAAAAGAACTAAGTTCAAGTGATTTCCAATATGTACTTAAGCTTAATTGTTCACAAAAACCAATCCGAGATTGAAAAAAAATTTCCCTAATGTTGTCTATATTTCCTAACCAAAAATATAACAACATATTGACTTTACGTCAGATATTAAGTTTCGCATTGATTGGCAACAATCAATAATGACTTTACACTCGTGACTTAGGATGTTGATTAGAATGTTGACTTAGATGTTGACGAAATATTCTCTCATCCTATGAATTCACACATCGTAATATCAAGAAATTTAATACAAAAAAACCTAAGAAATACAATTTTCAATATGTAATCATAGATGAAAAATTCAACTTAAGTAAATATGAAAAATGATGAAGTTTCAATTTAGAAATTATCTGAACATCAAAATTAAAAATATATCTCGTCATCGCCGCTTTGGCTAAGTTGTGTAAGACACACGGGATTTGAACAATGTGTCTCTGATGAATGTAGTTCGAATCCTGACACGAAACACAACAAAATTTTTTCTAAAGGAATTTTAGAGAAAATGAAAAGTTATTTCGAATTGCAAAATTCAAGTGATTTCCAATATGTACTTAAGCTTAATTGTTCACAAAAACCAATCCGAAATTAAAAATTTCCCTAATGTTGTCTATATTTCCTAACCAAAAATATAACAACATATTGATTTTACGTCAGATATTAAGTTTCGCATTGATTGGCAACAATCAATAATGACTTTACACTCGTGACTTAGGATGTTGATTAGAATGTTGACTTAGATGTTGACGAAATATTCTCTCATCCTATGAATTCACACATCGTAATATCAAGAAATTTAATACAAATATTTTTTAGAACTAAGTTAATTTTGAAGAAAAACGCACTCTTTTTGTGGTTGATATATTATTAAACGAAGATGCAGCCAGAATTCCAAAAGCCGGCCTAAGTCGGTTCATGGAAACGGGAGAATTTCTGCCGTTCAACAAAACAAATTGTTTTCGGAAGCATCGAAGAATTTTGAAGGGTCCTTCATACGGAGGTGATAGGCCTGTTTGAATCCTATCTGTTCGTACAAAAACAAAATCACAAGTGTTTAGATTTTTAGGGATAAACGTAGGAGATATCGTTTTACGAGTTTCTACTGGAACTAAGTTGCGCATAGTTTTGCGAAGTCTATCCACAAATTTATGTGTATCCATAGTTTCCTTTGATTGAGTTTCGAACAATTCTCTTGGAATTTTGAGTGTTTGTCCGTACACCAGCTCAGCTGGGGAACAATGTAGATCTTCCTTAATGGAAGTACGTATTCCTAATAAAACGATAGGCAGCTCCGTGCTCCAATGAATTATGTTTTCTCGAGCTTTGAGCGAATCTTTAAGTTACCTGTGAAACCATTCTACCATTCCATTTGCCTTTGGATAATAGGCAGTAGTACGAATACGATGCGAACCAAGTAACTTTGTTAGTTCGGAAAAGAGTTTAGACTCAAGCTGGCTATCTTGATCAGTTGTGATTTCAAGTGGAGTTCCAAACCTTGAGATGTATTGCTCTACAAATGTTTTAGCAACAGTGGTAGCTGACATGTGTTGAATAGGATATGCTCCAGGCCAACGAGTAAATTGATCGACTATTGTAAGTATATATCTAAAGTTGTCGGAAGAAGGAAGTGGTCCAACCAAATCCATATGAATGTGCTCAAACCGTCCTCAAGGAACTGGAATTCTGTCATATGCAGATTTTGTATGTCGTTGAACTTTCGACTTCTGACAAGGTAAGAAGATTTAGTCCAAGCGTAACATTAGTTTTAAGGTTAGGCCAAAAATATCTAGTAGAGATAAGTTCTCGTGATGCTCTTATACTGGGATGTGACATAGCATGTAGTGCATCGAAAACAATACGTCTTAGAGGTCCTGGTACATATGGACGGTTATTACTTGTGGAAGTTTCGCAATATAAGTTTAAGTTTGGAAATGTAAACAATTCTAGCTTAAACTTTGAAGAATCTTTAGTTTAGTAATTGTTTAAGATCCTAGTCATGAAGTTGATTATGAGTAATTTTATTGATATAATTAACACTGTTGGCTGGAGTTAATTTTTTAGAAAAGAAAGCCAGCGGTTCCTAACATCTATTTTTATATTGTTGTAGTACTGCTCCTCTAGCAGTACCTGAAGCATCTGTAGTAATGCTGAGTCGTTCAGAGGATGTGCTAGCATCGTTGCTGTAGCTAATGCGTCTTTGATTTTGACGAAAAATTCATGAAGTGAATCTGGCCAAGAAAAATTCTTTAAAATTTTTGGCTTCTTTAAAAGAGTTGCCAAGTGCGCTTGAATCATGGAAATCATTGATGGCTGTAACACGTTCAGGTGAAAGTAAAGTACCATCAGAGTGATTAGGTAACTGAGGCATGTGGCGATTGGGTTCCGGAAATACATTTTGAGGTTTTGATGTTAATACCAAACTCGACTAATTTCTCGAAAAGAGTTCTTAAATGAAGTTTGTGCTATTCCTCATTTTTACTTGCCACAAGGATATCGTCTATGTAGACGAATACAAACTCCAATCCTTTGACTACTTTATTCATGAAGCGTTGGAATGCCTGAGCCGCATTTCATAGACCATATGGCATTCGAGTAAACTCGAATGGACCGAATGGTGCTGTGAGGGCCGTTTTATGCACATCTTCGGGTGCTACCGGGATTAAATGAAATGCTCTTACAAGATCAATCAACGAAAATATTGTAAAACCCTGCAAGTACATTGAAACATTGTGAATGTGAGGCATTGGATACCAATCGGAAGTAGTCACAGTATTTAAACGAGGGTAGTCTCCACATGGACGCCAATCATCATTATCTCTTTTTTTTCTCTTTATATCTTTTTTTCGCTGATGTCTGCAATAACCTTCGGAGTACCTAGGGGCCAGGGCGGGTTATATACACCTCATCCCCTGGAACTTTCCATAAATACAGCTCGAAATTGATCAAAGCTCGTTACACGTTCGTTTTTTGGGTCGCTGAGCACGAATATGATGTCAGCGATAACCCTCGGAGTACCTATGGCCCAAGGTGGGTATGTCTAACTCATCATCTGGAACTTTCCATTAATTCAGCTCAATATTGATCGGAGCTCGTTACTCGGGGGTTTTTGGGGTCGCTGAACACGAATATGACGTCGGCGATGATCCTCGGAGTACCTAGGGGCCAGGGCGGGTATGTTTAACTCATCTCCTGGAACTCTCCAAAAATTCAGCTCGAAATTGATCGAAGCTCGTTACTCGGGGGTTTTTGGGACCCCTGAACACGAATATGATGTCTGCGATGACCTTCGGAGTACCTAGGGGCCAGGGCGGGTTATATACACCTCATCTCCTAGAACTTTCGATAAATACAGCTCGAAATTGATTGAAGCTCGTTACTTGGGGGTTTTTGAGGTCGCACTGAACACGAATATGATGTCGGCGATTACCCTCGGAGTACCTAGGGTTCAGGGCGGGTATGTCTAACTCATCACCTGGAACTTTCCATTAATAAAATAAAGTAATATAATAAAAAAATAAAATAATCGATTAAATTAAATAATCGAGTTTTAATTATGGAAATTTTCAGGATATGAGTTAAATATACCCGCTCTGGGACTCAGGTACTCCGAGGGTCATCGTCGACATGGTATTCGTGTTCAGCGACCCCAAACGCCGATTAACGAGCTTTGATCAATTTCGAGCTGTATTTATGAAAAGATCCAGGAGATGAGGTGTATATAACCCGCCCTGGCCCCTACGTACTCCGAGGGTCATCGCCGACGTCATATTTGTGTTCAGCAACCCCAAAAACCCCCGAGTAACGAGCTCCGATCAATATTGAGCTGAATTAATGGAAAGTTCCAGATGATGAGTTAGACATACCCACCTTGGGCCATAGGTACTTCGAGGGTTATCACTGACATCATATTCATGTTCAGCAGCCGCAACCCCCCCCCCCCAGTAACGAGCTTCGATCAAGTTCGAAGTGAATTTATGGAAAGTTCTCGGAGATGAGTTAAACATACCCGCCCTGGGCCCTAGGTACTCCGTAGGTCATTGCAGACATCATATTCGTGTTCAGCAACCCCAAAAACCCCGAGTAACGAGCTTCGATCAATTTCGAGTTGAACTAATGGAAAGTTCCAGGAGATGAGTTAGACATACCCACCCTGGGCCCTAGGTACTCCGAGGGTCATCGACGACATCATATTCATATTCAGCGACCCCAAAATCCCCGAGTAACAAGCTTCGATCAATTTCTAGCTGTATTTATTGAAAGTTCCAGGAGAGGAGGTGTATATAACTCGCCCTGGCCCCTAGGTACTCCGAAGGTCATCGCAGACATCATATTCGTGTTCAGCGGCCCCAAAAACCCCAGTAACGAGCTTCGATAAATTTCTAGCGGAATTAATGTAAAGTTCCTTGAGATGAGTTAGACATACCCGCCCTGGGCCCTTGGTACTCCGAGGTTCATCGCCGACATCATATTCGTGCTCAGCGACCCCAAAACCCCCGAGTAACGAGCGTCGATCAATTTCGAGCTGAATTTATGAAAGTTCAAGGAAATGAGGTGTATATAACCCGCCCTGGCCCCTAGGTACTCCAGAGGTTTTTTGCCGAAAAGTTACAAACTTTCCTGACGGCTTCCTGAATTGAATGCAAAAAACCGCATCTCGATCCATCTTACTCTGCCAATTTGCTTAGATTTGGCCTATTTTTGTGCTTTCCTAGCCTTCTTAACGTTGTTTGTTCTTATTTAAAGGTGTTTTGTGTTGTTTGTTTTTAAAGAAAAGAAAAGAAACTGCTTTGTGAAAAAATATCTGATAAAGGCCCGTCCCACACACACAAATTTAGCGCTGCGCTTAAAGATACGTTATAAATACCTATCTTGAGTTTTCTAAAGACGGAATGAGTCCAGCAACGGTTCTAAAATATACATCGAGGTTTAGTAACAAGCAGAGTAGAGCAGAGTGGAGCAGTGAGTGCTCTAAGTATCATGCGGAGTATGCGCTGGAGTATTTGAACCGAAAACCAAATACTTTGAGCAATGTGATACCTACAATACCATCTTTCAGGTTGAAATATAAGCAATCGTAAGATGGCCAAGCAATCATTAAGGCACTAAGCGCATACACCATCATATCCCAAAAAATTGGCGACTGTGTGAGCAAGCTCAACAAGCTTGATAATGGCAACAATGTTTACTGGATACGTGGTCATTCGGGTATCGCAGGTAATATAGAAGCCAACAAATTAGAAATGAAATTTGCATTAACTTCCTTTGTCGGGCATTAAATTCACCCTCGAGAGGATGAAAGAAGAAACTATTACGCAATGGTACAGAGCCCGCCATAACACTACAGGCTTTCATCAGTCTAGGGAGTAATTATTACCACCACTAATATTGTCTAATTTAACCTTACCTAGCCTAAATAAAAAGATGTTTTATTAGTTTTATCCGTATATCAACGAAAATTTTCTGATTTTGTTCACAAATAGGAAATTTCACGTAGAACTGATTCACACTGTAAATAATACACTGGTAATATTTCTACGCACGTCTATAACGCACGTCCAAAGGCGTGATTTTAAAATAATTGAAGAAAACAACTGAAATAGTATATATATTGTATAACTACTACGAACGCGTTTTTCAAGCGCGAGTGCTACAAGTTTCAACCACTTCCAAACCGATAGGGTTACGCTAGGGGAAATGAGGATAACCATAAATTTTTACCCCAGGTAAAAATTTACTATTTTATTGGTTACATTTATCTGAAATCCCTTCCTTATGTTTCAATTTTTCCATAGAAAAATGCGTTTAAGTTAAAAACTGACCTACTTATTTTGCTTAGATCCAAACAACAAAATTTTCGTAAAACAAAACAAATACAATGAAAACTGGGTGAATCTCCAATCACCAACCTGTTCCCTTTTGAAATACATATTACAAAAAAAAAGTGGAACAGTAAAAATCTTGCTTATGTGAAATTCGGTTTATTTTCCCGATTATCCACCCTCTCCAAAGAGAAAATAATTTCAAATCGCATGAAAAACAGCAACGAAACGACATAAAGAGAAAATATATATTTCCTTTGGAAAATTTTTGTTTTTCTTTTTTTCAGTCTTGATGAACATTCCATTTAATCCGCACAATTTTTAACCGTAGCAAAGGATTTTATCTTTTTTCTTCCAAACAAGGTAGAAAAAAAATGAAAATCAGGTGAAAATCAAAAGAAAAGCAAAACAAGATTTTTTTTAACATATTTCTTATAACAATTAAAGTGTGAACATGAAAATGTGTTTTGTCAACGCAATTGTGATGAGATTTTATTCCTTTTGCGTGGAAAACTTTTGTCTATGTTTGTATGGTGTATTATTAAAGGATATAAAATCTCGTTTGTAAAAAAAAGGAAAAATTATGGAAATGAAATGTTGTAGAATGATGAATCTTTAGGAAAAAGATTTAAATGAGATCAAAGTGAAATTTTTTTAGTTTTTGTGTTTTTATTTTCCTTCTAACTAAATGGAAACAATAAAATTTTTCTTTCGTTTACTTAACTTCGTCTGTGATTTCTGTGATTAAAGTATTTTGTTTTTCTTTTGTTATGTAAAATAAAATATGAAAATATCTTTAGCTTGCTCAATACTAAGAATAAGAAAATTAAAATTTTGCCAAATTATATTTATTATAAGAGAAACAAAGAACTAAGTAATTTAACTACAAAATAGTGATATATTTAAGTAAACAAAAACCAGGTAATTAAATCAGTTTTTACGTTTTATAAATTTTTCATTTTCCAAAAGTTTATTGCTACGAAAAGGAGATAAAAAATTGATCTACCCTTGTTGCAAGAGCAACGTATGTACAGTTATTTTAATTCACAGTACTCCCAGTTTAATTTAAATTAATGAAAATAAGTATACACAACTGAGTTATGAACTCAACGGAAGGTACTCATATACATTTTTTATAAAAGAAAATTAAATGAAAAATGAAAATTTTGTTATGTTTCTTTTAAATGAGATGTTTCTGTTAGAGTAAAGCAAATATTTCTTTTCTCTTTCGTACGTTAATGAGTTAGAATGATTTTCTGTTTGGTTTAGTTAATGTTTCAAAGAATGATTTTCAACAGAAGTAAATTATGATGGATTTAAAAAAGTACAAATGGATTGGATTTGAAGGAAGTTGGACGATATATGAAGTAAAGCTACTCTGAATCGTAAGCATTTTATATGTCTTACGTGGATGACAGATTAATAGGTTTATGAAGTGCCATATAAGACAACAGCTTATTTGTTTGTCCCACATATTAATTGAAATATCGTTGAGGAACTCGGTCTTCGAACTGAAACCAATCAAGAGCTGTGTTTCAAGCTGGAATTAAAATTGACTAAATTTTTGGTAACCGAACATTTATTTACATATATGGCAGTTTAGTGTTACTCCGAGTGAGTATGATTCGTTCATGCATTTTAACCTTTGAAGATAGGGGCACGAATGACATGTGCAGTACTATCCTCTTTAAAAAATATTTATTGCTAAAGATTTTCAACAGCTTGGTATAAAAACCGTATGTAAACAAGCTTGTTGATCAAGTTTGCATGCTAGATTCGATCGAATGGTGTTGAGATGTTTAATGCGATAACGTAGGTCTAAACGCATATCTTCACGATACAGAACGAATTTATTCCTACCGAATAGAATAGTTTTAGTAAAGTTTTGAGCAGAAAAGTTAACGGTAACCTCAATATTAGGCAAACCTATATTATGGGAATATTGTGTTTGGTCTGCTTACCGAATACCACGCAAGCTTAAATTATTTCCAGAAATTTTCTTTCGGGCACGAATATTTTAAGAAAATTATTATTATTAATTATTTTCAAAATATTCGTGCCCTCAAGAAAATTTCCGGAAATAATTTAAGCTCTTGTGATATTATAGGTGAAAATTATTTTGAGAAATTTTTTTTTAAATACTTTAATTCTTTTTAAATGTTTAAATACAGTAAAAAAAATCCTAACTTTTGCCTTATGAATAATTAAGAATAAATTTACCTACATTTGAAAGTATGTATTGTACTTTTATTAAAAATTAATACTAAAAAGTAGCTCAAGTCAGTAAAAAGAGGACAAAAAGCATTATTTTGAAAAAAGATACCGGACACATTTTTTTGGGCAGAGGACATGTCCTCTTAAAAGACGACGTCTGGTCACCCTAAAAGTGAGAAAAATGAATAGAGAAAAAATAATCGACATAGTCTGTAAAGAAAGGATTTCTTCCATCGAGATGACACGAAAAGTTAGGTGAAACATGAATGGTGTCAAATATATGTATCTGGCTTTACTGGAGTTTAGTTCCTATAAAGGCTATATCACGATGGAATCCTTGATCGAAAAGATGAAGGAAACCGGCTTTTCTTAGATGAGTTGGATGCATTTGCTTAGGCAAGTTTTGAGAGTAGTTAAAGGAGTATAGTTGGTTGGCATGATAGTTTGGATAATATTGATCGTTTATAAAATGAATCCTTTTGAATTTAACCTGTCCAAGTAAAAATAATCATTTAGGTTAAATATTGCACATTCAAAGTTATACATCAAATCTCGAACAGGTACCATCGAATATTTTTATAAGACGCTAGTACAATATAATAAAGCTCTTGGAACAACAATCGCTTCTCTGATTACATATAGGAGTTCTAGCCAAATATCCACAAAATGCAAATATATATTGGTGTTAAATCTCAAAGTAATATTTCCAAAACCAACTAATTTTTTTTGAACACGAGATTGTAACACCAGTAGATCAAAAATTAACAAAAAAATTTGAATTCTGCAAAATAATTAAATGTGAATATTTAGCAAAACTTAATTAGGTAAATAGAATTTCATCTTTTCGAAACACGAAATTTGTTATGATCGTTGCTACTATGCAAGCTGTTCGGGATAGCAGGGGTACTAAAATACATTTTTTAGTCATAACAGACTGCGAATTGGTTCGTAGAATTTGCCCAATCCTCCTGGAGCGACTACAATCCTTTTGTGAGCCATACATTTGGGGCCCATACATCCCCAACAGTCTTGAATAACTTGAGTTTGGTGTTAGTTGACACATATGGTGACCCAAGGAAAGGTTTAATTGAGGAGAAAGTTCGAATATATGCAGTGATTCTAGCTTTTATATCTGTAAGTATGCTGTTTGAGTCTAGCATTGATCCCAAATATTTAAAAGATTGAAAACCTTCTGTTCGTTCATCGCCGAATATCAAATCTTTCTTCTCAGCCTTTCTTGAAAAATGTTTATGTTTGGTTTTATCGTAATTGAATATTCTCTTGACCAACCCATTTGGAATTTTACCCGCAGTACTAAGCCTGAAAAAAATGCCCGTTACAGAGGGTCACCAACGTGGAGGTCTATTGAGCAAGCATCATGATATATACTTAGTGACGAGCACCAGATCTAGCAGTGGGTTATTGAATGAAAATAGGAAAAAACAAACTGTGTCTGATAAAACTTAATCGACATTCTGCTCCGTTTCGATGATCATAGTAGTAGAGAAAGTCTCGTGTTCTATTTTGACTAATGTTTCATAGCTGTGTCATGGTTTCTACATCCTGATTATCTCAGTTCTTAGAATGCTACTAAATCTATTGTGTACTTATTTACTTGGTTTGAATTGCATACTGTACCGACAAGAATTTTCAATTCAAACTTCGATACAGAGGAGTATTTATATCGGACATACCCACTTTGCGGGTAATAAAATTAGTTTTGCATTACCTGAAAGACAATATTGATTTTCGATGTAAAATTTTGATCGTATAATATGTTAGCTTAAATTTGATTTAATGATGATTTATTTTAATTTTGTTGAAACCAAATGATTTTTTTTACTAAGGGGCGGTGACCCCTCCCCCCCCCCCCGCTTGGCGGTGGCTATTTTTGGTCGAAGGTCTGCAAAGTCACACTACGGTAAAATTGAAAGTCTGATCCTTTATAACTTTGACCCCCTCATTTCCGCAATTTTTTTTCATAATTATGAAATATTGTGAAATACTACGTTTTAATTAATTTGTTTAATATTTATTTGAAAAAACTAAAAAATAATCAAAGGAGGCAAAATTGAAAGTTTGATCCCTTAAAACTTTTGATCATTTCATTTCCGCAAATTCATAATAAGGATGCAGAGGACCTAATCTTTCTATTTATCTAAAAAAACCAACTTTTTATTAGCGGGGATAAAATAGAAAAATGCCAAACTTTCTGCATGTGTATGTTGTTATTGGACTTAGATCTTATGTGTTGTGGCACATATTATTCATCCTATTAAACAACATATTAAAAAATAGAAATATGAAGGTGAAATTTTTTCTCAAAATATGATATAATTCAAAAAGTCAGAATTAAAGTTGTTAATTTAAGTAGTCGGCAGTAAAATGTTGGGATGATTATATTTATAAATGTTACCGGTTTATATTTACCGGTTTATTTATAAATGTTACCAACAACATAAAACAGAAAGTAAGTGAATTCCAATAATAAAATTTATAACTAACTTGTTTTTGGTTATTATTACTATCTATAAAATTTTACACTTAAACTTGTTTTTGTAGCAAAATACTTCGAAACCCAGATTTGGCAATTGAGATTGATACGACGTCCATATGCAATAAATCTAACGATATGTTTACATTATAAAATTACAATATTTTTTATTCATTGTTATACAATTTTAATAACTATCTGGAACTAAATTTTCACAGTTTATGTTTTAGTTTTTAGTTTATTTACAGTAATTTTTTTCCACCTCCATTATTCTGCGTCTTATTTTCTGGTTTATAAATAATATAACATCCATTCATTAAATTACTAATTCTTGACCTTTATCTCTTTTAAGGAATATATTGTTTACTTTCTTGGACATTATGAAATTAAATCCTATCTCGTATTCAATTTTATTATTCCGTCATTAAAAGCTGTGATTGCCGATTATTGTCATAATTTTAATGTTAATAGTAGTACTAACTAGGGGCCATATCGACAAACCCAACTAAATCGCAACTACAACTAAAGTGTCAGTTTTGGTATTTTTAAACCACATTAAATCGTCAGTTTTAAATGTAGATTGAAGTTGTAGTTGCAGTTTTAGTTGTGGATATCGGTGATTAAATTTACACTTACAATTGAAGTTAAAATTCGATGATTGATTTTTACTTCACCACAATTTTAAATTGTGTGAAGTAATGCAATCTATCGTGAAAAAAAAAATCTTACATACCCCAAATTTTGTTTTTTCTTTTGTTTTGGACCATCCTCTATCTAAATAGTCAATAAAAATTTTGGTGTACGTCTGTATGTGGGTGGTTGGGTGTGTGGGTGTGTGTGTGGGTGACCTTTCTGCATAGGATCTTGATGAAACTTTGGCAATGATACAAGTTCACTTGAAAATGGAAGATCTGGATTCATTTCAAATTTGGACAAAATGGCGGGGGGTCTCCCGAACACCTCTAAGTTCAAATCTTGAATAACTTCTGATCCCGGACTATGAAATTGAAATTATTGAAACTTAGTATATAAGGTTTTATTACAGTTTCCAATATTTCTGCATACAAACTTCCGGTTTGTCACTTCTGGTTAAAAAGTTTTTTTCCAGGTGTTTATCCCTACTGTAGCCTACAATTACCGATCGATTTTCATGAAACATTGGTAAAAGCTTTCAAATAACATGAGTAAGATTTTATCAGCCTTTGGAGTACATTGGATAAAGGGTTGGGGGCCCACCATACAACAGGTGGTTTTTACTCAATTTTTTTTATGTTTGTTGGGAGCATAAAACATTCGTTCGTGAATGAATTTTGATGACACTTTGGAAAAAGATGCAAATATGTGTGTCAAGGAACTGATTAGTTTTTGAGCGATAGTGACCAAAGTGGTGTGGGGTTCCTAGGAGCACCTGTTTTTTGAAAGCTCAATAAGATCTGTACCTGATAATTGAATTGAATGAAACTTGGTACATCAGCATATAGTATGGTTCACAACAGTTCTGCATCCCAACTTCCGGTTTTTCACTTCCGGTAAAACATTTTTTTTTGTAACTTTTTGCAGTTTTTTCAGTGTCTTTGTGCACACTACAGCCTACAGTAATGAAGTGATTATGATGAAACTTATGAAAAAGGTTCCAATTAGTGTGAGAAGATAGTTATCATCTTTTGGGACACATTGACCAAAGTGGCGGGGGTCTACCATACAAATGCTGACTTTTCAAACTTTGTTTTTAAAATTTGTTGGGAGCATACAGACTTCATTCACTAGTTTATTTTAATGACACTTTGGAAAAAGATGGAGACTTAAATAACAAAGAACTGATTAGTTTTTGGACAGTATTGGTATAAGTGGAGCGGGGCCTCCCGAACACCTGTTTACTGTGTCACCATTTTTTCAATGTTTGTTGGGAGCACACAGCATTCGTTAGTGAACGAATTTTAATGACACTTCTGAAAAAGATGCAAATATGTATGGCAAGGAACTGATTAATTTTTGAGCGATAGTGAACAAAGTGGTGGGGGTGTCCCATACACCTGTTTTTTGAAAGCTCAACAAAAACTGTACATGATAATCGAATTGGATGAATCTTGGTACATGAGCATTTAGTACGGTTCCCAACAGTTCTGCATCCCAATTTCCGGTTTTCCACTTCCGGTAAAACATTTTTTTTTTGTAATTTTTCAATATTTTTCCGTGTGTTTATGCACACAATAGCCTACAATAATGAAGTGATTATGATGAAACTAATGGAAAAGGTTCCAATTAGTGTGAGAAGATAGTTATCATCTTTTGGGACACATTGACCAAAGTGGCGGGGGTCTACCATACAAATGCTGACTTTTCAAACTTTGTTTTTAACTTGTTTGGAGCATACAGACTTCATTCATTAATCAATTTTAATGACACTTTGAAAAAGGTAAAGACTTAAATGACAAAGAACTGATTAGTTTTTGGACAATATTGGGATAAGTGGTGGGGGTCCTCCCGTACACCTATTTATTGTTTCAATGTTTGTTGGAAGCATACAACAATCGTTCGTTAAGTAGTTTTGATGACACATCGCAAAAAGATGCAAATTTGTATGGCAAGGTACTGATTAGCCTTTTTAGCGATAGTAAACAAAGTGGTAGGGGGTCCTCCGAGCACCTGTTATTTTGGAACTTCAATAACATCTGTACCTGATAATCGAATTGGATGAATGTTGGTACATAAACATTTAGTACGGTTCACAACAGTTCTGCATCCTAACTTGTCATGGTTTGTCACTTCCGGTAAAATTTTTTTTAAATTTTTCTCTCACAACAGAATTTATGTTTGCTGGGATACAACTGCTTGCTTTAATATTTTTATAATTAGAACTACGAAGTCTATAACATTGGTTAGCTTTTAATTAAAGTATTTGATGGATATTAGCTCATTATATATCCAGAACAGTACGTTTCCAGAGCTGTGGTGTGCCGTGGTGAAGATTTCCTATGCGACGCTGATCGCAATATTTTTATTGATATAACGTTGCCAAATAATATTTTCTAATAAAATGTTTTGAGGCATTAATATATATGTGTAATTCAATTGTGTTTTTTTATAAAAAATTTACCTAATTGAGAACTTTAAATAATTGTTATTTCATGCAAATCAATATTGTTTTGTGTTGCATTTAAGTTGTTTTTACTATAGTTACATTATTATTATTATTGCAATAAATTTTAATACATAATTACTGATTTCTAATTATTGCTGTGTGTTTGAAAAATTATTGTTTTAAATTACGTTAAAAAATACCATCAAAATCTCAACTAAATTCGTAGTTTTAATGTGGTTTAAAAATACCAGTTTTGAACATCAATTTCAAAAGAACTGTGACTACAACTAAAAGTTGTAGTTGCGTCTGTCGATATGGCCCTAATAATAAAATTCAGTTAGTTCTTAGCCATTGGCACACACTCTCGGCATCACACTCTCGACAATCGGGTAATTAGAAAAAAATTATAAACGAAACCCTTAAGGAAAAAGTGTTTTTGTATTGTACTTTACGTGACCATCGGACAATGAACTCTCAATTAATTTGTTACAAAATATTATTTTATGTAACTTCATTAGCATACAACCATGAACTTGATCGATTCGTGACTCTTGGGTATTTATATTTTTGTTATAATTAAAATTTATTTACAATAATATAAAAAATAGACTTTTTCTGGCAAACATTAATCAAGAATTTAATGAAAAATAAAACTTTTTGTGTTTTGAACCAACCATAAGTACGATGAAGTTTATTACTTGATTTGCTCTTTTATTTCTATAGTTATATGAGATATCAGATAAATTCTGGAACTATAAGTCCCTTGTCAGTAGTCAATGACTTTGACTTTTCAGTAAGTAGATCCAGCAGTTGAAGTAATTATTATAAATTCAACAGAGTTGTTTACCTTGTTTACAAAATTGGTTTAGGGTAAAAAATTGTTCCTCTTATTTGCATTGATTTAGCATTTCCATTATTGTAAAAAGTTCCTGTAAGCAATATGTGATGACCTGTGACATCATTTGGTCCAACCATTACTCTTAATCAGGTTATTAATTATCATTTAAGTTTTAAGGGATATTAAAACTGTTACTTGAGTGTATTTAAAGAGAAAAAGTTTAATAGAATTTTTAATTAAATTCACATTCAATGTTCTAAAAGAAATAAATGTAATTTGTCAGAATGATGAAATACAGATCTGGAAAACCAATAATCAAATTTTGTTTAGGTTTTTATTTAATTAAAAAAACCGCCGCATGTTATATTTTTCAAACATTAAAATTTAGTATTTCTAAAATGTTCACCACAACATGCCCCCTCTAGTACCATCAAAGATGGGACGATATAAACAAATAGGAAAGAAAGAAAGAAGGAGAGAAGTTTTAGAGTGACAGGGCACCAAGAAATCGAGCTGGAGTTTTAGTCGCATGGTGAGATAAACGTTGTTGAGGAATGGAATTGAAATCTTGTTATAGTTGAGCCAGTAGTGTGTTTGCGTTGCGTTTTCATAGAGGTAGAAAAAGAAGATTTTTCTTTGCGGGACTAAGACTAATGATGAGTTTTGAGTTAAGCCCTCTTCAGATTTTTCTCTAAAGCAATGTTTTACTCTACTGATTGAAACTTGAATGTGTCGACCATTATGAACAGTAGCGAAATTTTTATAAACGCTGCTGATAACGATTTAAGTACGTACTAAGTGCGGCTATGATGGGGCTAATTTCAACTCGAAAAATGATGTTAACATTATAAAATGTTTCCATTGGTGAGATGAAATATTTTTCTGAGTAGCATATCCAGAACAATTTGAGCACAATACAATACATTTGATTTTAATTTTTTTTGAAAATGGCGGGGCTAATTTAAAAAATTTTTTTTACGTGCCAGCTTTTTTCCATTAGTGATATGGAATTTTTTATGGGTTGCGCAACAGTAGCATAATAGACCACATCCTTTATTTTTATAGTTTTCAAAATAACGTGGCTAACTATAACTTGGTGGTATGGAATTTTTTGAGTATCACAACCAGGACAACTTTAGCACAGCCTATGTTTTTCATTATTTCGAAAATGGTGGGGTTTTTCATTGTAAAGATATTTATTGTATTAAAATGTTTGTACAAATTAACTATACATACAAAACATGGTTAGGCAGAAACATTATTTTAATAATCGGGTTTGATCCCAAGACAGAACGAACAATTATTTTAATCGTAAATCCATATATTACATTGAGGCTATGTCTTTTTCAATTTGATAAACTTATTAATTTTGAACACATTTTAATAAGTTTAATTATTTTGAATAATTTAACAAATTCAATAACGAATGAGTTTAATCAATTTATTTTATACATTTATAATACAATTACTTTACTTGATTGTATTTATTCGGTTGTGTAATAATAAACTTAGATTATGTTTAAATTTTTGGATTATTTATTCAAGTTTTTACGTTAATTCACAAAGTGGTATTACCTTAAAGCAATATAACCATAAGCACACGAATAATTTAGTAAATCATTTAGATAATTTCAACTCACATATGAAATTTAAGATTATTATATTTCTAGTAGTGATCACAACAAAATCGTAATACTTAGTAAGATTTAAAGAAGAAAATAACTGGTCGCATATGCATATGAGATGTTTTTAAAAAATGTTATCGTTTTGAATGAATAATCAATGACATTGTATAGTCAACTTACAGTCGAATTAAAAACTTTTGAACTGATACAGGTAGTTAGATTTTTTGAAAACATTATGTGTGTTTTTTGAAAGTATGTAGTTGTTATGCAACAACCGCTTTCAGTCTGCAGTTATAATAGTCTGCAGTTTATAAACTTGGGAAAATTTCGAAGTATTTCCACATAAGTGAATTATCCGTTTTCCCATTTTTAGGGTTCCGTTTTTTATACGGAAAACTATTGGTGAGACTATGATGTGTTTTTGTATTAAAATCGGCTATCTTAGAAAATATAAATCCTATGGACCTAAAATTTAAGATGCGTACAAAACGAAATGAAATTTAAGATGCGTATAAAACTAACCTATCCCTTGAAGATGACGGATACAAAAAAAAATAAAGTTATTTCCGTTTGTTTTACGGAGCTGTTATGTAAGAAAATTTAGAAAATACTGTTTTTTACCGAGTCCGAGGGTATCATATGAAAGTGATTGAATTCAGTATCCTTTAAAAATGCATTTTAGAATTTGTCACTAAACAGTTTTTTGAATAAAATTGAATAATAGCGATTTTTCATGTTTTCTTTCTCTACTTAGTTCCGAACCTATATAATAAAAAAACATCAAAAGTTTTGGAAAATATAGAAAAAGTGGTAACTTTTAAACAAATATAAGGAAGTGGAAAGAAAGTTTGATAAACTCTGAACGAAAACTATAGCGAAGTATCACATAATTGTATCTGTATTTTGAGGGGATGGTAAAAAATGTGGTAAAAAATAGCTGTTTTATCTTTACTCCGTTTACATGTTGATGTTGGTGAAGATAGTGGTTATTGAATATGTGTTGTTTGTACCTTGAGGTTAGTTTCGGTTGGTAGATTTTCTAGAGAGAATATAGGTTGAAGAACACTTTTTTTATCAGATTTATGACCATACATTCTATTAATAAGATGCTTGTTTGTCCTATGTATTGTGATCCACACGAACATGTCAGCTTGTAAACTATATTACTCGTTTTTCGTTTTGGTGTCATATCTTTGAATTTTGAGAAACAATGCATTTTAATTGTGTTAATAATTTTGTAACACTTCATGTTAATAAATTGGCTGAAAAAGATTTCTCTCTTCTTAAGAGAAATTAATGTCTGTCATTTAAGAAGAAAGAAAATGTAAGTGATATTTTTTCCATTGCTACCTAGTTATAACCAATCAATCATAGACAACAAATCGCCCATTTAATTAACTTTTTTAACTTTTTAAAATTTTTTAATTTTTAGTTTGTTATTTAATAGTACATGGTATAACAAGGTTGAGAAGTACGCTATCATTGACCGAGAACTTTTAGATAGTAGCGCCGAGGGATATAATGTTCGAGGTCTATATTAGTCTTCTCAACCGAGGTATATATAGAATTTTTTAACTACCAACACTAATTATCATATTTGCTTTGATTATATTTTGATAGTATAGTCATTTTCCAATTTCAATTTTTAAATATCTTAAAATACCAAGTAGCCTGGAAATTTAGTTTCATACAAATAAAACGAAAGAAGGGAATGTAAATATTATTTTTTCGGCAAACGGCTGTAAAGTTTACCTTTACTGCCGCTAGGGAGTTAGCTAAAGTCTTACTTTTTAGCCTGACAGCAAAAGTAACGTCTAGCGACAGCAAAAGTAACGCCATTTTTATTTTATATTACGGAGGCTGTAAAGTAGCATTTGTTATTTGTTAGTTTGTTATTTTTTCAAACATATTGTATAACCATGACAACAAAAAATAAGTCGATTCTCATATTATGAAATTTTGAAAAGGCTGCTTTGATAAAAAAATTTTATTCATACAAATTTAAATATTTTTTTCTCTTTTTTGGAAGTAATTATGACTATACAAATTCATATTTATAAAAAGTTTGATGTATTAATTTCATATTTATAAAAAAATTAAACGTTTGCCGAAAAAATAGTGTATTTAATTCAGAGCTAAAGTGACTTTTTGTGTTTCGTCTATAATTGTCGGCCTCCCTGCGGTCGACCGTCAAACTATAGACTCAACACAAAAAGTATCACTTTAGCTCCTAATTAAATAATGTACTATTTTTGTGTTTTTTTGTTTATTTCAATTAAAAATAAAACAAAATTTGTCATTATTAACCTAGGTAATTTTTTGTTATTATTATTGACCTAGGTTGAGAAAAACTACTTCTCATTGAGGCATTTGAGTAAATAATGACGATTTCTCAAGTTAGTAGTTAAAAAAAATTCTTTTAATTTGTTAGTTTTTTAAAAATTGTGTTAGGTAAGTTGATATGCTATACAAAAAGGTGTAAAGCCTGGACTTTACAAATGAAAATAAATATACACATCCTTACCAATTGCTCCATGTTTATAAGTCCTATATTCGTCCCTGTATGGAGTACTGTTGTCAAGTTTGAGGTGCTGCCTCTCTTTCCATCTTGGCCCTCTTAGACTCTGTTCAAAAGCGGGCTATACGAATTGTGGGTGATCGAGCTTTGACATCAAAACTTGACGTGAATAATAATTTAAGAACTGAGGATGACGTAAGTCGAAATCGATATTCTGTAAATTAAAAATAAAATCAAATTGTTACTATAAGGAAGTATATTATTATTAATAAAATAAAATTAAAAATAAACAGTAAAAGTATATTTTTAAATATTGCATTTTAATTCAAAAGTGACAAAAGCACACGAACAGTGAATAATATGGATAACCATAATAACACATATTATCAAAACTTGATTACCTACAACATTGTCGCACTGTTGCTTTTACAAATATCGTCATCTTATCGTCATCGTCTTATTCTTACCCCCGTTCCACACAGCAATCGGCTGCCGCAACCAGTGAAACGGTAAAGATACCGCGCTGTTATACTGGCAGATCGCAGAGAGACTTCTTTGTCCGAACTGCGTACAAATGGAATTTTGGCGGAACACTTAGTCTTAGGTGGCTTCAACCCGCAGAGGTTTAAAGAAAGCGTTAACCAACACCTTAGAACGCCAGTTGTTGCGGGACCCAGGTCTAGACCTAGGTCTTAAAAGGTATTTATGTGTTGTTGTGACACATATTCTAAACCCTATTACACAACACATTTTATTAAAAAAAAAAAAATGCGGTATCTATTTATACAAGGGAAATGGTTTTAAAGCTGTATTTGAAAGAACTGATCATGCGCGGACTCTACCAAGGAAAAATCTCTAAAATACAATCTTTCTTTTTACTAACAAAATACTATCGAGCAATTTTACTCACCAAAATTTTAGCTAACACAAACAAATTTAATAATTTAATACAAAAAAAAGAACTAAAATACAAAAATTATATAAATCAAATAAAAAGTGTTTACATTACATTATTTCTTTCTTCCAAATCCAGTCGTGTGAGACATATGAACAAATGTTGATTGAAGGCTGTTGCCGATTGCATTTCCAAAAAAAAGAATCACATATCATATCACATATCATAAAATACTGTGATATCATTAAGGTGGTGAACTGTTGCATCCTGCAAGGCTAAAAATTCCTCACATACTACTTTGTACATATATTTTGCCGTTGAAATAAATATATCATGTTTAAGTATTGACGACGAGCTCATATTTGTATACGCTTACTTACAAATTAAGCTAAATATGTTATTTATGTGCAACTTCTCATTCGCTTTGAAGCCAAGAACTTTTTACGAGCTATTTTCATCTTTTTGAATGTAATTTCAGACCACCCAGACCCATCATATTCATCCTTTGTACTTATTTTTCAGCCACTATCGATTTATTTGTTCTAATAACCGGAATGGTACAACAACGGTCTCGCTATAATCGAAGCCGTTTTCTAATTCAAACAACAAAAATATGTTATTAAAATAAATCCAAAATGTTGGGATTTGTTTGGATTATTTGTTTAATAAAATTGCAGCTAGTAAACTTCTTAGCACACACAAAACATAAGATATGGTAACGAAAACTTAACACTGTTAGAATAAAAACCAACACTTTTAACAATAAATCAATTTAACAAAATTTATTAATATTATGAACATTTAATAAAACATTAAATATACAACATATTCTTTTTATTTTTAAATTAACTAACAATGTTCACATTTGATTTTAATTTACATCATTTAGTTTTAACTCAACAAAATTGAAAAATATGTTTTCTATTTATAATTTTTAATTACTCTAAACAACAGAGAAAGAAGAGTTGATTGCGTATGTTCTTAACTCGTCGTGCATATTGTTATAACCAATAAATTTATAATTTATAACGAAACCAGTTTTGTTTAATTTATTTACAATTAATCACATACTATCATCTCTTTGTCTTGTTTTTATTTAATTAAACTGAAAGAAAACAAAAAAAATTGAAACGTTTGTAAAAAGAATGCAAGTATATAACAAAAACTATTATGACCTTGATGTTTCACAGGGAGTCCGAAGATTAGATATACTGATTGATTGTTAATAAAAAATCTTAATGAAAAGTGTAATGATGTCGGATCACAAATGAAAAATGGAAAATCGTGGATTGATTAGGAAATTAGTCTTTACTGCTAGTGCAGCCGGGGCTGTTAACTACAATGAACCAATTTCCTGTCAACCCACCTAACCAGAACCTAAATTTGTTCTGGAGCTGATTGTAGATTTTTATAAACGATATCTGTTAGACATCACGTAATTTGGCGGGCATAACATAGGAAATTAATATTAATAGAGGGTCATTCCAAAGTGACTAACGTAACATTTATACCGAAATTCACAACTTTGTTTCCTTATAACTAAAATAGTAAAGATTATTTTAAGCACTTGTTGACTTTTTAAAATGTAAATCGAGTTTGTTTATCTAAATCAGAAAGTTTTTTTATTTAAATTAAAATTTTTAGATATTATTTAAATAAAAATTTAAATGTGACTAACGTAACATTTTCTATACCATTAAATTAACACCTAAATTATGAACCAAAATTCTCTAGATGTTGAAAATGAAACATAAAATTTATTGATAAGTGTCTTCAATGTAATTAATGTATTGTTTAAAAAAGCCAATAACTTTTTAAAATATATGTTAGTTTTTCATAAATTGCCGCTTTTGATTTAAATGATGTGTGACTAACGTAACGTGACTAACGTAACACAAAAGAATTGTTGTATTTAGAATGCTTACCTCATTTATTTGGAAAGCAAAGCAGTCCAATTCAGACACTCCAAACTTTAGCTTACAGAAAATAAAAAGTCTAAAACAATTCAGTTTATTATATTTGTGCTATGCTATATTCTTTTGAGACATATTTTCATTCGTATATTAAGCCTTTTTCACAACCATGCGCTTAATTGCATTCTAAACAAAATAACTATATTGGAATTTTCACAATGGTTGCCATATCTTATAGTAAAATATATGAAAAAAAAATTATAGGCCACAGTTACAGTTTTGTGAAGGAAAAAAAATTTAGCTTGAAGGTTGACTTTAAAATGGAATGACCCTAGAGTGATGTAAAGCTCATTAAAATTACTGCTACAAAAATGTAGAAACGAAGAAACAACAATTCACATAATTTTTTCCTAAAATTCATTTATAAATGTAAGGCTTTAACCCAATAATTTACGAACAATTTTTATATAATGTTTATTAATTTTTAAAAAAAATTCAGCTTTTGAGAAAGGTCACAGAAACTGACCGAAATATAAAGAATATATTAAATGTCATCAAAAAATTCAACGTGTTTCATTAAAAAATTAACCCCGTAAAATATGAGAGTGGACGATATAAAAAGAAACAAAAAATTACTTCATTTATAACCTCAGAGACTTTCAGATTTCTAGCCTAAGAGGTTCCAATGGAATTAACGTTATACTAACATAATGCACGACACTCTCACGCCATACAATTATAACAACAAATCCCATAAGAAATAATAAATAAATGTTCTTTTGTTTTTATTTTTGTTTCAGTTTTTATTTTTAGTTTTATTTTTTTTTCGCAAAAACTTAAATAAAAAGAAAAACAAAGTTGAATTAATTCTTTTGAATTGAAGAATATTTGGAAATTTGGGAAAATTGGAAATTTTTATATTGATAGAGATTATACGTTTACAAAAGTTTTATTAAATTGATAGATATTTGTATTTTTGAGGAGTAAAAGTTGGTTGATAATTTTTGATTATAAATTATGTGTGGTGGTATTGTAGGTGTGAAATAGTGAGAACGTTAATTTGCTCTTTAGCGGATTTAATATGTTATTAAAAGTAGTTTTAACCAATTTAAATAAAACTGTTTCGAAATTGCATGGATAAAGTAGTTTCGGTTAATGAATTTAAGTTGGTTTGATAATTTTTATGAATAAATCTGTTTCTACTTAAATTTTTATGTAAACCAATCTGACATGTCTAATTCTATTTGTACACCAAACTGTCTGTTCCCGAAATCTACCTATTTCTAGCGGATATACGTGCCGCTTGGACTTTTTTTCTTCTTTTCGCTTAACTGAAATGCGATAATCTGAAATGTTTATTAATTTTAAAATTTTATTTTTCATTAATTTTAAAACCTTTGTTAGTGTTTTAAATTAATTCCGCTAAATCAAATGATCTTAGTCTATACTTGACACATTAATTGCATTTATCTCTGTTGATAAAATAAACATTTTAGATTATCTATCATATTTAGTTCCTAAATAAATAAACTGTTATTAAAATATTTTTCTGATCAGATTAGAGTTAGTTCTGCCACAACATAAAATGACCAGCTAATCGACGTTTTTGGAAATAGTAGATTAAGCATTTGTTTTGGGGTTGGGGTCACTGCATATTAACTATTTCTCCTTTGTTATATTAGAGATTAAAATTTTTAACATCGAATCAAACAATTTGCCATACTTTTACACTGAAAACTGTTTTTGTACGGTTTTTTGTGCGTTTTTTTTGTGTGATTTTTTTTGTGCTTTATTTGAAAATTTCAATTAAATTTTTTAATGCGATTCTATGCAATTTTTTATGCGTTTTCTTTTATGCGTTCTCTATCCACCGTACAGGTTTGAGTGTACAGTCAATATTTTATGTACATATATTTTTATTCTTATTAAAAAGCTCGAAAAGCAACCCATCAAACAATTTTACGTACGTACCCAAAGGTATACGATTTTTGCACGGAATTCCATACCCACTTTTCCTTTATAAATGAGAATGTATGTGTGTTACGAATTAAAATCAAAGTTTATCTCAAGCTATACCATAGGAACAAATGTCATTGGTCTTTGTTGTCCTGAAAGTATCAGGTAAAATTTATATTGAATTGAATACTGACTTAAATTAAGTAATTTAATAAATAAATGATCAAAACTATCCAAATTTGTTTAATTTACATATTAAATTACATTACATCTAGGGCGAACTATTATTGCACACAATCTTTACATATTTGATTCGGAAAGCGCATGGAATTTGGTACGAAAATGAGCATTAAATGGGTTTGGAATGCGTACGGAAAATTTGTACTCACCAATACATACATGTAATACCAAAAATATAACGGCCGTTTAGGACGAAATATTTAAGCCAAGTTTACAAATATTAAATATTTGAACATATTTCTATCATTTTTCAAAAAGCCAGTTAACTGAAATAAAAGGCTCTTTAGCTATCTGCAATCAGCAGTGAACAGGTACAACGAAATTTTGCGGTACTCTCACTGTCGTATTTTTTAACCTACACCAAAAATATTTTCTGAAAATGTTGGGGCAAATAATCCTTTGGATAAGATTAACAACTGACCAAATCCGGGTACCAGTTAAGAGGCTAGAGCTTTAAAGTTGTAAGAATCGAAGCGTGATAACGCCTGTTTAGGACAAAATACTGGAACAAAATTGCTAAATATTAAATATTTGAGCATATTTCTATTATTTTTTGAAAATGCTAAACATCTGCAGTCAGAGGCTCCAGTCTAAGTAAATTTTAAGCCAATAAAAACAGAGTTCCAAAGTTGCATAGTTGAACGTTTGCTCATAATTAATTTTATTTTTAAAGTTTGTTTGATAATTCTGTTTGTAGTTAGTGTTTTTATTTAAACTAATCTGATAAATCCGATTCTACAAAAATCTGTCTGACAACAAAATCTACCTATTTCTTGCGAATATCCTACCGCTAGAAGTTTACCAGATTGGATTCAATCACATGCCGCGGCTGTTCGCTGGCAAGCTGATTAGCATTTACTTACTATATAAAAACTGATGTAGCTTATAAAAATTCAATCACTTTAAAATAAATATCACGATCGACTGATTTTTGCATACGATTATTTTGAAATAAAGGATTTCGGTACCAAACGCTTGTTTTGGAATAGGCACGTTTTGTTTTTTAACGACACAATTCTTATTGGAATAGATTGTTTTTGATTGCAAAACAATTGAAATGGAATAGCTTTGCTTTGTTTCAAAAGTTATGACGCAATAAATTTCTTTTGAAACGTAACTGAAATTTGTCACCCAATTTTCTCAGAAATAAATAGATACATATTTTTAAATTTTTATTTTGCTGATATTTTCAGTTTAATGCAAAGTAACGAAATCAATTAATAACTCAAAAATTTTAAAAAGTGGAATAGATCGTGTTGAACCTAAAGGACACAATTTATCTCTTGACATTTATAAACGTCGAGATAAGAAAGTAATATTTTAATGCAAACTTTTAATATTATTTTATTTTATTATATAACGATTATATTTTTGTTGATATGTAACTTGTTAATTTGGCATTGCTAAAATAATTTCTTATCATAATGCATATAATGATTGGATGGTGTTCAATGACGTTAGAACAATATGTTTTACAAATGATATAAGTTTGACAATGTTGGTGGTTCAACGACAACATAAGTAGTGTTATTGTATTGAATAGTTATCGATCATATAGTTATCGATCATGCAATTATTTTTATTTTTTATATTTTCCGAAAAAGTGAAAGTTAATTTCTGGTACATTATAAAACAACAACAGTTTTTTTGCTCGATGATACAAAGTATTTTCAATGGTACAAAATTGACTAAATACTTCCAAATCTATTCAAATGTTGTTCCAAAGCATGAATACAATGACGGACGACATTGAAAATACTGATATTCTTATTTACAGTTTCACGAAACCGAAAAACTGGTTGCAAAAAATAACCAGGCGAGAACCCGTCCCACTTCTTTTTAGAAACGGAATCTATTTTTCTAAATGGTATTGTTATGCATCAGACAAACTAAGATATGTATAATTTGCAATCACTGTTAACAATATCGCTTTCCGTATTAAACTGTCTTAACCATGCAAGTGTTTTTTAAAATAGTATTTCTTTCCGCTCTGACAAGCCATTTTAATCATTTTTATTTGTTATTGCATCAAAAACACTTGTTTGATAACGATGGCTTAAACAAGTTTTGTTATAATGATTATTGATATTTAGTCTAGGGTAAACTAAGGTTGAATAAAACTCGGTTTTATATTTTGTTGCAATTCTGTAAGTGTTAGTGTTCTGTTAGTGTTATGTTATATGTTAGAGCAACAAGTATTCCAAGATCACCAAATCAATCCAATTCTTTGAAAACAGTACGTCTGATATAATAAGAAATGCAAAATGGAGGATAAGATTTGTTTTTGCTTTTCAAACAATTTACATTTTACAACAGCCATACATTTTTTTATATGATTTGTGGCGTTTCAAGCAAAATTGAGATATTAACAGATTAAGATAAATAAATTCATTTTTATGACTACATAGTCAAGATTTTTTGATCAATAACCTTGGAACTGTCTGATGAAATGTTTTTTGGATTTTTATGCAGAATTAAATTTTACTCATTAAAATAATCTTCTTAACATAAGTGGGCAACCGCAACTAAGATTAAGAGTAAGTTAAAGCGTGCGCCGCTGTATTTGTCGGCAGAGTCGAGCTACTAGCGACGCACTTCTCTCAATAATGATTGTTGTGGAAAATCGTCAAGTTTGACGTTTCCATTTATCAACTATTCGTAGATTTCAGATAAACCTACGATTCTATAAGTGATCGCAAAGATGCTGATGTAGGGAATGACATTAAAATTATACTAGTTAGCAAGGCTCCTCATGGGAGTATGCAATGAACTCGGGTACATTATGTTCAACCAAGATCGACCGGCCAAGGGTGCAAAGTTTTAACTCGTTCATAAAAAACTAATTCCAACTGTGTTTTCGTTTCCTTTGACTTCCATCTGGACTTGATGCTTGTAGAAATTTAATAGATTCAAAAATTAGATTGATTGATAGATTTGAAATTTAGTTAGTGGGATCTGGGATTTAAACTGTTTCTTCTTTTGGAGCACAGGAGCGTCATGTGTACACATGGAGATTAGACTGATCGTTAAAAATTAAATTTTCTCAGACGCCCTCTAAAAACTTCTTGGTGGTTAAAAAACCACGAGGGCATTTTTTTTTAAATTCAAAAGAACACGTACCGCAAAATCATCGAAGTTGATTTTAGATAAAATCGTAGATTTCTTTAAATATCTCATAAAATAAGCAGATTTAAAAAAAAAGTCCTTGACATATTTTTGTAGGAAATTTAATTCTCTACAAAAAAGGTCCAAGTAATTTTTTGCTAAATTATAGTTCTCATGATATTTTGAAAAAGAACTTGTAAATTTTCGTAGTTTATAAAAACAAACAACAAAGATGACGAAAAAGTCTTAATTTTCTTCTTATGCTATAGAATAAAAGGAATAAAAAACAATCGTGACAAGAAAAATCAAAACTAGTACTTTTTCGTCAAAATTTTCATCATTTGTTTTTACGAGTTTCGAAGAATTTCGAGTTTTAGTTTAAAATATCATCAGAAATATACAGTTTAGGGAAAAATGATTTGATCCATTTTTGTAGAGAATTGAATTTCATACAAAAATATGTTAATGACTTGCATATTTTATGAGTTATTAAAAAAATCTACGATTTTATCAAAAAATCAACTTCGATGATTTTGCGGCACGTGTTCTTTTGATTTAAAAAAAAAAAGTTGTCCTCGTGGTTATTTGACCACAAAGAATTATTTTGAGGGTGTCTCGGAAAATATAATTTTTAACGACCAGTCTAATGAATATATTAGTTTTTGTTGCTGCTTATTTTTTTAATTTTTGATCTACGGGTCTAAAAATCCAGCGTATTCCAGTTACTTCGGTTTTGAAAAAACCAAAGTATTGAATTCATGAGCCAAAAGCGAAATTCTTACCCCCACTTTTTTGGCATTTCTCAACGTTTTAGAACCTGCTGATTCTAAAAAAGCAAAAAAAATGTATGTCTGTCTGCCGGCCGGTCGTCATTACCTACAAAATCTAGAAAACCGCTGGAGGGAATTCAAAATTTTTTTTTTCTAAAAATAGGTATATTCCATGCGCAGGTCCGAAAGCACGATGTCTTTGATAACTGTACCGGAAGTGTGTCAAAAATCATTAAGTTTGTCGAAAATAGCAAATTTTCATATTTTTGGCTTAAAAAACGTTTATTTTCAGTGATAATGAGTAGTAAATTTGAATCTGGAGAAATCTGGATGATTGAATTCCGTATGTAAAAAAAAATCATTAAATGTGTCAAAAAATTGATTTTCAAATATTCTGTTTCCCAATTTTTTTAAGAAACATTTTACGGGAACCATTACTTCGGGGTTCGACTAGAAATATATAAAACACAAAAGTAAAGTAATTATTTGGATGACATGAAATGAGATTGAACATTAAATATGACACATGAAGGGTGTCAAAAAATCGTTGAGTGTGTCAAAACAAGAAAATTTACATTGTTTTTGTTTAAAGATTGTTCATTTTAAGAGAAAATAACTAGGAACATGGAATGTGGAGAAATCTTGATGTTAGATTATTGCATTATAAGTTTGTCAAAAAATTATTGTCAAGTGTGTCAAAAGAAAGATTTTTATTTATTTTTTTATCCAATTTTTTGGAAAAAATAAAATTAATTATTTGTATGACATGAAATTTTATTATTATTATAGATAATTATGGCATTATAAGTTTGTCAAAAAAATATTGTCAAGTGTGTCAAAAAAATGATTTCATTTATTTTTTTAGATAAATGTTTTCATGGAAATTTTTGAATTTGTTATAATTTTTCAAATATTTTTGGATTTTTGAAAAAAGTTTGTATTTTTAATTTTCTAATAATTTTTGTAATATTCTTAGAATTTTGAAAAAAATAAAATTTTTGAATTTGTGAATTGTATATATATATTTTTAGAATTTTGAAAAAAGTTTCAATTTTTGATTTTGTAAGAGTTTTTGGAATATATTTAGAATTTTGAAAAATTTTAAATTTTTGATTTTATTATAATTTTTGGAATTTTGAAAATCGTTTCAATTTTTGGCAATATTTTTAGAATTTTGGAAAAAGTTTGAATTTTTGAAATTTTAAGAATTTTTGGAATATTATTAGAATTTAGAAAAAGTTTAAATATTTGATTTTATTCTAATTTTTGGAATTTTGAAAAAAGTTTCAATTTATGATTTTCTTATAATTTTTGCAATATTTTTAGAATTTTTGAAAAAAGTTTTAATCTCTGATTGTGTAATAATTTTCGGAATATTTTTAGATTTTTAAGAAAAGCTTGATTTTATTTAATTTTTACAATTATTTTGGAATTTTGAAAGAAATATGAATTTGTGATTTTGTAATATTTGCTCGAAACGCCAAATGGAGAGGTTTTTGAGTAGTTTGCTGATTGTATCATCTTTCACTAAATTATGTTAATTTATGATCTATTACAATTTTCCGGTGACGAATTGATGTTTCGTGTTAGTTTTTTAATAAATTTCTGAACATAGATAAAATATTTGTACTTTTACAAAGAGTTTTATATTTAATATACATCGCTGCCGATAACTAAAAACAATGTCCTCATAAAAGTTTTATGCCGAAAACTATATCAAAATCCTTAACCAAAACCGAAGTCTTAATATCTCAGAGCTTGAGATTTCAGTCCCTCCATATTTTCTGGCATTCAGTTAAATGAAATATCACATACCTCTTGCATGTTTGCGTTTGGTTATGTTTCGTTATTCATTTTTTAAAACATAAATAATAAACAAATAACTTGCGTTCATCAATAAGTTCTGACCATTTTCTTTATTCAAATTGGACGATATTGCAGCCAAATGCTGTAACTGTGAAGCGGTGAAGTGATAAGTTTTTTATCACTTCACCGCAAAAATATCTAAGCGAGTGAAGTTTTAAAATTATAAAGTTAACACTGACTTTCTGGTTGGCAATAAAATGAAACCGTTTCTTTTGTTGTTATTGACATTGTGTCAAAAACACAATAACGTCAATGTGATTTGATTTTTTAAAATTACATTTCTAAATTAAAGACAGATTTATTTTTCAAATTTATTATTTTAAATATTTATATACATATATTAAAATTTGTAAACGTTTTACGTTTAAATTGTGTTAAAAGTTAAAATAAATATTTAATTTTATATACTGTTGACGTTTGACAGTGCGACGCTTGCTGTTAAATTTTTTAACATTTAAATCGCATATAGAATCGCAAAAATGGTAAAATGATAAAAAATTAATGATAAAATCGAAATGAAGCAATTTTTAACACTTCACCACTTCACAGTTACAAAATTTGGCTGCAAATGTTATCAATTTTTCTTTAAATTTTAAATCGTTGAATTAATTTAATTACACGAAATAACAATAACAATAACAATGTATTATATGTATAAGTAATCGATCGAAACTTTTAGGTAGATTTCATATAAAAATCAACCTATTGCAATGGGTTTCATCTCGGAATTTCGGAAAAAATTTGATGCCAAACGACTATATGTGATAAGCGGAGACGGAAAAACAAAAAAAAAAAATTATATATATATATATATATATATATATATATATATATATATATATATATATATATATATATATATCTATATATATATATATATATATATATATATATATATATATATATATATATATATATATATATATATATATATATATATATATATATATATATATATATATATATATATATATATATATATATATATATATATATATATATATATATATATATATATATATATATATATATATATATATTTGTATATATATATATGTGTATATATATATATATATATATATATATATATATATATATATATATATATATATATATATATATATATATATATATATATATATATATATATATATATATATATATATATATATATATATATATATATATATATAATACAGAGTAAAACAACGTCTTTTTTCACTTCAAAAACTTTTTATTGTAACACCAAATATTTTCTGTCTCTAAGAGACCTTCTTCTTGGGTTAATTGTTTTCTAAACTAAACTAAACTGAACATCAATGACTATTTATATACAAAAACAAAACTATGGATCTTAAAGTAATTAACGTTAAAAAGTAATTAAAGCTAGTGGGTCTATCCCATTGACAAAGATTGTGGATATAAAATTTAACAACTTATTATGAAAAGGACAAATGAAGGCGTAACGGAGAAAAAAAAATTTAATTTAATTATTAGTGATTTTATGAATGAAGTATTTTATGACGGTTTTTAATTTTAAAAAGGGGGCTGTACACTGGACCTCTGTCGTTGTTGATTAAATCTTCTTCTTTTTCTTGTTGGATGTAGTAAGATTCTATTATCTCTAGCTTCCTGTTGTCGCGGACTGGGTGTAAAAGTTTTAAATTGCTGTTGTTGATTATGTGGTTGTGATCTACGATGTGTTTGGCTACTGCTGATTTATCGAAATTGGCTTTAACGTTTGTATGTTCTTTAAATCTTGTGATAATTTGTCTTTTTGATGATCCGATATATTTCTTACTACATCCTGAGCAGCTGATCTCATAAACTCCATTTTGGCAATGTTGTGGGATTTTATCTTTATTGTTGGTAAGTATACTGGATAATTTTTGATCTGTTGTTGGTATTAGCTCTACTTTGCGGCGTTTGAATATATTTTTCAGCTTTGTAGAGACTCGCAGATCAAAACTAACCTTTTCCCTCTTTTTAATTTCGGTGGTTGAAGTCAAAGCTGTGGTGTCCCGTATTACTTTTATCTTTTTGGCTTTCTTTACAAGGGTGTCAATGTGAAAGCTATTAAATCCATTAACATTGGCGATACGTTTAATGTTTTCTTCCTCTTTCGAATAACATATTGGGCTGAGTGGAATATTTATTAGACGATGTACCATGCTTCTGAATGCTGCCATTTTGTGTTGCCATGGGTGATTCGAATCTACTGTTATGAAACGATCTGTGGTAGTGGATTTCCTATAAATATCAAATTCAACTCTTCCATTATTTCGGCTGAGAAGCAGATCTAAAAATGGGAGCTTTCCCTCTTGTTCCTCTTCATAAGTAAATTTGATTGACTCATATTTGCTATTGATGGTTTTCAAGACTTTCCTTAGCTGTTGTTTTTTCATGATCACTAATACATCGTCTACATATCTTCCCCAAAACTTGAAGTCGAATTCTTTATTTATTGAAACTTCCAATTCTGACATCAACGCTTCGGCTACAAAAGGTGATAGTGAGTTGCCCATAGAAGTACCAGAAGTTTGTTTGTATATATTTTCATTAAATTGGAAGTAACTGTTGTTCATACACTCTTTTAAAGCTTCAATATAAACCTCTGTTGTATTCTTTGGTATTTTGTTAGTTATCAACCACTTTTCGATTATATTAATAGCTTTGTTGACTGGTACGCTAGGAAATAGTGCGCTGACATCAAGTGACACTAAGATCTCGTTATCCTCTAGTTTTACATCTTTTATTTTGTCAACTACGTCTAGTGAATTTTTAACTGCTAAAGATGGAAAAGCTGGTATCTTTTTGAACTCTTCGACCAGCCATTTTGAAATTTTTTCGAACGGTGAATTATTGTTTGACACGATAGGGCGCATGGATTTGCCAATTTTGTGTATTTTAGGTAATGCATACAATCTTGGAAGAGTTGGGTTCGATACATTTAGCTTCCATTTCAGTGATGCATTATTTAGTGTGCTGGCAATCTTTTTCCGTAGGGTTACTGCTTTTCTTTGTAGTTGGTTGGATTAGAGTTGTGTAACTGATATGGTCCCTCAGCAAGTAGTGTTTCCACTCTTGTGAGATAGTCACTTTTATCTAGTATCACTAACGAATTTCCTTTGTCAGCCTTAGTGTAGATGCAATCTTTTGTTTTTAGCGATTTTATAACACTGCTTATTTTCTGGAAATCCGAGTTTGACTTTTGTGGGTTTTGGATGACATTGTTGATAACTTTTTTTGATTCTAATCTGACAGTATTCCTTTCTTCGGCTTCTATGTGTTTACATGCATGTTCTAGATCTGCTACTATATTTATTACAGGTAATGTGTTGTTTTGTACGGCAAAATTTAACCCTTTGTTTAATAAGTTTAGTTCTTCTGGTTCTATTGTTTGTGATGATAAATTTTTAACATATTCCGGAACAATTAATGGATCGGATTTTTTAATTTGTTTAGGTTCTATTAATCTTTTTAGTTTTTTGTTGATTACACTATTTTTTGATCTTAATTTGTGTTCTAATATTGCATTTGTATTGGTGTACCAGTCTTGAAATTCTTTATACTCGTCTTCATCCATAAGTTTGTTCCATAAAAAATCCGTGTGCATTTTATATAAGTCTAATTCTATCCCTGCTAGCTTCGAAAATCTTGATTTGATGCACTCACTGAGGTATTCCTTTTTGCTTTTGTAAATAATTCTCTTTCTTGTAAATTTGTTTATGTTTTTTGGTATCTTTACTTTTATAAAAGATGGAAATACCTTGTTGATTCGGCATTGGGTTAAGAACCACAAGTCAGCTTTTGTATTGTTGAGTTTAGTTCTTAATAGAAACAATCTATTTAGTTCGTTTTGGGCGACAACCATTTTAAAAATTATATAATTTTCTTGTGTGAACTACTTGAAGTGATTGCAATAATACAGAGTAAAACAACGTCTTTTTTCACTTCAAAAACTTTTTATTGTAACACCAAATATTTTCTGTCTCTAAGAGACCTTCTTCTTGGGTTAATTGTTTTCTAAACTAAACTAAACTGAACATCAATGACTATTTATATACAAAAACAAAACTATGGATCTTAAAGTAATTAACGTTAAAAAGTAATTAAAGCTAGTGGGTCTATCCCATTGACAAAGATTGTGGATATAAAATTTAACAACTTATTATGAAAAGGACAAATGAAGGCGTAACGGAGAGAAAAAAATTTAATTTAATTATTAGTGATTTTATGAATGAAGTATTTTATGACGGTTTTTAATTTTAAAAAGGGGGCTGTACACTGGACCTCTGTCGTTGTTGATTAAATCTTCTTCTTTTTCTTGTTGGATATAGTAAGATTCTATTATCTCTAGCTTCCTGTTGTCGCGGACTGGGTGTAAAAGTTTTAAATTGCTGTTGTTGATTATGTGGTTGTGATCTACGATGTGTTTGGCTACTGCTGATTTATCGAAATTGGCTTTAACGTTTGTATGTTCTTTAAATCTTGTGATAATTTGTCTTTTTGATGATCCGATATATTTCTTACTACATCCTGAGCAGCTGATCTCATAAACTCCATTTTGGCAATGTTGTGGGATTTTATCTTTATTGTTGGTAAGTATACTGGATAATTTTTGATCTGTTGTTGGTATTAGCTCTACTTTGCGGCGTTTGAATATATTTGAACAATAATTCACCGTTCGAAAAAATTTCAAAATGGCTGGTCGAAGAGTTCAAAAAGATACCAGCTTTTCCATCTTTAGCAGTTAAAAATTCACTAGACGTAGTTGACAAAATAAAAGATGTAAAACTAGAGGATAACGAGATCTTAGTGTCACTTGATGTCAGCGCACTATTTCCTAGCGTACCAGTCAACAAAGCTATTAATATAATCGAAAAGTGGTTGATAACTAACAAAATACCAAAGAATACAACAGAGGTTTATATTGAAGCTTTAAAAGAGTGTATGAACAACAGTTACTTCCAATTTAATGAAAATATATACAAACAAACTTCTGGTACTTCTATGGGCAACTCACTATCACCTTTTGTAGCCGAAGCGTTGATGTCAGAATTGGAAGTTTCAATAAATAAAGAATTCGACTTCAAGTTTTGGGGAAGATATGTAGACGATGTATTAGTGATCATGAAAAAACAACAGCTAAGGAAAGTCTTGAAAACCATCAATAGCAAATATGAGTCAATCAAATTTACTTATGAAGAGGAACAAGAGGGAAAGCTCCCATTTTTAGATCTGCTTCTCAGCCGAAATAATGGAAGAGTTGAATTTGATATTTATAGGAAATCCACTACCACAGATCGTTTCATAACAGTAGATTCGAATCACCCATGGCAACACAAAATGGCAGCATTCAGAAGCATGGTACATCGTCTAATAAATATTCCACTCAGCCCAATATGTTATTCGAAAGAGGAAGAAAACATTAAACGTATCGCCAATGTTAATGGATTTAATAGCTTTCACATTGACACCCTTGTAAAGAAAGCCAAAAAGATAAAAGTAATACGGGACACCACAGCTTTGACTTCAACCACCGAAATTAAAAAGAGGGAAAAGGTTAGTTTTGATCCGCGAGTCTCTACAAAGCTGAAAAATATATTCAAACGCCGCAAAGTAGAGCTAATACCAACAACAGATCAAAAATTATCCAGTATACTTACCAACAATAAAGATAAAATCCCACAACATTGCCAAAATGGAGTTTATGAGATCAGCTGCTCAGGATGTAGTAAGAAATATATCGGATCATCAAAAAGACAAATTATCACAAGATTTAAAGAACATACAAACGTTAAAGCCAATTTCGATAAATCAGCAGTAGCCAAACACATCGTAGATCACAACCACATAATCAACAACAGCAATTTAAAACTTTTACACCCAGTCCGCGACAACAGGAAGCTAGAGATAATAGAATCTTACTATATCCAACAAGAAAAAGAAGAAGATTTAATCAACAACGACAGAGGTCCAGTGTACAGCCCCCTTTTTAAAATTAAAAACCGTCATAAAATACTTCATTCATAAAATCACTAATAATTAAATTAAATTTTTTTCTCTCCGTTACGCCTTCATTTGTCCTTTTCATAATAAGTTGTTAAATTTTATATCCACAATCTTTGTCAATGGGATAGACCCACTAGCTTTAATTACTTTTTAACGTTAATTACTTTAAGATCCATAGTTTTGTTTTTGTATATAAATAGTCATTGATGTTCAGTTTAGTTTAGTTTAGAAAACAATTAACCCAAGAAGAAGGTCTCTTAGAGACAGAAAATATTTGGTGTTACAATAAAAAGTTTTTGAAGTGAAAAAAGACGTTGTTTTACTCTGTATTATTGCAATCACTTCAAGTAGTTCACACAAGAAAATTATATAATATATATATATATATATATATATATATATATATATATATATATATATATATATATATATATATATAACGATATGAGGTATAACGGAATTTAGCGGCACTCTCACGGTCGCATTTTTCGAACTACACCAAAATAATTTTCTGTGTATGTTTCGGCAAATAATGTCTTGGACAAGTTCGTGAACTGGCCATATCCGGGTATAGGTTAAGCGACTAGAGCTTAAAAAGTCGAATATATCTAAGGCGCTATAACTTCCGTTTGAATCATAATATTTTAATAAAATTTTAAAATATTGAATATTTAAACCTTGTTTTATCATTTTTATCCAGATGACAACCTTGGCGTTTCAGGTTCCTCAAAAATCAGCTGTTTATTTACTAAACTTTGCCGTCCTTGATCTAGCTGAAATGGTCAAGCTCATATTTGAAAACTTTTTCTCACGTATATAAAATATAACTCTTTCCAAAATTTTCAAAAAAAATAGTTCAAGTCTAACGATTGAGACCCTAAGGCTGTTGAAATGAAAACAAACGCAAAAGGCAATGCTTTCATCATGTTTCAGTTTATGTTATTAGGTAGATTTCATATAAAAATCTACCTATTGGTATGTGCTTCATCTCGGGATTTCGGAAAAAATTTTGGTGCCAAACGACTATATATGATAAGCGGAGACGGAAAATCAAAATGAAAAAAAAATGTATATATATATATATATATATATATATATATATATATATATATATATATATATATATATATAATATATATATATATATATATATATATATATATATATATATATATATATATATATATATATATATATATATATATATATATATATAACGATATGAGATATAACGGAATTTCGCGGCACTCTCACGGTCGCATTTTTTGAGCTACACCAAAATAATTTTTTGTGTGTGTTTCGGCAAATAATGTCTTGGACTATTTTGTGAACTGGCCATATCCGGGTACCAGTTAAGCGTCTAGAGCCTAAAATGTCGAATAATCTAGGGCGCTATAACTTCCGTTTGAATCATAATATTTTAATATAATTTATAAATATTGAATATTTGAACATATTTCTATCATTTTTATCCAAATGACAACTTTGACGTTCCAGGTTCCTGCAAAATCAGCTGTTTTAAAAATTTGCCAATCTTTTTTGTCCTTGATCTAGCTGAAAATGGCAAGCTCACACTTGAAAACTTTTTTACACAAAGTTACAATATAAATCTTTCCAAAATTTTAAAAAAAAATAGTTCAGTTCTAAAGGTTGAGGCCCCAGGTCTGTTGAAATGAAAACAAACGCAAAAGGCAATGATTTCATCATGTTTGAGTTTATGTTATTTAAATTCATCTTAACTTTTAAGACAATTTTTAAACTATAGCCTCACAAAATTCCAGCTTTCTAACCCAAAAGGTTCCATTTTTATAAGCAATATAATGCACCTATTACAGACAAATCTCAAGCCATTTAATACCAAAGGAAAATTATCATATGCTCTTTTGTTTGTATTTTTAATTTTTTTTCACTAAGTAAACTATGTATTTGAAAAAAGATTAAATGAGAACAAAAAAATACAACACAAAGATGATTTTAAATTAAAATTGTTTAATAATGTTTGATTATAAATTATGTGTGATGGTATAATAGTAGTTGTGACGTAGTTCGTTTATTTGATCTTTGGTGGATTTAATATGTTATGACTAATTTTAACCAAATTAAACAAAACTGTTCCGAAATTGCATAAAGTAGTTTCGGTTTATGTATTAAATGTCTTTTGTGAAATTTGTTGGATAATTCCGTTTCTATTTAGTTTTTTGATTTCAACTAATTTGATACATTGATTCTACTTGTATGCATATCTGTCTGATCAAGAAATCTACCTTTTTCTAGCGGATATACCTGCCGCTGGACTTTTTAAACTCATTTTAACTTTTAAACATACTTTTAAACTATAGCCTCAAAAAATTTCAGCTTTCTAACCCAAAAGATTCCAATTTTATAAGCGTTATAATGAACCTCTTGCAAAAAAAATATCAAGCCATTTAATACCATAGAAAAATTATCAAAATCTCTTTTGTTTTTATTTTGTTTTTAGTAAGTAATCGTTTGAAAAAAGATTAAATAAGAACAAAAAAACACAACAACAAAAGATGATTTTGAAATAAAATTGTTTGATAATGTTTGATTACATATTATGTGTGATGGTATAATTGTAGTTGTGACGTAGTTCATTTGATCTTTGGTGGATTTAATATGTTATTAAAAGTAGTTTAAACCAACTTAAATAAAACTGTTCCGAAATTGTATTGATGGAGTTAGTTCGGATAATGTATTTAATTTGGTTCGATAATTTTTTTGAATTATTCTGTTTCTACTTATATTTTTTATTTAAACTTATCTGACTTATCTAATTTTATTTGGACACAAAACCGTCTGACCCCGAAATCTACCTATTTCTAGCGGATATACCTGCCGTTGGGATTTTTACTTTTAAAGACATTATAAAATTATGTACAAACAATTCTTCATATTATCTCCACCACTCTTTTCATTTGCAAAATTTTTTTTTTGCATATATGTTCCATATAGGAACGTAGGCTGTCAACAAGTGTCCCTCCTCACTTGTATTACTCTCAAATTCACTCAATTTTATGGCTTATGGCTTTAGACTTAATTAATGGATTAGTTTTATATGGTTGATCAGCCCATAGAGCACTTTGCCAATTTATCCACCGTATTGGTTGACTATCGGTTAATTGGAAAACCGGCGAGTTGATAATTGCTAATTCTCTGTTTAAAAACACTTTGGCCTAGATGGGAGTCCAACGCGGGTCCTCCGAGTGCGAGTCCACCGCGTAAAACTTTAAAGAAAATAGTTTAAATTTTTATCACTTAAATTTAATACACAATCAATCAATTTCACATGCGTAGCAAAAGAATAATAAAATTAATTAAAAATAAATTTGTTTGAATTCAATGTGACATCCGGTAGCTTCAAAAACCGACTGTGTCTAGAAATATTATAAGCACATTATTTTTCTAAATTTTATTTTATTTTCCATCACTCATGGCATAGAATTTTTATTTCGGTTTTGTCATGTACGCATTTTTTATTTTTAAGTGTTTAGCGATGGAAAATTTTTATATTATGCGTTTCTAGTTGCGATATGAAGTTTGTTTGCGTTGTTCGCCACATATCTTCTAATCCTGACTAGTATTTTGTTAAGACAAGCCTTACTTACTTTAAGTCGGCATTGGTGAGAGTCATACAATTCTTGTGAATTTTTACGCATAGAATATACCTGTTTCCAATATTACGAGATTATAAAACTAACTTTTGTTTCCAGTTTAAGGATAATATTTACTGCTTAGGATTAAGAAGAATCTGTCAAACTATTTAATCTGTGCGGCATTTAAAAATGCTGTTGCATGCAATGCTTTTCTCTTATTTCGGAGTGAACAAATTAAAACTGTTTGAAATGACTGAATACTGCACAATCAGGAGCAGTTATTGAACCGGAGTACTAAACCTTCAAACCAGCACAACTAACTCTAACACTTTAACCCTGTTACACAGACTTGAAAACTAGTTTAGCTGCGCAAAACATGGTAATCTAGCCTCAAACTATATGTGAGAACAGGACACGCACAGAGCAGTGGGAATAAGTCGAGATTTTGCCTCCGTTTACGAGGTCTAGCACATAGGAATAAAACAAATTTTAATCCTCCTGAAAAGACTACCACTTTTTTCCTCCACACCTTTTAGTTTAGTTTACCCTGTAAATTGCGTTAGATTATTCTCCTTACAGCATTTGTACTAGAGATATAGAGATATTAAACGCTTTGCCAACAGTTAATATTGAAGTGATATGATTTCAATTTTTGATCCTCTCTTCCCTAAGAGGACATTGTCAGCATGCATTTGATTTAGGATAGCAAATTAAAGATTTAAGCATTGCATCCCACCTAAGTGTTTTTGAATTGCTTTACTATGCATTCACAATATGAATATTTGATAACTATGTCTCTAATCACACATTTTTACACATATATTTAAGAAATTTGTCTACGTCTGGAATCAAACTCGACATCCTTGGGCCACTAGACTATAGCTTTTATAACTGTACTTGTATGACACCGAAGTGTTTACCTAGCATATCGTTCGAAGAATGAATTTCAATTCCCAAGAGAGCGTTATTTTGTTAAGCATTACTACTAATTTTTAGCATTACTACTAAATTTTGCCTAGTGGAGTCATATTAGTAAAAAAAAAGTGATATATTTGATGTAAGAGCAAAGTTGAATGTTGAATGTTAGGTTTTATGTTAGGGACATAAAAGTAATTGGGCATGTAATTATTTAGCAAATTTGGAAGTCCAGAAAGGCCTCAAAAATGGCAAAAACTGGTTTTTTTGTGTTTTTTGAGTAGGTCGCTTCACTATTTTTGAAATATTAATAATTAATTATTAAGTTTTTTTTCCATGCCCAAAAATGGGCATTTAAATTAAGGCAACATAATTTCAATTATACTAAGGTTAAAGTAGGTAAAAAATAGTACAGGTCACCCTCCTACAAGACGGTATCTGGCAACACGGTTTCGCTGTAACACGAAATAAAAATCGCGAAAACCCTCCTCCAGCACGGCATCATCCAACACGGTTTCAGTGTTACACGATAGAAAAATTACAGAGCCTTCCTACAGCACGGATTAACAATAAAACGAAACAAAATTGCGGACAATATTTAATATTTTCAATTTTTGTTTTCGGAGTGCGGTAAAATCACTATATAACAATTTATTTTATGTTTTACAGGCAAAATTCCTTTGTTGATTTTACAATTTAATATGTATAGAAATTAAATTACACATTGTTTTTTAAAAATGTGTTTTCAAATGTCTTGTTTAGTATAGGAATAACATTTTGTGCCACAACAAGGCTCGTTCAGGTCCAAGGTCCTACAACCACACGCGTTCAATTGTGTTGATGACCGCAAATATTTTCTGTTTTTACATATGTATATTTTTTAAATAATGGATGATAACTAAACAATAAACCTTATCCTTAACAAAATATGGCCTATATTTCGTGATAGGATATAGAAAATAAAATAAAAGAGTTAATATGCAATTTTTTAGAAAAATTTGCACGAACTAAATAAAAATTGGATTGCCATTGATCCAATTGGTGGCATATTCCTTGATCATATGACGCACTGTCGTCCCAATGGTTAAAATCCAAATTAAGAGAATCTTTTTTGCGAGCAAGCAATAACGTGCCATCAGCAAGATATATACCATAGATAATAGTTAGGGTGCCGAAGAATACAGTTCATTCACCCAAGATATCACCTTGGTTAGTGATATCTCACTTTAATTCACGGTTAATTTGTCACACCTGTAGATTAAAAATAACAAATTTTATACAAATCAACAAAAACTGATCCCTTGATGCCAAAGACCATACTCTATTACACCAAATATGTATGTGTATAAAATGTTCATACATACATATTGAGAATTATTAATTGAGGAAATACCCATAAAATACAAATAAGTGAATTCTCAAATTGTATTATTTCAAGCATCTCAAATTTTATTTTCTCTAATGACGATTGCAAGTGTAAAGAAAGCTACACTTCTTATCGCAATAAAATAAAACTGCAAAAAAAAAGCTTCAGCTCTCACGTAAAGTGAGTGAGTGAGTGACTAAAAAATAATACAACCGTCATTTTGAAAACTTTTAAAGGCTACTCTGCACTGCACAAAGACAAACAACAAACGTTTGCTAATGTTTACTTTAACGTTTGCGAACAATCTGTCTTCACCAACTAAAATTTTCCAAAAACATCTGTTGAAGTTCCGAAAATGGGAAGAAAAAACTCAGAGATATTTTTAATAAAGCTAAAGCGCGCTACATCCCTGCTGGTAGAATACAATATATTAAACGTAATTTCCCACCAGAAGCATATGCTATTGCCGTGCTTAGAGATAACATCCGAAAAACAGATCCAGCCGATCCCAAAATCCAAAACCTAAACCAGCAAATAAACATTTTAGTTATAGACCACAAAGTTAAATATTAGTTATTGAACAAATGCAGATAGCTGGTGAGCAAATCGAACTTCGGACCAAGTATAAGCCTATGGAAAAAAAGGGTTATAAAAGGGTTAACTCCTCCGTTAACATCCTCTGAGACCAGAAAATAACTGCATGATCTTCAACGATATTCCTATAGAAAATTCTAGAAAGTGCGCATCGAAATGTAATACACAGTTCATAGAAAAGCTAAGTAAACATGAGAAGGAGTCTAGATCAGTCCTTAGACACTTCCGAAAATTTGATGACAGCACTGAGAATATAATTTTACAAATGTTGAAGTTGAGACGGCAGTTAGAAAAATCAATCGTCAAACATCAAAAGCAATTGGACACGACGGCATATCAGCTATCATGCTGAAACACATACGACCCACAGGAGTGAACTCCCTCACTACAACACCAAATACGCTCTAGATACCGAATGTTTGGAAGACGGCTAAAATAAGCCCTGTTCTGAAACCCGGTAAACCTGAAGAAGAAGGAAAGTCTTTTAGTTTTTTTTTATTTTTCAAATCTTCATCCTCTCATTTATCACAAAACTAATTGAAACCTTTGTGCTACACATGATATCAAGTATTTGCTACCTAACTCCACACCAGTATGACTTCCGCAAAGAACAAAGCATAACCACAAGCCTTCACAAAATTCAAATCCAAATCAGCGATGGTCTGAACCAGAAACAACCATGTGCAAGAACAGTCCTAGTCGCACTTAATCTATCAAAAGCGTTAGACACAGTGTCGCACGCCGTAAACTACTAAACGAACTCCTGAATACCAACTTGCCAGGCATGTTAAAGCGTTGGTTGTGTATCTACTTAAGAGGCCGCCAAACATATGTGGATTTGACCAGAAGGCATAACCAACATATCATATGCTGCACCGAAAAAAAAAACGTTGGTAGAATCAATTACAAAGCTTGTTTGATTTTGCGTCTAATACGAACGTGGTTATTTTAACCAATGTAGCATTGTCAATTTATTTTAAAAAACGTAACAATTTTCATTATTTAAATCAACCACGGCGTGATCAATTTTTCTTGTTCATATTTTTCAGTTCGTTTGTTCATGTTTTTGTTTGAAAATTATTGTGTTCGTTAAAATAAAAAACTAGGAGAAAAGAAACTAATAAACAAAATAAAGAAAAGTAATAAACAAAAGAATAGAAAAATAAAAAGTTTTTATATATTTTAACATGGCTGGTTTTATTTAACATTTTACTTTAGGAAATAATTTAGATGTGTTTAATTGATTTAAATAATTTCCATATTATTTGCATATAAAATTATGTGCGAAAGAAATTTTTCAGTCAATGTTATAACAAAAATATCGTTAATGAAACAGGCCCTTTCTATAATTAATTTTGGTGATTTAAAAAAATTATTATATTTTTTTAATATTTTTTATTTGTCTTGTTTCATGTCCATTTATCGATATTTTAATTTAATTTTTCATAATAATGAGAAAATTATAGAAAATTAGTATAATTTTCTACACATAATTCAAATATTTAAATTTTTTGATTTCTGAATTTTAGTCTTTTAAATCGTATCATTAAAAAAATGGCGAAAAAATGGACAATGGATGGACAAATGGTAAAGGATGCTTACAAACAAAATCACACTCATACATTTCCTATTTAGAACGTAAATATACGAACGCTAGCTTTATGCATAAAAATGTTTGTCGGGATTGATGCGAAATACATACTTCTAATATAAAAAATTTCAAATATTATATTTACGAAAAAAACGAACCCATACAAACATCGATAGCAGCAAAAACAAAACAAAGATGTACCAAACCAAAAGATTTAATACGGCGTATTGCTTGATTCTATCACAAACGTATTCAGTATCACTATTTTTAGTCTAATTTTTAATTTACCACGTTTGTAGTCAATTGAAAATTAAATCATAATTGACTCAACTACAAACATGGTTAAATCAAATATGTTTGTGATACTTATAAAAAAATATATCAACAACGGTTAAATTGTTAATTTAAATACGGAGCGTTGGTTGATACAATCACTAACGTATTTAGTTCCCCAATTTTCACTTAATTTTCGATTAACAATGCAACATGTTTGAATCAAGCAAGATTTTTTCTTTCGGTGCAGAAGATGTGATCTTAATTATGCAGGAAAAACGATTCAGGAAAATTCAGAAAAAACTTCAGAAAGTGAAGAGGATATCGTTCCACTAAATAAACGTGGCCGTATAATCCTACTGAGCAGCATCGATGATGATGAAAATTATTAAATAAAATAAAATTGGTAATTAATTGCAATGAAATGAAGTTAATAATATGTATTTATGTAAATTTTTTTTATTTTTTTTTTGCGAAAATAAAATTTCTTATATAAAATACTTATACAAAAAAAAAATTAATATGCTTTAGAACCTAACCCCCCATTTTGCACTAGCTTCTAGTCTCTTATAGCACGATTTCATATAACACGTCATATTTTAGGAACCAATCTACCGTGTTATAGGAGGGTTACCTGTACTGATTAAAAAAAAAATTAATTTTGGATGACTTCTCATAAAATGGCGTCATTAGCCAAATTTAACGAAAAATGTCAATTGTGGCCGAAAAAATTAAAATTTTTTCATAAAAATTAAATCTCATATTAAGACTATTAAAATACATATTCCCTGAAATTTTCATGAAAATTCGACGATTATTCTGCCCTTATCATAAATTTAGTAAAAAAAAAAGTCACGCGATTCGGTTTTTTAATGTTAGGTTACACTTTTAAAGTACTTAACCCCCCTAGATGGATTCGAAATTTAACCACAAAAATTTTTCATTTTTTTTTATGATCATTAGAGCCCGAAATATTTCAAAAATAGTGAAGCGACCTACTCAAAAAACACCAAAAAACCAGTTTTTGCCATTTTTGAGGCCCTTCCGGACCTCCAAATTTGCTAAATAATTACATGCCCACTTACTTTCATGTCCCTAACATAAAACAAAAAATTCCAGCGGCAGGTATATCCGCTAGAAATAGGTAGATTTCAGGGTCAGACGGTTTTGTGTCCAAATAAAATTAGATAAGTCAGATTAGTTTAAATAAAAAATTTAAGTAGAAACAGAATAATGCAAAAAAATTATCGAACCAAATTAAATACATTATCCGAACCTACTCCATCAATACAATTTCGGAACAGTTTTATTTAAGTTGGTTTAAACTACTTTTAATAACATATTAAATCCACCAAAGATCAAATGAACTACGTCACAACTACAATTATACTGTTACGTTTTTCCAACCTTACTTCGAATTGGCCTTACTCACAATTCGATAAACGCAATTCCCAATCTCTTCCCAGTTCGATCACTGATTAGTTAGCAAACACACCAGGTTTTATTAAATATTCAACAACTTAATTGTTTCACAACAACAGGAAAACAATACAGCAAACAATATTCCTAACTAGAATATTCTTTCAACAGCTTCAGAACTCCAACGGTTTATTGTAGAAATTTCCAGTTCACAACGTTAAAAAAATACACAAAATATTTCTATTCAATAACACTTATAACTTTATTACACTTATAACTTTACACAAAATCTAATTTAAAGATCACTTTTATAATTTTAACTTCACTATCGCAGGTTTAAAATAAAACTAATTCAAAACTACAAGAGGTAATTTTCTTATATACCTTCTGCAATACTTCTAGATAATTCAACATCACTTTCCAGAAACCTTGAGAAAATATTAGAATATTCGATTATTTTACGTTATGTTGATTTGATTCATAAAATCGTTTATGTTGACCCTAGTTCTAAAAAAAAGACAACAACAACAATATTCATTTCATTAATTTGTTTGTTGTGTTTTGTGTATTTTATTTTCCTGGAAGTGACCGTAATCGTCTAGATCTTTCTATAATCGTCTAGATTTTTCTGTACTCGTAACAATACCATCACACATAATTTGTATTCAAACATTATCCAACAATTTTATTTTAAAGTCATCTTTTGTTGTTGTTTTTTTGTTCTTATTTAATCTTTTTTCAAACGGTTACTCAGTAAAAAAAAATAAAAACAAAAGAGATTTTAATAATTTTTTCTTTTGTATTTCCTCAATTAAAACCCCGTTTTCAATATATATTAATACTTGTTATTGAATTGATCAATATATTTCAGGCTAGGCCCATCTTCAGGATCATTATAAAAATAACAGTTATATCAAAATTGAAATAAAATAATTAAATGACATTTATATAAAACAAAGTTTGATATATAAACTATGAGTAAGATAACTATGTTAAAATTAACTTAAAAAATGGTTGTCAAGTGGAATTTTTTGAAAATTAACGTTACTTTAAAATTTTAAGAAAATCGAATTAAATTATAATAGTTATTCGAAAAATCTTTTTTGTCACTTTTAAAGTTGCAAGTTTTTTCTTCATTGTTTATAATTTGGCATACCTCATGTATTTGTAATTTAGTTTTATTGTTTTCTTTAACCAAAATTTGAACATCATCGAATTTAAATTGATGTTTATTTTCAATACAATGTTTAGCAAGTGCAGAACAATTATTGTTAACAATAGTCTTTTTAGAATCATAATGATGTTGATCCATACGAACACCTAATTTCTGTATTGTTTCCCCAATATAAGTTGTTTCACAATTATCACAATCAACTTTATAAACAACACCACTCTGTTGTTCTTTAGAAAGTTTTGCTTTTGAGTTGGTAAAATTATAACTATTTTTATTTTTAGGTTTCATAGCCGTTTTAATATTAGGAACGTATTGTAAGCAAGACCGAGAAAGTGTTTCACTTAGACCAGGAACATAAGTTAAAGATGCATATTTATTTGAATTTTGAGTATTTGGTACCATATTATCATCTATTTGATCAAGTGATAAGTAATTATAACTGTTACCTAATTGGTTTAAATTAGTATTTCTAACTTGACTAATCATTTTATCAATTAAACTAATAGGATAGTTATTAATACGAAGTATTTTATATATTCTTTTTAAATTATCATTCCAAAAACTTTTATGACTATGTCGAAATATTTTTCGAATAAAAGATTTAGCAACATTTAACTTCATATTATGTGGATGTGTAGAATAATAGTTCAATAATCGATTAGAGGAAATCTCTTTATGGTACCAATTAGTAATAACCTTTCCATTATTTAAATGATGAATACTTAAATCCAAATAATTTAATATATTATTTTGTTCAACTTCATATGTGAATCTGATTTTAGGATCATATGAATGAAGTGCATCAAGAACCATTTGTATTTTATTTTCTGGAATAGATGTAATATGGTCATCAACGTATGAATACCAAAAAAGCGGAGTGAAATCAATTTTAAGTAATGCTTGATTAACAACATCATCAAGGACACATTGCACCAAAATTGGTGCCAAACTAGAACCCATAAATAAACCATTCTTCATTTTCATATATTTGTCTTCATATTTAAAATAGTTGCAATCAATCAAACAGAAACTTAAAAGATTCATAAATTCTTTCTTGGGAATTTTTGTGTTTTGACTAATGTGTTCATCAAAATCTCTTTCAATTATTTTTAAAGCTAACTGAGGTGAGATATTAGTAAAACAGTTAGTTACATCAAATGAAATCAGTTTACATCTTTCTGGAATATTTTGTTTAATAATTTTCTTAACAAATTGTGTAGAATTTTTTAAAGTATATTTAGAAGAAAAAGATATTCTCAAAACTCTTGATAAAAATCTAGCCAATTTATAACAAGGAGAATTTATTGTAGAGATCACTGGTCGTATGTTTCTGTTCGGTTTATGTATTTTAATTTGACCAAAAATACGAGGTGGAATAGAAACATAAGTTTTAAGATTCTTAGCCATTTCTTGTGTAATATATTTGTGTGTTTTATTATTCAATGTACTAATCAATCTATTATTTTTTCTTTCAAGTGTAGCTGTAGGATCGAAACGTAAAGTCTCAAAACTATCAACATCATTTAGTAATTGTTTCATTTTATCTTCGTATTCAAATAAATTAGCAATGATTGTAATATTACCTTTATCACATGTTGAAATATGTATATCTGGATTTTCCTTTAAAAATTTAGTTGTTTTTTCCATTGCCATTAAGAGAAACTTATCGATACGATTAAATTTTGTTTTATTTTTGATATGATTTGTAATAATATAAGTCAAATGAGAACGCATTTGCTTTTGTAAGTGTTCATCAGTATATTTTGAGATTATGTCTTAGATATGTCTAGACATAGATTATGTCTATGTCAGCAATTAATTCTAAAGTTGGCAACTTCTTGATGGGAAGTGTAAATTTAGGACCCAAACTCAATAAAATCATTATTTCCTTTGGTACTTCTTTATCGGATATATTTTTGAAAAATTTTTCATCTAAGTTAATATTTTCCAGTGTTTCTTGTTCGGTTTTCAATCTTAAATAGCTCAATATTGGTGGAGTATTTTGGTCTGTAATTTGTTTTTTTATCCCAACTAAATCATTAAAAAAATTAATTTAAAGTTTGATAAAAGTTTTTCAATAGAAAAAAATCAAAAAAAATCAGAAAATAATAGAATTTTTAATTTTATTTCATAAATAATTGACTAAATTGTTTAACAATATTGGATAATTTGATTAATTCATTAAATTTAATTAATATTAATATAATATAAAGTTAATATCTTATGTGACCGCCTTGTACTGCAATCATTTCGAGCATTCTATTAGACATTGAATTTAACAAATTGATGAAATATTGGCGCCAATTAACGTCTCTCATTTTGTTGTGCGCTCTCACAATGGCATCCCAGACCTCATTATTACTGTAAAACAATTGGTGTTCACTCCTAACTTTGCCTTTGATCTCCGACCCGACATTCTCAACTGTCAAACAATGGATTAATGAAAATATAGGCGATACACGGAATTTTGTGTTTGATCACCCGAGGTGAATTAATTTTATCTTGTAATTTTAAATATTTAATTAATGTACAAATTTGTATTTTCAGTCTCTCTCCAGAGATAAATCCTGTTGAGAATGTCGGGTGAGAGATCAAAGGCAAAGTTAGGAGTGAACACTAAGTGTTTCACAGTAATGATGAGGTCTGGGATGCCATTCTGAGAGCGCACAACATGATAAGAGGCGTTGATTGGCGCCAATATTTCATCAATTTGTTAAATTCAATGTCTAATAGAATGCGCGAAATGATTGCAGTACAAGGCGGTCACATAAGATATTAACTTTATATTATATTAATATTAATTAAATTTAATGAATTAATCAAATAATCAAATATTGTTAAACAACTTAGTCAATTATTTATGAAATAAAATTAAACATTCTATTATTTTCTGATTTTTTTTGATTTTTTTCTATTGAAAAACTTTTATCAAACTTTAAATTAATTTTTTTAATGATTTAGTAGGGATAAAAAAACAAATTACAAACCAAAATACTCCACCAATATTGAGCTATTTAAAATTGAAAACCGATTTAAAATCAGATCACCCAGTACCATTTTATTTACAAAAAACCAACAGTACTTTCGCTTGAAAATAGGTGTATATATATATATATATATATATATATATATATATATATATATATATATATATATATATATATATATATATATATATATATATATATATATATATATATATATATATATATATATATATATATATATATATATATATATATATATATAATTTTTTTTTTTGTTTTTCCGTCTCCGCTTATCTTATATAGTCGTTTGGCACCAACATTTTTCCGAAATTCCGAGATGAAGCCCATTGCAATAGGTAGATTTTTATATGAAATCTACCTAAAAAAATTCAACTTTGCTTTTACATCAATATAAAATGATAATATGACTCCACTATACCTGTTATTTGACTTCTAGCTAAATTTTGACTCAAAAATATTTTAATTTTAATTTTTTTCAAGTCAATATTTTTAATAAAAATAACCTGACAAATTTGAACTCATTAGCGAGATTATTTGGGGTAACTTAATAGCGACTTGTTTAGTGAATGAATAGTGATTTTTCTGAATGAAAGTCAAAACTCGAAATGATAGCTTTGATTCTGATGTTTCTACAGCGTCAAATACGTTGTATCAATTATACTTGACGCTTTTTAAGTCCAGGACCGTTACTGTTAATATTAATAAAAACGATTAAGCTTAATTTTTCGGTATCACAAGCTTAGAGAAGACGTAATAGACTCATGAATTCATGAATTGACCTTTGCAGATTGCGTTTTGAAATGTGAGCTTAACCAATCTGAAGTTAACACTTTGTGCATTCTGAAGTATTTATCGGCGCGAATTATCTTGTCAAACACTGTTGTTTAAATGTTTTTAATTTAGTTTTAAGGTTCTCTCCTCAGTTAAAATAAAGGGCATCTGACACGTTCCACCAACGATGCTTAATCGGCTCTCTGAAAAGAGTACATTTATCTATATAGCTCTAAACTAATTTTTAAAATTATCTTAATCAAGTTGCATCTTAAAACATTTGGTAATGTTAAATATAGATTTATTGGTTTAATTTATAATAAATCTAGCTCTGGGTTACACTGTGAAATTTTATTATCCCATAGGTTTGCTTAGTGGACAAGCCATGCTAAGTGATATAATGTAAACGGTGGTTATTTTTTTATTTAAGCGTGAAGTCAATATTGTAAACCATATACTGCCGCATCAATCAACCGTAAACGAACCAAAAAAAAAAAGAGAAGCCAGTCATAAGGACTGCCGACAGAAGTGAACACTTAAATCTTTGAAATAGCTGTGTTTTTTGTCTGTCTTCCAATTATTGTAGCATTGCAAATTAAAATTTCAGAATGTTTAAATTAAAATCCTTAAAATTATTTTGGCTTTCACATCTATCAGCATTCCAAGCAACTATTATATACATTTTTATATTTAAAATAATCAAAACATATCATAGAAAAATTTACGTCTATCAACACCTTAGAAAGCATGTTGTTGTGGGACCTTGTTCTTAAAAGTTTTTTATGTGTTGTTGTGACACACCTCGTAATTTCTACTACCAAACACATTTTATTTTAAAAAAATAGCGTATCATCAAAGAATATTCCATAACTTAGAGTAAGGGATGGTATCGTTGATTGAAAATCAAACTGGGATGGCCCTTATTGATTTAACTGCAGCATATGACACTGTCTGGAAGGCTGCGCTGTTGTTAAAACTTTGTCCAATTATTAAATGTCGCAAAACACTTAATATTATATCAGCTTTATTGCCTGATAGAAACTTCATCGTACACCTAGCTAATAAAACCAGCAGACGTCGTCATTTGAATAATGGGCTACCACAAGATTCTGTACTAGCACCAACTTTATTTAATGTATATATATCTGATTTACCAGAGACTTTTTCAAGGAAGCTTACTCTCTAAAAATGAAATAGTGGATTTTCACTGATTCACAGTACGTATACACTGTTTAACACAGTTTCAAGTATACCACTTGGAATCAGTGAATATTTACTGTTCTAATCAGTGAAATAAATAAATTCGTAATATTAGATATTTTATTACTAAATGAATCAGTGATCAATTCACTGAATGATTTGCCAATATCACTATTTTTACAGTGAAAAAATTTTCACTAATTTAATCAGTGAAAATTCCACTAATTCAAGTTTAGAGAGTAGTTATGCAGATGATCTGGCTATTGTCATACAATATTCGTATGATGCCGAATCTAAAACAAATGCCGAGTCAATATTGTCAAGAGATTTGGATCTTCTAGCACAGCGGTTCTTAAACTTTTTTGTATTGCGACCCCAAATTTTAAATGCCATATTTTGGCGACCCACCTATATTTTTTTTGACAAAAAATCGTTATTAAAAAAAAAAAAAAAAAACGTTTAATTAAACAACAAAAACTATTTTATTTTCAGCTAATATAAAAATAAAAATTTATAACATTACTTCGGTCTGAAAGACCTAAGTATTACATTCATGAGCCAAAAGTGAAATTCTTACCCCCACTTTTTTTTGGCATTTCTCGACGTTTTAGAACCTACTGATTCTAAAAAAGCAAATAAAAAAATGTATGTCTGTCTGACGGCCGTCCGTCCGGCCGTCCGTCATTACCTACGCTGCAGGGAAACCCGCTGGAGGGATTTCAAAAATTTCTAAAAATAGGTATACTCAAGGGGCAGGTCCGAAAGGACGCTGTGTTCAAAAACTGTACCGGAAGTGTGTAAAAAAAATAATTAAGTGTGTTAAAAACAAATTTTCATATTTTTGGCTTAAAAATCGTTCATTTTAAGTGATTACGAGTAGAAACATTGAATTTGGAGAAACCTTGGTAGTAGGGATTGGTATGTGAGTTCAAAAACTAGATTATTGCATTATAAGTTTGTCAAAAAAATGTTGTTAAGTGTGTCAAAAGAAAGATTTTTATTAATTTTTTTACCCAATTTTTTGGAAAAAAATAAAATTAATTATTTGTTTAAATGAAATTTTATTATTATTATTGAGAATTATGGCATTATAAGTTTGTCAAAAAAATGATGTCAAGTGTGTCAAAAGATTTTTATTGACTTTTTTTCCCAATTTTTCGGAATAAAATAAAATTAATAATTTGTATGACATTCAATTTTATTATTATTATTGAGAATTATGACATTATAAGTTTGTCAAAAAAATAATGTCAAGTGTGTCAAAAAATGATTTCAATTAATTTTTTAGCCAATTTTTTGGAAAAAAAATGTAGCTGTTTTTATGATGTAAATGTAATTGAAAATGAAATTGGACATGGAAATTTTTTAATTTGTTATAGTTTTTAAAATATTTTTGGTATTTTGAAAAAAGTTTGTATATTTGATTTTGTAATAATTTTTGCAATATTTTAAGAATTTTGAAAAAAGTTTTAATTTTTGATTTTATTAAAATTTTTGGAGTTTTGTAAAAAGTTTCAATTTTTGATTTTGTAATGATTTTTGCAATATTTTTAGAATTTTGGAAAAGTTTGAATTTTTCAGAATTTTTGGAATATTATTGGAATTTAGAAAAAGTTTAAATCTTTGATTTTATTCTAATTTCCAGAATATTTTTGGAATTTTGAAAAATGTTTGATTTTATTTAATTTTTACAATATTTTTGGAATTTTGAAAGAAATATGAATTTGTTATTTTGTAATATTTTCTCGAAACGCTAAATGGAGAGGTTTTTGAGTAGTTTGCTGAGTGTATCATCTTTTCACTAAATTATGTTAATTTATGATCTCTTATAATTTTCCGGCAACGTATTGATGTTTCGTGTTAGATTTGTAATAAATTTCTAAACAGAGATAAAAATATTTGTACTTTAACAAAGAGTTATGTTTGATATACATCGCTGCCCAAAACTAAAAACCATGTCCTCATAAAAGTTTTTTGCCGAAAAATATATCAAAATCCTTAACCCAGACCGAAGTCTTGATATCTCAGAGCTGTGAGATTTCAGCACCTCCATATTTTTCTAGTTAAAACAATATGAAAATTAATAAAAAATAAAAATTAATAACCTTTTCTAGTTATATTATTAAGTATTAAAATAAATAAAACATTAAAATATTTTTTTCGGCAAACGGATGTAAAGTTTAACTTTACTGCCGCTAGGGAGTTAGCTAAAGTCTTACTTTTTAGCCTGACAGCAAAAGTAATGTCTAGCGACAGCAAAAGTAACGCCATTTTTATTATATTACGGAGGCTGTAAAGTAGCATTTGTTATTTGTTAGTTTGTTATTTTTTCAAACATATTGTATAACCATGACAACAAAAAATAAGTTGATTCTCATATTATGAAATTTTGAAAAGGCTGCTTTGATAAAAAAATTTTATTCATACAAATTTAATAGTATATTACATATCTAGAGTTGTAAACAGCATTTTACATGCGAGGGAAAATTTTGCGCACGAGATGCGTAGCGTCGAGTGCAGTATCTTCACGAGCATGGAAAATGCTTTACAACTCGAGATTTGTTATATACTTTTCCTACGACTTTGTTTTAATGCCCAAACGCATATAATTACTTGAAAAAATGAACTCCTAATTATAAATTAAATGCAAATAGTTTACAAATTGTGGTAGGCTTTGTATTATTCTGTGTCAAAATGAATTGAAATATTTAATTTTTAAAAATCAAATTTTTCTTTAAATAAAAATTTTTCTTTTTATTAAAAGCGTGCGGTAATATATATATGAAAATCCATTACCGCACGCTTCTTTTTACTTACCGCACGCTTTTTTTTACTTACCGCACGCTATTTGAAATAATCAATTTACATGTCATGGATAGTGTGATGTAATTTATAATTTACTGTGATAGGAGTAGGAAAATGAATTTTCGCACAAATATGTGGTGGAAAATATCAAAATAATTTGAACTGTTTCTCCCTTTTAATTGACAACCAAAAAAATTTCCTGGTATTTGATTCTTAAATAGTGCTTTCAAAGTAGGCAGGATAGTTCAGCAAATTCTTCTTGAGCTTTATGTCCATATGTTGTATATCTTTAAGTTTTATGTTAAAAGGCTGAATTATCCAACGGTGTTGTGAAATATTGAATTATTGAATTATGAATATTGAATTATTGAACGATCCGACTACAAATTGTATTGTGGATTGTGGAATGTCACCAAAAGATAAGTTAAAACATTACAAAATTTAAAAAGTCATCCAGTCCTAAAACCTTGAAAAATTAATTCAAAAACCTTGCAAAGTTTGTTAATTTAAGACATATATAGGGAAAATTTATTTTTTTAATATTTATATTTTATATATATTTTTAAATTGGGAATTTCTCGCGACCCCATGAAAAAATCTAACGACCCCAGTTGGGGTCGCGACCCCGAGTTTAAGAAACGCTGTTCTAGCAGATTATTGTTCAAAATGGCGTCTGAAAATAAACCCAAATAAGAGTAAAATTTCAGTTTTTCATCTATCAAATTATAATGCCAGTGATGTACTCCATGTTTCCATGAAGAATCTTATAATTAAATTTAATCCAACTCCAAAATATCTTGGAGTAATATTAGATCGATCGCTTACATTTAAACATCACTGTGAAAATCTGAGCAAAAAAAGTAAGATCTCGTGTGAATATAATTCAAATGTTATCTGGAACAAGTTGGGGTGCAGATGCAAAAACTTTACGAATATCTGCGCTTTCATTGGTCTATTCTACTGCAGAATATTGCGCACCTGGAATCATAGCGTTCACACTCGACTTATTGATATCCAACTAAATTGATGTATGCGGATAATAACCGGTTCAATAAGATCTTGCCCTTTACCATGGCTTCCAATTCTATCAAATATGGCTCCACCATACATAAGAAGAGAAGCTATGCTTGTAAAAACTTGGAACAGTATTATGGAGAATCAACAGCTACATATCCATGAAGATTTAAGAGACAGATCAGAAAATCGGCTAAAATCAAGAAAACCATTGTGGTCGAAAATCGAAACGTTGAGTCCAATTAATAATTATTCAATTTCTGAACGATGGCAACAATGCCATGATACTTCTGATTTTACAAATAAATATATTGTAGATAATCCGAATCTGGAAGTTGTTGGAATGAATGAATATCGATCTATATGGAAAACCATTAATAGAATCAGGACCAATCATGGATGCACTAACTACGAATTTCATTTATACAATAATGAAATTTGTCTGACATGTGATTGTGGACATCCATTTCAAACGGTTTCTCATATTTATACTGAATGCCCCTTAAGACGGTTTGATGGTGATTTACAAGAGCTTCATTCATTATCAGCTGCTGCCAAGTTTTGAACAGATTCCTTGGATATTGATTTGTAGTGTTCTTCTTCTAAATTTATAAATAAATAAAAACATAAAAACTTACGAATAAATAAATAAATAAACTTCATCCGCCAGCACCCCTAAGATATCACTTTGGCTAATGAGAACGCACTGCTATTGCCAGTGCTATACGATATCTCAAGATAGCTCATATCCCAATAGCAGGGATTAAAGTACGCGTGGTTGTCACACCCATAGATCAACAATTTTAAATTTTGCAAATCTTCCTGCGGAAAGCTTAGTAAATTAATTGGTATTAATGCGCATGGTTGCCGTTTGCAAATCACTATCGGCTAAGTGTCAGCATTTTTAATTATTTTATTTATCATGATTGCCATCCATGTTTATACATAAGCTATGCTTCTTTATATAGAATTTATGCGATTTCCGTCTCGTAATTGTCAGCTTTAAATCGATATAATCGATGGTATATCAAGTATCAAGTTACAAGTATTAAGTCTTCACTTAATTTTAGAAACATGTATTACATAAAATTTCAAACCAACAATTTTGATATACAAATGTAATTGTTACTATGCTATCTTTCCTACGTTCAATATTTACTTAGCATGATGACTAGAATGCAAATTGCAAAAGACAGTAGCAATATAACTTTAAAAAACTGCATTATGAATGCATGAATAAAAAATAATAATTTTAATGGTATTTAATAAAAATTAAAAAAAAAAACAATAACAAAAATGTACCAGTCCAGGAATTGAACTCACGATCTACAGAACATCGGTCGAGCGCGATATCCACATCGCAATTTGAAATGTTAAGAAATGATGGATGTGTTTCATATCTAAAAATATTTTGCTGATTTAAAAATTGATAATGCGAATATATAGATTTTACTCCATACAAAATTTTATAACGCGGCTAAAGAAGTTTTCACTTCAAAAAATCAAAAATAACTGCCAAAAAGTTGTGTCGCCTCGTAAATGTCGATAGTAATGTCAATTGAAAATTGATCAAAATAATACAAAAAAATGTTACGTTAGTTTAAAGCTTATTCATAAATAAAAAAATGGTTTTAATTTGAAAATACAAGTAATAATTTAAAAATTATTGACAATAATTCAAAAACTGTACCCCGCAAAATTCTTAATAATAATTTAAGAAACATTGCTTAAATTAAGTGTTCTTTCAAATGTGGGGTGTCTAGTCAAAAAAGCTTTTTTACCCTTTCCAACTTCCATCCGCTAAACACAAATAGTCACCAGGCATTCGCCGGTTTAATTTTATGATACCACATATTTTATACTTCGTGAGGCGCATATCCTTGACGAATCTCCGACAAAAATTTGTCTCCTATTGTCGAGTTTGACAACCCAAACATGCCAAAAGGCCAACTGTCAGACTCGACAATAAGAAAAACATTTTTTTTTCGGACAATGTTACCTTCGTTTTCTAAGACAAATTTCCACCCCCTATTGATAAAAAACCAAATTCTGATGGTAAATTCACAATAGCGACCGATTCGAGAAAAATGGCAGGTACAAAAGATGCCATTTCGTCAAGGACAGGCGCCTCACGAAGTATAAAATATGTGGTATCATAAAATTAAACCGGTGAGGGCCTGGTGACTGTTTGTGTTTAGAGGATGGAAGTTGGAAAGGGTGAAGAAGATTTTTTGAGTTGAAATAGAGAGCATACAAACAATTTCATTTTTTGCAATAATTCAAAAACTGTGCATTACAACATTAAAAAAAATGTAATTGTTCTATAAGCAAGTGTTTTTCACCCTCCCATGCCCACCCACTAATAAGTATAATTATATGAGTATTTGACACTTCGCTATATTTTTATTAAAAAACTTACTAATTTTTCCATCATTCAAAATACTTTTTAAGATTTTCGATTCACTCTAGATTCGGAACTAAGCGACGAAAGGAAACATAAAGAAAACGCCATTATTCAAAATTATACAAAAAACGGTGGCGGCGCAAAATTAAAAAAACATTTTTAGGGAATACTGAATTGGCAAATTATACCCTACTTGACTCGATAGAAAAATCTATGTTCCCAAAGGACTCGCGTAGCTCTGTAAAACAAACTTGTGGGGATTGGTTAATTTAGTAGGTGTCTCAAATTTAAGGCAAGGTTAAGATTTATAGTTTACGAGATTATCGATATAATGGGAAAACATGTATTATTCTCACTAATAGGGTTCCCTATAAATAACGGAACCCTACAAATACATAATCTATCAGTATAAATATCAGGGCTTACCTTTTCGTCACTTAGAATTATACACTAGTAAAATACATACAAGAAACCTAAGCAAACGTCCATAAAGCTAGGTTAATTTGTTATGAATTTGGCTAATTTATCGATCTAAAGCTTCTTCTGATGCTAGTCTACCATTATTGTAACTATTTCCAATACTTCAATTTTATCAATATATTCAATTTTGTTGTCTAACCTTATCAAACCAACATGTTTGTTCATATCATCTCACCCTATTTGGTGAGTCTCACCCTTGACTATTTTATATTATTATAATTCTTTTACAGCATTTAGGCGTGTTTTGAACTTATCTCAATCGTTTTTGTCTTAATATTTGCTTTTTATTGAAAGATAGACTAAAGAAGATTAATGAAGTTGTTTGTTTTAAAACAAAAAAAAATTTAGGAATTAGATTATCGTGTCAAAAAATAATGACTACGAAAAATTTAGATTTCATTTTTTTGTGAATTTTAATCTCGATCAATCTTTTGTCTATAAGATTAGTTAGTACATATTGGAATTGTTTAATGATATTTAACCTGACATTATAATGACCGAAACATTAAGATCAAATATTTGTTTGGAAATATTTTGGTAATGAATATAGAACTTCATGCAGACCTAACTTTAAATGATATCTTAGTTGGTTAAATTTCTTCCTGCAAAGAGTTGCACGGACACTGATTGGTGTTAGTTGGACTGTGCACACTAAGTTTTGTGATTACCCTGTTCATAGTTTGTCAATACGATAGCGGAAAAATACTTAATTTTCAAAATGAAAAACTATTCATAAACATAAGGCAACTGAAAAACAAAATTTTCTACCTATAAATAGAATAAACTCCTTTCGTGACAAAAAAAACATGCGTTTAAAAATTATTTTTTTTTAAATGACGATACTATCGCAATTATAAAAATGATATTTCATTAATTATTTAATGAAATAACAGACATAACTTGTCTGATACATTCTTGACATTTTATTATATTCATTTTTAAAATCGAAAAGTTTTGTTATTATTAATTTTCTATGCAACCATTGAAGTTATCATTTTCAATTTGGTATAAATTTAATGTAAATATATGTTAAGGGAATTCTATTTCTAATATTTTCATTACAATAAGAATTAATATTTTAATTGGAAAATTTTATTATTTTTATGTAATGTTGATTATCGTATCGATGTTTGTTGAATGAGGATTATAATTTAATGAGATCTAGCATACAATTTACAATTACAAATGTCGCATGTCAACGAAAAGCAATACAATTTGAAATAGGATATTATATTGTGCTATTAGTGTGTATTAGCTTCCAAACACTGTGATATTGTTCATGTAGCTAGCACACAAGTTTGGACAAATCCACCAGCGTCCAGCACTAGTAAACAAGTTTATTTATATTTTATATTTTTGTCCTTTAGATACGAAATAATGTTTCTTTTCGCTTTATTTATGCAGAACCAAAAATGGCAATCAAAATTTTACAATTTGATCATCATACTAAGGAACAACCAAAAAGAAATATCCAGCCAATTAATTGAAAATAATTAAAATTATGCATTTTTGGATTGATAAAAGGGCACAACCGTATAGTTTCGGACGAGCACGTGTTGCACACGTATCAGTTTCATTGTCCAATGCACATGGAATAGGGGGTCCACTACATCTTCGTCGTGCTCGTAATAAATCAGCTGTTGTTCCGATTCATAGACTACAAACAATTGATTGTACCAACACAACAAATAGCTCAAATCGACCTACGCATCAAATTAATCGAAATTTACATCGATCAGTACAGTCAAATCAACGTCAATCGCATTATAATAATCAATTAAATTGTAGCAATTCGTTTTCATCGCAACCTCAGCATAATTCAAATAATCAAACATCAGCACGTCATTTACAGTCATCGAATCAACACCATTTACTTCAACAACAATGTGTTATGCCTGTAGCGAATGCCGTTCATGTATCACTAACTAATACTTACAGGTAAGTCGAATAACTACTGAAAAGTTTATAGTTTTATATAATTTATTAATTATACTTAGCGGACCATCACACTCACCTGAACTCGAACATGGTGCTCTAGGAATTGAAACGTTATCATCAGCACCAACAGTACAATCACAACGTCCTCATGCTTTAGTCAATCATATACCATTACAACAAATTCAACAATTAAGCCATCAACCAGAATCTCAACAATTATTACCATCTCATTTAAAATTTGGTATGTGGGCATCATTAGCTTTAGCAACTGTTTGTGTAGCAGGGGCTAAATTTTATTTCGATCATCAGGTAAGGTTAAAATATTTTATTTTTAAGTTTTGTTGGTGTATTTAAATCAATTATCTGAAAAATTTTATGTCACTGATGATGTGGGGTTCATATAAAAGAGCCCTAAATTATGGTTTTTGAAGCTCTGTTTTATTAATTTCGAATATACAGTTAACCAGAATTTTAAATTTTTTAATTTCTTCCTCTTCCACAAGAAATATGTTTTTAGGGTTCCGTTTTTTATACGGAACACTATTGGTGAGAGTACAACGTGTTTTTCACATTATTTCGATTATCTCGTGAACCATTAATCCGATGAACTTAAAATTTGAGGTGCTTATAAAACTAACCTATCCACACAAGATGGCGGGTTAAAAAATAAATAAAGTTGTGTTCGTTTGTTTTAAGGAGGTACGATGTAAAGCCTTTGAAAACATACATTTTTTTAGCGAGACGAGTAGGGTATCATATGAAAGGGCTTCATTTCAGCATTATTTAAAAATATATTTTGGAATTTTACACCTCACCATTTTTTGTATAATTTTGAAAAATGACGTTTTCGGGATGTTTTATTGCCCCGATTAACTCCGACCCAACTTCATCGAAAATCTTGAAATATATTTGGAATGATAGAAAATTGAGAAGGTTTTTAATGAAAAATATAGAAAAGTGGCAGACACTCATAACTATATTTATTAAAGGGGTGCGAATGTTAAGGGGTAAAAACATAATTTAAAACCAGGTCATGTGGGGTATCATTTGAAAGAGCACTTGATTTTAGAAATATTGTCAGTTTTTTTAGAATTTTGCAATGCATAGTTTTTGAATTATTATCACTAAAGTGACACAAAAAGTTGGTCCCCCCCCTTGCATTTCGAGCCTAATAAACAGAAAAAATTGAAAAAATTCACAGAGACAGGAAGTTTGATAAACTCTGAACGAAAAATATAGCGAACTCTCAAATAATTATATTTTTGTGTTTTTAAGGGATTGGGGTGGGGAAGGGTGAAAAAAACTTTTTTGACCCAAGCGAATGGGGTGTCATTTGAAAGAGGACCGAATCTCAGAAACTTTGCAATTTTTTTTAGAATTTTGTGGTACACAGTTTTTGAGTTATTCTAAAAAATGTGCATATTCCAGACCGTTCCCCCCCCCTAAGTTTCGACACTGATTGACAGAAAAAATTGAAAAAATTCACAGAGACAGGAAATTTGCTATATTTTGAACGAAAATTATAGCGAACTCTCAAATAATTATATTTCTGTGTGTTTAGGGGAAGGGTGAAAGGAGGGTAAAAAAAAACTTTTTTTGACCCAAGCGAGTGGGGTATCATTTGAAAGAACACTAAATTTCCAAAGTATTGCAATTGTTTTTAGAATTTTCCGGTACACCGTTTTTGAGTTATTCTAAAAAATGTGCTCATTCCAGACCGTTCCCCCCCCCCCCTACGTTTCGACACTGATTGACAGAAAAAATTGAAAAAATTCATAGAGACAGGAAATTTGCTATATTTTGAACGAAAATTATAGCGAACTCTCAAATAATTATATTTCTGTGTGTTTAGGGGAAGGGTGTAAAGAGGGTAAAAAAAAACTTTTTTTGACCCAAGCGAGTGGGGTATCATTTGAAAGAGCACAAAATTTCCAAAACATTGCAATTGTTTTTAGAATTTTGCGGTACACAGTTTTTGAGTTATTCTCAAAAATGTGTAAATTCCAGACCGTTCCTCCCCCTACGTTTCGACACTGATAGACAGAAAAAATTAAAAAAATTCATAGAGACAGGAAGTTTTCTATATTTTGAACGAAAACTACAGCGAACTCTCAAATAATTATATTTCTGTGTGTTTAGGGGATGGGTGTGGGGAGGGTAAAAAAAAACTTTTTTGTAACCAAACGAGTGGGATGTCATTTGGAAGAACACTTAATTTAAGAAACATTGCAACATTTTTTAGAATTCTGCGATGCACAGTTTTTTAGTTATTGATGAAAAAAGTGCTATTTTAAGTGTATGTATACCACCCTATATTTCGACGCTGATTTATAGAACAAATATTCCCAATTTAGACCATTGAAATACTGGTTAAATATTTCTTTAGCTAACATAAACAGCTATGGATAAGATTTAACCTCAAGTAACATTTTTGATCAATGTAGATGTGATTGACATTTACTATTGACGTTTACGATTAAACATTTATTCTGTTATGCGTCCATAGTCTGGCGATATAAAGACTTTACAACATAACTTTATGTCATTTATTTTTGATATTGTGTTCTTTTACATTCACGGAACCCTTGGCGAGCGAATTTTATTCGCACTTGTCCGACTTTTTTTTGTTTGGGAATAGAAATATATTTTGGTTTTATCTTTTAAATTATTTAAAATTTTAAAATATTCTTATTATTTATTTCATTTACTTATTTTTGTGTTTGTATCAAATATTATTTGCAATCAATGTTATAAACAACTTTAAATACACATACAAAAATAAGCTTCTAGTATTTTATTTGAAAATTTTTTGCCTTAGTTTTATTTTAATTTAAACCAATGAAATTCTCTAAAATGTAATGACATCATATAATTTCATCAATAACATTTGAATTACACTAATAACAAATATTTATACGTCTGGCCTACTGGAATATTAAAAATTATCAGTTGTAATTTCCCAAGGGCGGTGATAATTCGAAATAATTTTTTGCTAAAAATTTCGAAAGCAAGTACATTGATAAAAGCACGAGGCCGCAGGCCGAGGGCTTTTATCAATGCCACTTGCTTGAGGAATTTTCCAAAAAATTATGAGAATTTATCAACGAACGAGGGGAATTCGTTTAGAAAATTTTTTGCCATTTTTCATTTATTTCTATATTTTTTATATATTATACGTTGGCATACTTTGATATCAGTTAATTATTTCAAAATTAGACTGATAATTTTTAATATCCCACTAGGCCTGAATATTTGTTATTAGTATAATTCAAATTTTATTGGTGAAATTGAATGATATCATTACATTTTAGAGAATTTCATTGGTTTAAATTAAAATAAAACTAAGGCAAAAATATTTGAATCTAATTTTGAAATAATTAACTGATATCACAGTATGCCAACGTATAATTCAAAAAAAATATATAAAGAAATGAAAAATGGCAAAAAATTTTCTAAACGAATTCCCCTCGTTCGTTGATAAATTCTCATAGTTTTTGGAAAAAATTCCTCAAGCAAGTGGTATTGATAACAGCCCTCGGCCTACGGCCTCGTGCTTTTATCAATTTACTTGCTTTCGAAATTTTTGACAACAAATTATTTCGAATTATCACCACCCTTGGGAAATTACAACTGAAAATATACTGACGAAAATCCTAACAAAATATTTATTTGAAGTATAACATGAAATCGTCCTAAAATTTCATTTACATTCAATTATCCGGAATTTTCGATTATCCGGCATGCTCTAATCCCCCAACATTCCGGATAACTGGGCTTTTGCTGTAGTTTAGTTCATACTTAATTGACTGACATATTTGAACAAAACTGAAATGATGAGCTTTTTACAAAATTTTGAACAAAAATATGGCGACGAGACAAGTACTCATAACTATTTTTTTGAAGGTAGAAAAATTGTTTATTCTCTTCCAATTAATATCAAATTTATTTGTATGTTTTTTCCATACTAATAGTATGTATTATTGTATTGTTTTCTAACCTATAGACTAACGAGCTTAACCTATTGTCTAATGGAAATTTTCCTATAAAAAGGTTATCATTATTCAATTGGTATGATTCAATTGGTCAAATTGTTTTGATTGTATTAAAATTATTTTTAAATTATAATCACAATGGCTTTGATACGTTTTGTTCAAAAATTAAATTTTAAGTTAAATTCTCTTATTTCTTTTAGTTGGATTTGGTTGATTGTTTTGAATGGGGTTTTTTTTATCATCAAGATTTTTTTTAATCAGAAATTTGATTTCTCAATTAAAACAATAAATATTTATTGTTTTAATTGAAGAAAACGTTTTTATTTTATATAATACATAATTCTTTGTCAGAGAATAAAATAGCGTAATCGATTCGTACTTAATGAATTTTGTTCTCGCAAACTTTTGCACTATCTCATTAAACACTAAATGCTTAAACTACTGTTACACAATGCTTCTCTTTATTTCTAACTTTATTTACAGAAAATTAAAAAAAATTCTAAACGAAATTTGTTAGTTTGAATAAAAATTACGATTTAATATCTATAATATTGTTTTTAAGGGGTTAGAAGTGACTAGAAGTGTTAGTAAGATTTGGAAAATTTGATGTTTGGCAATTTTTTATTTACGGAAAAAGGACAAAAATTATTGCATCGTATATAATTATATTTAAAATAGCAAACCACATGTTGAGATGCAGAATTGTTGTAAGTTTTGAAAACGCTTTATTTACCAAATTTCATCAAAAGACCCCGAAATATAAACAACATAATGAATAAAGCATAGCAATTGTATGGACCTTAAATCCATATAACAAAGCTGAAGTGACAAATGGATGTTTGTTTGCAGAAGCATTGAAAAAACTACTTAGCCGTTTATACAAAGGCTTAGTAAAATTTTAACTCAGACTTAGAAGTTATTGATTTTTCAAATGAGCAGTGAGCATGAGCAACCTCCACTTCGACCAATTTTGAAAAAAAAATCCAGATCCTCCACTTTTTTTGATTAATATGAGATAAAATCAAAAAATTGTGATCAATTATGGTAAATGTAAAATGCAGCATTATTAAATTAGAAATTTGAAAATGGTAACACAATATTTAAAATTTGGAACGTTACACACAGAAGAAAAAATGGACAAATTAAATTGCTACGATTTTACAAAATCACAATAAAATACAATTATTTTCAAACTCAATTTACCCAATGCAAAATTTCAATAAAAAAACTAAAATCATTTTCATCACTGTCATCCACGTAACACCTACTTTGAGCTGGTTGAGCTCTCAATTCGATAAACGTAATTTCCAAATTTACTTCTGGATTCGATCTCTGATTAGTAAGCAAAAACAGCCGGTTTTATAAGGTATTCAACACCGCTATTGTTTCACAACAACAGGAAAACAATTCTGCAAGCAATATTCCTATCTAGAATATTCTTCCAATAGCTTCAGTAATGCCAACGGTTGATTGTAGAAATTTGCAATACAAACACAGTGTTCAAAATAATACACAATATTGCTATTAAATAACACTTAAAACTTTATTCAAGATTAAAAAATACCTTACTTCTATTTACACGGTTTAATGTTCACGATACAGGGTTTTGTTTACCATTAATTTCACTTAACATAATCGCATTTCACTTAAACTGTTAAAACCATCGCATTTAATTCTTATTTTGCACATTTTTTCTCATTTTGCATTTAAAGCACAAACCTGGCTTTGAATATTTTATTTAATCTGTTTGGTTTGACACTTTTTCTTGGATACAATGGACATTGATTTTACTTTTGAAATATTGTATAGGATACTAATGCCAAGAACAAAGGTCGATTATGCAATAACAATAAAATATATGCAAAATAATAACGACGTGGTTTTGAGAAATTCTCTAGTTTTCTCTGTAATGAAATGTCAATTGACCTGAAATAATCTAGACATAAATTAAAATTGTGTTTAAGGAATTTCTATTTCAGAATGAAATACAGTTTAAGTGGGAATGCCATAGCGTAAACAGAGGGAATTAATTAATTGTAAACGGAACGCTGTATCGTGTATCGTATCGTAACCAACCTTGGAAGTTTCTAAAACTTATGGAAGAATATTAAATAAAACTATATAAAACTTAATGTTGGCCTGACCAATCAGTGATCGAATCCCTTAGACCAATTCGAAGAAAGATAGTAAAAAGTGACAATATAATGGTTTTCGTTGTGAAAATCAAACATCTCTAAGAATCTACAAAATTTATATGTTTAATGTTTTTTTCCGCAGATACCATTGCTTTTTGTTTTTAATTTGACAAATCTATGCATAAAGATATTTGCATTTTTGAGTAAATAAAAAATCAAACAGAAAATTCAACAAGTTGTCATGCAGAAATAATAAGAACCTGGCAAAGTACTTCAGTATGTTTAAAACATGGGCAAGTTAACCAGAATTAACCAAGTACGAAGTAGCATGGAGAACTACTCCAAAAATTATAGAAATTCATTACTATTACATGTCTAATTGAAAAGAATATTTGCTCTAGAGTTATTGGAAATTAAAATAAAAAGCAGGAAACTCTTCAAACTTATACGATTTCACTCAAACACCAATTCATTTGTTGCCGTGCAGACCCAAGTTCTTTCATTTCATCATTTGGTTAAATGGTTCTTGACCAGTAATTGCATTTACTTTATCATCACCATACGCGACTTCTGAGGCTCCATCGATCATACTAGTATCAAAGACCATATTCCAAAGAGTTGGATCAAGAACAGACCCGGGGCTACTCTTGTAATAGTCTTTTCCACCGAGATCATCCCGAGATCATTCAAGATCATCCCTATTTATTGCCTTTCTCGTATTAAGAAAGTTTTCCAGGTAACCGAGTCATGTAAGGTAAGTCATGACACTTGTCCAATGTCCACCATAGATTATCAAAAGCACCCGATATATCTACGAAAATTCCAAGACAGTGCTTTTCATGGGGTGACTGGACAATTTATATTAGTTTGCATACTGCGTCCTTGATAGAGCGTTTCGTTCTATACTGCTTATCCGACAAACTACCATTCAAATCAATGCATTTTGAAAGCTTTTTGTTTATTACTTTCTCGAAGATTTTACCCATAACTGAGAGAAGCATGATTGGTCAAGAAGATTTGGGATCGTGTAAGTCCCCAATTTTGGCTTTTGGAATTATAATAACCCGACCAATCTTACCCGCTTAAAAGTAAAAGTAAAGATACCGTATCTGAGGCAGCTGTTGAAGAGTTTTAAGCAAGTAGGAGCTAAAACTTTCCAGGACTGCTAAACAATTACAACTTCTATTAAATCCAGACCATGGAGCTTTACCACGTTTCATACTCATCACAGCCTCCTCAAGGTTATCGACTGTGAACTCTGACACATCCTGTGTGACATATGGTAGCTGTGCTATCCTTCTGTCTCTCAGGATGTTAGATTCTCGTTAATCCATTCATGCGCGTCGCTAATTAGCTGACGAGGCATTTGGCTACCTTAAGAGACTCATAGTTACACCCACCGTTTACTCGCGCTTGCTTGAATTTTTTAACGTTGAGATTTAAAGCACTGGGCAGAAATTACATGGTGTCATCACCCGCTAGGGCCATCACAATGCTTTGTTTTAATTAGACAGTCGGATTTCCCTTGTCCATCCCAGTTCCGGGTCCATATCCATGTATATATGGGATGGAGTTTTTTCCCAAATGACAACCTTGGCATTCCAGGTTTCTGAAAAATAAGCTGTTTTAAAATTTTAATATACTTTACTGTCCTTGATCTTGCTGAAAATGGCCAATCTCACATTTGAAAACTGTCGCACAGGTTAGATAAAACATAAATCTTTCCAAAATTTAAAAGAAAAGTAGTTCAAGTGTAGAGATTGAGACACCGGGGCTGTTAGAACGAAAACAAACGCAAACAACCACGCCTTCCTCATTTTTGAGTTTATGTTGTTTAAACTCATACTAGCTTTTAGTTAAATTTTTCAACTATAACCTCAAAGATTTTCAACTTTCTAACCCAAGAGGTTTCATTGGAATTAGCGTTATACTAATTTAATGATGGTACTATCACGCCATACATTTGCAACAAATTCCTTAAAAGTATTCCATAGAAATATTAAATAAATTTTCTTTTGTTCTGTTTTTGAGTTTTTATTTTTTTTTCGCAAAAATTTAAAAACTGTTGTTTTGAATGTTTGTTGTTGTTGTTTTGAATATGGTTTTCAGCTCAATCTATTGTCTATTATGAGACCCAAATATTTATATGCAGTAACCGACTCAATTGCTTGGTTAGTAATGCATGCGTATTTTGAGAATAAGACAGAGCCATGTCATCAGCAAACGCACTTATTCTCCCAAACAAATTTAATTCAAAAACGGAATTTATGTATACTAAGAAGAGAATTGGACCTAGAACAGAACCCTGTGGTACGCCGGTATTTAAACATTGCACAGAGCTCAAGGAGTCATTAATTTTTACTTGTTGAGATCTTTGGCTCAGATAGTATTTTAACCATTGAAGAATGAACCCACGAAAGCCAGCATCTTCTATATTGGCATATGTCATATTTTATTGTATGATAAGATTTTTTGCATGGTTATCTATTCTTTAACAAAACATAAACACCTCAAGGCTGAGCATTGTCCCCAACCCTATTTTTGATTTATATCAACGAATTGTTGAGAATCACCCAATAAATAGTTTTGCAGATGATAGTACTCTTCACAAGTCGTTCGAACCCCTTCTTTCATAAGGTAAAATGCACGAACGAATTAATCTCGCCCGGAGAGACGCTGCCATAAACGTGAATAAAGACCTGAAAAGAGTCGCCGATTGGGGTGGCCAAACCCTGGTCAATTTCAACTCTACCAAAACACAGCTGTTGATTGTTTCTAGATCAAAGACCGAGTTACCCAAAGATATTTTATTCAGTATGTGTGATGAACCAATAGGTGAATGTAAAAACATTCGTTTATTGGGTGTCACAGTTTGAAATGACCTACTCTGGAACGATCATGTAATGGCGATGGCAAAAGGGGCATCTAGAAAACTCGGGTTCCTAACTATATGCAAAAAATTGTTCACAAGTTCATTGTTCCGTACCAATTGCTCCATGTTTATTCGTCTCTGTATGGAGTACTGTTATCAAGTTTGGGGTGCTGCTTTTGTTTCCATCTTGACCCTCTTGAATTCTTTTCAAAAGCGGGCTATACGAATTGTGGGTGATTGAGATTTGACATCAAAACTTGATTCCCTACAACATCGTCGCACTGTTTCTGACCTTGTTGTTTTTTTCAAATATCATCATCAACAGTGCTCAGATGAAATAAGCAGCATAATGCCTCACACTTATTCTTACCCCCATTTCACTCGGCAATCGACTAGTGTAACCAATCAAACGGTCAAGATCCCGCGCTGTCATACTAGCAGATCGCAAAAAAGTCTTCCAAACTTCATACAAATGGAATAGATCGCTGGAATCCATAGTCTCAGGTGCTTTCAATCCGCGGAAGTTTAAAAAAAGAGGTTTAAAAAAGCGTTCATCAATAGATTAGAGCGCAAATTGTTGTGGGACCTAGGTCTTAAAAGGTATTTATGTGTTGTTGTGATACATATTGTAAACCCTATAACACAACACTTTTTATTTAAAAAAAAATGCCAATGGAAAACATCTAGAATATATGCTTGCAGTCTTAAAATAATAATAAAATTAATTCTTCCATACTTTATAAAAGGAAGAGCTAATGAGGTTTCTTTACCGTGCATTAGATGTCAAACATTTTTGTGCTTCTTGCATGTTTAGGTTCAAATATATGTGTATAATTTTAGATATTATGACAAGAATCGTGACATTCAATCAATAAATTATTTGTAAATAATGATCACAAAACAATGATCTTTTTCTTATGGTACATGAACATGAAACAACTTATAAGTTATACAGCATCAATCATGCAATTTCCTTGACGAGTGAGGAATATTTCTTTTAATTTTCGTTTTCATTGTGATTAATTTATTATTGATATGTTTGAATTTACTAAAAAAGTTTATGAAAGTTTAGAAACCAGTTATTGATAGCCATCAATTATAAATTTTAAAGATCACTTGTAACTATTTTCAAAGTTTTAATCTTAGTTTAGACTGTTGCGTGATCGTTATTAGTCGGTAGTTGTTTAAGTTATAATTAATATAAATTTGAAAAATGGGGAATAAACATTTTATTATACTAGTCCTTTGCATTAGTTTTTATTTAACAGCTTCAACACCATTAAAACATAAAAAAAATGTCCAACCAGAAATTTCAACAGTAAAAATATTCACCTTAAAAGAAGATAAATTTGTTAAGTTTGAGGATATATCAACTTCAAGACAGAGTTCATCTAGAAGTATAGGAAATGGTGAGGAAAGTCTATTGATAATGGTGAAGAATTTTGATAACTCTTTAAATTATCCAATTAACTCACGAAGCAAAAAGGTCAATCTACAATAAACAAATAAATCGGAAAATGCAGATGAATACGAAAAATGAAGTGCAGTTGAAAATTATAACATGAGAAAATAAAATGGTACAATTAGTTCTTATAAGAAGTGGTTAGTTATGGACATTACAAATAAAGTAAACCTGGTTTTTTAAATATAAGTTGCATTTGAATTTTTTATCATTAATAACTAAGCTATGGATTAGTTTCATATTAGTAAAAGCAGTGGCCTTACTCTTAAATGCTGATTAATATCAAACTTTTGTCATTTTTGTGTAATATCCAATAAATATCCGACTAGTTGATTTGGGATCGATAACTGTATCGTTAGTGTGTCAAAAAAATTATTAAATGTGTCAAAAGTATGCAATTTCATATTTTTGGCTTAAAAAGCTTTTATTTTCAGTGATAATGAGTAGCAACTTTGAATCTGGAGAAATCCTGATGATCGGGATCTGTATGTGAGACCAGGACCTTGATTATTGTGTTATAAGTATGTAAAAAAAAATTGTTAAGTGTGTCAAAAGAATGAATGAACAAAATATATGAATTGTTTCCCATTTTTTTGAGAAACATATTAAGGGAAACATTTTCGATTAGAAGGTTATAAAACATAAAATTAATTAAAAGAATTTTTATTGTTTATAGCCAACTATTGTTTATTTTATTATTATTTACCCAACGTTTCGATTAAATTTCTTATTAATTGTCAAGGGCTTTTTTAGTAAAAAAGCACTTGACAATGAATGCCCTGGAAAATATCAAGTTGTTGCATACCGTTGTTGCATCATACGAGTCAAGTTTCATTTAAAATATTAAATAAAATATTTCACCCTAAAAAACTAGAAAAAATTTGGAAAGTGAAAATTGAATTTGTACTTGACCGACCTATTTATTTGTATGTTAGTTGAAGTTGAAACTATATTGAGGGGATACTCGACAGGAAAGTCGAGTCCCTTAACTTGGTGCTTTTGGGTGTCGTTTTAGATTTGTAAGATTATGTTAACATCCCAACAGCTTTATGTCATACTATAACTATAATTTAAAATAACTTACAATTATTGAAATCCTCATATCTATCGATATCTCATTAAAACTTTAAATGTTTTTTTTATATTGAATGTGAAAATAGAAAAAATTCAAGTGCTAAGATATTGATTGGCTTGTTTCTTAGCAATTGAAGAGGGAAATGTAAAATTATGTAATACACACATATTGTTCTTCCATTTCGTTTTTGTGATTTTTGTTTTTGATTCTTTATTCGATGGAAAATTGACATAAAAATCGCTTTTCAGATTCAGAAGTGTACAAAAATAACAAATGATTCCATTTCTTTTACCGCACCGTATATTTTCCTCAAATTTTTATTTTATTGTTATGGTTTTTGTTTCATATAGTTAAAGTGGATGGAACGACTTGAATATTATTAGTTGACTTTTATTAGAACAAATAACAATAATACAGTAAATGTATGTAATATGTATAACAAATAACCCATGCCTTTGATATTGTTGAGTGTGAATCGAATGATAAGTTAGAATTAAAATTCTTTTTATTGGTTATAGAAATGTTTGTATGGATGAATAAATTTGTATTGTTAAGTGGAGAATGGCATAAATAAAGTTTCATTGAATTTGATATACTAAAGAAGGAATAAGTTTGCATATAGTTTAGTTATTTAAGAGAAACTTTTGGTTTGTTGCAGTTTTCTATTGATCTGTAGAACAAAAAAGGGTTAAATTGGAGAGAAAATGATTATAAAAACAGTTTTTGATTTTTTAGTATATAGGAGAATTTGTTACCTGTGTAATTATATGCCAACTCCGCCCATATGTTTAGTATTTGACATGCTTTTTATTTGAATTCAATGACTTTGACTTAAATTTGATTAAATATTTTTAAGGAACAGGTTATTTTTGACATTTTATATCATGAAAAAAATAATACGTATAAACAATTTATCTATAGTAATAAACCAAAACGGATAGAACGGAGTTTGGTCAACGAAGATTTAAACAGCTTTTTTGATTCATGTCATAATATAAGTCTTTTAGTATCTTCAAAGTTGAATGTTACCAGTTCTGAAAGGGGCCGTTGAACCCATTCCTCTGCATTCCAAAGAATAGTTCCGAACAAACAAAAGTGTATGGGATGATTGTTTCGCTTAAGTGTTGAACTTCATGATATCACCTCGGCGTAATAAAAAATAACAAAATAAAATCAAATTTGTTTAAACAAATCTATCAAAAAATCACAGAAAAAGATAAATTAAAATTAAATTTTAATTGAAATGTAAATGACATTTTTATTTATTTGATTTATCAATCATGGGATGAGTTGTAATGTAAAAACTATAAAAACTACTTCACATATCACAAGTGTACACATATTGTTTAACAATTTACGATTTTAATCAAATCAATTCACTATGTATATTTTGTTGTTTTTAAATTAAATGTCAATAATGATAAACACACGATTTATTAAAAGCTTATTTCCGCTTTATATAAGTTTTGATTTGTTGGTTATGTAAACAAGAAGAAAAAAAAGCTCTATTTGGTTTGTCTATCGACAATTTTTCGTAATAATTTCTAACGACTTCCCGGCTAGCATTATAAGGGCTCAGATCTGGACCGCATACGGTTTTTCTTACCACTGATAGGGGCCGGATCAGGTACTTTAACTCTACTAGAACTGGACCAGGATCGTATCATTTAAAATAGAGAATTTGCCACTACATACATTACAAAATGTATTCCTTAATTAGAAATCATATATGATTCTGAGGCGACATTTACTACTAAGGATTAGATTTGTCTTCATCGTCTCTGAGCCGGATCACGATAAATAGGACGTGCCCTAGTAGTTAAAACAAGTATATGGTTTCTGAGAGGGGCCAGATGCGAAAACTCTATTGGGACTTACCTTACTACACCAATGCCTGAACAAATTGCTAGTCGGATTGGGTGCTCCACAATCAAAATACAAGACCTACCCAGTTGGGGGCTGTGTTTTTATCTACTTTTTACTTGTCCATATTATGTACTCGGGGGTCGGGGTGATAAGTTTTATTGAAAATGTGCCTGTCTTCTCGTTGGTAGACACAATATTGAACATTTATCTCTCGCAAATTATTGAGGGAGAAATTCCGAAAGCACTGGGCTAACACCTTTATTCTGTTAAAAATTAATTTTTAAATTAAAAATAATCACCGAAAAACAATTAAAACTTTATCTGTAAGTTAAAAGGATCTTTTTTTCGACTTGGTCTCAAAGGTCTAGAAGTAAAATAAAAATATAAAGGTTTAATATAATTGTTTAGTAAGTATACGAAAAACATGATCCAGATAGCCGTTTTCTATAATGTACTTTGATATTGGTTTTGTTGTGTGTACGCGTTTAACAAGTTGTGATGAAATTCACCCAAATCACTGAGAGGATCTGCTACACAAGTTATTACCCGTGCATATATCAACTGCAACTCAGATGGTGGATGAGTCGTATTTATTTCATATAGCACCGGACGAGATCATATACAATCAACTCCATAGATTACCAACAATTCGATTATATGAGTCTTTGTCATGTGATTTACAAACGTATAGTAATCAAACACTGAAGTTAATTGTTTAAGTTATTAAAAATTATGGTACAAATTCCTGCAAACGGTGTACGAAATACGACTTGTGGTATCATTATTGAGCCAACTATACATATCATCCAATATAAACCAAGTTTTTTCAACATTGTGGAAAAAATAACCTATTCGTCCATTTTTTTTTCCAAATAAAAGAAACTGCGCGGAGTTTGTTTTCCTACAGTTTAATAAAATCAAAGCTTGCGTGTACATTGTAAGGCGATCACCAAACAGTATTTTGAAACTATTTTGCAAATTTATCTTTTTTTAAAACACTGAAAGAAAAAATTCGGTCACTACTCACTACAACCGCTTTTGTGCCAACCGAATGTTTTCTGTTGCAATAACCTCAAATTCAGCTATTGTTTCTCCAAATTTGGTTTTTGAAGAAAAGACAACTAAATTTGAGGTTATTATGGCAGGAAACATTCGGTTGGCACAAAAGTTGTATTAGTGACCGAATATTTTCTTGCAGTGTATTTTTTCTCAGTCATTCTAATGAACATTGATCCTGATAGTAGAGAAACATTAGAGAAACGGCGTGTCTTGTAAGCTTCATTGCCGACTGGGTTCAATCTGGTGCATTCGAGAAGGTGTTTCTGTTTGGAACCAACTTATCAACCCCTCTATCATAGTCGCTTAAATATAAAACATTAAATTAATTAAGAAAACAAATATAGAAAACGAATAACGACTTCTTCAAGTTCAACACTTCATGTGTTGGGTAATGTAAATAATTATTTATTTCCATATTACAAAATACAAGAAGTAAAATATTTTGTTTTTCATTTTTGTTTATTTCCTAAAATTAAAAAATTGTTAAGTCGAAATGATTTGTAAGTTAAAATATTGTTAAGCAAATAACATTTCCTATAACAATTTTTGTATTATAAATAAAGAAAATTACATGAATCGTGTGAGTTGAATTAAAGAATCAAGTGAGTTGTGCTTGGAATATCGAAAAAAATATCAACCAATTAAATAAGTGAGTTGTGTTTGAAAATTTAAGTAATAAAGTTTATTTTGAAAATGCTAAACAAGAGTTGTGTTCGAAACTTTAAGTAATAAAGCTATTTTAAAAATTGGGTAATTCAAATTGTTACTATAAGGAAGAATATATTATTAATAAAATAAAAAATTAAAAATAAACAGTAAAAAGTATATTTTTAAATATTGGATATTAGCTAATCATTTTATTATAATTAAATCAATATTTGTTTGCAAACCGGTCTTTTTTGCCGGTGGTTATTTATACCGAACCCAAACAAATGTATACCAAACAAAATTGCCCATTACCAAAACCTCCGTAATCATAGCCCTACTGATCTTACAAATGCTGATTCCACTTTTCATATTGACTAAATTGCACGGCACAATTGGGAAATGCACAAATTTGACTAGAAATAAGGCTGTCGTTGTTTAATCGTACCTGTAAAACCGTACTTGTATAAACGATGCATACATAAACATAAACAAGAAAATTGATGAACTGAGTTTTTTTTTCTTAAGCATAAGTAATCTAAAGTTTCAATGATTGTATATTGGCACTGATTTAAAGAGCTCATGTTTTCAAAACTCATTCTGATATATAAGCTTACAAATTATATTCGAAGATGAAATAAAATGTATTACAATAGAAAGTGAAACACCCGCAATTATAACATCTGAGAACCTAATGGAGATAAGGGAGAGAGCAATTGTAAAACAGTTAAATTTTTTTACACGCTCTTAAAAATTAAAAGTATATTAGCATACCACAACACGATTGCGTTCACAAATACCGAAGTCGATGAACAAGGTCATTATTTAAATTTAGTATAAAAATCGGTCAGAACATTTAGGTGAAACAATCAATATTTTATGCCAATTGTAATGAAGAACCAACGAAGATGCATAGCAGGCTGCGTACCTAGAGATTATTAACGCCTTAACGACTAGAGCTCAGTCATCGTGGATTTGATAGATTAATACCTGCTGCTTCAACACAGATCCATTAAGTATTGCTGCCATCTGATCAATCTGGTACAGTTCGTAAACCACTGCCATTGCTGGTAGACCGAGAATCAAATCCTAGAGCACAGGAGAACGTCACACGCTATATTGAAAGTCTTTATTATTTTTGGTTTTCTTTGTTATTAATATCATTTCCCAAAATTTAAAAAAAAAAAACCATACACAATCACCATAAATTACCAAAAAAAGTTATAATTTATTTGTAAGTTAGCTAAATATTTCAACACCAATTTAATTAAATACTTGTAGTTTACAGTTGGTTAACGTGTAATATGGTTAATAAAGATTAAACATGACAAGAATTTATTTTTTGGTTGGTTTTCATATTATTTGGGATTGAATTTTGAATTACTTAAAATATAAATTAATAAAGTTAGGTAATATAATTTAATATAGCGAAAAAAATATATTTGGAAAACCAAATATTACCTCGGAGCAAAAATATTTCGATTATAATCATTTCCAATTTAGACCGAATGTGTCTCGCTACACGCATCGCCAGCTCTCACACACACGCATCGACAAGCAAGCCCCCATTCAATCACTTGTACACCCTTTCACGCGCATTCAAACTTCTACGTTAGAAAAGAAAATAGAAAAAAAATAAAAACCACTCACCCCATGATTATATCCTCCAGGTCTCCAGGTCTTAAGGTCTTAGCCCTCCATCCGCGGTGAATATCCCAGCAGGTAAAATATTATTGGTAACTTGGTATAAATAAGATGACTCGTTGTATTAAAATTGTAAAACTGTTGCGCCGTACTAACCAAGGCGATCGTTGTAAAATTAGTATCAAGTTTACGTGAATATAGTATGGTAACAATCTTCAATAATCCGCCAACAATCAGATGGTAATGAAGGTTAACAAATAGTCAAATGCAAATGGTAATGATATATAACAATCCGTAAACATCAACTCCAAATGATAAACTTCGAGTCGAACCAGTTTTCTCGGTTTTATTGCAAGTAAAAATAACTGTTATTTGTTATTACCAAGCTGATGATAACGGTAGAAACATGGCATAAACACGATGTAAACGCTGTGCCGGCACTATATATATATATATTCTTTCCTCTGCATAGGTATCACAGCAAGATCGGTAAATTAACCCGTAATATTCCTCGGCCGAAATAAAACAATAGCAATGGTTAAACTGCATTATTGTACCGTGGTATTATTGGTATTTTTATTGTTGGTATTATAACTGAATCGGGTCGGAAAATATTTTTGGTTATAATATTTGGTTATATTTGGATTTGTTTTTCTTCAAATCAGTTATGAGCTAACATAAACACGCCGTATTTACAAAAAAATTTTACTATTCCGACTATATTTGTTAACATGTAATTTAATATAACAATCAATTAACTTACACAATATGGCCACTATCAGCCTTTAATAATTTATACTATATGTTGTTTAATAATAATAATATCGGGTACAAATAAATAACACGAATAACACGAAAATTTTTCTAGTCCAATATCACTGGCAGAGTATTATGAAACCAAAAACTATCAATTTCCACCATAATTAACTAATTTCAAATTTTATGTTCTGGTTCTTCGTCATAACCAAACAAAAACACAATCTTCGAAGAACCAAAAATGATATTGCAACTTTTAATTCAGACGTCAAAGTTAAAATCAGCTGATTTCACAAAATCGACTAAGAGAGACAAAAGACGATATATTCATCTCTTATATAGGAATTTAATATCAAAAGGAGCTACAAAGTTTTTTGAAGGGCTAATGTTAGTACATTTTCCGTAAAAAAAAATACTGATTGTTATTTTGTAATACATAAAATTGTAAGATGATTTCACAAAATAAGTTATTTCCAACGCATTGGGAAGAATTATTAATATATTAGAATGGATTAAACGTAAGTTTAACCGATTTTATGATGTTTATGTATTATGAAATAATAGCTTACAACAGTATTACAGTGAAATATAGATTTATAACGGAAAGAGAAATTGATAAAAAATACCTATATAAGAAATATAATATGTTTTGAAGACAATTGCTAAACTGATTGTAGGATAATAATTGTTAGATAATAAAACGATTGGACAAATATGCACAGCTATTGGGGGTTTGAAAACATTTAAAGCAATTACGGTTAGTGTCCGAATTCAAATTTATGTAGTATGGTGAAGTAATGCTGGTGAAAACGTAGTGTGAACCAATAATAGGATATTGTAAAGGAAATATTATTGTTAATTGTTTTATGCTAAGAACAAATTTGTGTAACGGAAACTATATGAAAATAGGACTATAGATTGTGGATGAACGAGAAACTATTATGAACTACGCGTGGTAAGAAAAATTGTGATTCATGAGAAAACAGACATTATATAAATCGGGAACTTTACTGCTCTACGTTATCATACTCCAGTCTACATAACACAATTACGTGCATATTTCCAAAAAGATCAAATGTAAAAGTAACCTAGGCTGTGACTATAATTATTATATTTATGAGATAAATCTTGTTATATAGTATTATACGGATGGAAAACCGAATTGAGACGCCGATGATGTGAACCCGATCATTTCCGATTTTCTTGAAACTTCGGCAATCGTTAGTATAGTGAAAAAAATTAATACGTGATTTTATCTCCCTGCAAATACGGCGCGTGTCATGAAATTGCCATGTCGTGCTGCGTTGTTAACACTTTATGCCGTCACTATGCGCTCGCTGTGCGTAATTTTTCGCCACTCCGTGTCGTTACAAAATGATGGCACTATGATAACCACATGCCGGCGTCCAAGTGAGAACAGGCCATGACGCACGCGACCACATTGTACTAACATTGTGCCTCTACAGTGTTTGTGGGGATTTTTGGTAACGTCATTCCGACAAATGAAGATTGCGGACGTATTCCGAAGTTGTAAAATGAAAATGTGTGTGTGTGTGTGTGTGTGTGTGTGTGTGTGTGTGTGTGTGTGTGTGTGTGTGTGTGTGTGTGTGTGTGTGTGTGTGTGTGTGTGTGTGTGTGTGTGTGTGTGTGTGTGTGTGTGTGTGTGTGTGTGTGTGTGTGTGTGTGTGTGTGTGTGTGTGTGTGTGTGTGTGTGTGTGTGTGTGTGTGATTGAATTTGTTATAGAGGCGTTTACAATTTAAAACAATTCAAGTGAAAAAAAATCAGAATTCAAAAAATTATATTTGGCCTACATATGAAAAATAATATACATTTTCCACAATTTTTGTTAATATTATATAAAAATAAATTTAAATACCAGTAAACCGACATGAGAAATGACAAAAAATAGTAGTTTATGTAACAAGTACGCAAAATATGGTTTTAGCGGACGAATCGTAATGTTTCCGGACGAGGCGCTAGCCGAGTCTGTAATATGAAGATGAGTCTGCTAAAGCCATTTGCGTACGTGTTGCATACAACGTTTTTTTGTATTAGCTCTTAGGATTTTTTTTTCTAATTTATTGCTTAATTTGTATTCTTGCGTACCTAAAAATTTGATTTTTGAACAAAACTTATCAAAACAATTGTGATTATAATTTGAAAATAATTATAATATAAAATGAAAACAAATTTTGAATCCGCTAAAGTGTTGTCATAACGACTTTAAGTACTAAGCCGCTAAAATACAATTTTGCGGACTCTAAACAGTTCTAAAAGTAATAATTTTTCGGAGCTAATACTAAAAAAAATATTAAATAAATATACTAATTTTTTTCTACACCCGTACTATAAAAATACACTTATATGACCAAAATCCGTTTTATAATAATATTCATTTCGATACAGATTTTATTACGATACAGATTTTTAATCAATAGAAAGAAACCCATAGTTTTTCAATCAAACATGCTATGCATTTGACGTTTGTTGAAATTTTCGTATGAAAAAAATTGAACATTGAAATTTGAAATTTGAAAATTGAAATTTTCGTTGTAGTTTTCGTTCTTCGTTATTTACCGGGTGTAGAAAAAATAGCGTATGCCTATTTCATGTAATGGTTATTAATACACTCGCATATACCATACGAAACTCGCCTACGGCTCGTTTCGTCTCCCGGTTAATGCTCATGTATTAATAACCGTCATTACATGATCGTAGCATAATATACTGTTTTGAATCACTATTTTGTGTATTTTTGCATTACCTTCACAAAATAATTACTTTCGCAAATAATTTTAGATGAAAATAAAATACAATTAATCAATTTATTATTACGAAAGGCATATTTTATCTTAAAAAAAGTTAAATGAAACCAGTAATTTAAGAAAATGTTAAACTACTTATTCACTCTCCATTTTTCATTCTTTGAATTTTTTATTCTTATCATTAAATAAAATTCGTTTTTTCTTATTACTACCAAAATTAATAGTAAAAAACGAAGAGAAACATGTTATGCATTTCGCATAGTGTCATAATGGCCACAAAATTAAGAGCAAATGTGTACATTTTGCGCCCACACCTGCCGTCACGCTATGATGGCACTATGATAGCAATATGCGGATGCACTTGGACGTCCAAGTGACAACATGCCACAGGTTTGTTGGACTTTTTTACTTTACCTTACTACTAAGGACTTTTTGGTCCGCCACAGTGTTTGTTGGACTTTTTTAGTTTTTCACTAGTTTTGACACAGGGTGGGTCGATATTTGTTAATAAATTTGGAGACAATGAAAGTTTAAAGTTAAATTGTGATCAAACGGATTCACCAATTCGAATGTTTTTTTTGTTTGTAAGGCTTTATAAAAACATTAGACTGATAAAAATATTTATATTTTTATTTGACTTTTTTAAATTTTAGTCTTTTGCGATTTTAGGTATTAGGGTTTAAGGTATTAGGATATATGGAAAATAAAAAAAATTATACTAAAATGGCTATTTGCATTACTAGAGAGGAAAATGCCACTTTTCCTCTAGTTGGATGTAGGTTACTGCAGTAAGCATCCAAGGGAGGAAAAGTTACTTTACTCCCGTGTAATACATACGATTTTTCCTTCAACCATAAATTGAGATGGAGGAAAAGCATTTTTCCACCCTAGGGAGGGAAATATGACTTTCCTCCCTGATATCATGGAGGAAAGTTAGTACTTTCTATAGAGGTAGAGGGAAAATTTTTTTACTTATTTTACACGAAATTTTTCAGTTTCAATTTTGCAAAAATTTAATTTTTTAAGATGGCCAAAAGAACCATTTTATCTTTTTTCTTTCATTATTTTCTAAAAATTTAGTTTTTTACCTGAAACATAAACCAATTTGAATATTTGATAACAAAAAATGTATGTAAAAATAAGTTTTAAAAATCTCGTTAATAATTGCTTTCGAAACGATCACGACTATAGAGTGTAAGTAGCCAAACCCCCAAGAGGCGCTTGTTCTAAGTACGCGCCACGTTCCGATTTGGTAGTCTGGCCTTTTTCCAATTGCAGGAAAAATTTGCTGTTAGGGTTTTCAACAAATATTGGACCAAACAGTCTATGCTTTAATAAAACAACTGCCATTCTGGTCCTTATAACATAATATAAAGCATAATATATATAATATAAAGCATAATATCCTATGCTTTCATATATACAACTTAACTCTTCTGTGCTTATCCTTCATCATAAATTTTTAAAAATGTATAATGAAACCGTTTCAAATACTTCTTGAGCAAATTGGTTCAATAAGTGAAAAACAAATTTTATTCTAAAATTTATAAGAATCCATTTATAATAAAATTATCTATTAACAGACGGACTCCTTACATATTCTTTTATACGTGCACTTACGTTGTTTTAAATCGCTCTGTTAAAGTTATTCTTATGATAAACACAAATGCGTTAAGAAACAATTCCAAACAGGATGTTAATATATGTAACACTTCAATCTTTTATTTTCATATACAAAATCCTTTTCGCTACAGAATTTATTAGATTAGTTTCCTCTTCTCTCTATGCTATAAAAACGTGACAAAATTTAAAAAAAAATTCAAACTGTGCGTGAGGTTATTGGAATAAAAATTGTATCTCATATTTAAAGTAAATTGAATTATGTATCGAATTCGTTGGGGTTCAATAAAATCCATTACATTAAACTCAACTGAAGCGTATTGATAAATTGACAATATTGATCTAAAAAGAAAAATTTAATAAAAGTTTGAAATATTTTTTATGTTTCTGTGTATCAAAAAAAAATTGTGTTTGTCAGTTATAAATAATTGGATTTAAAAAATTGAAATAAACGATTATATTAAATTTGTAGGAATTGAGAATTATTTTATTTTGTATCATATTCATGACGTTTCCAAGGTATATGTTTCAACTGATATTTATACAAAAAATGAAATGGAGTTTTGGGGAAGCTCTGTTAAAAAACATTATATCGATTATTATATAACATTGTTAATCCATTAGAAATCAAATTTTAGGAATCAAAATTGTAACGAAATGTTTCCTACAGCAAGGAGCTTTTATATTATCCAAAACATAATTTCAGGGCTCTCTTTGAGATTTAAAAAGAACATATTAATTCATGAATCCATACACAATCTACACAATCCATACAAACAATGAACCGTCTTGATTTGTGTTTTATTCTGACATCAACTTAAATTTGTTATTTTCAATTGACTCCATTTTAATTTCAAGACAAATAATATGAATGGCGTAATTTATTTTAATTTAAAATAAAAATTGTTGTATTGACACAATATATGTAATAACCACAGACTTGATCGTAATATTAGCCTTGTATTAGTAAAGTTGTTAATATTACGTAGCTTTACCCAGGATTGGTAAAATTGACTCAAAAATTCAAAAAATCAACGATTCAAAGACTCAAAAACTCAAAGACCCAAAGACTACAAGACTCAAAGACTCAAAGATTCAAAGACTCAAAGACTCAAAGACTCAAACACTCAAAAATTCAAAGATTCAAAGACTCAAAGACTCAAAGACTCGAAGACCCAAAAGACTCAAAGACTCAAAGATAGAGTTTGTTTTCCCGGGATTTTTTGCAAAGGGTTTTCCCGGGATCACGGGATTTGTCAAGCAAAAAATCCGGGAATACAAACTCTACTCAAAGACTCAAACACTCAAATATTTTAAAAATCAAATCTCTAAAAATGAAAATCAAGGATTCTGAATAGATAAAAAAACTCAGAAACTTATAGACTTATATACGAAAATAAAAAGATTCATTAATATTGTCAAAGAAAATTCTAAATAAATCTATGTACAACGTTTGTTTTTATTTCAGGGAACAGGATTTGAAGTGTTTATATTTTGTGTATTCTGCGCCTCGTTCTTACTAGCAGCTTGTACAGTATCATTATGTCGACGACCGCGAAATTCAAACTTAACACCATCAATAACTCACGAGCATGTACAAACTATTGATAGAACATCAACAATTCCGGTAATCTATTTATATAATAAAAGTTATAATCCAACTAAAAAATTAATTTTATTTTAGAACTCTGGAACTGGAGATGTGATAGTCAACCCAGCCATTCCACAACAAGCTGTTGCACCTCCACCTCCATATCATATTGCTATTCTTCTCCCCGAAACATCAAAGGATGCAATGGATGAAGAAACACCACCCCCTGCATATGATAAAATTGTGATTTGAACATAAACATTCAATTTATCTATAATGTAATATTGATATTTATGATAATAGTAACTATACAAAAAAAACTGACAGTATTAAGAAATTAATTTTTTAATTTTAATCAACAAAGAAAAGCCAAAGAGATTCACAACTAAAACAAATAAAATTAATTAAAATAAAGGAAATTGAAGAAAACAAAATTTACGATTCTTAATTCAATATATTTTCCTTGACACTTTTATCGTTTTTAAGGTTAATTTTTATTTTCAATTATATAAAATTGTTGATAAGACATTTAGTTTATGTTAACTAACGAGTCAAGGTGTTATGATGACTATTAAAAATAACAAATGTAGTAACGTTTGGGGTCATTTTGAATTAAATTTATAGAATTATTTTTTTTGAAATTAGAGTCAACGAGTGTGAAAATATGGAGAAAACTCGTGATATCTTGAAAAACCGATCGGGAATCCGGATGGGTTGGTTATTATTAACGATAGTAAATAACTATCGTAATAAGCTCGTAACCAGTCAAAATAGCTCTTTCTAAGGAAAAAATTAGTAACAGCATAAAAACTTTTGGATAAGGAAGAAAATATGGCGCAAATGATGGGAAACATAAATTAAAGGTGATCCGAGTTACGAGGGTGAAATGAAGTGAGCTTTTAGGGGTAGAAATCGGTTTTTCACGATTTTCAGTGATACTTGACCTTCTGTCGAAAAAGTTTAAAGAAATAGTTGTAACGGTAATAAAAAGGTCTATAACTTTTTTTAAAGGCCATTTTTTCACATAACCTAAAATTTGCGTAAAAATAGAAAAAACCGAGAAAAAAAGGTCTTTTATTCACACAAATTTTTTTTCACACAATTTTTGAAAACGTATCTTAATATGTCCCTAATACGCTGTAATTTTTTTTGGAATAAAAATATTTATTTTGATGTTTGATTTTGATTTTAAACCAAAAAAGTGACCTCATTTTCACACGAAAATTCTCCTGTGCTGGAAACAGTTTTTAAAAACAAATTAGTAATACTTTATTTTTGTTGAAACGTCTACTTTTAGATGGTGTAAAAAAATATAAATATTTGTCAAACACTGATCTGTAAATGCAGTCCAATAAATACTGCTGACGATTTGTTTTACTGGAAAACATCAGATACCCATTATATACGGTTTGCTGTAAATATAATGACAGCCACCATTCAATCATTTGATAAGCTTTCAAACCTTCGTCTCTTAGTCCTGAACATTATTGTTCTGTGGTTGGAATTAAAAAGTTCAACAGAAAATTTATTTTTTATAAAGCCACAATTCAACACTTGCTACTGTCACGCTCAATGTATTACCTCTTCCTTGGGCACTCAACTGCTCTTTTGTGCATACACTCAGGTGCTCTTTAGATAATAGAAACTAATAGAAACACGCATTCGTTAAATACCCTTTGATCTCACTTTACTGTTAAAATTTTTGGGGTAGACAATAATGGCAATCAACCTAATCAGCCAAGATCTGAGTACCCTAACAGGAATTATATCTGTAAAAATTGGTCTTAATTAACACCTTGAAAAAGTAGGTCGCGAAATCTATGTTCGTGTATATATACGGGACTTAAAAACCAAAACTTGTTATGAAGAAAAACATAGACTTAGTTCTCAGTGTTTTAGAAACGACTCAAAAGTTTATAGTTTATGACTAATATATGACCAGCTTTCCCAGTTCCCATGACATCTACGGGTTTGAGTGGTGGTCTGGTAGTTAACACCTTTTCAATAGCTCTGATAGATAGCGCAAACTTAGATCATTGGTTTATATATGTAGGTACTTGCTTTCCGTTTCTGTAATTTCGATTTTTATTATTATGAAAATGTTTATATATTAATTTTTCTTTAATTTGATAAACTTCGGTTTTTGTTCTTTTTATTTACTTTTTAAAAAAATTTAAGCTTCCGGCTGAATTGTGGTACTGTTTAATGTCAATTGCTGCCGTATTTTCTTGAAAAGAGCTTCCGGATTATTTTGAGTTGTCCACAGGGAAAATTAAGACCTTGTTATATTTGTGCCGTTCACTGCACAAAGCGACTAGCTCCACTTTTTGGAAAATTTTAAATTTAAATGTCAAAGTACTTGCTATAGTCATAACTTTCTATGTTAAAAACATCTTTCCTGAATAATTAAGATAAACACCATTAAAAGTCAAAATTTGTCTGACCATTAAAAAATGACTATTAAAAACCTGACATTAAAAACTAATAATATCTATTATACTAATTAAATTACTACTATAATAGCTAATTGATATACTTAGTAGCCAAAATTAAATAAATTATGTTTAAAATAACATTCCTGAATGATAAAGATTAACACTACTAAATATCGAAATTTATTTGACCTTTGAAAAAAATTCAATTTCTCAACATTTTGTTTTAGGGAGTTAATCGTTTTGTGCAGTGAACGGCTCATTTCAGTCACTAAGCTTACAAGATAAAACGGTAAGTTTCTCTCTTTCTCTCTCTCTCAATCCAGTGACAGCAGGGGTAATTAACACGGAATCTTTGATTTTAAGGCCTTAGTTCAAATTTAAATGAAGTTTACATTGAAATAAATAAATCTGTCACATCACCAAAACAATTGTCAGTGAAAAAGCATCGAAATCGGATCTAAATAAAAATCGGATATCTTGTTAAGAATTTGAACATTCATTTTATGTAAAACAAAATTTTCTGTTTTGATAAAAATGTATGGCCACGTATAAGAATTAAATTTTGCGTGCGAAAAACGTGATCTAAGCAGGTGAAAAAGTCGAAATCTGAACTTGACCATTTTTGATTTTTCTGAAACTTGGCATATATGTACTAATATGGACAAAATAAAAAATACAACTTATTAAACAATTTTTTTAAAGTGCATAATTTAAGAATAGAGGGTATCCCAACATGCATGAAAACTCTGCCAATTTGATATAACTTTAAAATTAAATTGCTCAAGAACGGTTATACCGATTTCCACAAACTTTTTTTTGTTTGATAGCTAATTGTTTTTGTAATTAATTTTAAAATTGAAATATTAAAAAAACTTTTTTAAAGATGGCGCTAGGGTCGAAGATCAATTGGAATATATTTTTTTTTAACTAGTTCTATCCTTATTCTAACATATTCCAAATTTACAAAGAGGCGTACATTCGTAGTTTTTGAGATATTTAGTTTTAAAAAATTTTAGTCCGACTTAAATTAGAATTTTTCATCATTTTTATTTTTATCGATCTTAAGTGGTTAAAATTTTTTGTTGATAAAAATTGTTCGAAGAAATAATGAACAATTAAAATTTTAGTCGGACTAAAAATCTTTAAAATTAAATATCTCAAAAACACGAATTAACGCCTCATTATAATTTTGGAGTATTTTAGAGTAAGGATAGAACTGTTAAAAAAAATAAATTAAATTCCAATTGATCTTCAACCCGTGCCATCTTTAAAAAAGTTTTTTACTTAAAAAAGGATTAATATTTTAATTTTAAAATTAATTACAAAAACAATTAATTAATTTTTTTTCAAACGATTAACAAATACCTATCAAACAAAAAAAAAGTTTGATGAAATCGTCATAGCCGTTTTTGAGCAATTTAATTTCAAAGTTACATCGGATTGGCAGAATTTTCATTTTTCATGCATGTTGGGGTGCCCCCTATGCTCAAACTATACACTTTAAAAAAAAATGGAAAACAAGTTGTATTTTTATTTTGTCCGTCTTAGTATATGCCAAGTTTAAGAAAAATTAAAAATGGTCAAGAATGGCCTTGAAGTTCTTAGGTGTTTATAATAGGAATTTATTTATTCATTTTTAATGTAAAACTACAGGATTTATATCCCTAACGAAGTTTGAGGAATCATAACAACCATAATTAGTACGGTGAAAATTTAATGATAAGATTAAACGAACTCTGAGATGGAGGGAACATAAAAATTGAGTTCCCCCAAAAGACAAACAGACTGCACTCTATTACCTAAAAGATCTGCAACAAATAATGCTCCAGTCATACGTCTCCGGTACTCCAAAAACTCCACATTAAAATTAACATATTGGACAGAATAGGGTGGCAGATTTTTCCTATTTACCCAATTTGCAACGTTGTGGTTAAATTAAAATTGAATAAACTGAATTTACCAACAAGATAGAAAATAATTTTTTCTGGACTCATTCAATTCTTTTAATGTTCGTTATATGAGCAGAATTCCATACAGTTACTGCATATTCTAAATTACATCGAACATAGCATGCATATATACGCAGTAATGTGACTAAGCATTTATATCCCGACTAGCATTATGTAGGGGCAGATCTGGATACTGGATACTGCTTTCCCTACCACTGATAGGGTTCGGATCAGGCACCCTGATCACTAATATAACGCCTCAAACTATCCAAACCGGATCAGGCAGCTTTACTAGAACCGGACCAGAACCGGATCAGTTTAAATAGGGCATTTATTAAAAAATAAAAGACAAAATGTACAGTTTTTGTAAATACATACGTTTAATTTAAAAATGTCCAATAAGTTTATAAAATATTCTAACTATCAATATGTCATCAACTACCTATATGACATCATAACAAAACGCAAAGAAACGAAATCTAAAGTATAAATGAAAGTTCTCAAGCTATAATATATATCTAAAATGGATAATACTCTAGTGAAGTTTAACCAAATGCAATTTATTCAAATGAAATAGGGCTCAGATCAGGACAAATAGGGCATACCTTATTTGAAAAATCAAATATTATTTTGATTTTTGATCCGGTTCAGATCAGCATGTGTTTTTATTGTATAGTAGAATTTTATATCATCAGCATAAATAAGAACTTCACAGAATTTAAAAACATTAACAACATCATTAATACATAAAATAAATAACAACGGTCCAATATGTGACCCTTGAGGCACACCAGAGTGCACAAACATCTCAGTAGACCTTAAACCATTTATCTTGACAGCTTGAGTTCTTTTAGTTTCAATACACCTAATAAAATTATCATTTAAACGATACTTGTGTAGACTGTTAAGGATCACAATATGGTTAATATAATCAAAATCTTTACTAAAGTCTGTATAAATGACATCTAGTTGAAACTTTGATTCTAAAACCTTTATTGCAGCCACAGTAAACTCCATTAAGTTAGTAGATGTGGATTTGCCTTAGTGAAACCCATACTAATCGACAGAGATCATTTCTTTACATTTATCAAAAAGATATTCAGTTTCAATACTTTCAAATAATTTTGGAATAGCAGATATGATGGAGATCCCACTATAATTTGTCACATCGGAACGCGATCCAGATTTAAAATTTGGTATAATATCTGAAATTTTGCATCTACTATAGGGAAAATCTCAGAAGAAAGAGACAAATTAACCAAAACAGATAAAGGGTAAGACAAAAGATGGCTGTAATCTTTTAAAAAACTAACAGGAATGCTTCGGGACCATACCCTTGAATTTTGAATTTAGCGATATAAAGTTCCAACCTTCTCCTAAAACATGTCAAAATTTAAGGAAAGATCGTGTTTATGTTCTAAAGTCATTACATTTGGGAGATGGGCATCGCAGGTGAAAAAGATTTACGTCTAATGGTGCTATTACACACAAATTACATTCAGCTCCCATAATCAATTTTGCAGTTACCATAATCTGAAAAGTTGATGAAAAATATTTTGTATGAGAAAAAGAGGGATAGCATGCGCGAGATAGATATAAAAACTGCAAGAAAAGTTAGCTGATAGCAACTGACTTTTTGAAAAATTATTTGGTTTACTAATTAACTGCTAGAAAATTGTCAGATGATTTCATCTGCAAATTCAACCGGTTTAAAACCGATTATCACATTAATTGCTTTTCATATTAAAATCATAATAATAATTATGTTATATTAGGTATAAAATGATTAAATACATATTTTCAAGATTTTAATGTCAAAATTTTACGTTTTCTTTACGTATTTTCGATTCACATTTTTTTTTTCAAATCTTAGCGCACTTTCTTATTGTTCAAGCTACAACAATTGCTCTATAATGTGTTGTTGCCATTTTTCGTATCATTTACTTTTACAGTATATAATTTATTTACAATTTATATACCACTAATTTAGATATAATCGATTACATAATATAATATTAATACTAAATAGCTAATGGTTTTTTTAGAAATTGTTGTTTAAAAATTATTATTGCTTTGTAAATTTTCTTGCAGTTTTTGATCTTTTCGCCATCTACAGTCAAAAATAATAAATACTATCATCTGAAAAGTTGATGATAGCAACTGAATTTAATTTGTGTGTAATAGCACCATAAGATAAACTAAAATATTTGACCTGAGATGCACATTTTTAAAAATTAATATAATAAAATATAATAATAATAATAAAACTAAAATCTTTAAATTTTGGCATGATTTAGACGAAGGTTGAAACTTCATATCGCTAAATTCAAAACTCAAAAAGTGCTTGACCAACTGCCATATTCAGTGCCATCTTAAAAATGTTGTTTCTTAACATTTGTAACAGTTTATTTCAAATAGTTTCTGTGATTTTTTACAAAAGGCTTTGGTGTCAGCGTAGTGCTTTAGTGGCTTTAGCCGTTAGCGTCATCTTTAACAATTTTATTTTATAATGTTTTTAACTGTGTAAGAAAATATTTGAAAATAGAAAATATTAATATGCATGTAAGATCCAAATAATATCTGAAAAAGAAATCATTGCTGAATATTAGAGTTCAGTGAATTGTAATGAAAAAAAAGTAGTATGGAATTGTATAAGTTCATTGGTAGATTTTGAAGGGAGGCCATATTGTACTTGTAATAAATGTTTAGCACAAACATGGTCGTGTTGAATTATTGATGTAAATAAATATATTACGAAAACATAAAATTAATGTGTTCCGAGTTTGTTTTAATAATAATAATAATAAATCTCGTTAAAGAAAGCGTTATTTTAGTTCAGAAGTGGGATATTGATATCATAAAAAGCTCCGAAAGTGAAACACGTGTTTAGAAGTTAAAAATTGCAGTCCAGAAGGTTTATGGGTCCAGAAAGATTAAAATACGCATTGAAAGATTAAAGTCCAGAAAGATATAGGACCAGAAAGATTGGCATGCGTATTGAAAGATTGAGATCCAGAAAGATTTAGGACCAGAAAGAATTTAAAGAAGAAAACGTGTTGAAAGATTTAACGCGACCAAAAGAAAGTGCTAGAAAGTTCCTGAAAGTTGAAAGAAGAAGGAAAAAATAACATTTTTGAAATACAGTAAGGTTATATAAAGGTGAATATTGGTGAATTAAATTTAAAATAATTAAATCGTTTAAATTTCGTAAGACGAGTAGTAAAATGTCGATAACTGAAAAATTATTAAACACTCGTGAAGAAGATTACAATAATTATTTGTTGGAAAGACATGTAAGAAAAAGTTCAGAAAGTGAAAGCTATCAAAGTTTTGAAAATGATAGAAATATTCCGGATAGTTTCAATTATATAAATAACAGTGAAGGAGATGATACTGAGTTGGTGGAGGGTGGTTCTGTAAAACCAGGTTTGAACCAGGCCGGTGTTAAAGAGTTGAAATTCAACAGAAAAATAGAAAGGGAAAGCTCCATGGGAAAGGACAGTACATTTCAAAGAGATAGAAGGTTAAGCTCGTATGATCACGCAAATGTGTTTAAGCTAACCCCGCGTGATGTCATCAATATACTACCCGAGTTCAACCCAACTGATGAGTTTAAACTAAAATCGGATCAATGGATTATGAAGGTTGAAACTATGAAAGATTTGTACGAGATCGACGATAGATTGATGCTGCTAGCGATGCAGGAAAAGATGAAAGGCTCTGCGGAATTGTGGTTTAATACGATTTTTGATAGAAATTTGACATGGAACAAATTTATAAGAGAATTTGAAGAAAGTTTTAAGGATAGAAGATGTGAGGCTGATGTATATGAAATTTTAAGAAACAAATTCAGAAGAAGAGATCAACACTTAACTGATTATTTCTTTGAAATGGTTTCCATTGGAAAAAATCGTGTTGCAGAAGATTCCATAATAAAATATATCATAATAGGAATGAATGAATTGAATTTAGCAGCAACGCTTAAAGCGCAACGTATTAATTCTTTGGGTGAGTTAAAAGAAAGATTGGATTGGTATTCATCAGTAAATAGCATTAACAGAAATGAACGAAAGTTTGGTGATGATAACCCTAAAAGGACATCGTTACAAAATAATCATCATAACAAATTCCAAGTACATAAGGAAAAAGGACAACATTATCCTCAAAAAAATTTAGAACAAAGAAGAAGCCAGTGTTATAATTGCTTCGAAACTGGACACATTGCTCCTAATTGTCCACAACCATCTAGAAAACCGAAGTGTACCAAATGCTCAAAGTTTGGACACGTAGCTGAACAGTGTAAAACAACGAACCACATCGAAAGAACATACACCATTGGCAATCCAGAGAACTTTATCTTAGAGGTCAACGAAAGCAGTAAATTTTATGCCAACATTTTAATTGATGGAAAGATAATTAATCATCAAGAAATATTTTCCGATACTGGAAGTAGCGTTAGCCTAATAAAAGAAGGTATGTTGGAAGGCCACCAATTTAATGTTAAGAATATTTCCGAATCTAATTTAGATAAAATTGAAGGTGTTAATAAATCACCAATTAAAGTTTTAGGTGCTGTAGATTTTGAATTATTAATTAGTAACAAGATATTTAAAGTAAATTTATTAGTAGTTGCAAATAATACTATGATTGATAATGTTTTGGTAGGAAGGGATTTTTTAAATAGCAACAATATAAATATTATTAAGTTTGATCGTAAAATTATTTCTCAAAATAACGAAGCGAATGAGAGTGAAGAGAAAGAGTCTGAATTTGATATGAATGCTATGAAAGAGGTTTATAATTGTGAACGAATGATAATAACGAATGAGAAAGATATGGTAGATTTAGATGTAGGTGATAATGAGGAAACCAAAGCGGTTGAAGGAAGTGTGAAAGAAATATTTTTAGAAAGTTATATAGAAAGAAGAAAGCCAAAAGAACCAAAAGTAAAATTAGAGGTTGATATTAAGTTAAAAGAGAACAAAACTTTTAATGTTAATCCTAGGCGTTACAGCCATTTTGAACGAGAGTCGTTAAGTAAATTAGTAGACACCTTGGTAGAAAATGGCGTATGTAGAGAAAGCCAATCTAGTTACAGCAGCCAAGTGGTACTAATTTAAAAGAAAGACGACACATTTCGTATGTGTGTAAACTATAGACCTCTGAATAACCTTGTTGAACAAATTCATTTTCCTTTACCCGTTATTGAAGACATTATAGCAAAATTGAAAGGAAAGCGATATTTCTCATGTCTAGATTTACAAAATGGGTTTTATCATATTGATATCATGGAGGATTCAAAAAAGTATACGTCATTCATAACCCAAGACGGCCAATTTGAGTTTAATAAGTTACCGTTTGGATATAAAAATTCGCCGTCGTGGTTCGTCAGATACATCAATAAAGTTCTTGGCGATTTGTTAAAGTCGAAAGATGTATTAGTCTATATGGATGATATTTTAGTGGCTACTGAAACTATTGAGCAACACAAAGTAGTCCTAAAAGAGTTACTTGAAACTTTATCTGACAATCATATCAAATTGCAACTTAAAACTGCATATTTCTAAAAACAAGTATTGAATATTTGGGATATAAATTGTCACAAGACAAAATAACCCTGACAGATAAACATATAGAATCAATCCAAAAGTATCCCTTACCAACGGATAACAGAAGCCTACATAGGTTTATAGGTTTAGTAAGTTATTTTCGAAAGTTTGTCGAAGGATTTAATGAAATGGCTTCACCATTATATAGGTTACTAAAGAATGATGGATTGTTTGTATTCGAAGTCGAACACTATAATGCCTTTGAAAATCTGAAGAAAGCATTAGTCAGACAACCGGTCTTAAGTATTTTTTCACCGTCAGCCGAAACACAGCTTCACACAGATGCTTCGGCGACAGGTTTTGGAAGCATTTTAATGCAAAGACAGGAAAGCGATGGGAAATTCCATCCCATTATGTTTTATAGTCGAAAGACAACCGAGGCGGAATCAAAACTTCATAGTTTTGAATTAGAAACACTAGCCGTTGTGTATAGTCTACAAAGGTTTAGAATGTACTTATTTGGAATACATTTTACTGTTATCACTGATTGTAATTCATTGAAACAGACATTATCACGTAGAGATATAAATCCCAAAATCGAAAGGTGGGTTTTAAAACTAGAGCAATTCGATTTTGAAATAGTTCATCGTCCGTCAGAAAGAATGCGTCATGTCGATGCACTGAGCCGAATGACCATTTATGCAATTAATGAGATAAAGAAAGACTATTTTCTGGAAAGAATGTTTGTGAGTCAGCTACAAGATAATAATATTTGTAAAATGAAAACATTAGTTAAAAGGGTATGAAATACGAGAAGGTATTCTGTACCGGAAGGATAATAGCTATTTGCAATTAGTCGCTCCAGAGACTATGATTGAAAGCATTATCTTTAAATACCATAATGAGTTAGGACATTTTGGTATTGAAAAAGTATGTAAGCTTATTAGGAATAGTTTTTATTTTCCCCATATGAAAGAAAAGGTTGGGAACCATGTAAAAAATTGTGTTACATGTGTTATGTATAATCCGAAACCGTCATCCATCGAAACAGAGTTGCACAGCATTAAGAAAGCCAAGGTTCCATTTGATACCATCCACGTGGATCATTTAGGTCCATTGGAGAAAACAACGAAGGGTAAGAATGTACACATATTAGCAATGATAGATTCCTTTACAAAATATATAAAGTTGTATGCAACCAAAACTACGAATTCAAGTGAAGTAGTGAAACATTTGAAATCATATGTTTCCACATTTAGTACTCCTGTACGGATAATATCTGATAGAGGTTCTGCATTCATGTCGAACGAATTTAGAAAGTTTACGAGTAATTTAGGTATAAAGCATATTGCCATAGCAACTGCTTGTCCACAAGCTAATGGACAAATTGAGAGATATAACCGGACGTTAGTTCCTTTACTAGCTAAACTGGTAAATGAAAGGCAAATAGAATGGGATATAGCGTTAAAAGAAGCAGAATTCTTGTTGAATAATGTGCCAAATACTGCGGTTAACGAAATACCAGCCAAACTATTATTTGGTGTAGTACAAAAAAGAAAGATTGAGTCGAACATCATTGAATTCCTAGAAAGTTCGAACAACGAAAATCCGACAGATTTATTGGATATCAGAGAGAAGGCTAGTGAGAATATCGAAAAACAACAGGAATATAACAAAAAATATCACGATGCGAAACTGAAAAAGAAGGTAGAATTTCATGAAGGAGATTTAGTAGTTGTTAGAGATTATCATACACAAGGAGGCCCCAGTAAACTGAACAATAAATTTCGAGGACCTTATCGTATTAAAAGAAAACTTGATTTAGATAGGTATTTAGTTAGTGACATAGAAGGATACCAAGTATCAGGAAGAAAGTTCGAAGGTATTTTCGATCCAAGAAATTTGAGAAGTTATCCGAATGAATTTACCAACCAGAACGTTGAAGTGGAGGTGAAAGATGACGAAAGTGTGTATGAAGACGTGGAATATTTGGATGAAAGTTTTGAAGTATAGATATGGTTAGATATACATTTTTTTTGTTTAATTTTTGTAATGATATATCAATATAAATATTTAGTTTATAATTTAATTAAGGAAGTTCATTGTAATTTACAATTGAGAATTTATGTTTAAGAAAGATCATTTAAATTTTAATGGTATTTGGATCAGCATTTCAATGTTGAAAAATAATAAGTATATCGAGTCGATATAATGTCAGGTTGGCCGAACTGTAAGATCCAAATAATATCTGAAAAAGAAATCATTGCTGAATATTAGAGTTCAGTGAATTGTAATGAAAAAAAAGTAGTATGGAATTGTATAAGTTCATTGGTAGATTTTGAAGGGAGGCCATATTGTACTTGTAATAAATGTTTAGCACAAACATGGTCGTGTTGAATTATTGATGTAAATAAATATATTACGAAAACATAAAATTAATGTGTTCCGAGTTTGTTTTAATAATAATAATAATAAATCTCGTTAAAGAAAGCGTTATTTTATGCATAAGAAAATTTTCTAGAGTATTTTTAGACAGGTACATAGGCCAGTTATTTACCTTTTCAACGCATATAAAAGCGATGATATCCGATCAGCTGTTCTCTTGCAATTTGATTTCAAAGATACCCTGAGTTTTAATTTCCAGAAATCTTTCAGACCATTCTGTTCTTAGATTAAACATTTAATAAAATTATTTTTTTAAAGACACACGTAATTTTTATTTTACATATATGACATGTTGATCACAAATGGTCCGGTTCAGCGTCGGTTGTCAAGATCATGAATTTAATCACAAGTGAAAATCCATACATCTATCGACAAGTAGTTTGATTATTATTAACAAATCAAAACAACACAAAACTCAAACAAAGCACAAAAAGTTATTAACAAAACACAATTATGGAATTAGAATAGTATATTAAGAAACTAGTTTCATAATCGACGATTTTATCGCACGCAAGTGCGATAAAAAGTCTTATGAAACGAGTTTTTTATACTATTTTTTCTATTTTGCATTTTTTGTCTTGAAATTTTAAAAAATGTGTATTTTATTAAAAAATAGTCAATTTGAAATTTTGTTATTAATACTAATTATTTTAATTAATTAAAATATTTAACACTAATTTAGATATTCTTATTAATTTTATTTACATAATTATTCGTTTTAATGTTCACTGACGTTTGTATGACCAATGTGACCAACCTTGAAAGACAAAACTTTGCGTATCGTAATGAAGGCCATTTCGATACGCATTTGGGTATCGAAATGACTTTATTTTAGACGCAAAATAATAATAATAATAATCCTTTATTGACTTTAAATTTTATAATACAGTTGTATACATTTAATAGTTTACTGAGATCAGCTTTTAATAGTAAGCTTTACAACAGATGAAATTAATTAGTATGAGTATTGCGAAAAATAAGTGAAAAAGAATGTTTATATTTTCAAATGCAGTTCAGTCTGCTTAGTAACTAATAAAAAACTTATATTTACCTAACCTACTTAAATCTAAACTTAAAAGCTACGTTGCAAAAATTAAGCGGTAGTAAAGCTAATTGCATTTATTAATTCATTTTCAATACAATTTAATTTATTTATATATCTATCATTAGCTTCTCTAGCAACTACATTGACAAGCTTTATATTTAATTCGTTGTGCAGTCTTGAAGTGCTATAACGTCTAGGGCGTTTATATATAGTTTTTAGAAATTTGTTTTGAATAATTTGAAATTTCTTTTTATGACACAAAGCAATATCCCACCAAATTGGTGCACCATAAAGTATGATATTAAGAATCACACACTTGTAAATTAGTGTCTTATTATGACTATTCAGTTTACTATTTCTGTTGAGTAGAGGATATAGACTTTTGAACAGTGCATTACATTTTTGTTGTATTTGAGTGACGTGTGTCTTAAATGTTAATGATTTATCCAAATAAATTCCTAAATGAAGAGTTTTGAATCAGAAGAAGAGTTTTGAATCAGAAAAGGTTGTTGTGGAAGTTTACGGGATGCTCTACACCTAGTAAAATAAATGGCTTCACATTTTGATATGTTAATACTAAGTTTCCAGTTTTTAAAAAATTCGAGAATTTTAGTGAGGTACAATTGAAGCTTATTGATAATAGATACCGCCAGCTCATCTGACACAAATATTGCAGTGTCATCAGCAAATAATGATAATTTACATTCACTATCTCTTGGAATATCATTGATGAATAAACAAAAAAGCAAAGGACTCAATACGGCACCTTGAGGAACCCCAGCTGGAATGCTAAGTATAGAGGACATGGAATCAAAAATCTGGACAAAAAATGTTCTATCAGTTAAGAACGATTTTATGATTTTAATTAAAAATATTGGAAATCCATATATAAATAATTTATAGCAGACTGCGTCTTGCCAAACTTTATCAAAGGCTCGTTCAAGGTCTAATAATATCATTCCAGTAGATTTTAGCGAAGATCTATTAGATTTAATATGATTGACTACACGATGGATTTGATGAACTGTAGAGTGCCCAGATCTAAAACCAAATTGCTCGTTTATAATTATTTGATTGTCAGTTATGAACTCTTCCATTCTTCTTTTGATAATCTGCTCAAAGAGTTTTCCCAATGTACAAAGAAGACTAATAGGTCTGTAGCTTGTAGCAAGAGTGGGGTCTTTGCCAGGCTTTAAAACAGGAGTAATTTTAGCTTTTTTCCATTGAATTGGGAAATAACCTAGCTTCAAGCAGCACTCGAACATTATCTTAAGAAAATGGATTCCACTTTCAGGAAGATTTTTAAGTAAAATAAATGGAATATTATCTACACCTGGAGCTTTGAGCCTTGGAAGGAATTTCAAAATATCAGAAATTTCAGAAGGGCGAATTTCAGAAATTGGAGCATTGTTATCCAAATTATTGAAATTAGTGCAAAAGTCATTCACTTGTTCTTCAATTACAATATTGGAGTTTGGAATTTGATGAGCGTCAAGGAAGACATCAGCCAATACTTGTGCTTTTTCTGTATTTAAGAAAATTCGATTTCCAGTGTTGGGAGTAACTAATGGTGGAATGGACTTGCGATGGTTTTTAAAATGTTTAGTTGTTTTCCAGAAGTTTCTTGAACCATTATCCAAGCATTCAAGCTTCGTTTGCCATTTTTGATTATAAAGAATATTTATATGATATTTAATAATTCTATTTAGCAAGTTTATTGAGGTTTTAATGTGAGCAAGGCGACTTCTGAGGTAAGATCTTCTAAGCGAATTTCGGTGTCTGATAAAACTTAACACTTGATCAGATAATAACAATTTATCAGTTGGAAGAACAGGCACAAGCGGTACGGATAGATCACGAGCTGAAGAAATGGATGCTGTCAAAAAATCGACTGCAACGTTGACATCTGAAATAGTATGAATTGAACTTAAATTGAAATTTTCAATTTCAGATGAAATATGATTCTGATAAATGCTCCAATTAGCATTTTTATAGTTAAAGTATTTACGATGGCAATGATCTACTTGATTATTAAATACTATTGAACAGAGGACTGGCAGATGATCGGAGCAGAGTGCTTGAATGGTGTTAACTTCGGATATCAACTGAGGGTTGTTTGTTAAAAATCTGTCAATAATACTAGGGACTCCAGCAGGACTATAGTGGGTAGGATCTTGGGGAGCGATAACAACACAATCAGAGTTAATAGAATAATCATATAAAGTTCGACCGTTAGTTCTAGGACAAAACCAGTTAGGATGCTTACAATTTAAATCACCACCAATTAGGTAAGGAATATTACCACTACAAATTTTTATAAAATCATTTCTGAGATGCTCAGAATTCGAATATGAACAATATACAGAAAATATTTTAAGTTGATTATTATCACTACTTATTATATTAATACCCAGGGATTCTATACAATTTAATTTAAGGTCAGGAAGAAGCGAATGTTTAATGCAATCTTTTATAAGAATACCAACACCACCCCTGCGAATATTTTCTCTATCATTACGATAAAATCGAAAATTAGGAATCGAAAATGAAATAGAAGGCTTTAAATGCGTTTCACTAATAAGTAATATATCAATATTAAAATTATCTAAAAACTGAATTACCTCAAATTTTTTATTTTTTATACCGTACGCGTTCCACACACAAATTTTTAAAGAATTATGGATAACAGACATATTTAATAGCAATATTAGCCATAACATCAAATTGTTCTTCTTTGGAATGGCACCCCCGAAGTCCTGAAACAAGTTCTTTGAGAATTTGTAATAACTCATGTGGTGCAAACAAATCATTTGTGCTATCTGAATTAATATTAATTGAATTTTCATGATTGATTGCATTTGTTTGAACCACTGTACTGAACTGCATTTTTTTGTTAACAAAATTATTATTATTATTATTATTATTAAAATTTTTATTGTTGTTTTGATGAGGTATTGAAGGAAGAATAGGAAAATCCTGTTGTTGATATGAAAACGTTGGTTGATTTGAAGGTCGACTCAACTTATTTTTTAGATTCAGATGATTTTTTATTTGAATGTATTTTTCTCTTTCTGGACAAATTATAGAGTTAGATGTATGATTTCCACTACAATTACAGCAAACATGTTTAGTAATATCGTTTTGTAAAGGACACTCCATATCATCAATATGTTCATCTCCACCACAGAAATTACATTTTGGCTTCATGTAGCATGCGTTCGCTCCATGACCATACATTTTACATTTATAACATTGGAGAGGACCTTTGCTGGTGGATCGACAAATTTCCCATCTGCACACCGTGTTATTAACAAATCTAATATTTTTTAATTGGTTCAGAGACATTGATCCCTTTTTGAAAGCAACAAAATAAAGGGCATCTTCACTGTTTCGACGATATTTTTTAGGAATAGTTTTCCAAACATTAACAGGACTCAGGCCACTATTCTCGAGGCTTTTCTTAACTTCATTTGTATCCATATCATGGAGCCCACATAGTACAAATTTAACAAAACGATTTTCCTCAAGCGTATATGAGAACATACCATTGTTATGTTCTTTTAATTTAGTAAAAATTTTGTTATAGTCTGATAGGCTATATGTAAGTATTTTTATGCCAATTGACATTATTTGTATATTATATTTTGAAATATTTAGTTCCTTCATAGTTTTATGAATCTCCGTTGAGGAAGATTTTGTAATTATTGGAGGAATTTTTTCTACAGGTTTTCTAGAACTTTCACCATACGGAGAACTAGTTTGCGATGTTTTTGCATATTTTGATAAATTAACGTTAGGCGGTAAACCTGCATACCTGTTTACTGTTGGGATGTCACTCATTTTAATGCCTTGACTCATCTGTTTAATGCTGCTGAGCGAGCTCCTAGGGAGGCTACGCATCTGGCGACTTATAGTTCTTTTATTTGTGAGCATCCACACACAATAATCACAAAACAATCAATTTATATTTCAATGTTTAACTTTAATTTGATTTGAATTTATAACTAACAACAAATCCAAACAAAAAATAAAACACAGTTAGAAATTTTAATATTGAAAAAATTTGATTATAACTTGATAATTTGATGTTTACTTCGCAAACACCGAATATCGAATCCAGACGCAAAATAGAAAAAAAAATATTATCATTTACTTCAAATTAAAAAAAAAGTAAATCTTGGTAATGAATGATGATAAAGATAGATGCATTGTAGATTTCTAACAGTTGACATTATAAGGCCAGTCACACACCTATAATAAAATATAAAACTTCAACTTTAAAATTTCAGTATATAAATCAATAATTAAATCGAACTTACACTATTTTTAGGATTAAACAATAAACCCGAATCACATTCTATAAATTCTGAAAGTCGACCATTAGTACAAGCATAAAATTTCGAACAATCGCTTTCATGTGGTACTAATACAACGTCCGAGTTTTCATTTTCTACCTCTGGACAAACTGATTCACTCGAATTTAAATTGATCACAAGCATTTTAAGATTGCAGCAAAAATAAATTTATTCATTTTTGTTGGTTAAATCAGTATACTTGTTATTATATCAGTTATTATATTTGATTTATAATAATTGATAAATTGGTCGAACTTCACTTAACGATATGCAATAAATATCATTGATGTTGTATTTTAAATAGGTAAAATATGAGTAAGTCTTCTGAAGCAAAACTCACAGACACTAATAGATATATGTTGACACTATATGTTTTTCTCGTATCAATATGTCTATTGAATGAGTGGAACAAAAAATTGTGGCATGAGTGAGAAGACGAAGTAGAGAAGAGAAGGAGATCTTTAGGAGGTTTTTTGTCAAATAAAATATCCGGCTTTAAAATTGAGTAAAACTAATAACAATATTTCATTGTTTAACAAAAAATTTCAGAGGACAAACGATAATTCATAAATTTTTGTTGTAATTTAATGGTTGAAATTATTTTATGACTTTGTATAGTATAAAGAAATCTTTATTTTTGGTTTGCATAATCATGATGGCATGGCGCTTTTACTAAGATATTCGAATTATAATACACATACGTCGCGCTTTGCCGTTTGCGCCGTTTCGTTTTGCGTTGTTTTGAACTTGCCTCGCTTTTAAAAATATATAAATCTTCGGTCAGCGTCGACCTTTTCGAAGTTGCGTCGTTAATTTATTCTAAAACCTTTTTCATATTTTTTGTGCAACTTTTTTACGTTCTGACTATTCAACAACAATCTGAATTCAACTTTTCATCAGGTTTGTTCCATTTATTGTCTATATAGTTATTATTTTTTGATTATTTTATTAATAAATGAACGTAGATATTTTTCGAAACAAGTTTTTAATGTTGATGAGACTGGTTTATTTTGGAAACGTTTACCATCTAGAACGTTTTTATCAAAAGCCGAAAAAATTTGTTCGGAATTTAAAACTAGTAAAGATAAACTAACCCTTCTTGTAGCGAAAATTCCTCTAGCAATTTTAAATGTAAGCCTGTTTTAATCTGTCACTCTAAAACTCCTAAAGCTATGAACGGCCATTCAAAGGGTAGATTACCAGTGCAGTGCAGTGGCGGTCGAATATGAGAGCTTGGATGCCGGCTGTTTTATCCAAAGACTGGGTAGCTAATTGTGCTTTTCCTGAAATTAAAGCATCCTGTAATTGGGAGAAATTGGATTTCAAGGCTTTAGTTCTTGAAGTTAATGCTTCTTTCTGTTCATCCGTTATACATTCAAGATTTGTCGGAAAATGAAAAATTTGTGTTTTACCACCAAACCAAATATATACCTTCAAACGTTACCTACGCCGATCATATAAGCTGATTTTAAACTGATGGATTAGAAAAACCTATACTTTTTAAGAGTTTTGGAAAAAATTTAACATAATAAAAGCTACAGAAATTATCTCAGAAGAATGGATGTGATTAAACGATGAATGGTGTTTGACGTAAAGTTTGGCCAGAATGTATTCACGCAAAAAAAATGATTGTGCCAATAAAGAGAAAGTTATATCGGCGTGTACAACCTTGTGAACAGGTGAACAACCTTGATATTGCCAATTTCAAAATAAGGTCCAATTTTGAAGGTATGGAGGAGCAGGATATTGATGTATTACTAACCTCAAAACCGCGGAAATTATTATTGAATATTTGATGAACCTAGATTTGGAATATGCCTACGAAAATAGCAGACTACCATTGAAACAAACCAAAAAAGGATTAAATGATTTTCTCAAAATAAAAGTTCACAAAACACATGTCTGTAAATATTTAATATATGTATGTGTTTTTGTCAAAACCTCCGTAATCATAGCCCTACTGAATCACGCCATTTGCAATAAACCATGAACATTGCCATGTGCAAAAAATTGGATGAGTGTTTTTGATTAAATAATTTTTTAATTTTTTTTATATGGTGTTTTATTTTTTCAGATGGCGTAATGGCGTAAGGCGATTTTTTGAAATTTTTTTATATTGAGTTTTAATTTAAAAATGGCGCTACAAGTTCACGATTTTTACTGTGCTAAAAAATGAGGAAGGCTTCTATATCGGGGGTTTTAGGTTTTGTAAATAGGCAGAGACAATGTATTTTTTCTATGATAGCAGATGAAAATTCTATTTGCAAGCAGGCTTAATCCCCTGTGAAAATGGTTTTTTACCCTAGTGTAAAAAAAATAACAAATTGTAGTTGCTATGGTATTTTCATATAATTTTACAAAGTTTTTAAAACAAAGCAACCATAAAAAAAATAGAGTATGAATTTTGAATGTTATTTTGTCGATTAATAATTAATAATAATTAGTAATAATTTCTAATAAATATCGTTTATATATTTACTATCATAAAAAAAATTGTATTTACTACGCAAGATAAAAACATTTAACGTTACTATTTTCTTTGGTGATTTGAGTGTAGTTCCTGAAATATTTACGCTTTAGGGTGTAAAATAGTAATTTTACGCATTGTTATTTTAATTGGAAAAATAGCCTGCTCTACATCCGATATTTGAATTGCAAAACTGCAAAACGGCATGGTATACCCGTACAAAAAAAATGTTCAGGAAAATATATGGAAATATATTTTTATACTTACTAGACAAATATGTAATACACACATTAACTCGACAAGTTTTTTGGAGTGTTTCCCATAATATTGAAATTTCTTAGGGTAAATATAGCATCCGCATCGTAGGATCAGTTTGGAGGCGTAAGGCAGGATTGGCGTTCATCAGTCCCTATTATTGAAATACGAGTTAACTTACTTTACTTTACTTACTTACTTTACTTACTTACTTTGTTCGTGCAAATTTTTCTAAACATTTTGCTTTTGAAAAAATATAAAATAACCAAAAAAAATTTGCGTCGATCGACACCTTAGAACGCAAGTTGTTGTGTGACCCTGGTCTTAAAAGGCCAGGGATATATATATTGCTGTGACACATTGTAATTTTAGGCATTTCTTAAAGTAATCTAAAAAAAATAGAAAAACATTTATACTTTTTTTTTTATAGAATGTGTATTGACATTTCAAGAATACAAAACATAATCAACAAAAATTTGAAAAGTTATAGCTGGTGAAGTGGGAACTATAAAAATATGCATCCTGCTCAACGTGGTTTCAGCCCCAGTAGTGTTCATAAAACAAAAACTTTTCAAAAATATGTGGCTATGGTTTGGTCCTTGGAAACAAAAATTGTTATTTTTAGCTTTCCAAACTATTTAGAGAGATATGCAATGAAGATTTCCATTAAATTTCAAGTGAATCGTTCGATTAGAACTTGAGATATCATGACGAGCAACTCGAAAAAATAGAACATCTTGAAGAAATTACGTTTAAATATAATAATAAAACTAAAAAAATTGATGAATATGTAAATTTCTGCAGTGAACAGATTGTTGCCAATCACAATCACAAACCTATATAATATATAGGTATAATGAAAGACAAACATTCACCTTCAGAATTTTAATATAGAGCTTACACTAATTAGCCGATTGAACAATAATCCTGGTTAACATTTTAATGATGTAAGAACACCATAAGTGCAACCAGAAGATTTCGAACAATCACGTTCATGTGATTCTATTTAATACAACTTTCGAGCGTCCAAACTGATTCACCCGAAATCGAATTGATAAAATATAACAGTTGAAAAATTATAAAAACTACAATAAAAATCGTTGGTTAAGACTCTGTGCGAATCGAGAAATATTTGACAGAACAAGATTATTGATGAAAACACAATTTTGGCATAAGGTGGAAAACTTTTTAAATATGCTGTGTGAAACGAAACAAATTTTGACAATAGCAAAATAGTATATTTTCCTACAAGAGATGAAAGCATTCTTTTGTTCGTGAGTAAACATTTGTTCACAAGACGCGCTAGCGTCGAATGAGACATGTTTACGAACGAAAAACGTTTTTGTCTCGCGTAGGAAATGCAATTTTTTCTATGATACTGTGGCAAGATGTAGTAACATAAATTTTGACGATTCTATCGTATTTTACGCTAATCGGTATGCTGTAACACAAAACGAATGTCGATTATCGTATTTACGATAGGCGTTTTGTGTTACATCATACCGATTAGCGTAAAATACGATAGAATCGTCAAAAGTGATGTTACAACATCTTGCCACTGATATATAATCGATATTTACTATAAATTATAAAGTTATAAAAAAAATCGACAACAAAACATTCAAAAATCATATTCTATTTTTTCATGGTTACGTTGTTTAAAATACTTTGTAAAATTATATGAAAAACCATAGCAACTATAATTTGTTATTTCTTTACACTAGCGAGTTTACTTTTCGCATAGAAAAATAATTTTTTTTATAATTTATAAGTGATCTGATATATTGGATTAAAACAACACAAAGTCGTTAGACACAAAATAGTTATTTATTTTATTAATTTAAACGTAACAATAGGCAGTCAATGCTGCTAGCAATACAATACAATAATAATTATTTCAATCAACAACACTACTTTTTCGTTTTATATTTTTTAAGGTGGATCCTTATCTGTTGTTTTATATTTTTTTAAATATGGATTGCGTGCGAAACCCTTACAATTCGGCCATCCTACAATATAATCGGCCTCGATTATCAATTAAATTAAATTAAATAATTTCATTAATATAATGTTATCTAATATATAATAACAATGTTATTCAATATTTAAAATAATATTCAAAAATTCGTTTGCATATTATAAATTCCATTGTAATTGAATTTAATAATTTTGGTGAACAATAAAATAAATTTTTTTTTTTCATATTTCTAAATTTTACAAAAATAAATTAATTCATTGAAACAAGTATTATTTAAATTATTATTCCTTAAAAAGTTTCATTCGACTAACATCATAAATTCCTTCAAAATTTTTTTGAGTTAACCTAAGCCCATCTACATCTCCAATTAAATATCTATCATTTCCTAAAATCTTTTTTACTATATATGGCCCTCTATACTTGGGTATTAATTTTTTATTTATTCCAATTGTTGTGTCTACATTTTTCACACAAACTAACTGACCAACTTGATACATGTAGGGATCTTTTTTACTTTTATCAAAATAGGATTTATTATAACGCTGATTGTTAACAATATTGTGTGATGCGACATTTCGAATTTCTTCTAATTCTGTATCTTCATCGTCAAGCTCAACAAAATTCTCTAGATAATATTGAATTTTATCATTAACCACTCCTTTTTGCAAAACACCATATAACAACATACTGGGACAATATTTTGTAGATTTCGAAATTGTATTATTAATAGCAAATTCTATCTGTCCCAATACTTGATCCCAATAAATTTTATTTGTTTTATCAACCAGTTTAGAAATCATAGGAGTCAACATTCGATTGACTCGCTCTACTTGTCCATTCGATTTTGGGGACGCAGCCGCTACCTTAATATGTTCAATGAGATTTTCTTGCATGAAATCTGAGAAATCTTTAGAAGTAAAAGCACTACCACGATCTGTAATCAACTTATTTGGACGACTATACTCCCTAAAATAATTTTTTAAACAATCTGTTACGCATTTTGTGGATGTAGAAGAAGTTGCGTACAACTTCACAAATTTTGAAAATCCGTCAATAATAACTAGAATATATTTTTTCTTAGTTTTCGGTGGTTGTTCCAATGGACCATAAAAGTCGGCATGAACAATCTGGAATGGTTTGTTTCCCTTTGGAATATTATTTAAGTATCCTTCAACTTTCCCAGTAGGAACATTAAATACAATACATTTGATACAAGTTTTAATATAATTTCGAACTTTTTCTGTAAGATTTGGAAACCAATAATTTCTTCTCAAAACTTCTGTAGTTTTTTCTACTCCCAAATGACCAATTGTTTCATGAGAGTTTCTAATAACTTGTATTTCCATTTCTTCTGGAACATAAAACCTTATTTTATTTTTATCAATTTTTTTATAAATTAATCCGTCTCTTAATTCATAAACCGTACTTTCCTGTGTTTCTAATTCTTTTCGTAAATTCTCTAACTTAGGATCTAAACTCTGTAGAACTGCCAAATTATGCTCAAATGGAACTTCATGTATCATCAATATCATCTCTGCTCTACTTAATGCATCTACGTGTTGCATTCTTTTATTTCCTCGATGTTCTATTGAATAATCAAAGTCCTGCAATTCTAAAACCCAACGGGCAATACGAGGGTTAATTAATTGTTTATTTATTGTTAATGTAATAGCATTGCAATCTGTTACAATTTTGAATGTTCTACCGTGTAGGTAAGTTCTAAATCGTCTCAAAGCATAGATTATTGACAACATTTCCAATTCGTAAGAGTGGTATTTTGATTCAATCGGAGTAGTACGTTTGGAGAAATAAAATATTGGGTGAAACTTTTTGTCTACTTGTTTTTGTAATAGGATTGCACCGAACCCAATTGAGCTTGCATCACAATGCAATTCAATGTCATTGGTAGGATTAAAAATAGCTAATACTGGTCGCTCAACCAGTTTCTGCTTTAAAATTTCAAATGATTCTATATGTTTTCCGTTAAACTCAAAGTTTGTACCCGATTTTAATAAATCTTGTAAAGGTTGTGCTATGAAGCAAAAATTATAAATAAATTTCCGAAAGTATGAACACATTCCCAAGAATCTCTGAACTTCTTTTATACTTAAGGGTTGAGGATATTCACTGATTGCTTTAATATTAACATCATTGGGTTTAATACCATAAGCACCTACAGTATACCCTAAATAATCGATTTCCTCTTTCAGGAATATGCATTTATCTAATTGTAACTCTAATAAATTTACAGATAACAATTCAAATACTTTTGACAAAATATCTAAATGTTCCTTAACTGTGAATGTCGCGATCAGCAAATCGTCTATATAAATAATTATTTTTTTTTCTTTTATTAAATCGTGAAAAATCCTTGTTACAAACTTTTGAAAAATACATGGTCCGTTTTTAAGTCCAAACGGCATTTTTAAGTATTCGTATTGTCCTAATGGTGTCACAAAACTAGTATATTTAATAGATTTATTAGCGACTCGAATATGATGGAAACCGTTTTTAAGATCCAAACAGCTAAAATATTTTTTATTTGATAACTGAATAATTAAGTCCTCAATCACTGGTAAAGGAAAATTATCCCTAACAGTCAATTTATTTAAAACACGATAGTCAATACATAAACGATACTGATTTTTCTTTTTCTTTGTTACTAATACTATCGCTGAACAATAAGGGGAATCACTAATTTGAATAATACCTTGATCGAGCAAGTCATCCAAAATTTGTTTAAGATGCTCCTTTTCTACAAAAGATATTCGTCTCGGATTTGTACGAAAATATTGTTCGTTTTCTAATACAATCTCCATTTCGTAATCTAATGCTGGTTTATCAGGTTTTTGTGCCTGAGCATACTTTTCATTGAATAAATCGTACAATTCTATTTTCACATTATGACTAATATTTTCATTAATATTTAATTGACAATTTTGTAAACTAACTTCGTTTTGATTTAAATGATCTTCCAAAAATATACTTAAAATATCTTGCTCAAAAGAATCACTTTCTTGCAACTTAATTTCTTTATTATTTAATGAAAATTTTGCATTTGATTTAGTTAAAAAATCTCTTCCTAATAAAACGTTAACTTTCATTGTAGAGTCTGGTACCACATAAAATTTATTTTTAAAAATCATTTCATCTAAAATTATGTGACAATTTATTTGTCCAATAATATCTAATCTACTATTGTTTATACCGAAAAAATTTAAATTTTCAATGTTTTGTATTAAATTTCTTGGAACCAAACTCACTTTAATGATACTAATAGGACTACCAGTATCAACTAAACTAATAAATTTATTTAATTTCATTACATTTTCGTTTTCAAAACTTAAAAGTATTTCCACACAAGCGTTATCTATTTTATTATTTAATACGTAATCACAATAATATGTTTTATCGTTACCTGGTCTTTCTGTTACCTTTTTCTCTGGACAATTGTGTATCTGGTGTTTAGTACTACCACATCCGTAACAGGAACCATGTTGTCTTTTTGGTTTGGGGCATTCTGATGAATAGTGTCCTTTTTCAGAACAATTATAACACCGTTTAATATTAACCGGTAACTGATTATTTGATATATACTGCCTTTGCTGTTTTTTATGATGATTATTTTCCACCAATGGTTTATTGTTGTTAATTCCCAAGAATCTGTCCTTTTCGGTTAGTCGCGAAAACGAGACCAACATATCTTCTTTCGTATTAAAACACTGCAGTCTTGCTTGAACCTGCAAATGCACATTATTTAATCCTTCGATGAGCTCATCAATCGTATCCTCCTCGCTACAATTTAATTTATTACTCAAAATAAGCTTTTCCTGGTAATATGACACAAAGTCTTCATTCAATCTCCATTTTCTATTTTTTAATTCTGTTTTCAATGCTTCACGATTTGGTCTTACATTAAAAACTTTTTCCATTTCAGCTAACAAGTCTAAATAATTCATGTCGACATGTTCTGATTTCGAGTGGTAAAACAACTCCGCTTTTCCCTCTAATTTTTTAACTACCAAAATTTTTAGTTCCGTTTCTGGCAGAGAATATGTTTTTTGCAATGCTTCTATTTGTGCTTTCCAAATATTGAAATTTCCCGTTCCATTGAATATATTTAATGATTTGGATAGCATTTCTAAATCTCTCCTATTGGAAAATTCCATAGCTGATGATTTTTCAATTCCTGCAACACTCTCCAATTGTTTTAACTGTTGTACCAATCTTGAATGTTCTCGTAATAATTCAATTTGATCACGTAACTTATCATTTTCTCGAACAATTTGAGCACGCACCTCACTATTTTCATTTGTTTCGATCATTGTAGGCACAGTTTCTTCAATATCGTGTTCAATCGATAGATCAGATGCATCATGCAAACCTTCACTCGCGTTTATGCTTCGCAGTTTTGCAATTAAATCTTTTTTAGTACCATTACATGCCACACCCTTTTCCGTAAGCACATTTCGTAACTCTTCTATTTTCATTTTCTCATAATTACTCATGGTCACTTTATCCCACTTCTGATTTATTATAAGTGATCTGATATATTGGATTAAAACAACACAAAGTCGTTAGACACAAAATAGTTATTTATTTTATTAATTTAAACGTAACAATAGGCAGTCAATGCTGCTAGCAATACAATACAATAATAATTATTTCAATCAACAACACTACTTTTTCGTTTTATATTTTTTAAGGTGGATCCTTATCTGTTGTTTTATATTTTTTTAAATATGGATTGCGTGCGAAACCCTTACAAATTATAATTTTATATAATGAAGAAAGTCGACAAAAATATTTGCCAATGCTACTGAATACTTGATTCAGCACAATAAAGTTCGAGTTAATAGGAAAATGGATGGAAAATGGAAAATGGAAAATGGATTCGTCAGATTAGAGAGTTAAATATAAATTGAGGTTAGATGAAATTACTAAATTTTTTAATTATTTTTAGTCAATGGAGTACTGTGTACTGTACTCTAAATACACTGATCGAAGCAATGTATTCTTTTTTCTCCATTTTTAAAATTTAATTTTTCAACAACAAAATTCTTCAAAAATCATTTTTGTGAAAAATTTCATAATTTCATAATTTTAGTATTTTAGCATTTGGAATAGGCAGCCTAGTGTGAATAGGCCTATATTTATGGCTTATGTATTTTTATTTAAAATATGCTCTATTCACAATATAATTTTATTACAATTACATCAATATATTATATTTGATTTGCGATAATTGATCGAACTTCAGTTTACGTCTTACGATATAACATAAATATGATTGATATTGTAATAAATATAGGTGAAATATAAACGGATATTAAACGATATAATATGATAACATTGAAATCAAAAATATCTTAGCAATAAAGTGGTAAACAACGAAGTTCCTGTCAACAATCAACTGTCTTATCAATATAGGTTTATTGTTTTGTTTTATTTTTAATAGTTTAATTCTATATTTTTTTTAATATACGATTCTATGAAATCGGGAAACAATTATAAAAATGTTTACTATCTGACTCAATTTTATATGAATTTCCTAATTGGCGTAAGATTTACTTTTCCCACATGTTGTTGTTGTTGTTGTTGTAGCGACAGTTTTGGTGCTAATCCTCGGGCTCCTTTTCCCCGTTTAGGAGCTCTGCTACCCGTCAGGTTAGTTGAATTTTTAGGACATCTGAATAGGTGGTCTACATCATGCGGCGTGCCCTCACATGCGGGACACTTGTCAATAATATCAGGATTCAGAATCATAGTTGAGCTAGGATGGATCTTGTGCTACGGGGCAATTGGACCTCATCGGAAGCGACTTTTGGTGGCTTTTTATTTAGAACTCGATTTGGGGCGTAGCTCCTTATAACGTCCTCAACAGCTTTTGTATGAAGTGCTTTTAAGCCTGTTCTGTAAGTAACCTCGTCGATGTTACCTGTTACTTGATGGTCTCTAACCTCATGCAGAAAGCATCTTGCTGTCATCCTTATGTCTCTAGGTGGTCCAATTTTCGATATGGTATCATTACAAGGACGCTGCTCTTTGTGACAGGCCAATAGATATTGTTTAGTTAGCATTTCATTATGTTCACGGACTGGCAGTATGTTACATTCCTCGGGCAGGTGATCTCGATGGGCCATCAAGTGACATCCGATCGCAGTTCGCAGGGCTGCGTTTTGTGTTGTTTTTAGCTTCTTCCAGTGAATGTCTGCAACTTGGGGTGTCCATATGGGTGCGGCATAGTTTATAATAGGTCGACCTATTGTTTTATACGTTGTAATTATTGTATTTTTATCCTTGCCCCATGAACTACCTGCGCTAGTGCTTTCAATGCATTATTCCTGTTCTTTAGTCTGGAGTTCACTTGTTGTGCATGAGCATTAAATTTAAGCAGTGGGTTGAATGTTACCCCCACAATCTCGGATTTTTTATTGTAGGAATGAGTAGAGTTTCTGATTTCTCGACCTTATATGAATCTCAAGATTCGAGAATTTCGATTTTATCAACGATTGGGTTTCTCGAGAAATTGGGAATAATCATTTGAATTTCTCGAGATTCTCGAGAATTATACAAAATTAAATTTAACAAGAAAAGTAACTCTCCGTTTACTGCACAAATTTCCCGATACAGAAAAATTTCTCTCGTTCTTAGTGTATTTAGGTTTTATCAAAATTAGAGTGTTTCTTAGAAGTTCCAAATTGAAAACGGTCTTACCAGTAGCTTCAAGTATATCTTTTTCCTTGGATAGTGAGATGGTAGTTATCATTAATTGTTGACTGCATTCTCAAAATCTCACGATTATTGCTAAATTTAATTCAACGCAACCCTTTTCTTCCAATTCCGAATTCGTTGATATCATTCATTGATGTATGCTTTCATTGTAATTAGAAGAATCAATTTCTGGACTTTTAAATAATCTGCGAGAGAATTTTTTTGCAGTTTTTATAATTTCGCTTTTAGAACAAATAGAAAAAATTCGTTTTTCACGGGTTGACTGACTTTGTGAAGAAATTTCAATAACGAATTTATTGAGCTATCTCTTCTTTTAAAAATTTGAGATTGTATTTCAAATAAAAATTTTATGTTTCTGAATTGTTTTTCCGAAGAGGTTTGAATAGAACAGGATTGACTCGTAAAAACCGTTCAATCGTGGTTTCAATAGAATTCCGTTTAGTTTTGCAATCCAGGAGTAAAGGCAACTCGTTTTTCTCTCCATTCAATTTTTTGTATAATTTTGCAAAATAGCATTGCCCACTGGCGAGTTTTAAAATAATTTTACAATTACCCTAATTTTGGAAATCGTTTCTCGTATTTTCATATTTTGATTCAATACTAGATTGTCAGCTAAAAATTCATTTTGTTGTAGGACTGAATCGGAATCACTATAGGAAGCTTCACTTTCACCGATTTTTTAACTGGTTTCACTTTCTTTATAAAATATTGACATTATCGCTGGGCGTTTCCCATAAATGTAACATAATTGTTGGTAAGCTGAAGATATTTTGACGCATTTCAACATTACACTGGCAACATCCCAAGTTGCAATTTGGTTTCTTTAAAAATGCTATAAACATTTATGAAATATCCTAATCGAGGAATTTACCATTTAGAGCATCGCCAAAAACATCTATTCAACCTTTATAGAATATAAAAGGGCGAAAAATATTGTGTTGTATTAGACCTTACTCAACATTATTTTTTTGGCTTGTATAAACTTGTTCTCACAATATCATCGAGGATTTATTACACCTAATGCACTACATTAATCCCTGTATAATTTACTTTGCTATACTCTAAGAATATTTATAGAAAAAGTTTGGAATATTTTATACAGCAGCAATAGATGAAAATAAAATCCCAAAAAAGAGAAAAAAAGTTGCAATTGCGAACAATAATGATATACGAAAAATAACAAATTTTTTTATTTTATTTAAAGTTTGAATTTTTTATAAATTTTAAATTTTATCAGTATACATATTTATATTATATATTAACTAATTTCTATATATTTATAATTGATAGTTCAACGCCTTTCTACTCATCCAATCTGTTATATGTCTGCAATATATCCAATCTACTCATCCAATCTGCTTTTATTGAAACTGGTTCTCAATAATTGTTGAATTGAACTGAATCCTGTTGAATCCAAAGAAAACTTTGGAAAGACAAAATCTGTATCAATTTTTTCTAATCTAAGTAGTAGTAGTATAATGGCGCTGAAAATTAATGGCAATTATAGATGAGTTTTTACAGAAAAGCCGAACTCGTTCTTTTATATGCTCTATAAACACATTTTAAAACAATAAGTCTAATAATTTAAAACGCCATAGTGTTAATCTATAGATTTAGCTCCAAAAACGAACAATACGTATTCAATTTTCAACGAAATTCTTTTGTGTAAAAAAACTAAAATTTATACGCTAATTATGCTAAAACTAAATTAGCGAAGCGATTCCAACTTATTGAAACATGAATTTATATTTGTTGTTAAAATTTACCCTTAATTCTGGCTTAAGTTTATGTATATATCGGTTGAATATACCGTACCGAAAATGTATGTTCCTTAAAATCACTTTCATAACATCCTGTAATTAGAAAGTAAAATTTTTTGCATTCTGTATTATTTATTTATTTAATTAATAAATTAATAAATTAATTACAAACACTAATTTGTTGTATCCTATTTCGAACTTAGTTATTTTTAAACTCAAATCACTGTTTATCATTTAACCATTTAATAACTCTATTGTTTAAGCTATAAGCTTAAAATTTGAGCGAGGCACGAGCGAGAATTTTAATTTGCGAGAGAATAAAATTCATTATTCACGAATCGATTACAATACTTTATTCTCTGACAAAGATTTTATTATAAAAAAGAATTGTGTATTATAAAAAATAAAAACATTTTCTTCAATTAAAACAATAAATCTTTATTGTTTTAATTGATAAATCAAATTTCTTAATGAAAAAACCCTGATGATAAAAAACGCCCTTCTCATACAATCAACCAAGTTCAACTAAACGAAATAAGAGAATTTAAATTAAAATTTGATTTTTGAACAAAACTTATCAAAGCAATGAGTTTTCTGCATAGGATCTTGATGAAACTTTGGCAAATGATACAGGTTCACTTGAAAATGGAAGATCTGGATTCATTTCAAATTTGGACAAAATGGCGGGGGGTCTCCCGAACACCTCTAAGTTTAAATCTTGAATAACTTCTGATTCCGGGCTATGATCTTATTGAAACTGAGTATATAAGGTTTTAGTACTGTTTCCAATATTTCTGCATACCAACTTCCGGTGTGTCACTTCCGGTTAAAAAGTTTTTTTTCAGGTGTTTATCCTTACTGTAGCCTACAATTACCGATCGATTTTCATGAAACGTTGCGAAAAGCTTATAAATAACATGAGAAAGATTTTATCAGCTTTTGGAGCACATTGGATAAAGAGTTGGGGGGTCCACCATACAACAGGTGGTTTTTTCCACAAAGTTTTTAAGTTTGTTGGGAACATAAAACATTCATTCGTCATGAAAAGTCATCATGGCGGCAACCAGTAATGACGTGTGTGGAATTTGCTCTGCTAAAATTGTTAATAAAAATAATGAAAAATACCTTATGTGCAGTGGAAATTGTCAAAAATATTATCATATATCTTGTGAAAATGTTAGTGATTCTAAATATTCTAAAATAACTAGTGATAGTTTAAAAATTTGGTTCTGTGCGTCATGTTTGAAAAATGAAAGAAATACTGAAACTCGATCGCAAAGGAAAAATATTATAAACGGGTCTAACACCGATATTATATTAAACAATCATTCATCACAGGTAAATCCAAAAATTATAAGTGTTAATCAATTAAAAGACGCTGATATTTCTACTAAAATTGACGCCATATTTCATAATATTGAATTCTTAATTCAACAACAATCATCACTATCAAAAAAACTTGATGAAGTTTCAATAGAATATAGAGAAAGAATAATCGATTTGGAACAAAAAATTACTTCAGTTGTTGAGGAAAATGTATTCTTAAAACAAAAATTAGAAGGGACAAACTTTAGGTTAAATTCAATCGAGCAAGATAAAATTATTAACAATATAGAAATTAGTGGAATTGACTCGACTCAAGGTGAAAATTTAACGGAGTTGATCCTCAAAATAAACAAACATGTCAATGGAAATCTTCAAAAAAATCACATAACATCAATTTTTAGGAAAAAGAATAAAAAACAATCTGTAAATGGTTCTCCGGACCCTATAATCATCGTGGTAAATGATTTAAGAGTTAAAGAGGATTTTATTAGAAAATGTCATAAAATTGATCATTTAAGAACCAATGTCCTTAAAAATGATGATATCGTTGTTCGTCCATTGTATGTCAACCACCAACTTACAAAAACTTCACAATTTTTATTATCAAAATCACGAGAAAAAAGAAATGAAAACCCCAATAAAATCAAATATGTTTGGATAAGCAGAGGTAATATTTTGATTCGACGGGCAGATGGCTGTCCAGCCATAAAAATACATAACTTAACACAACTAAATGAACTCATTAAATAATTTAAATTTAACCTCTTGCTTTATTCCAAACATTCAGATTAATCGAAAAACTAAATTTAACAACCTGACATTCTCACATAATTCACTCAAAATTCTTTATTTGAACGCACAATCCATTAGAAATAAGATTGAAAAGCTCAATTTTGTTTTGAAAAATATCAAAACAGAAATTGACATTATCGCAATCACTGAAACCTGGTTAAATGATGATATCAGCTGTTTAAATGTTAGCGGTTTTAATGTGCATGCTTGTAGTCGTCCAACTAGAGATGGTGGTGGTGTGTGTTTTCTGATAAATAATCGAATCTCATATTACAATTTGATCGAAACATATACAGATGATATTTACAGCTACATTTGCATTAATTTAAAAATAAATAATAAATATATGTATGTTCATTTATTTTATAATCCACACACGCAAACACTTGATCATTATAATTCATTCATGAGCCTTTTTCAACCTATTCTAGAAAAGTATTCGGATAAAAAGAATATAATTGTTGGTGATTTTAATATAAATACGAGAGATAAGTCTAAAAATTGGGTAAAAATGTATCAAAAAACACTGAATGAAAACTCGTATTTTATTTACGATGAAAATACAATAACAAGACCTGCAAAGAAGACGACACTGGATCACATTATTAGCAATGATGGAAAATTGGATGCAACGATAAATCATTTAGATTTCTTTTTCTCTGATCATAACATGATTTTATGTGAATTTTTTAATCACGGCATAAAAAAGAAACCGAAAACAAATAAATTCATTACGGAAAAAGTAAAGTTGCAAAGTCTTCGTGATGATATTATTTTAAGGCCCATACAACTTAATGCCAAAGAAAACACTAACACTATGTTTGACAATTTCATTGAGGAATTTGAAAATAGGCGAATTAACCATACTACAAAAAAAGAGGTCACTCTAAAATCGAATCAATCAATCTTAAAACCATGGATCGACGATGAAATGAACAAATTAATTGAATTCAAACACCTCTGGTATCGAAAACTGAAGCATGCAATGAAACGAAATTACTCTGAGTACGATATCAACAAAATTAAGCATGAATATAATTTTTGGAATCAACAATTCATATCCAAACGTCTTAAAAAGAAAAGGGAGTTTATTAATCAGGATTTGTATCAGAACGCTTACAATTCAAAAAATCTCTGGAAAGGTATCAACTGTGCACTCGCCGATGGTGTCCTTAAACCGAAACCAGATATCAATCTCAAAATTAACAATGAGTTGGTAAGTGATAAAAAGTTGGTTGCTGAAGAATTAAATCGTCATTTTGCTGTAGCAGGACAAGCAAACATAAATATTACCACTCCCCTTATTGCATTAAACTCAATTCAAAAGCCGATAGTAAATTCAGACAATCCTTTTGTGCTTCGGCCAACAAACAGATTTGAAGTCTTGGACACAATAAATAACCTGAAAAATACAATTTCAAAAGGCCCTGATGGATGTGATACAAGTCTCTTTAAGGTGTGCGCTGAAAGTCTAGCAGATAACTTCGTTCATCTCATCAATAAATCTTTCGAAGAAGGAGTCTTTCCCGATCTGCTGAAATGTTCCAAAATTGTACCAATATATAAAAAGGGAAGTAAATCAGATGTAAATAATTACCGACCTATCGCTATAACCTCCATTATTTCCAAAATTTTCGAAAGTATCTTCAAGGTGCGTCTTCTTGAATTTATCAGGAACAATAACATCCTTTGTAGAGAGCAATATGGGTTTCGTGAAGCTTCTAATACAACTACTACCTTGTATGATTTATGCACACTAGTTCAAGGAATGAAATTCAAAGACAAAAAGGTGGCTATTATTTTCCTGGATCTTCAAAAAGCCTTCGATTCTGTGGACATCGACACGCTTGTATTAAAATTAATTCAATTAGGAGTTGACGGTGTTGCACTTGGATGGATTAAATCATACCTTTCAAATCGACGCCAATATGTTTGCATCGATAACGTTAAATCTAGCACGCTAAACATAAAATGTGGAGTTCCGCAAGGAAGTATTCTCGGACCACTGCTATTCTTATTGTTCATAAATGACTTTGTCCAATTGAATTTAGGAGGACAACCTTTTTTATTCGCTGATGATGTTGCATTGGTCTACGTTGAATCTGATGAACTTTCAATCCAAACAAAAATTAATTTGGATTTATCTCTTATTTCAAATTGGCTGTTAAACAATAAACTTAACCTGAACGTTAAAAAAACAAAATATTTATTATTTTTCAATAGCAGCTATTCGGATATAGATATATTTTTTGAAGGTGAAAAAGTTGAAGAAGTTGATTCGTTTACTTATCTGGGCATTACTCTCGACAAAAATCTGAGCTTCAATCAACATGCTCTGAACGTTGGGAAAAAATTATCATCGTATACGGGCATCTTTAGAAGAATTTCAAAATATTTGAGTGACAACATTAGACGAATAATATACTACTCTCTCTTTCATAGTCACCTAATTTATGGTATCGCTGTTTGGGGCTCCATAAATAAAACAATAATGGACGATCTGCAAATTGTACAAAACAAAGCAATAAAAAATTTATACGGTCTTCATCCGAGAACAAGCACTAAGTTTATTCACAAAAATTACAACTTTATGACAATCAAGCAAGTCTACAAACAAAATCTGCTCAACATCACACATAATGTCTTAAATCAAAATGTTCACACGAACACAACGTTTTCTCAGAACTCATCTATTCATTCACACTTTACCAGAATAGCGTCCAATCTGCACGTTGAGAAACTCCATCCTGATTCAATTAAATTTATCTCCATCTCCGAATACAATAAACTTCCAAACGAACTTAAGCTACTCAACAAACAAAAATTTAAAAAGTCAGCGACAGCATACATCAAGCAATTAGGTTGTTAATATTAGTAATTCATTTTAAATTATGATTTTCATATTCTGTACATATTTCTATTTCTTGCATTTTCGTGTTATGTAAGTTAAATTATCTATTATTTTATTTTGTTTTTTATTTTTGTTTTTTTTTTTCTCTTTTTTTCGTTGTATTTTTTTTTTCTTTTAACATATTTATTTTCTTTCTTAAGCACTTTGCCGCCGTGCTTTATTGACTTGAATTTTTTCTTTTTTTAAAAATGTTTCTATGTATGTATGTAAAATTGTTAATTTTTAATTATAGTGTAACTTGTATTAAAATCTTGAAATGTCCTGTAATGAGTTGTCTCGCTGGACTAAAATAAAATAAATAAATAAATAAAAATGAATTTTGATGAAACTTTGGAAAAAGACGCAAACATGTATGACAAAGAACTGATTAGTTTTTGAGCGATAGTGAACAAAGTGGTGGGGGGTCCCTGGAGCACCTGTTTTTTTGAAAGCTCTATAACTTCTGTACCTGATAAGCTAATTGGATGAAACTTGGTACATGAGTATGTAATACGGTTTAAAATAGTTCTGCATCCCAACTTCCGGTTTTTCACTTCCGGTAAAAAAAATTTTTTTGTACTTTTTTGAAGTTTTTTCAATGTCTTTATGCACACTACAGCCTACAATAATGAAGTTATTTTGATGAAACTTATGGAATAGGGTTCCAATTAGTGTGAAAAGATAATTATTATGTTTTGGGACACATTGATCAAAGTGTTTTTTAAGTTTGTTGGGAGCATACAGGCTTCATTTATTGATTTATTTTAATGACACTTTAGAAAAAGATGGAGACCTAAGTAACAAAGAACTGATTAGTTTATGGATACTATTGGAATAAGTGGTGGGGGTCCTCCCGAACACCTGTTTAATGTGTCACACTTTTTTCAATGTTTGTTGGGAGCACACAGCATTCGTTCGTGAACGAATTTTGATGACACTTTGGAAAAAGATGCAAACATGTATGGCAAAGAACAAATTAATTTTTGAGCGATAGTGAACAAAGTGGTGGGGGGTCCCTGGAGCACATGTTTTTTTTAAAGCTCTCTAACTTCTGTACCTGATAAGCGAATTGGATGAAACTTGGTACATGAGTATGTAGTACGGTTTACAATGGTTCTGCATCCCAATTTCCGGTTTTTCACTTCCGGTAAAAAAATTTTTCTTTTCCGGTAAAAAACTACAGCCTACAATAATGAAGTGATTATGATGAAACTTATGGAATAGGGTTCCAATAAGTGTGAAAAGATAATTATCATGTTTTAGGACACATTGATCAAAGTGGTGGGGGGTCTACCATACAAATGCCGACTTTTCACACTTTGTTTTTTAAGTTTGTTGGGAGCATACAGACTTCGTTCATTAATTTATTTTAATGACACTTTAGAAAAAGATGGAGACTTAAGTAACAAAGAACTGTTTAGTTTTTGGATAATATTGGAATAAGTGGTGGGGGTCCTCCCGAACACCTGTTTAATGTGTCACACTTTTTTCAATGTTTGTTGGGAGCACACAGCTTACGTTCGTTATCGAATTTTGATGACACTTTGGAAAAAGATGCAAACATGTATGGCAAAGAACTGATTAGTTTTTGAGAGATAGTGAACAAAGTGGTGGGGAGTCCCTGGAGCACCTGTTTTTTTGAAAGATCTATAGCATTCTGTACCTGATAAGCGAATTGGATGAAACTTGGTACATGAGTATGTAGTACGGTTTAAAATAGTTCTGCATCCCGACTTCCGGTTTTTTACTTCCGGTAAAAAAATTTTTTTTGTACTTTTTTGAAGTTTTTTCAGTGTGTTTATGCACACTACAGCCTACAATAATGAAGTGATTATGATGAAATTTATGGAATAGGGTTCCAATTAGTGTAAGAAGATAATTATCATCTTTTAGGACACATTGATCAAAGTGGCGGGGGTCTACCATACAACTGCTGACATTTCACACTTTGTTTTTAAGTTTGTTGGGAGCATACAGACTTCATTCATTAATCAATTCTAATGACACTTTGGAAAAAGATGGAAACTTAAATGACAAGGAACTGATTAGTTTTTGGACAATATTGGAATAAGTGGTACGGGGTCTCCCGAACACCTGTTTACTGTGTCGTCATTTTTCAGCACACAGCATTCGTTCGTGAACCAATTTTGATGACACTTTGGAAAAAAATGCAAACATGTATGGCAAAGAACTGATTAGTTTTTGAGCGATAGTGAACAAAGTGGTAGGGGTGTCCCATACACCTGTTTTTTTGAAAGCTCAATAACATCTATACCTGATAATCGAATTGGATGAAACTTTGTACATAAGCATTTAGTATGATTTACAAAAAATCTGCATCCCAACTTCCGGTTTTTTACTTCCGGTAAAAAAATTTTTTTTAATTGTTGGCAGTTTTTTCAGTATCTTTATGCACACTACAGCCTACAATAATGAAGTGATTATGATAAAACTTATGGAAAGGTTTCAATTAGTGTAAGAAGATAATTATCATCTTTTGGGACACATTGATCAAAGTGGCGGGGGATCTACCATACAACTGCTGACTTTTCACACTTGGTTTTTAAAGTTTGTTGGGAGCATACAGATTTCATTCACTAATCAATTTTAATGGCACTTTGAAAAAAGATAAAGACTTTATTGACAAGGAATTGACTAGTTTTTGGACAATATTGGGATAAGTGGTGGGGTCCTCCCGAACACCTGTTTATTGTTTCAATGTTTGTTGGAAGCATACAACATTCGTTCGTTAAGTAATTTTGATTACACTTTGTAAAAAGATGCAAATATGTATGGCAAGGAACTGATTAGTTTTTTAGCGATAGTGAACAAAGTGGTAGGTGGTCCTCCAAGCACCTGTTATTTTGGAAGCTCAATAACTTCTGTACCTGATAATCGAGTTGGATGAAATTTGGTACATACACATTTAGTACGGTTTACAACAGTTCTGCATCCTAACTTCCACTTTGTCACTTCCGATAAAATTTTTTTTACATTTTCTCGTACAACAGAATTTAAGTTTGTTGGGATACTACTGCCTGCTTTAATATTTTTATTATTAGAACTACGAAGTCCATAATATTGGTTAGCTTTTAATTAAAGTATTTTATGGATAGTAGCTCATTATATATCCAGAACACTATGTTTCCAGAGCTGTGGTGAAGTCAGCCTATGCATCAGCGTCGCAATATTTTTTTTCCTACATTACCCATATCTATAGAGGGATTATAGAACATTTGGCTGTTATAATTTCAAAATCTACAGCAAATATGCTACTTTGGATATCGCTTGTAGTGAAATAATATTTGGCACGTAATTTAATCCAGCTGGTTGAACTTTGGTTTTCACCATTTCGTAGGCTTTTTCAGCTGGATATGAACCTTCAATTCGCATCAAGGTCTTAGGTTTTCCGATTTCCCATTTATATAATACAAAGGTAAGTTTAAATATCTACGGTTACGGAAACTTGTCCATTGCTATGGTAAACTTTAGATTAAAAGCCTTCATTTTGGCGATCTTAGGTTCTTTTGAGATATAAAAATAGGTTATTCCCCATACATTTATAACAAATAACAATATTGCATCGACATGTTTGCATCGATATGTTTGCATTGACATCCATCTAGATTTAACCATCAGTGATGCAGATTAACATTAACAATTTTTGTTTAGTAAAAAATACTCAAAACAATAATATTGAATGATTTATGGTGGTTCGTTAAATCTCGAGATTCTCGACAATTTTTCTCAAGAAATGAGAATCTCGAAAATGTGGAAATATTATTTCTCGAGATTTCGGGAGTTCAAAATTACAATTCTTTTTCGAGAATCTCGAGACCGGCCGTCCAGCACAACCTACAAAATCTAGAAAGCCGCTGGATGGATTTGAAAAATTTTAAATAATAGGTATACTCAATGGAAAGAGACGAAAGGACAATGTATTCGATAGCTGTCCCGGAAGTGTGTCAAAAAATCGTCAAGTGTGTCAAAATAAGGAAATTTGAATATTTTTTGCTTAAAAAACGTTCATTTTAAGTGATTACGAGTAGGAACATTGAATTTAAAGAAATCTTAATGGTCGGGATTGGTATGTGAGACCAAAAACTAGATTGTTGCATTATAAGAAAAAAAAATTTCTCAAGTGTGTCAAAAGAATGATTTTCATTTATGTTTACTTTTCATTATGTTAATTTATGATCTGTTGTAACTTTTCCGGCAACGGCAAAGTTCTAAACAGAGATAAAATAATACTTTCATTTTAACAAAGAGTTTTATGTTTGATATATACATCGCTGCCCAAAGCTAAAAACAATGCCCTCATAAAATGTTTTTGCTGAAAACTGTATTAAAATCCTTTACCCAGAAAGAAGCCTTGTTATCTCAGAGCCTTGAGATTTTAGCCCCTCCATATTTTCATAGATGAAATATGCACAATATGAAACCGGAACTGTTCAGTTTACAAGAAATAAACGCAAAATTATGTGTACAACAATTATGATTAAACACTAAATAGGCCTTTAAATGTCAACCGAAAAAATGATTTGGCTCTTTGGTAATTCTTTTGTCATTATTATCTTTGCCCAAAATGGCCGTGAATAATTTTGGTAGAAGGATGCATATGTGCCATTAAAGCTATGTAGAGGATTTCGAATTTCAAATAGGAATACTTTGAGTACCAGGTAATTGCCCACTTTGATGTTTTACTAAAACTGGGTTTTATCAAAACCCCCAATATTCATAGCCCATTTGATTGACGCCATATGCAAAAATATGAGTTTTGCCGAGTTTTGTTTGCCGAGTTTTGTTTGCTTTCGCAAGTGGACCAGAATATAATTTCCATTACTGGATTGTGTTCCATGAAGATTATGCAAAAAATTTAAAATGCTTTTCTCTATTTTACCTTAATAATAATTTAGCAAACGACACCTTCCTGACCTAAGTTGGGAAAATGTCTTTTTCTTGGTGACCAAACAGAAAGTCAACATACTGATCAAGCAGAAAGTCAACATACTGTCGAAAACACATATTATATAATTCATATTGATATCATGTAGTTCACAATTCCAAGTTGTGAAGAAACTTGCTGTTGATTTTACAATGGGTAGTTCTAGGTCTCTTTTTATGAGCCCATTGTTGAACATGGACAGGTTTTTATTTATATGCCCACAACCCTCTTCAACACTAACACAAGTTGATAATATTGGGTGTGGTCATCGAAAGTCATATTTTTATCGTTTGTGGTAGTGTTGGTTTGACCAATAATTTTCTCATAGAAATATTTCTCATATAGAAATTGGATGGGCTTTGCGTTTCAGTCAGCTTGTTTTCTATTTGATTAGAAAATTCATCCCAAACGACTTTCCTAAAATTGGTATACTGCATGATGCGACCGTACTTGCACTTGGAAATTGATCTTTGAGTGAAGATCATTATTAAGATATGATCTGATGAAAGCGTGGTTTTTGTTTTCCATGCCATAAGTAGTGCCGTAGTAAGCAGTTAGAAATTATTTGCAGTGCCATAGCTACAAATTAGAGTTAGCGAGTGACAAATCAGGAGAACGTCTGCTGTTAGAAGTTATAAGTGTAGGCGGCGATAAGTAAATTTTACAAATTTTTTATAAATATACAACTCACAATATTTTTTGTAAGTTTACCAAAAATATTGTAGATTACAAAAAAAATTATTTGAAAAAACAAAAAATTTATTTGATTTACAAATTATTTTTGGATTTGAAGGAAAAAACTTGTAGTTTTATTAAAAAATTTTTGAGAAAATATCCCAATGGGATATGGGAAGATTGACTTTAATATTCTGAGAAGGATCAGTACCTTATTTTCTAATGTTTTGGATAAAATAATTTTGACATTCAGAAGACCTGATTTAAAACACTTAACAAACGGCTTTACGTAATTAGTAGCTTCCATAAAAACGAGGCGTTTTATGTATAAACTTAATCATCAAATCATTTGAACTAATTTAAGAAAATAATTAAAACCGTATTAATGGCAGATAATACAACATTTTGAGTTTAAACCATCCAACCTTAAGCAACATCTCATCAAAATATAGGACCAGAACTTTCTGAATAATTTCTCATATATACAAATTTCAGATAGTTGATACACAAAAGTAAACAGTAAACAAATTAGTAAACAGTAAACAAATTTATAAATTGACAAATAAATTAATAATTTATTCAGCAATAATTTACAATTTATAATTTATAATTAAAACGTAGATTTAAGCACTTAGTGCATTTGAGGGTGTCTTCCAACAGTCGTAGTATTTATCCCAGTCGCAAACCTTTAAAAAAAATATAAATTCACGCTCAAAACTTTGTTAACAAAAATAAATAAATAAAACTTACATTTAATTGCGGGCTAAACACTGTTCCCGGAGGACATTGTAATAATACAGGCTGACCGTTGGCACAAACATAATATTGTCTGCAGTCACTTTCATGTGGTAATAATACAACTTTTGAATTTTCATTTTCTTCCGTTGGGCATTGATTTGCATTGATCACAAGTATCAATTGGAAGATTGTGAAAATAACTAAACAAATAATTTTATTCATTTTTGTTAAATTTGGTAATTTGTGATTGAGTTTAATTTAAAACTTGTTAACTTCACTTTTTGATATGATTTAGAAATCAATGAAACCTTAATTTATATAGGTGATGAACAAAAAATTAAACGATATGATAACAATGAAATCAAAAAAACCTTAGCAATAAAATGATAAGAAACGAAGTTCCTGTAAACAATTAATTGTCTTATCCATTTATGTTTATTGGCGTGTTTTTTTAAGCTTAATAATATTGTTATGCTATAAAATTTCGGTTGCATGTAAACGGGGAATTTCAATCAAATGTTTATTCTTTGATTCACATAAAAACAAATTAATCACAACTATTTGTATAAAGGCACGATACCTGCATTCTCAAGCATCTAAGAATATACATATATTATGAATCATATTATTTATATGTTACCACTTGTTGCTCTTAAATTGTATTCCACTATATGTATTATAAATTAAATACTACATTGAACAAACATTTTATTATTTTTTCCTGTAATATATTGAAGGCTTGGTGTAAGTATACTTGTGACAGTGCTGAGTCTTATCGTTTAATTAATTCAATTATCCAGAAAATTATTGATTTAAGTTTGCTGGATTTCTTCGAAATGGTTTTCCATAGTAGAGACTAGCACTAGAGAGTATATGTTGCTGGTTTTGAGGTCACTTAAATGATAAATGATGTCTGATTTTGAAAGTGCAGTTAGTATGGTTTTCTTTCTTTATATTTTTGAATTTGCTCACAATGAAGGGTTTGCACGTGTGAGGGTCTTCTCGAGTTCATGATAACTTGATCATAGTAAGCAATGTTATACTACTAATTTTGGTATTTACAGTGATTAAAAGTTTCCTAAGCAATTTATTCGTTTTCATTGGTAAACTAAACGGGCTGAAGATGATTCGCTTAACGATCAGAATTTTGTTCAGGCTTATCATAGGACATTTATTAGCTGGACCGAAACCGGGTGTAATATGGTGTTTTACAACGGGACCTTATCAGAAACTATATATAATTTTCCTATTGAAGTATGGCCTATTTCTCCTGATCTGAGCTGTATTAAATTGTATGAGGAATATAAATGCTGCCGCCCTATTTAATCCTTATCATAGAGAAAATCCTATTTTAACTGATTTTGGAAGACCCTAATAGTAAATGATGGATGATAACTGCATCACGATGAACTTAAGCCAGCTCTATTAGGGAATCCACAGTCGGCCCACAACAGAAATTGTTTTACAGTTCGCTTATTTATCTTAGACTGGTTAAGAACTGGGGCAGTTCTAAAAACTTTGTGCGAACTAAAAAAATCTGTAACTTTATAGTTGCGAATGAGAACTTAAAAGTAATTTAGGCTACTTCATAGTATTTTTTTTTATACAAAGTTAGGCATGTTTAGTGTTATCCATAATAAATTATAGATAAACGTCTCTAAAAAGATCCACGTGGATAGCAAATAACCCTGTACGATCCGTTTGCTTTTAGGACAGCCGCTAAATAATCAATAAGGGATTTCGAGGTATAAACACTTTTTTCCTCCACCTGAAAACATTTCTTCTTTACCCCCAATCCCCATATCCTTAATCAAATGGGTTGGAACATGATGTAATACTTTTACTTAACTTAGATTCTAGCAGTGCCTGTTACAGTTGATTTTCAGCGTCACCTTAGGACATGGTGACGCTGAAAATCAACTGTAACAGGCACAAAGCAAATAAATTATTATTTACGCAAACTGCTGTTTGAAATTTGAATACAATAGTTTTCTGAAGTGTCTGAACTGTTGATGATGGTAATTTTAGAATTAAAAAGGGAAATGTCATCTGGTTATGACTAAATAAAAATTATAAAAAGAGAATAAAAAAAAATATTAGAATTAACTATATGTGTTATTATGGTTTTCCATATTATTCACTGTTTGTGTGCTTTTGTCACTTTTGAATTAAATTGTTACTATAAATCAACCCAGCAAATCGACCCTGCTATTCAATAGTAGCCTTTACATTATTCGTCTGAGCAACAAAAATACACCGACTTTTAATAGGAAAATTGGAAATATGAAACGGGCATTACTCTAATAAGGATATTTTTAAAAGGGATATGCACTACGGTTTCCAAATCATACAACTAAACCTTTACCACTACAGCAGCTGAACTTAATCCACGGAGCCTTTTCCTTCCCCTCTTCAGAAACGGAGAGCAAGTGTCTCGCAGAATCTTGTTCTCGTTTGAACAGCGAACAAGAAAGCATTGTGGTAAAGTGTACGCTTGGCAACCATTCATCGGAAGACTTTATAAATAATCTACCTCCATATGGGTTTCCTGTGTTACATGCAGTCTGATTCTGGTGGGTAGAAAAATTACTGTGATGGAGGGTGAAACTGTTGCGCTAAAATGATGCTTAAATGCTTTAAATCAACCGTCACAACTCTAAAGCTGCTGCGGCAGCATTTCTAGCTCGACACTCAAGCACGAGTGAAGAAATCGTTCTGATTTAAAAACCAGCACATCCTAGAACTCAATATCCGAGCTGAGAACTCTCAAATATAAACTCCCCTATGTGGGGAACAATGGTAAGGTAAGAACTTGAATTTTAATTCAAAATAACTTGAATATATCAACAGTCACCATCAGCCTGAATTCAACCGAAACTCACATTGACGGGTTCCTAGTATGTGGAATAGGATTGCTAGGATACCTCGCCTCTAACATCTGTCTACTGTGGTAACGGAAATCCAGGAAATAGGCAAGAAATTGTTTAAATTCTAATGTAAACCGGGCCCTTTGTAAAGATAACAATAGGAAGCAATCGATGGACTGCGCGCCTAAAGATTTTGTGTTCCGCCTAGCTTTAATCACGTGAGTCCGAAAAAGAATGTCCATCTTTCCAGCACAAACTTTACTCCCACATCTGACTACAATGTTTGTACTCCCTGATGCAACTATGAATGTCTTTATTTAATGGATTACACGGTTCGTTTTACTAAGAATACTTTTACTAATTCATTTAACTACAAATGTTAGGCGTGTTTTATTTGCCAAGTTACACTAACAATTACATGTATCCAATTCCAAAATGTGAAAACTCACAAATTGTTGGTTTTGAAAATCTGGAATAGCGGTTTAGTTCGCGTGTTCATCACCAACTGCGCTCCGTTTCAATTTTTTACATCCATAGGTTGTCAATATGTGGAATTTTATCTATATTTTTTCTAATTCGGCATTTGTGATTTGACATTTGTTGATTGTTTTGATGCTAATAAATATGCAAGTTCATTGAAAAATCTCATGGATCAGGATTTTGACATTTACATTTGTTTTGTTGACATTTACAATTTATATTTTCTGTAAAAATTCTACCAACCTCTAGAAAACAATATGTGTACAAATCCAATTCTTTGATTCGTTTTATTTGAAATCTGTTTTTTGACAGTTCAATACGAATTCCGGTCGGGCAAATAAAACACAGCTGCTAGAAAAACACAGCTATATTAAATATATTACACAGGTCCTTATTTGTTTTAAAGTATTTTTTTTTGCTAATTGATTTAACTAATAATATTTTTATTAGTCCAAAATTTCACAAAATAAAATTTATTTCATGACCCAAAGAATAAACAGTCTGGGAACACGTGTATAGTAATTAGATTTACATATCATTAGTGTTTTCACCGGGACACCCAAACAAAAAAACTCGACTTATCTCCCGTAATAATAATCGAAAACTTAACTTTTACAAAAATGTCCAACGCTTATATAGAATTACTTCGGTCTGAAAGACCTAAGTATTACATTCATGAGCTAAAAGTGAAATTCTTACCCGCACTTTTTTGGCATTTCTCGACGATTTATTGCGACTCTAAACAAGCTTTTAAAAAAAGTTACTATCAATTATTAAAAAAAATTGTTTGTTTTTATTTATTGATAAACAAATATTATTTTCAAGCTTCGCAATACTATTTTCAAGAAGCGCAATAAATCGTTTTGTGAACTTCCTTTCCATTTTTCTAAAATGTAGATACACGCAAATGCTTTGTAGCCGACACGACGTTATATTGGCTATTTAGTTAGAGATAATCGCCCAAAACAAAAGAAAAAACAAAATTTGGGATGTGTAAGATTTTTTTTTCCCGATAGATTGTATTACTTCACACAATTTAAAATTCTGGTGAAGTAAAAATTACGGATAGACAAAAGGAAATCCTGGAGACTCTTTTGTAAAAATATTGAGAAAGAAATGGAAGTTTCGGGCTCAGAACTACTTACGCAACCAACCGAACAGTATACCAGGCTATCTGGTTAAATCGTATGATAGTTGGACTACTTCTAATATTTTCAACTATCCAACTATTCACACCCTTTTACCCACGCTCCTGCATAACCTCGGCTACTGCGGGAAGCGTCAGACCACAGGTAAGTGTGAATTCCTAAAGAATCGAATTATTTAGTCAAAGATTCTTTTGGCAATGGCATAATTTTAACCACCTTCTGAACTACAAAATACATCCCAGCTGTCCATAAATTCGCTCAAAACAATTTTGACGGCCTGCGAATTGAGATGTCTCATACACCTGGCCAATGACCCGAAGTGAACGTAGTTTGCATTCTCATAGCGAGGAAAACCTCTCACTGAAATTCCCACGACATAAAACCCATCAGCCTATCATTTTTCTTCTAAATATACTAAGGAAAGACCGAGAGACGTTTATCTTCGTCGATGAATTGACCAAAACAATATGTCCACAGCACAACATGCATATGTTAAAGTTTAATCCGTGAAAACGGCTCTACACTTCTCTACACAACATCGAACATTTTTAGGAGTTATAAAAGGAATATATTCACTGCTTTCTGGAATATCAAGGGAGCGTTTAATGGTTTAGGTAATACGTTCAACGTATTACCTAAAGGTATCACAGATAAACTAATGGAACTGTATGCGTACAGGAATTTTTTGTAGAAATCAACTAGAGATATCAACTATGGACAGCCAAGCTGCATTGAAGTCACTAGATGCAGTAGCAATGACGTCAAAAGTGACGCTAGGCTGCAAACTCTTTGACATGAGAAATTTAAAATTAGGGAAATTTTTAACTTCATCAGAAGCTCCAAATAGTTGTATCACAACGGACTTACTTTGATCTGAATATGTCGTCCTGACCTTGTGTTGTGGCCACCAATATTTGTATTTTTTTGTTGTTGCCAATAATACAGCTACAGTTGGAAATGATAACACATTGCAAAACGTAGTAATCTAGCTAGGCAGTGGCTACGATCCTTTCTGTGAGAAATTTGAATTAGTCATACATGGATGACAGATGTAATTTTCTCTTTTTTTCTTAATTTTATCTGTGTGCTTAATTACTTGTTAATTATTGTATCATATGTTATTTATTTATGGTAATTCAGTATGGTAATCACCTATTTATTAATGTAGAGAATTAACACAAAACAGATGTGTACCTAGAACATTTAAAACCGCAATACCCAATACCGAAATACAGGTATACCATGGTGTTTTCCGGTATACCGGTATACCAGTTTATCAACACCGGTATATTTTGGTATTAGCTTTGTATCCAAATCGTTTTTAAACATAACCTATACTTGTTACGAAGCGGTTGTCCCTGAATTACTTTCTAGTATCTGCGTTGAAATTTAATCTTTCCGATCAGATGCTGGTTATGCAAACACTTATTGTTCATTCTATCCATAATAGAACGAAAAGTTCGTCCGAACGATAGGATGTTATATCCAAAAGTTATGAGTATTTAACTAGCACGTGAAGAAAAAGTTTGTGGAAGTATTCCAAGTAACGCTAGTTATAGAACAATTATGGATAAATTAAAAGTGAATTTACATACGTTATTCGTTTTTTTTCTTAGTGGTAATTTGCGGCATTGAAAAGGAAAAATTATTATAAAAGCCATAACCCTTAATTTTATTTGTTTGATCGATTATAAATTCTTACGTTCATTAGTTTTGTTAGAGTCGTCGGAGTCCCTTTTCTTTGCACCTTTGCGTTAGTCCCCCTTTTTAAACTTATTGCGTGAATTTCAGTATTAGTAGAGAGTTGAGGATAAAATTCACCAAGCCCACAAACTGCTCTGGCCGGAACCCACTTAAGGCTTATGTAACCTCAGGGTGACAGGATTGCTTGTGGTAATCCAGACCTCTAACAGCCGCTCGTTACAAAATTCAACTACCAAATTTTAATTTCAGATTGATATTTATGTTATACGTATATTATTTATTTACGAGTTTGCGTGGATACACCTTTAATTAATTCAGTTTCGGGCCTACTATTTTAATTAAAAAATTAGAATATTAAAACGAAATGCATCTGAATTTTTAGTCAACATAAACTTTAAAAAGACGAAGCAGAAATCAATCATATGCGTTAAATCATTTGTTGTGAAGAGAAGTCAATAGATTGTCATGGTGTTGGCTATCTTCTCCTGTTGCTGAAATAAGACGAAAATGTTATTTTAGAAAAATTATTACTTAGTTTAAGAACAAGGTTTTCCGAAGATTTCTAGAAATTCATATTCAAAGTAATTTTGAAATGAAATTGCAACAGAACAGCTCACTCGACAAATTTTATTTAGATGGCGCTGATTAAAATGCGAAATGTAGTAGCAATTACAAAATTTGTCATAACATCCAGCTAGTAGTAGTATATTCTTCGTAAATATTTTTATAAAAATTTCACGCAGTTAATACAGCAATAAACAAAAACTATATTATAAATCGATAGCCAATAGTCGTAATAAAAACGATAATAAAAAAAGATAGTCTGATAAGAATAGTTTTTCTCTAGAAAACAATTAATAATTTTTTGTTTGATTAATAAATATTTTACACTTATAAACACGTGATCAATCACAATCTATCCCATATATAAATTTCAGTCAACCCTTTTATCTAAATCAAAGTAAAAAGTTCACTAAGATAAGTTCCAACTATTATTAGATCGATCGCAATCTAGAACTATATCAAACATGTATAAAATTAATGTAATTACAATTGTCACAATATTTTATATTATTTGTGTATGTAATTCATTGCCGCTAGATCCACGTTGTCCATTAGATGAAGATGAAAACTCTATTGTTGTATTATTACCAAATCCAAATGATTGTACAAAATTTTATTCCTGCGTTCATGGAAGTTTAGTTGAGCTAAAATGTCAGCCAGGATTATTATTCAATCCGGAACTCAGTGTAAGTTAAAAGCTTTTGAGAAATTTGGATCGAAGTGATTAACGTGTTTTTTTTTAAATATAGGTTTGTGATCGACCAGAGAATGTGAAGTGTGAAGCAGATCAACCGGATCAACAGATCTAAAATATAAATGTTGTGACTCTAAACTTAATAAAAATGTATTTATATATTTATCGATCTTAATACAAATAAAACATTTTGTGTGCAAAACTGTAATTCAATGTTTAATTTATACAGGGTGGCGCGAAATTTATTTAATTTAATGACAAGACAAGATTAAAGTTAAATTGTGCTCGAATGGGTTAACCGATTTTAGTAGTTTTTTATTGTTTGACCAAAACCACATATATTCATCAAAGCCTGATTGATTGACATACAATACACAATAAACATTGCCATATGCCAAAAATAGTGTTTTTGACAAAATTTTTTTGAATTTTTTGTATATGGAGTTTTATTTGTCCAGATAACGTTACATATTTTTTTGATTTTTTTTTATATTGAGTTTTAATTTCAAGATGGCCGGCCCTACAAGTTCACAATTTTTTCTGTGCTAAAGAAACAAGCTGGCATACAATATTGGGGATTTTGGTTTGACAGGAATTATTGAGGCTTTTTAAAATTATTACACTGACAAAACATTTTTATTGTTATATGATTTTTTTTTATTTCAATTTTTCAAATATGGCGATTTAAAAAAGTGCCGTTATTTCGTTTTATTATATTTTAAAGATTTATCCTTTCCCAAAAAAATAATTAGGTTACAAATGTAACAAGCGTTTTTTTCACGGGCCTTTGAGTTTATTATTAGTTTAAAATATTTTGTACGCGATTTGCTAAAAACAAGTTAACCGATTCTATTGAACTTTTTTTGTTTAAAAGGCATTTTAAAAGGATTTTTGTGGGCAATTAAACTCAAGTAACTAAGGAATTAATTTGAATTTTTCCAATTCAAAGGTATGGTTGGAAATATCTCAGAAAAAAACTATGGTTTTCTCTTTTACGTGTTTCGGTTGGGATTCGAACTCGTAACCTCATCAGAGCCAACACAACGAGTTCAATTCCTTTGGTAGACACGTTTAACCACTACGCCACACAGTGGGATTTTTTGTGCAATAAGTAATTTTTTCGACACGTAAAATTTAAAAATGTAATGATGTAGTTTTGTAGAAAATTGATTCAGTATGAAGAATCCATAAATTGTATCCCAAAAAAAAGTTTATTTGTCTTTGAAATAATGAAGTAAAGTCACATGTAAATTTTGGTCCAAAATATTGAAAATTGTTTACGCATTTCTATAGTGTTTGTACGTAAGATAACTTTATTGCTCTAATTTAAATAGTGATTATTTTCAAATATAGCCTTTTCTGCGTATTTAAAAAAAAATTATAAAGTTCGCTCATATGGTTTAAAAGATATGATAGAATAAAAATTGTTCTATAATGTGCCGTGATTGCAAACTTCCTTGGAAGAAAAAAAAGGTTGCTCGGTCGTGCTAGGTGCTCCCGCTATAATAAAATGAAAGGTAAGACTCCATACTATCAATTAAAAAAAAAAAAGTTTAAATAATTAATAATCTTTTATAAAATCATAAAATTTATAAAATCATAAAATCATAAAATTTTGGGTTCTATGGGCGGTGGGTAGTGGGCGTGCCCAATTTTTATGAAACTTTATTTTATTCTTAATTGAGGTAATAAAAGGCTCTGTGCCAAATTTCAAAAACTTTGGGCATAAAAATAAATTTTGGGTTCTATGGGCGGTGGGTAGTGGGCGTGACCAATTTTGATGAAACTTTATATTTTTCTTAATTGAGCTAACCAAAGGCTCAGAGCAAAATTTCAACATTCTACGAGCACTCCTTATATTTTTTGCCAAACATTATATGAACAAATCCCACTGTGCGCCACCAAGGCGACGATATTTCTAAGTTGAAAATTCATCATCAGTTATCTTACTTAAGTTGAATTTCTCAATCGTTAGACATTTATTATGGAAATTTTATTCATTTTGAATGAAGATTTGCATTGAATTTTCTTGACAGTACTATTGTGTGAAATCATAGAATGTGTAATATTTCTATTATAGTCAACATTCTAAGTCACGAGCGTTTTAAAAGGTTTGAAGGGTAAATAATGCTCAGTAATAAAAATTACACTGAAATTATGTTTGCCTATTTACATTAAACTTTTCAGTTTTAATTGTGAGGGATAGAAAAATGGTACTGTTTGAAAAATTAAAATAAAAAAACCATCTAAAAATATAAGTATTTTTTGTCAACGTAATTTTTTTATTTTTATGAAGCCTCCTCGTTCCAACCAAAAAAAATTTATTCAAATCACCCATTCGAGCACAATTTAACTTTAATATTTGCTTGTCACTAAATTTTTTAACAAATTTCGAGCCACCCTATGTGATGTGTCAAAAACTTGTGAAAAAAATATGACAATTTTTTAATTTTCAGTTTCAATTTAAAGTTTCAAGGAAATAGAAAAGGTCGAGTTCAAATTTCTTATTCTATCGGCGTCTTGATTCGGTTTCCATCTACTATTTTTGAAGGTATATACTCAGATAATATATGATATGATTTTGCGTCATAGCCGACTATAATGTTCAAGTTATCTTTGGAAATTCGACCACGTTCTTTGATGTTGTCTTGTGACAATTTTCTACAACTAATTTTGAAAATTCTGGAGTTGTAACAGACATTTTAGCTAGTTGTGTAGAATATTTTTGTATCAATGATTTATGGTTTTCGGCTTACAATTTAACCATCGAATAATAAGTAGATTGAGAAAACATATTTATCGAATTGAGAGCATAACCAATTCGTGCAGTAGAGCCATAAATTTTAATAATTGAATTATTTATTATTATTTTGACACGAATTAATTATACTCGTTAAAATTATATTCAAAAACATTTAGGAAATTTAATTTACACTGTTAAATTTAGTACGTTAATAATGAAAAAAGAAAATTAGGAAAAGTATACATTTAGGGTCACCTTCAATTTTAACCCATATTCGCCTGAAGCAAGAAACATCTGCTTTGTTAAGAATTAGAATTTCAGTGTAGTAAATTTGAATAGAATTTCAAATTCAGCTCTTGTGTGGAAAAAAAACTGCAGTGGCTAAAAGAGTCATTTGAATTTTTCAATTCAAAAAGATATTTAAAATTCTCTTAATAAACCTTTCAGTTCATCCAAGAGAAGCTATTCTTCTTGTGTTTCGAGTGGAATTCAAAATAATATGAATCAGTTATCGAGGTTATATCTTAGTAGTACTATCGGAAGAGCTTAAATTAGTCGCAATATCATAGTGTGAGAGGGCAATATACCTACGATTTGGAGAATGTCTTCAGGAGTTTTTGTCTGCTTTGAATCGCAATTATGGGGTAATGACCACAAACGAACAAAATATAGAGTTGAGTTAAAGAATCGCTACCTTCGAGTTGGAGAAAGTCTTCAGGAGTTTTCGTCTGCAGATAAGAGTTTGGTACATATGGCACATGGAAATGCATCTCCAGGTTGCCTGAAAAGAATCAAGATAGATGCGTTCATCGATAGTAGTAAAGATTTTAAGACACGTAACACTGATGCCAGCAATGATGGTATAGGAGTGTTATCTCAAGAAATTAATGGGCAAGAGAAGGTAATAGCTTATTACTCGAAGATACTGTCCTAACCTGTAAAGAATTTTTGGTTATAGTGAAATATATAAAACAATTCCACCAATATTTGCAGGGTCAAAAATTCTATTTAAAAACTGTTCTGGAGCATTGAGGTAGCTACTACGATTAAAGAACCCGAAGGAACATTTGGCACGATGGATTTTACGCCAACAGGCTTATGATTTCGACATTGAACATCAAAGCGGAAGTGCACATGGAAATGCTGATTGTCAAGAAGCCCATGCCAGGCTGAATACAAGCATTGTAATCGGGCGGAGAATAAGGCAAACAATTTTGTGGAGAGTAAGGAAAACAAGCCTGAAAATAGTAAAGAAGAAGCAATTGGAAGAGCTTTACTTTGCACCAATAATTAAATTCAAGGAAAAGGGAGAAAAACCTACATGGGGTGCAATAGCCGATAAAAGTCAAACCTTTAAGGTATATTGGGCACAGTGCGACATCCTCTGTATTGAAGATGGATGCTTGAAAAGAAGTTGGGAAAGTCCTGACGGTACAGTTACGGAATCAATGATAGTAGTACCAAAAATAAGAGTACCACAAGTATTAAAGGAATAGCATTAGGGAACCAGTGGTGGTCACCTGGGTATTAACAAAACCATTGCTAAAGTACGACGTAGATTTTATTGGTGGAGACGACAGGAGGACGTCAATCGGAAGTGGAATGGTGTCAAGCATATGATCAATGTGTGACTGCAAACGGACCTGCACGAAAAAGTCGTGGTAATATGAGGCAGTATAATGGGGTAGCACCATTCGAGAGAATTGCAATGGAAGAAGCTAGACTATTTCCGACTACCGATAAGAACAACAAATATGTGCTACTCATAATGAATTATTTTATCAAGTGGTCAGAGGTTTGTGCAATACCAAATCAGGAAGCAACAACCATCGCTAAAACAGTTGTAAGCAATTGGATAAGTTGCTACGGAGTACTGATGGAAATTCATACAGATTGAGGAAGAAATTTTGAATCTACCTTATTTCAAGAAATCTGTTAGATACTTGGAATAAATAAAAATAGAACAACTGCGTTACATCCGCCAATCAGTTGGCATAGTGGGCATTTAATGCTACTCTGGAGAAATACCTAACAAAAGTAGTAAAAAAGAATCAACGTTATTGGGACCGTCATATTCTGTTATTCCTGATGGCTTATACATCAACAGTGCATGATACAACCAAAACGACACCAGCTACAACTATTTTTAGAAATAATTAAAGGCTAACTGGTGATCTGAAGTTTGGGATTAGTCCATCCTCAACATTATGTATACAAGATTATGCAAAAAAAAGTACAAAAAGAACTTGAAGAGGTACACATGTTTGTCAGACAGATATCCAGTAATCGAATGAAGGTTCGGTATGACATTTGCGCAAACAACAAAGGTTTTGAGGAAGGACAACTAGTGTAGCCAAATAATCTACATCGGAGAAACGAATTGTCTTCAAAACTACACACATCTTGGGAAGGACCTTATTCAATCATAACAAAAATAAACGAGGTCGTTTATCAGATAAAGAAAGGTCAACGAGCGAAACTGAAACAAAAGTCGTGCATCTAGAAAAATTTGCACTACTCAAAGTAGAAGATTTAGATTCTGTTCGAGGTCAACAGATATAAGTGGGGGAGAATTTGACGATTAGAGAGTACGATAGAATACAACTCAATAGAACATCGTTCTAAAACACACTCTTTAATGAAACTATTTTCCCTAAATAATATAAAGACAACGGAACGAAGATAACAAAAACAAAGTAATATTTAACCGGAAATATTTTTTTTTTTTTTTATCCTAAGTTAGACATGTTTAGTGTTAATTTAAATAAATTATAAATTAACGTCTCTGAATATCCGAAGATACCATGCCAACTGTGGATTGTGGAAATGGATTATGTTTCTTTAAGAAATTGGTGGACATGGACTTTAAAAAGTTGGGGATTAAAATAATCAGGGAAAACCCATAAGGGCAAGGAATTCCAAAGATAAGAAACACGGTTGAAAAAATCACGTTGAAATGCGACAGTTCTACATTTTGTTATTTGAACGGTGAATGGGTGGGCCATGACTGATGCTCTGGTTGAACGAGAAAAATAGCGGGTTTGGGTAGTATGGATTTGATCTCTTCTGAAGAGTACTCATTCATAATGTATTTGTAAAATATCGTCAAATCAGCGACATTTCTTCTATGCTGTAACGAATCAAGCTCGTTTGTAAGATTTGAATTGCCGATCAATTTAATTGCTTTCCGTTGCACAGTGACTAGACATTTTAAAGAGGTTGGGTATGCACCACCCCAGATGTGAGAGCAGTACTCCATGCAGGGGCGAATAAATGATTTAAATATCAAAAGAAGCTGTTCGCTATTGAAAAACTTACGACAACGCCCTAGATATCCTAACTTTTGAGCCGCGCTCTTAGCAAGATTGAAAATGAGAGTATTATCCATTTCATATCATTTTCAACCTCAACCCCCAAAAGTTTGAGATTCATTTTCTTCTAGATCGTTAAAACCAAATTTTAATGGAAAAGGGTTAGATGTAGATGATCTTGTAAAGTGGCAAAACTGTGTTTTACTTGCATTGAATTCTACACTGTTTGTATGACCCCATTCTAAAATTGTTTTAAGATCAGAGTTTAAGGAATCCGTCACATTAGATCTATGGTTATTAATAACATCAGATGCCCGTTGCCTTTGTGTTTCATGGGATACATGTAGCGTACTATCAACGGCGATTTGTTTATTAATAAGAATAGAAAATAAAAACCGCTTAAAGTAGGTAAATAAACAAATTAAAAATAGACCTCCTACCTGTAACCTCACAAATGTAAAACTTTGTTGATCGTGTTATTATGTTTTTATTGATAAAGGTTGTTTTCTAAAATTTTGTAGAAATATCGCGATTTGTTTGTGTAGTACTTATAAGAGTTTGTGTTAGAGGATAGAGTTAGAATAAATTAGTTAGTATAAGCAGTGATATAAACGAGTTAAAAATTAGCGGTGTCACAAGTTCGTCAAGTTAAATAAAATAATTGTAAGAGAAGTTATTATAAGTGTAGACTTATTATAAGTGAAGAATTATTCTGAATACAAGAACATTTAAGGGGAATACTAGTAGGGGAAATATTTTTATATGAAATAAAATCTTGAACGAATAAAAATCATAACGTATAGAAAATCTATTGTTTTAATTTCCTAATCATAGTGATCGAACCAAATATTAGTAAATCGGCCAAGAATCTTTACAATATGGTCCGATAACTTTAGCATTGATGCATTAATTTCTTATCGAAAAACACAATAGCCTACAAGATATCTAAGATGCATCACGTTTTTGAAGGGAATACTCCTTTAGGTGCGTTGTGCGATTTTGCATGGGGAAACATTTTTATATTCGAGTTGTCATCACGCATATGTTCTTAAATGTAAAATATCTCTATCCGTTCGTAACGTTTCAAGTTGCAATATGGATATCGCGGCCGACTGAGTTTCTATAGGTCGAGATTTCAATTCCTAGAGTGGGACATTTTTTTGTTGTTTTTTTGTTAAGTTTTATCAAATACCATTAAAATTATTCGTTTTTTTATTCATGAATTCATAAAAATCATAAAATTTTAAAAAATTGAGCGATTATGCAGTTTTTAAAGTTACTGCTACTGTCGTTTTCGGTTTCGTTCAAATTATTATCATTTCGATATTAACAAGAAAATTAATTATTTTTTTGGGCAGGCAGGCTAAAAATAATAAAAGATTGGTTTTCTCATCATTGTGAAATAAAATAAGGAAAATAAAAACTACTATGTTTCTCTTTCAATATGAGTTGACATATTCATCACAAAAGATTGATTTAGAAGATGGATGGATTTTGAAGTTTAAGGCTGTGGACAATTTACGTTATTTAAATTTATCGATAGTGTAGTTTTTAAGGTTATTGCTATTGCCTTTTAGCACAGTGTAACGTCAATACTAAGTAAAATTTAGAATGCATTCAGGGGATTTTTACGACATCTCAATATTTTCTTCAGTTTTTTTACACTATTTGCTGTTGTTTTCGTTTTTCATTTTTTTTATTTTCTGTTGGTGATTGTTGTACTATTTTTGAAGTGAAAACTTCTTTACGCCAAATAAATATTAAAAAAGAATGAGATAAATTGTAACCATTTGTTATTTTCTTATTTCTTATTCTCATTTTCTTGATTAATAATTTGTTTTTTTCTTTGTTATTGAATTTGATTTTTTTTTCGATTTAAGAGTGGTATAGTAAGTAAAGATATTGTTGTATTTTTAAGTAAAATAAAAAAATTTGTGTTTGTCATATTTGATTTGTGTGGTTCTCTTTATACTTTTTAATAAAGAAAACGCAATTGATAGTACGAATAACCTAAGTATTGTTGAAATTAATGATAATATATTATAAATAATTCTACTCTCGTTCTCTTGATTCATATTTTGGCTTTTTCTTTTTGATTGAATTTGATGTTTTTCTCAGTTAATAACAGTCTGGAAGTGTGGTAATATGAGAAGAGATTTTGTTGTATTTAGACAATAAAAACATAGCTATTTTACAGTTTTGAGTTTTCACTTCTGTCGGCAGTCCTCAAGGCTGCCTTTTCTCTAACTATAAGTTGTTAAGTGATAACAGAGACTGCACTTTGTTCCTGGTCAATAAATTAATAATTCTTATTAGACCATATTTATAATCTTAATCTTCAATAGATACATAACCTTATAACACCATAAGTAAACTTCAATTGTATTAAAATTATAAAACAATTTTAACTACTCCAAAATTATTAAAATTCCCTCTTCTTAATTTGGACACCAAATAAACAACATCAAATAAATTTATAATAAATTAAAATATGCATTGAATAAACGGCCGTTTTTTACTGTTTGGGGTTAATTCTTAAACATAACAGTTGGTCCTTTCAGCCGGACAATCAAATTTATCAGCAATCTGTTACGGTGTTCGTATCGGTATTCTATTTAGAAAAAAATAAAAAAAGCTACTGTATAGATATTTTAAATTTTCAAAAGAGCTAAATTTGTTTTTTAAATTTTTATTATTAAGTATAATATTTTTAATAATTTAACAATATTTAAAACAGTAATAATAATATTAATAATAGAGTTAATAATTTTATCAGCATTATAAATTTAATTTGAAAAATTAAATATTAATGTATTTATATTATTGCTTTTGTAAGAACCTTATACATCATGAGAATTGAACACAAGTTCAAACGTTAAACATAATTTTACAGTGAGAAAATCAAATAAATAATAATAATAAATAAATAAATAATAATAATAAATAAATAAATAATAATAATAATAATAAGAATAATAAATAAATTTACAGTTTTGTTTGATTTTACATACTTTTATTATTTAAAAATTAAATACTATTAAATTAAATTATTAATAAAAAGTCAGTTCTCTTAAACACATAGGAATTTTTCATAAAATTAGATTAAATAGTAGATTTTTCTTCTCTCCATTATGTAGTGTATTTAAAGGTCACTATTTACGAAACATTAGCTAATACTTTTAACAACACTTACACATCACCTTACTTACAATCCGATAAATTAACAAAGACAAGAAACAACTTATTCACTTTACAGTATTGGACTTTATTTATTTATTCTTACAATTTAACTGGTTGACCATTTAAATACAACTAAATTAATTTAATCTATTTTACAATAAAATGAATTCTTTTTATGATTATAAAAACGGTAATCAAAAATGTACGACGCATCAGATGGTAAGGATCTTAACTTCACTTAATTTTTGTAGTATGAAATAAATGGCAAAAGCCAGATTTACATTGCATTCAACTAATTAATTATTTTCTCATTTAAATACTTCAACTTTCCTCCTTTTAAATTTATACCCGATGCATAAAAGATATCTACTTATTACTATGAACCTATACATACATGAATAAAATAATAACGACTTTTTTAATTACGGAGTCGATCAGGAAATCTTCTGATTCTTTTTGATCTCCTTAACTCTAATTGCGGACTCCCTTTTCTTTTGCTTGGGTGTCCGTTCTCTATCGCTATTCTATGTTTTACGGTTAGCTTTCGTAGATTTGAATCATCAATTTTGATTGGATCTAACATATGATCGACTGCAGGATGATATTTATCTGCTAATTGTGATTTACGTATTTGGTTCATATGTACCGTTCCATTATAATCATTAATTTTAATTAAATACAAAAACGCATTTAATCTTCTTACTACTCTAGCAGGTACCCATTTAATGAAGTTTTTGAAATGATTTCTGTAGAAGATCTTTTCTCCTAAAAAATATTGGATATTGCTATTTTTAATTCAATGAATTATTTGTGATATTACATCACTCCGATGGAAATAATCCCATCATGAATAATAAGACTGAATCTAACAAAATATGGTGTGCAATTTATAAAATTTTTTTGTTATCCACAAAATTGTCGATCGATCTAGTTTCGAACCGATAAGAACTTTTTATTACACTTTAAAAAAGTATATCATTCTCATCAGGGCTAGCCGACTAGATACACTACCAAAAAAATTTTTCGCTATATAAACCTAAAATAGGTCACTACTCTAGCGAAGTATAAGAAACCAAAAAACTTTCATAAACATATGTTTATTAGATTCAGGTTTAGTCAATTTGTTTCTCTAGTTGTTATACTCTAACCAAGTTAGAATTGGATAACAAACTTATATCGGTAAGAAAAAGATGACCATCTTCACTTGTGTCTATCGACACATTATCTACAATTAATTCAATGTATTATTTGTGATATTACATCACTCCGATGGAAATAATCCCATCATGAATAATAAGACTGAATCTAACAAAATATGGTGTGCAATGTATGAAATTTTTTTGCTATCCACAAAATTGTCGATCGATCTAGTTTCGAACCGATAAGAACTTTTTATTACACTTTAAAAACACTTACACTTTGTTATCCAGTTCTAACTTGGTTAGAGTATAACAACAATAGTGATCAACTAGAGAAACAAATTGACTAAACCTGAATCTAATAAACATATGTTTATGAAAGTTTTTTGGTTTCTTATACTTCGCTAGAGTAGTGACCTATTTTAGGTTTATATAGCGAAAAATTTTTTTGGCAGTGTATCTAGTCGGCTACAGTGTTGCCACTTTAACTACTATAGTAGTAGATTTACTACTATTTGACTTCAAAATTATCTACTTCGGACTTTTTTTAAAAAAGCCATATCTACTACTATTTTATACATTTCAACAAATCTGCTTCTGTTTTAAAATTCCTATTCCAAGGAATTTTTGAACCGCACCAAGATCTTTTAAATTTTGCAAATCAGATCTTGAAACTAAAAAACTCAAGTTAATGATCAAAATTTAGTAACAAAAATTTTTCATATTAGTTTTATTAAATCATTTATTTTGTTCTTAAAAAAAAATTTAAAAAATTTATTATATCTTTTTCTAACTTTGAATTTTTTAAGATCTTAAGATTATTTTGTAAAACAAGTCAGAAATAATGTGATGGTAAATATTACAAATTGGAAATAAATGTTGTTCTGTTGATATTTTTCTACCATTTTAGCCAAAATTTCTCCTACTACTATTTTTTCGGAAAATATACTACTATTTGATGTTCGGGAAGTGGCAACACTGGTCGGCTAGCCCTGATGAGATGATATACTTTTTTAAAGTGTAATAAAAAGTTCTTATCGGTTCGAAACTAGATCGATCGACAATTTTGTGGATAGCAAAAAAATTTCATAAATTGTACACCATATTTTGTTAGATTCAGTCTTATTATTATTTTTATTTCTACTAACAAAATTTTTTAATCTATAATTTTTCCTAATTCTATGGCACCTATTTAAGTCCTCCGAATTTTCTAAATTGAATTCGTTATTATTTTATTTTAAATTATCTAGTAATATTCTAGGTTTAAAAGAAAAAATCAATTCTGCTGGAGATCTCAACGTTGACCTACTCGGTGATTGAAAAGAAATTCTGTTGATTGAAAAGAAATTCTTCAACGGTGTCTTTGATATCGCCATTACCTTTTTCCATTATAAATTTTTTCAAAACATTTTGCACGGTTCGAACATTTCGCTCAGCCAGTCCATTGCTTTGTGGAAAGTATTAGGGAGATTTTAAAAGCTCAATATTTAAACAGTTGCAAAATTGTTTAAGAATTCAAACGAATTGAATGGTGGGTCATTATCGGATGCTATTTAACATCGGCAGCTGTAGTTCGTTTCATTATAATGACATCACAATATTTGGTTTTGGAATCAATAACGATTAAAAATGTAAAACTCGAAAAGAAAAAAAATCTACATAGATTCCTTCAAGTGGGACTGAAAGTGTTTGTTGACACACGCTGCATTCTTTTAAAAATGTTTCTATTGACTGGTCAATTTTTTCCCACCATACATGGGACCTAGCCATAATTTTCATCTTCACCATGTCTATGTGATTCATACTATGCATATGTTTAAGGAAACGTTCTTGGAGGCTTGGTGGAATAACAACCCGATCTCCGTAGAACAAACAGTTTTTTCCGCATTTAAAATATGTCTCTTATTATAATACGGTTTTAAATTAGATCGTATATTTGAAGGCCAATCAGTTTGAACATACTTCTGCTGAACCTGACTTAGAATTCAATCTTTGGTTGTTTCTTAACTAATCTCTATCAAATTTAAAGGCACTTCATTATCAGGCAACTCAATAAAATTTATAAAACTACACGATTCAATTTTGGTTGCTTCAGCTAATGGAAATCTAGATAAGGCATCTGCATTACCCATTTTGGAACCTGGACGATATTCTAATTGAAAATCATACATTGAAAGTAATACACCCCACCTCTGCAGTCTTGCAGCTGCTACCCCTGCAGTTCCCTGTCCAGGCTTGTTAGGCTGTCCAAATTTCTTTTAAAGCTTGGTGGTCTGTATATATAGTAAAATACTGACCGTAGATATATTTGTGAAAACGTTTTACAGCAAAGGCAATGGCTAGTGCTTCCTTATGATGTTGGGAATAATTTTTTTCAGTTGGAGAGAGAGTACAGGACGTAAATAAGACAGGCCTTTCCTCACCATTTACTAGATGAGACATGACCGCTCCCACTCCATAGGGACTAGCATCAGATGCAATAACTATTGGCTTCGCAGGATCATATAGTTCTAGAAGACTATTTTTTACTATAAGTGACTTTGTATTTTCAAATGACCTCCTGACAAACATCATTCCATTCATATTTTATGACTTTCCCTAGTATACTAAATACGACTGTAATTGTTGAATGTTTGAGGGCGCTGGTGCTTGAACTATTGCCTTGACTTTATCCTCATTTGGACGAATCCCATCTTGCAATAAAGTATGACCTAGATATTAGACCGATGTTTCAAAAAATTTGCACTTTTTAAAATTAATTTTACATTAAATTTATTAAGTCGTTCGAGCACTTCTCTAAGATTCCTTTTACACTCGTCTAATGTCTTGCCTCCAACCAGTATATCATCCAGGTAACACAATATGTTAGGAATATCCAACAAAATTTGATCCATAATCGACTGGAAAGTTGGTGGAACCGATGATATACCGAAACGCAATCTCGTGAATTGGAAAAGTCCTTTATGTATGTTAATGATTAGATATTTTCGACTATTTTCTGACACACAAACTTGTTGGTATGCTCCAGCAATATCGATAACACAAAAATATTTAGAAGTCGCAAGACTAGCAAATATTTCTTCTATAAAAGGCATAGGATAGCGTTCAGTTGCTATTTGTTTATTTACCGTTGCTCTACAATCCATGCATATCCTGATTTCACCTGATGATTTTGGGACAACAACAATTGGGCTAGCCCATTGACTTGACTTGACAGGCATCAATCTATTATCGTCGACTAATCTTTTAATTTCACTTTCTACATTTTCTTTTAATTTAAACGGCACCGCATAAGCTTTGTGAAAAATGGGTGTTACGTTATCATTTAAAATAATTTCCGCTTAAAACTTGACAATTGACTGGACTGAGACGAAACGACGTTTGGAAAATTGTTCTGAATATTTTCTAAAATAGTACTATTAATTTATTTTGGATTTTTGAGATCAATTAAACTCAAGTAAGTAAAGAAGTAATTGGAATATTTTCAATTCAAAGGTATGGTTTGAAGTTTCTCAGAAAAAAACCACAATTCACATTTTACGTGTTTCGGATCGGATTCGAACCTACCCTCGTCAGTGCCCGGCTCGAATCTTTGGGCAGACACGCTATCGATTACGCCGTTGAGGCGATGACAATTTCAAAGTTGAAACTTCTTCATCACTTAATTATTTTTTACTTAAGTTGAATTTTTCCACTGTCATTAGACTCCATATTATGGAAATGCTTTTACATTATATGGGATTTTTTGCATTAAATTTCTAGACAATACTTTGTGTGAATTCATAGAATGGGGAACATTTCTATTCTAATTAACATCCCAAGTCACGATTGTATAGTCATTATTGATTGTTTCCAATCAATGTGAAATCAATGGCTGACACTTGGTCAATTTGTAGTTCTATATGTATTAACATTAGACTACATTAAAGGAATTTTTAAATTTATTTTGGATTTTTGAGATCAATTAAACTCAAGTAAGTAAAGAAGTAATTGGAATATTTTCAATTCAAAGGTATGGTTTGAAGTTTCTCAGAAAAAAACCACAATTCACATTTTACGTGTTTCGGATCGGATTCGAACCTACCCTCGTCAGTGCCCGGCTCGAATCTTTGGGCAGACACGCTATCGATTACGCCGTTGAGGCGATGACAATTTCAAAGTTGAAACTTCTTCATCACTTAATTATTTTTTACTTAAGTTGAATTTTTCCACTGTCATTAGACTCCATATTATGGAAATGCTTTTACATTATATGGGATTTTTTGCATTAAATTTCTAGACAATACTTTGTGTGAATTCATAGAATGGGGAACATTTCTATTCTAATTAACATCCCAAGTCACGATTGTATAGTCATTATTGATTGTTTCCAATCAATGTGAAATCAATGGCTGACACTTGGTCAATTTGTAGTTCTATATGTATTAACATTAGACTACATTAAAGGAATTTTTAAATTTATTTTGGATTTTTGAGATCAATTAAACTCAAGTAAGTAAAGAAGTAATTGGAATATTTTCAATTCAAAGGTATGGTTTGAAGTTTCTCAGAAAAAAACCACAATTCACATTTTACGTGTTTCGGATCGGATTCGAACCTACCCTCGTCAGTGCCCGGCTCGAATCTTTGGGCAGACACGCTATCGATTACGCCGTTGAGGCGATGACAATTTCAAAGTTGAAACTTCTTCATCACTTAATTATTTTTTACTTAAGTTGAATTTTTCCACTGTCATTAGACTCCATATTATGGAAATGCTTTTACATTATATGGGATTTTTTGCATTAAATTTCTAGACAATACTTTGTGTGAATTCATAGAATGGGGAACATTTCTATTCTATGATAAAGGTGGTGAAACATACGTTATCGCTTTAGACATCTCCAAGGCATTCGATCGAGTCTGGCATGCCAACTTAATCAACAAGCTCGTTGCGTACGGTTTTCATCCCAATGTTGTGAAGCTGATTCAAAATTTTCTATCCGACCGATACATTTCGGTAACCTTAGACGGATATTCTTCTGAGTCTAAACTAATTAACGCTGGTGTACCCCAAGGCTCAGTATTGTCCCCAACCCTATTTTTGATTTATATCAACGAATTGTTGAAAATCACCAGCAACCCAATAAATAGTTTTGCAGATGATAGTACTCTGCACAAGTCGTTCGAGCCCCTTCCTTCAAAAGGTAAAATGCACGAACGAATTAATCCTGCCCGGAGAGACGCTGCCATAAACGTGAACAAAGACCTGAATAAAGTCGCCGACTGGGGTGACCAAAACCTTGTCAATTTCAACTCCACCAAAACACAGCTGTTGATTGTTTCCAGATTAAAGACCGAGTTCCCCAAAGATATTTTATTTAGTATGTGTGATGAACCAATAGGTGAATGTAAAAACATTCGTTTATTGGGTGTCACAGTTTCAAATGACCTACTCTGGAACGATCATGTAATGGCGATGGCAAAAAGCGCGTCTAAAAAACTCGGCCTCCTAAATAGATGCAAAAAATTTTTCACTCCATACCAATTGCTCCATGTTTATAAGTCCTATATTCGTCCCTGTATGGAGTACTGCTGTCAAGTTTGGGGTGCTGCCTCTGTTTCCATCTTGGCCCTCTTGGACTCTGTTCAAAAGCGAGCTATACGAATTGTAGGTGATCGAACTTTGACATCACAACTTGATTCCCTACAACATCGTCGCACTGTTGCTGACCTCGTTGTTTTTTACAAATATCGTCATCAGCAGTGCTCAGATGAAATCAGCGGCATCATGCCTCAAACTTATTCTTACCCCCGTTCCACTCGGCAATCGGCTGCCGCAACCAGTGAAACGGTAAAGATCCCGCGCTGTCATACTGGCAGATCGCAGAGAGACTTCTTTGTCCGAACTGCGTACAAATGGAATAGTTTGCCGGAACACTTAGTCTCAGGTGGCTTCAACCCACAGATGTTTAAAAAAAGCGTTAATCTACACCTCAGAACGCCAGTTGTTGTGGGACCCAGGTCTAGACCTAGGTCTTAAAAGGTATTTATGTGTTGTTGTGACACATATTCTAAACCCTATTACACAACACATTTTATTAAAAAAAAAAAAAAAAAAAAAAAAATTAACATCCCAAGTCACGATTGTATAGTCATTATTGATTGTTTCCAATCAATGTGAAATCAATGGCTGACACTTGGTCAATTTGTAGTTCTATATGTATTAACATTAGACTACATTAAAGGAATTTTTAAATTTATTTTGGATTTTTGAGATCAATTAAACTCAAGTAAGTAAAGAAGTAATTGGAATATTTTCAATTCAAAGGTATGGTTTAAAGTTTCTCAGAAAAAAACCACAATTCACATTTTACGTGTTTCGGATCGGATTCGAACCTACCCTCGTCAGTGCCCGGCTCGAATCTTTGGGCAGACACGCTATCGATTACGCCGTTGAGGCGATGACAATTTCAAAGTTGAAACTTCTTCATCACTTAATTATTTTTTACTTAAGTTGAATTTTTCCACTGTCATTAGACTCCATATTATGGAAATGCTTTTACATTATATGGGATTTTTTGCATTAAATTTCTAGACAATACTTTGTGTGAATTCATAGAATGGGGAACATTTCTATTCTAATTAACATCCCAAGTCACGATTGTATAGTCATTATTGATTGTTTCCAATCAATGTGAAATCAATGGCTGACACTTGGTCAATTTGTAGTTCTATATGTATTAACATTAGACTACATTAAAGGAATTTTTAAATTTATTTTGGATTTTTGAGATCAATTAAACTCAAGTAAGTAAAGAAGTAATTGGAATATTTTCAATTCAAAGGTATGGTTTGAAGTTTCTCAGAAAAAAACCACAATTCACATTTTACGTGTTTCGGATCGGATTCGAACCTACCCTCGTCAGTGCCCGGCTCGAATCTTTGGGCAGACACGCTATCGATTACGCCGTTGAGGCGATGACAATTTCAAAGTTGAAACTTCTTCATCACTTAATTATTTTTTACTTAAGTTGAATTTTTCCACTGTCATTAGACTCCATATTATGGAAATGCTTTTACATTATATGGGATTTTTTGCATTAAATTTCTAGACAATACTTTGTGTGAATTCATAGAATGGGGAACATTTCTATTCTATGATAAAGGTGGTGAAACATACGTTATCGCTTTAGACATCTCCAAGGCATTCGATCGAGTCTGGCATGCCAACTTAATCAACAAGCTCGTTGCGTACGGTTTTCATCCCAATGTTGTGAAGCTGATTCAAAATTTTCTATCCGACCGATACATTTCGGTAACCTTAGACGGATATTCTTCTGAGTCTAAACTAATTAACGCTGGTGTACCCCAAGGCTCAGTATTGTCCCCAACCCTATTTTTGATTTATATCAACGAATTGTTGAAAATCACCAGCAATCCAATAAATAGTTTTGCAGATGATAGTACTCTGCACAAGTCGTTCGAGCCCCTTCCTTCAAAAGGTAAAATGCACGAACGAATTAATCCTGCCCGGAGAGACGCTGCCATAAACGTGAACAAAGACCTGAATAAAGTCGCCGACTGGGGTGACCAAAACCTTGTCAATTTCAACTCCACCAAAACACAGCTGTTGATTGTTTCCAGATTAAAGACCGAGTTCCCCAAAGATATTTTATTTAGTATGTGTGATGAACCAATAGGTGAATGTAAAAACATTCGTTTATTGGGTGTCACAGTTTCAAATGACCTACTCTGGAACGATCATGTAATGGCGATGGCAAAAAGCGCGTCTAAAAAACTCGGCCTCCTAAATAGATGCAAAAAATTTTTCACTCCATACCAATTGCTCCATGTTTATAAGTCCTATATTCGTCCCTGTATGGAGTACTGCTGTCAAGTTTGGGGTGCTGCCTCTGTTTCCATCTTGGCCCTCTTGGACTCTGTTCAAAAGCGAGCTATACGAATTGTAGGTGATCGAACTTTGACATCACAACTTGATTCCCTACAACATCGTCGCACTGTTGCTGACCTCGTTGTTTTTTACAAATATCGTCATCAGCAGTGCTCAGATGAAATCAGCGGCATCATGCCTCAAACTTATTCTTACCCCCGTTCCACTCGGCAATCGGCTGCCGCAACCAGTGAAACGGTAAAGATCCCGCGCTGTCATACTGGCAGATCGCAGAGAGACTTCTTTGTCCGAACTGCGTACAAATGGAATAGTTTGCCGGAACACTTAGTCTCAGGTGGCTTCAACCCACAGATGTTTAAAAAAAGCGTTAATCTACACCTCAGAACGCCAGTTGTTGTGGGACCCAGGTCTAGACCTAGGTCTTAAAAGGTATTTATGTGTTGTTGTGACACATATTCTAAACCCTATTACACAACACATTTTATTAAAAAAAAAAAAAAAAAAAAAAAATTAACATCCCAAGTCACGATTGTATAGTCATTATTGATTGTTTCCAATCAATGTGAAATCAATGGCTGACACTTGGTCAATTTGTAGTTCTATATGTATTAACATTAGACTACATTAAAGGAATTTTTAAATTTATTTTGGATTTTTGAGATCAATTAAACTCAAGTAAGTAAAGAAGTAATTGGAATATTTTCAATTCAAAGGTATGGTTTAAAGTTTCTCAGAAAAAAACCACAATTCACATTTTACGTGTTTCGGATCGGATTCGAACCTACCCTCGTCAGTGCCCGGCTCGAATCTTTGGGCAGACACGCTATCGATTACGCCGTTGAGGCGATGACAATTTCAAAGTTGAAACTTCTTCATCACTTAATTATTTTTTACTTAAGTTGAATTTTTCCACTGTCATTAGACTCCATATTATGGAAATGCTTTTACATTATATGGGATTTTTTGCATTAAATTTCTAGACAATACTTTGTGTGAATTCATAGAATGGGGAACATTTCTATTCTAATTAACTATTAATACTATTAATATGACATGCCGACTTATTTGCTTTAACCCCGTTGAGAAGTTTCCATCTCTCATCAGGAACTAATACGTCTAACCATGATCTTCCTAGAAGTGACTTGAAATATTTTCCGCTCTTAATAATAAATAATTCCAACATAAATATGCCATCATTGAACTCAACAGCAACCTTGATTTTTCCAATTGTATTAAGTGTTTGACCTGAAACTGCTAATAATATATTAGATATAGATTCAATTTTTAATTCTGAAAACTTAGACAAATACTCATCTTCACTTAAAATATTAGAACACGCTCCCGTATCTATTTCCATCAGCAATTGTTGATTTGCGACCTTCAATACTAGAATATCACTCTCCGAACTGATTGAATTGATTTGTATAGACTTAATTCTTCTCGATCCATTCATACACATGGATGAAGTATGTTCTCTTTTTTCACATTTAAAACAGATCCAGCGGACTGCTGGACACGTAGTAACATCGTGTTTTCTCCCACACCTGAAACACTGACTATATTGTTGTTGACCTCGACTTTGACCTTCATTTCGATTATAAAAACTGGAACTTTGCTGCTGACTTCGACCTATTTTAAGATTTTTATTCACTCGTGACATGTAGTTTTTTTCTGTTCTATTCGGATGAACGCTATTTCTAACGCTTTGTATAATATTATCTCCCATTTCTTCGACGCTATATTGCGGTGATGGTTGTATTGCTTTCGACTCGCTTTTCGACATCTCCATATTTAATGCGACGTTGCATTTTCAAAATTTATGGTTATGTCATTTAGTAATGCACGCTGTATCTCTTAACCTCTGATTCCCGCTATACACCGATCCGTTAATGCATCATCCAGGGCAAAACTTTTAAAGTGTACAGGTTGTTTTGATTGTGCATCGGTAGGCAATTTTTCATTTAAAAACTCGCCAAAATTGCAGGTTTGAGCTAATGACTTTAACTTAATTATAAATTCAGTAATGGTCTCACCTGATTGTTGTACCGCTTTATTAAATTTAAACATTTCAGCTCGTTGTTTGTTCAGCCTTGGTGCAAAATGATTGCGTAATATTTGTATCAACCCCTTAAAAGATTTTTCACACGGTTTCATCGGCTGCACAAGGGATTTTAGAATTTGGTAGGAATTTTTACCCATGACGCTTAAGAACAAATTTATCTTTTTTGTCTTCTCAATCGTATTTATTTCAAAGAATATGGGTAATCGCTCTTCATACGACTCGAAATCTTCTCCAGATTCGAATTCTTCGACTTTTCCAAATTATATTTGGCATATAAAATTTTAAACTAAAAAATTATTATTCTTTTTGTCTGGTTTACCGATTATATGTTTTTTTATCTCGCCGCCAATTTGTAGTGTATTTAAAGATCACTATTTACGAAGCATTAGCCAATACTTTTAACAACACTTACACATCACCTTACTTACAATCAGATAAATTAACAAAGACAAGAAACAATTTATTCACTTTACAGTATTGGACTTTATTTATTTATTCTTACAATTTAACTGGTTGATCATTTAAATACAACTAAATTAATTTAATCTATTTTACAATAAAATGAATTCTTTTTATGATTATAAAAACGGTAATCAAAAATGTTCTCTGCATCGGATGTTCAGGTTCTTAACATCACTTAATTTTTATAGTACGAAATAAATGGCAAAAGCCAGCTTTACATTGCATTCAACTAATTAATTATTTTATCATTTAAATACTTCACATTATTAAAGCTAGTTTGTTTGTAGCTTAATTATGGTATATGGAAAGGAATGCGGAATTTAGAAATTTAGTTAACTCCATTATGCTCACTCATACTAAATTACCAATTTAAAATGTAGTAATGATAGCGATATTTTGTAATGGTAGATAAATAAAAGTTGATTAGTTCAGAAGTGCATGACTTATTCGATATGACTGGCACCAGAACAACGTCGTATCGTACAAAAATAGAGAATTTCAACTAAACTCAAAATCGATCCTCCCATAAATAATCCAAGTAAACCACCAAAGTTTGAAACTAAATCTGAAAAACCGTAAAGTTCACTCCTGGTGGTACCTAAAAACTTTGTCGATTGAAAATATATAGTAACTATCGACATCTTAATTGACGTTTCATTTTCCGCCCAACCAAATTCTTTAAATGTTTGTTTATAATCAAAATCAATAGTTTTCTCATCCGCTTCATATTCGATCGAATTACAATCTGGTAAACAATCACATTCGTCTAAAAATCTTTTTGCAGCTTCGCTATTTTTACCAAAGTATTCTTCATCGAACTGTTTTTTCAAAACATCATTTTCAGCTTCGTTAAATATTGGTGCAAAACATGGGATTTTTGTGGCTCCACATATAGGAATGCCTTGCCCTCGAGGTAGTGAAAACTTGACACACCCGCATTCTTGAAATGTTAAATTAGCGATACATTCAAGCTTGCAATTCATTTCGTTGTAATCACGATAAAATCTCAAATGTCTTTCGTTATCGAAATAACATTGGCGACGATGTGGAGAATAGCTTCGTAAACTGTCAGACGTTGTTATGATCTTAGGTTTAATTTCAAATGTGCTTTCCCGTCCATGTTGAACACGATGAAAATTTTTATATGGTTGTGGATAAACTATTGGAGAATGAAACGTAACTTTATATCCTTGTTCGGAACCACGACAACTAAAGGTTATATCTCGATCATTCGAAATAAGAAGAATAGTAAGCGCATGACGTTTCCCCATACCAATCGATCGAATAGGATACACATTTTCTAGTTCACCATTTAGATAGCCTTTATGGGGGTCCCAATTTGCAATCGGTTTATTTTGTTGAAAATATTTATAATCATTTTGGATTGTTTCATTTCGATACATTTCTGTCATTAAATTAAATGTAAAACAAATTCCATCTTCTGTTAATATTTTAGAAAAAATTTGGGTACAATTGGTTTTGTTTTGGAACAAGCAGGAAAAAATAACATCTTCAAACGGCAGAGAAACCTGAAATGTAAAAAATATAATGTCATGACGATCAAGGTGTTGCACTTGGTATGAATGATTATAAATATCGAATAAATATACTTACTTCTTCTATTGCTTCCACAAATGATTTATCCATATGTTCTTTTCCTTCCCAAATATCTTGATTTGTTATTAAATAATTTTCGTACTCGCAAACATGTGACATAGCTTCGAAATACTTCACATCTTGTTCAGTTACATTGAAAGCAGTTTCATTATTGCAAAGCCTCTTAAAAGTAGATGTATAATTAAACAAGTTGCTTCTCATTTTATTTTCCGGACATATTGTTACAGCTGGAAATGGTATTTTATATATAGGGGTGGGAGAATCATCCACAACCATAATGACTGGTGATTTTTCCCATTTTATATAAATAGTACGAATAAAATAGAATAGACATCCAATGCATAAGATGAATCCTAATAACCACCATATTTTTTCAGCTATCGGTCGCTTTCGTTCACCTAAATATTTTACACCATGTATGGTTGTGTTTGCTGAATAATCACTAAATCTACCATAAATTGAAGTGCATGGGGTACACTTAGCTCGTGGTGTTATGGGAATACGTTCTTCTTCGAATTGAAGGCGACGATTTTGATCGCTTAAAAAGAAAAAATGCTGAGTTTAATAATGTAAATATTTAATATATAATTGCTTTTTGAAGTGTTTTTTTTTTATTTTTATAGTTTTGTTTTTATTTCCCAAAAACTTTCAATACAGGAAAATATTGATAAAAAATCTTCATCAATAATTAACGAATATTATAGATGTAAGTATGATAATTAATGATAATTAAAGAGCAATTAAAAATACTGTAATCTAAAATTAATAATTAATTCTTTACACTAAAAATATATTACTTCGGTCTGAAAGACCTAAGCATTACATTCATGAGCTAAAAGTAAAATTCTTACACCCACTTTTTTGGCATTTCTCGACGTTTTAGGAATTAGGACCTACTGATTCTAAAAAAGCGAAAAAAAAATGTATGTTTGTCAAAACCTACGAAATCTAGAAAACGGCTGAAAGGATTTGAAAAATTTTTTTTTCTAAAAATAGGTACACTCAAGGGTAAGAGCCGAAAGGACGATGTGTTCGATAACTGTACCGAAAGTGTGTCAAAAAAACCGTCAAGTGTGTCAAAACAAGGAAATATGCATATTTTTGCTTAAAAAACGTCCATTTTAAGTGATAATGAGTAGGAACAAAGAATGTGGAGAAATCTGGGTGGTAAGGATTGGTATGTGAGATCAAGAACTAGATTATTGCATTATAAGTTTGTCAAAAAAATGTTGTCAAGTGTGTCAAAAGAAAGGTTTTTATTTATTTTTTACCCAATTTTTTGGAAAAAAATAAAATTAATTATTTGTTTGAAATGAAATTTTATTATTATTATTGAGAATTATGGCATTATAAGTTTGTCAAAAAAATGATGTCAAATGTGTCAAAAGGAGGATTTTTATTTATTTTTTTACCGAATTTTTTGGAAAAATAAAATTAATTATTTGTACGACATAAAATTTCATTATTGTTATTGAGATTTATGAGTTTGTCATAAAAATAATGTCAAGTGTATCAAAAGAATGATTTTCTTTTATTTTTTTACAAAAAGATATAATTAGTTATTTGTATGAAATGAAATGTGTAATGAACATGAATTTATTCATTTTAATTTAAAAGTTCTAAACTGTAACAAGATATTTATATAATAAAATAATAAACGCCTTTTGTATTTATATGAATTTATTATTATTGAGAATTTTATTGCATAAGTTTGTCAAAAAAATATTGTCAAGTGTGTCAAAAAAAATTATTTCATTTATTTTTCTAGATAATTTTTTGGGAAAAAAAATTTAGATGTTTCTTTACGTAAATATAATTGAATATGGAAATTTTTGAATTTGTCATAGTTTTTGAAATATTTTACGAATTTTGAAAAAGTTTCAATTTTTAAATTTGTAAGAACTTTTGGAATATTTTTAGAATTTTGAAAAATTTTTAATTTTTGATTTTATTATAATTTTTATAATTTTGGAAAAAGTTTTAATTTTTGATATTGTTATAATTTTTGCAATATTTTTAGAGTTATGGAACAAGTTTGAATTTTTAAGAATTTTTGGAATATTATTAGAATTTAGAAAAAGTTTAAATATTTGATTTTATTCTAATTTTTGGAATATTTTTAGAATTTTGAAAAAAAAAAAATAGAATTTTAAATATATTTTTAGAATTTTGAAAAAAGTTTCAATTTTGGAAGAATTTTCGGAATATTTTTAGACTTTTGAAAAATTTTTAATTTTTGATTTTATTATAATTTTGGTAAAAGGTACCATTTTTGATTTTGTTATAATTTTTGCAAAAAGTTTTAATCTTTGATTTTGTAATAATTTTTGAAATATTTTTAGAATTTTGTTTGAAAAAAATTGGAATTTTTGATTTTATTTAATTTTTACAATATCTTTGGAATTTGGAAAGAAAAATGAATTTGTGATTTTGAAATATTTTTTCGAAACGCTAAATTTAGAGGTTTTTGAGAAGTTTGCTGATTGTATAATCTTTTCACTAAATTGTGTTAGGTAGTTTTGTAATAAATTTCTAAACAGAGATAAAAAAATACTTGTACTTTAACAAAGAGTTATGTTTGATATACATCGCTGCCCAAAACTAAAAACCATGTCCTCATAAAAGTTTTTTGCCGTAAACTATATCAAAATTCTTAACCCAGACCGAAGTCTTGATATCTCAGAGCTTGAGATTTCAGCCCTTCCATATTTTTTTTAGGGTTCCGTACTTTGAAAAAGTAAAAACATTACCCTATAGGTGAGACTTCGGTGTCCGTCCGAATTTCTACATAATCGATTTTCTCAAAAACTATAAGTGCTATCAACTTAAAATTTTTTACAGTTATACAATGTATTTGTCCACGCCTACTGACAACAAGAAAATTATGAATATTTGTTTTTATCAAAATTTTATGGACATTGATAAGGAGATAGTAAAACAAAAGTTGGTTTTAAGGAATCGAGTTTGGTTTAAAAAAATCAAAAAAAATTCAAATATTTCAAAAAGTCCTTTCAATGAATTGTCGACTGCTTAGTTTTTGAGTTATTTCCAAAAACGTGAGTTTATTTTTTTGTCCCCCACCTTAACCTCGAACATTACAAAAGCAAAAAATTGAAAAAATTCAAGATTGTAGGAATTTTGCATACAAAAATCCGTTTTTTTGTTTTGGTTGTTATAATTTCAAATGTTCATTGGAGGGGGTTGAGAGTGAAAATTACGAAAACAAAATATTTTTGGTCATGTCAAGTGGGGTATCATATGAAAGGTTATTTTTTTTCTAGTCTAAAACAATTTTTTTTGTAATTTTCGAAAGCACAGTTTTTGACTTATTTTTGCAAAAAGGGAAATTTTAGTTTTGTCCCCCCCACTTATCTTCGAACATTACAAAAGAAAAAATTCACGGTTGTAAGAACTTGGCAAAAAAAAAATGAAAAATTTTTTTTGGACGTTATAATTTCAATTGTTCTTTGGAGGGGGGGGGGGGGGGGGGTGAGGGGGTGAGTAGAAATTTTGAAAAAAAAATATTTTGGACCTGGACAAGTGGGGGGTGTCATATGAAAGGTGATTTTTTTTGTAGTTCAAAATATTTTTTTTTGTAATTTGCGAGAACCCGGTTTTGGAGTTATTTATAAAAATGTGAAAATTTGATTCTGTCCCACCCTTTATCATCGAACATTACAAAAGCGAAAAATTGAAAAAATTCACAGTCATAGGTAATTTTGTAAAGATTGAACGAAAACTATAGCGGTTATCTCATTATCTCAAATGTTCCTTAGAAGGGGGTTGAGAGAAGAAATTTCGAAAAAAAATTATTTTTGATCTTGACAAGTGGGGTGTTATATGAACGGTTATTTTGTTTCTAGTCTAAAACCGGTTTCCGAAATTTTCAAAGTCACCATTTTCGATTTAAAATCGTGTTTTTGTGAAGAATTTCACGTAGAATTTTGAATTCTTTGATCAATTTTTTGAAGATCAATTTTGTTACTTTACAGCAAATGTATAATTTAGTAACTAATTCAGAAAATATTTTATAAAATTAGGGTTCTAAAATAATATTGAATAGATTATGGTTAGTCAGATGAACTCGGCATAAAAAACATTATTCGGGCTGACCATTGCAATCTAGTAATCTTCATGGTCCAAGAATTGTAACCGTTTGTTATCGGTATACGCATTTCATTAATTTTCAATGATTTCGAGAAAAACTGTATTTATGTTTGACTAATAAACGAATTAAATTCAAAAATGTTGCCACCATTATGCAACAGTTATGGGTAAAATTCAACCCAACGTATAACTACATTAGAAAATACTGTTTTTTCATATTATTATATACACGGAACCCTCGGCGAGCGAGTTATATTCGCACTTGACCCGACTTTTTTATTATAAATCATAATATTTTTTTTTATTTAATGATTTAAATTATTTAATATATTTCAGCTTTTTTTTTTTTTTATTTTTGTTTATTTTATTTTTAAATTCAATTGAATTTCATTTCATAATTCAATTCCCTTATTTTTAGATTAAACTCAAACTTTAATTTGAAACAGATAAATGAGTGAACATATTACGCGTGGTGATTTAAATTATAAGCTTCGATATAGTCATAAAAAAGTCTTTCTTTCACTTTGTTTTTAAATTTAAAATAAATGGCGCATTTTACATCGGTCGGTAAAGCATTAAATAATTTAAGATCTAAGTAAAATAAACTATTTTGCGTTACGTTATATCGGAATTAGGGCAATCGATAGTAAAGGGCATTTCTAGTGTTCCTTGACGTTATGGCAATATTTCCCTCTAACAGCTGGTATGTTTAATATTGTTTAAGAAGAAATAGAAATCTTATAGAAACAGTACATATATTCAAATAATATTAATTTACTAAGTGGTAAAATATTACAGGAAAACAAAAGTTTACTGGGTGTACGAGTAGGCAAACCATGGATTGCTTTAATAGATTGTTTTTGAAGATTTTCTAGGTGGCGAATTCTCGAGGATGCCGATGCACCCCAAATCGGAATAAGATATAGCATATGATATTGGATGTAAGCAAAGTAGACATTCATTGCAACGTGTATTGGAAGAAGACACTTAGCAACTCGTTTAACAGCAATCATAGGAATAATTTTTTTTACCAATACTTTCAATATGTACTGACTAATCAAGAATTGATGACATATGTAAACCTAAGTATTTGATTCTTTCAACCTTATTTTTATTTCCTTGCTAAAAAGCTATAACAAATTTTGACGTTTCGTTATGGTGTATATAAATTCCAAAAGACAAAATTTTGACAGTTAATATTTGTCATCGGTCATTATTTCGTCAGTTCGCACAAAGCAATAGTCATCCAATAATTTAAAAGTATTACCGGTCACATTAATTCGTTTAAGCTTTCTTTTTAAACGCTTATGTTTAACATAATCAAACACTTTCCTTAAGCCGGGCATTCACATACAACAGAAACCGAATTTCATACAAATTTGACGGATAAAAATTCGGTTTCTGTTAAATTTGTATGGAATTCTGTTTCTGTTTCTGTTGTATGTGGTTTCAAGCCTTTAGATCTAGAAAAGGAAAGTCGTAGCTGTAATAAGTTTTGATTCTATGGAGTGATTAATATTATGCATCAGGTTAATTGTCGAAGATAATGTACCACTATTCTTCAGAAAACCAAACTGGTTTGGATGAATTATCTGATTAATACCTAGATAATTTAATAGTTGACTAAGAATAACGTTCTCAAAAATTTTAGACATAATTGATGGAATTGATATAGGTAGGTCTATAGTTGTCTATAATATGTTTATTACCAGACTTATGAATTGGGATGACTTTAGCTATTTTAAGATAGTAAGGGAAAACACCTTTATTGATGGAAGAGTTGATGAAATTTGTTACAGTGGTAATAAATTTGGTATTGTTTTCCATATTTAAATATTCTATCTTAATATCATCATTACCACACGCCGACGAATGATCAAATTCTTGAATAATATTTAGAATAAATCCTTCTTCAACAGTATTAAAAGATTCAAGTTTAGCATATAGCTCAAGAATGGAACATCTAGCTGGTTAGGAACATTATGATTAGTGGATTGACCAACTTTCACAAAAAATTGATTAAACGATTCTGCAATTAAATAACTATTAGGGGCCCTATTCCCGAACACATAAATGTAAATTTGGACAATACTGTGAAGTTTGTATTGCGTAACATTAAACGGAAACGGTAACGATTTTACGAAAAACGAATTTCACAATATTGACAAGAAACACGTGAAATCAGCCAAAAACATGCAATTTTGGAAATGAGGATTTTATTTTGTATGGTTTTGGAATTCGTTGGAATTCATTTTAGTAGGCTTCCCACCTTTGAATTTTTCCAAAAGCGTATACATATATTTTGAAATAAAATAATTGAAAGAATTTTTTTTACTCATATATTTTATTTATTTTATAAGTTAATTGGAAAAAACGATAACAATCAATACCCTGCTTAGACTGTCCCATTATAAAAGGTACAATCCTATAGAATATTGATGAAAACTGGATAGGAAAAGGATGATTTTAATGGGATCAACCGAGAAATTCTTTACTTCATAAAAATGTTGGGAAGGAAAGACTCATTTTCAATGGGAAAATGGAATTAAGCATAATCCTTTAAATATCAGACTTTTCATATTGAAATATTTTTATAGGAATGATCGTAATTGAAAAGGAAAATAAAACTTAGACAATTCTTCTCTTAGGCCAATATCCCTTAATAGGATTCTTTATAGTTTTAAAGGAAAACATTGAAACGGTTTCAACGGGAAATAGATAATTTGTAAAGGAAAAAAAATTTAGAAAATTGTTTTGTTACGACAACATTTCCCAATTAATAGTTTTACAGGAAGACATTGAGATAGTTTTAATAGGAAGTGTATAATTTCTACAGGAACATACGACCTTAAAATTATAATTTCACGACAGTATTTTTCAATAGGATTCTACATATTTTTATGGGAAGACATTGAGAAAGTTTTAATAGGCAGTGTTTAATTTCTAAAGGAAAATACGACTGAAATTCTTATTATTCTTCAATAGGATTCTGTAAAGTTTTAGAGAAAGATATTGAGATTGTTTCAATGGGAAGTGTATAATTTGTACAGGAACATACGACTTTAAATTTATAATTTCACGATAGTATTTTTCAATAGGATTCTATACAGTTTTATGGGAAGACATTGATAATGTTTCAATATTAAATGGATAATTCTTACAGGAAAATACGATTGAAATTTTTCTTATGTCTGTTTAAAATTCACTAGAGTATTATCCATTTTAGAAATATATAGTCAAAATCGTTTTATGTGTATAGTTATCGCTTCTCGGCTGAAAGACTATAATAATAGTGGTTAAGGTTGTATATGTTTATTTTATTTTAATTGATTGTTATTTAACAGGAAATTTGAAGGTTTTAGAAATTCCCATTAAAACATAGTCAATTAAGAATGGAAAAGGATTACATATGAAATTCTAAGACTAAAAGACTCCCTTTCAAATGTGTTTAGTCCTATTATAAAGTCAAATGGGATTCTTTATTATTGAAAATTCAATTAAAATGTAGTCAATCCCATTGAAGAATTTATAATCCTATAAAAATGTTTTCATTTCTATTAAAAGGATTCAATGTATTTCTATAGAACAATTGAATAGGATTCAATCGATTTCTATAGGACAATTGAATAGGATTCAATAGTTTTCAAAAGGAAAAAACATTGTTTAATAGGATTTTATAGGAAATTTCCGATGCAATTTTCCCATTAAACTTTGTTTTTCAATAGGATAGTTTAAGCAGGGTATAAACATAATAAATATATTAAAAAAATGTCTTACTTTAAAGTTTAATTTTAGTGCTAATTAGCATGGATTGGAACACAGTCTTTTCCAATCCATGCTAATTAGTACTAAAATTCTAAATTGAAATAGTCAAAAATTTAGTTGAATATTTCCGCCATTTAATTTTAAATTTTTATGCCTTATATAAACATATAATATAGCAACTCAATATTTTATATTGAAATCTCCTCGTCGGACAGACCGTATATAATTCTAGTTTTTAACATTAAATGAAAAAACAAACAAAACAATGTTTAACTGTCAATTTAGAATATATTTGAATTGGAACAATGAAATTGCCAATTTGACAGTTTTAGTACAATTTAGAATTTTGGTACTGAATAGCATGGATTGGAACACAGTCCGAATAACATATAATAACATAGTTAAAAATTTTATAAATGGTAACCAAATAGTATAGGAATACCAAATATTTAATGTAAAGCTTTAATTTTATATTTTTTGTTCGATTTTGCTGCTTCGATCAATTTTTTGTTAGACAATTATCTTTATTTCTTAATAAAACTTGCAACTCAGTGGTGGATTTGTAAATAGGCTAGCTAGGCTGTAGCCTACGGCAACAAATTTTCGTAGGCGGTAAATTTTTGTGCGGAAAATTTTAAAAATATAAAAAATTTTCAAAATAGAAATCTTTTTGCAACGGCGAGAGCCGCCCGCCACTATAAACAGAGTAACCAGATTAAATCAATCAAATTCGTAAAATTTCTTATCTCTATACTCGAAACATAGCGGCGGCGTGCTCTACAGTTTTTATTGCATTTTATTTGATTTTAATAAACGTTTGTATTATTTTCGTATTTTGTATTATATTAACTGTTTTTGCCAGATTTGCACGTTTTTAATTGAAAGCGTAATTTTAAACTACTTGTAAATAACGTGACCTTGAAATTTCGAAAAAAATTCGCCTGTGGCGCGCTTTTTTTGGTCGCTGCGTTCGTATTTTATAATTTTTTAAAATATATTAGGCGCCAATATAAATTAGCCTATAGGCGGCAAATTTGTAAATCCGCCACTAGTGCAACTCATCTGTAATTGAAATGCATAAATAATTCTGATTTCACCATATCCGAATGAAGCCTTTTGATTGGTTAGTCCATATATTTCCCATCACGCTAAAAATTCATTCAACAAAACAATTAAAATTATTAATTGGCACTGCAAAAACAAATTTGCAAATTTTAAGAAATTCAGGTGCGTTTGTGTTGATTTTAAAATATTCAGTCCACTTTTCGGTTGTAATACCACGAGTCATTGAAATTTTTTCGAAAATTTTTTGATTTTACGAATTAAATTATTTAGCAACACTGCGAATCAAAGCGCACAATAAACCACGAGTCCGAAGGACGAGTGGTTTAAGTAGTGGTTTGATTGAGCAGTGTTGCTTAAAAATAATTTAATGAGTAAAATTGAAAAATTTTAGACAAAAATTTCAATGAAGAGTGGTATTTAATGAGATAATTTTTTTTTCAATTATAATTTTATTTAAAAGATAATAATTATTAGTTTCTAAATAAAGTTTTTCTACAAATTATTCAGCTTATAAAAAATTATGTAAAATTGCAAATAATAAAAATGTCCGTTTTCATTCATAAATGATTGCTTGTTTATGTTTATTTGTCAAACATAAATTACAAATTTATAGCATTTATGCGCCTACTAAGATAAAATTATATTTCATTTTGTTAGAAAAAAATATGACAACAAAGAATTTTCATAACGACAAAGCAAAATTATCGACGACAAGAAGAATTGCCGACAGCAAAAACAAAGCCTACTGTTTGAATACCATAGTTTGTATGAATCAAAAATAAAATATCTGACAGCAAAAAAAAATTATCTCTGCAATTCATTCCAGTTAATAAGGGAAAAACTTCATTTAGGATACGTATTTCTGAAAATAACTGAATTTAATTATTTATAACCAAAAAAGCGTATATTTTTGAATATTTTCAAAAAACGTACGTATAGCGTATTCACAAATATTTTTGATAAAAAAAACGTATTATACGCTCCAAAAAACGTATAGGTGGCAAGCCTACATTTTAGTTGTGTAGGTATTGGAACTCGTTGACATCAATAAAAAAAAATTTCTGCGTTTTTAGTTTTTTTTTTTAGCCCTTCTTAAGATACAGGGTGACGAAAAAACAAGAAATTGCTTGTCCCTGGTGTATTGAAATGGCTCTACAGTTAAAACTGCTAAACTGATTTTAATATTTTATAGCTCAAAATGTAGGTATTAAGCACAGCTAGTCAAAATAGTAATTTACATTATATGACCTTGAACATTTTCTTTTAGAAAAATAACGGTAAAAAATTCAATTCGATTTTCTAGAAATGCGTATTTTTAAATTTTTGATTTTTTAACATATGAAAGGTACATATGTTACTAACATTTTATAAAATTTACAGGAGGGGAAAATTTTTTTTTTTTTTTATTAATTTTATTGCAACACGCCTTAATATTTTTCATCATAAGAAAAAGTGGAGATAAAAAAACGAACAATTTTTTTGGATATACATATATGTTTTTATATTAAATTTTTAATTAATTAATTTAATTTTTTTTTATCATTTATTTAATTTTACATTTCTTGAGTTAGAATAACGTCTAGCTAAGACCATTTGTAGGAATGTATGAGTGATATCCACGTGTTCCAGGAATTGATTTTAAATTAGCGTATCTATCAGTTAGTTGATTTCGTTTTTGAACGTAACCTGCCTATGTAATCCTTTACAGCAGGTTACATTGAAAAACGAAATCAACTAGCTGATAGATACGCCAATTAAAATCAATTCCTGGAACACGAGGATATCACTCATACCTTCCTTCAAATGAAGGATCCATCTTAGCTAGACGTTATTTTAACTCTATGGAATTTAGTAATGTAAAATTAAATAAATGATAAAAAAATTGTAAAATTTTTATTTTGAGCTAAAATTAAAAATTTAATATAAAAACATGTATATCCAAAAAAAATTATTCGTTTTTTTATCTCCACTTTTTCTTATGATGAAAAATTTTAAGGCGTGTTGCAATAAAATTAATAAAAAAGAACAAAAACATTTTCCCTCCTGAAAATTTTATAAAATGTTAGTAACTATAAAATGTTAGTGTGTTTTTTGCATTTTATAAAAGTAATCGCGATTTTTTATTAGTGTTTTCAGTTCTAGTGAAAAGTGAAAACCATGGTTTTTGAAAAGTTTGGTAATTTATTTTACTGTATTACTTTTTGCTATGCACTCCACAAAAGAATGATAAAATACGTCAAAACTTGATTGTTGGTTATTATTCTCTCGTAAAATTATGTATGAAAATATGGAGGGGCTGAAATCTTAAGCTCTGAGATCTCAAGACTTCGGTCTGGGTTAAGGATTTTGATATAGTTTTCGCAAAAAACTTTTATGAGGACATGGTTTTTAGTTTAGAGGAGCGATGTATATCAAACATAACTTTTTGTTAAAGTACATGTATTTTTTATCTCTGTTTAGATATGTATTACAAAACTAGCACGAAACATCAATACGTTGTCGAAAAATTATAACAGATCATAAATTAACATAATTTAGTGAAAAGATTATACAATCAGCAAACTACTCGAAAACCTCTCCATTTAGCGTTTCGAGAAAATATTTCAAAATCACAAATTCATATTTCTTTCAAGATTCCAAAAATATTGTAAAAATTAAATAAAATCAAAAGTTCAAACTTTTTTCAAACAATATTCTAAAAAAATTTCCAAAAACTCTTACAAAATCAAAAATTGAAACTTTTTTAAAAATTCCCAAAAACATTTCAAAAACTATAACAAATTCAAAAATGTCCATGTCACATTTTACATTTACGTCATTCAAACAGCAAAATTTTTTTTTTCAAAAAATTGGCTAAAAAAAATAAATGAAATCATTTTTTTGACATACTTGACAATATTTTTTTGATAAACTTATAAAGGCTGTTTTACACGGACCAGTTTTTTGTCCAGAGAAGTATTCATTTTTGTATCCAGTCAAAAATGGACATTTTAAGCAAAAAATGAAGCTAGCTCTAATTTATTTTCAGTTTCATATTCATTTCATGCGCAGTAGCCGTCCGCGCAGCTGTAGCCCAATGAAAAATGGACATACATCCAGTTTCTGAGCAAAAAATAGAGCATGCTCTATTTTTTCTTCATTTTTACAACAGTTTATGCGCAGTGAGTGTACTATATCCATTCGTGTCTGCGCAGCTGTCAGCTCTAGTGACGATTTATTATTACGATTTACTACGATTTATTATTTATTTTATCTTCGTAGAATTTATTTTATCTTCGTAGAATCAACAACACAGTTCTTGAATCTTGTAACAAAACAAAACAGTTCTTGTAACCTACATAAACACGAAGGTTATGTTGTCAACATTGTCAAATAGGCGCATGCGCGAAGTCAGTTTAAACTGGTTGTGTGTAAAACTGGAGAGAAAAATGTTAATAAAAATGTTTATTTTTGACTGGATACAAAAATGAATACTTTTCTGGACAAAAAACTGGTCCGTGTAAAACAGCCTTAATGCAATAAAAGTCTCAATAATAATAGTATCATGATCATTACAATTTAAATCCATCCTATTTGGATGAAAAAATTTTATTATTTTCTAAAAAAAGAAATGAAAATCATTCTTTTGACACACTTGACATTATTTCTTTGACAAACTTATAATGCCATAAAACTCTATAATAATAATAAAATTTCATGTCATACCAATAATTAATTTTATTTTTTCCAAAAAATTGGGTTAAAAAATAAATCAAAATCTTTCTTTTGACACATTTGACATCATTTTTTTGAAAAACTTATAATGCCATAATTCTCTATAATAATAATAAAATTTCATGTCATTCAAATAATTAATTTTATATTTTCCAAAAAATTGGGCAAAAAAATAAATCAAAATCTTTCTTTTGACACACTTGACAACATTGTTTTGACAAAATTATAATGCCATAATTCTCTATAATAATAATAAAATTTCAAGTCATACAAATAATTAATTTTATTTTTTCCTAAAAAATTGGGTAAAATAATAAATAAAAAATAATTGCTGAAAATGCAATAAAGTTAAAATCTTTCCCTTGACACACTTGACAACATTTTTTTAACAAACTTATAATGCCATAATTCTCAATAATAATAATAAAATTTCATGTCATACAAATAAAATTAATTTTATTTTTTCCCAAAAAATTGGGTAAAATAATAAATAAAAATCCTTCTTTTGACACAAATAATAAATAAAAATCCTTCTTTTGACACACTTGACAACTTTTTTTTGATAAACTTATAATGCAATAATCTAGATTTTGGTCTTACATCCTAATCCCGACCATCAAAATTTCTTCAAATTCAATGTTTCTATTCGCAATCACTTAAAATGAACGTTTTTTTAGCAAAAAATATGCAAATTTCCTTGTTTTGACACACTTGACGACTTTTTTGACACGCTTTCGGTACAGTTATCGAACACATCGCTTTTTGGGCTCTTCCTATCGAGTAAACCTATTATTATAAAAAATTTTTGAAATCCGTTCAGCGGTTTTCTAGATTTCGTCGGTTGTGAAGGCTGAGCGGCCGGCCGGCAGACAGACATACATTTTTTTTTGCTTTTTTAGAACCAAAAGAGCCAAGATGGGAAGACATGCAACGCCCTAAACTTTTTTCTTTTACAACAATAAACTTGACAGCAATGGTCTATACATTGGCGAATATAGGACTTATAAATGGAGAGTAAATAGATAGATTAGATAATAATGGACAGGTTAAACGAGATGGAGCTTGTCCTGACACGCAAACTCTATGGTCCGTAGCACCATTGAGTAATTTATACGGTGTGAAATATTTTTGACATCTATTGAGGTGGCCGAGTTTTCATGCTTGGTCTGCGCCATCGCAATTATAGGATCCTTCCAGAGTACGTCGTTAGAAATTGAGACACCCAATAAACGAATGCTTTCACATTCGTCTATTTATTAGTCACACATTATTCTAATTAAAATATCGTTGGGAAACTTGGTGTTGATCTGGAAAAATCAATGGCTCTGTTTTGGTAGACTTAAAATGCATCAAATTTTTATCACTTGTTGGGCGTTTTTTTCTAGGTCCTCGTTTACATTTATAGCATGGTCGCTCCGTGCGGGATTTATTCGTTCGTGCATTTTATCCTTTGAAGATTATCCTCAAATGATAAAATGCACGAAAGAATAAATCCTGCACGGAGAAACACTGCCATAAATGTAAACGAAGACCTAGAAAAATCGTCAATTAACGTGACAAAAATGTGGCCAATTTAATGATCATAGGGAAAGAATGGCTTTTGCAGTGTACTATAATATGCAAATCTATTTATTGGGTTACTGGTGATTTTTAACAGTTCGTTGATATTAATTAAAAATAGAGAGGGAAAAGAAGAAAAGCCACCCAGTGATATTCGTACGCAACGGGCTTATTGATCGTGTAATTAAGAGTAAATAAATAAATTTGATCAAATCGGTCTCATCCAATGGGCTTTCTCGCATTGATATTCAATTCTTCTATGTCAATGAAATTAAAGAAGTCAATTATAACAAATTCGAAGGTAAGGTTCAGACGTTAACAGCTGATTTAATTCGCAAAGGCTTGAAATTTGCAACAAATATGGAACAACATTTTCTTCTTCATAATCCTGACATTGAACGTGTATTAAAATTTCAACGTTATCTTAAGTTTTGTGTTGCTGTGTATCAACAACTTCAACAACTTGAGAACAACTTGAGAAACCAAAAAAACAAGCGCTAATAACAGACTTTTTAGCAACACAGAACTCTTTAATAACGAACGAAATTCTTCAATTATACCAAGGTCGAAAGTTGTGCTAGATATTATATCTGACACATGTAATGATTATATTTTTAATCCAGTTCGCAATAAACATGCACGCTTGGTTTTAAGTAGCGACTTGGGAAATTAATTTTTATTTCTAATTTAAATTTTTTTGTTGTGTATGAATTGAATTTTAACTGTATAATTTAATTTTTTTTGTAATAAAAATGAATATTTTTTGTTTTATGTACTAGGTCATTCAATAAGTCCGTAGGATGACACATAGATGGCGTTACTAGAATTTTTTCCATATGATTTTTATTTAGTACTAACTTTCAAACGATACGTGTATAAATTTGACAGCAATCTGACTATTTATTCGTGAGTTATAGCATTTTGTGTGAAGCAACTTTTGTTTTTGAAAAAAAATGGTAAAAAGTGAATTTCGAATTTTAATAAAGCATTGCTTTTTGATGAAAAAAAATACAGTGGAAACCAAACAATGGCTTGATAAACATTATCCAAACTCTGCTCCATCGAGACAAATGGTAGAGAAGTGGATGGCTGAATTTAAATGTGGTCGTACCAGCACAAAAGATGCAGAGCGCAGTGGATGCCAAAATGAGGCTGTTATTCCAGAAAACATAAAAAAAATCCACAAATTGGTTATGAACGATCGCAAATTGAAGGTGCACGAAATAGCTGACATTGTAAAGGTAGCAGATGGTAGTGTTTTTACCATTTTACATGAACATTTGGGTATGCGAAAGCTCTGTGCAAATTGGCTGCCGCGTGAGCTCACAGTCGACCAAAAACAAAAACGAATCGATGCTACGGAGGAGTCTTTGGCACTGTTAAACCGCAATAAAAGGGAATTCTATCGTAGATATGTGACAATAGATGAGACATGGCTTCACAATTACACACCAGAATCCAAAAGACAGTCAGCTGAGTGGACAGCAGTCGACGAACCGAATCCAAAGCGAGCAAAGACGCAACAGTCGGCCGGTAAGGTGATGGTGTTTATTATTATTTTTATTGTTTGTGTGTTTATTATTATTTTTATTGCACGGATTTTTGTGAGATCTTCATCTTACACGATGTTTAATGTCATGGAACGTATTCCCAAATTTACCATACGTCTCATGTATTTTTTTAAACGATTTTTTTTAAAACGTTTTTCTTAGGAACGCATCTACTATTTAAAAAAAGAGTTGGGTGTATCTACATCCACTTCAGTGATACATCCACTTCATGATAAACGTTTAACTATATAGGATTTAAATAATAAAAATTATATTCGACACTGTTTTCAAATTAGATATTTAATTTTAATTCACTTTATCAATATCAAATACACGTCAATCACTCTTTCGCCATCTTCGAATAATTCAAAACCTAATTCTTTTATAAACCAAACAGATTTGGTGGTTAATAAAACATAATCATAAATGGTTATGTTTTATTAACGTGGTACACTACACTATTACGATTTACTTCGGCTACCAAATCACCGTACATATTCTATATGCTGCTCAGTTTTTATTGCAATTAAACTATATATAATTAAACCTCTCCATTTATCACTGTATGTGTTAAATAATATGTGAACCCTTAGACAAAACAACGAACCACATTAACTTTTGTTTGAACGTTATATCTTACGCCAGATTACTGATCCATTTAAAACAACCGACGATGAAGAGTATAGAAGCCGGTATAATGTTGAAATCAGACACCGTCATGGAGGTATTGATATAATAGGTTGCATTTGCTCTAATAGAATTGGTTGATTTTGGGCATATTTTATGGAATGGATTGCTGTATGGAATGATTAAAAAATATACGTAAGTATCTCAGGGAATGGGTGGCCACGAAGTAGACCACAATTACAATGGAGCCAAGAGGTAAGGAATCATCTTAAAATAATCGGCCGCTATAGATAATTATGCCGGTGTTACGAATAACCGTGGTGAATATTAAATGGTTAACTCGTCAACGCTTCTACACGCAGCATAAACACCACAAAAAAAGACTTATCGAACAAATTTTTGTATCCATAATATAAATACCACCGTTCGATGAGATCACTATATTTTACCTCCAGTTTTGAATCTAAATACATCATGCTATCACACAACTCCTTAGAGGTTGCCATGTAATCCATTTATTAAATTCACCACTTCTCCCTTTATCCACTTCTGATAATCACTTCATTTCCTTCCCTTTTCATTTCTTTAACTCAAGCTAAAGGGAGACCCGTGCGTTAAGTGCGCTTGGTAATTATACATAGACTCTGGAGAACACACCTTTCAGTTCTGATATACCTCACTGCAACACAGAGATTTGCTGAGGTGGGCCAATGTACTTGTCTATTTAAATTAACTATTGTATGGATGCAATAGAACTATAGATGAGAGCGATGCTTTTCCGAACTCTAGAATCATCCTTGATTTATCAACGTATCTTATGGCAAACAGCTGTACGATATAACGATATAACTAAATTAGGTTGCATCCAGATTAATCTGCAGAGGTCAGAAATAGTCTTAGTTTAATTGATGTATTATAACGGGGTTATGCGCTGTTTTGCCAGGATATATGTTAAAAATAAAAAGAGCCAATATGGCCCTTGCCCAAAAAAAATCTCTAAATAAAAAAAAAAATCTAACAGACCATGTCCACGATGGTCTCAATAAGATTCACAAAGGTAAAGTTCATAGTATTTAATAAAATGAAATGTACATATATAATCTAACCTTAATATTATAGCTGCTGTTGACTTCAATGTTGCTATTATAATTCCAGAAATAACTTGAGTTGATTTTGTTTGTAACTTGTTTACTATAAAATGGATGACAATTCCATTTAGGCTCTAAATCCTGTTTTGGCTTATGACTGAACCACCAAACTTTCATCACCGAGAAAATCCAACGGCCTTATCCTTAGTTCGCTTGGTATTGTTTTGCTTTTAAAAAAAAAGCCGATAAGTTTAATCAAAACAAATCCTGATCTTTACACCTCTACAACATAATCCCCAACAATTCAGACGTGAAATGCATATAAATAATTAGGCTTTGCATCTTTATATAAAGAAATTGTAAAATAAATTTTATTATGTTTGCCAATTTACACAGTTTTTATTATTATTTTTTTGGAAACTACTAACACATAGTTTAATTTACAACGGAGCGTACTCCAATTTTTTTTATACAATGGGTTTTACTAATCTAGCATTGTTTGTAACAGCACACACGTTTAATATGAAAATCTTTTTTTATATTGCAAGGTGCGTCATCATTTCATAATTTTTTTATTTACGTTTGTTAAAAAAATTCAGAAATAGCAATGTGTATTAGGTTATATATATACATTAAAATGAAAACAAAATATAACCACAATGATATCAGTAAATAATGAGTTTAGGAAAATACACGCTGAACGATAGAAGATCCATCACATTTGCAACTAATTATTTAGATATATGTTAAACAAAAATTATGTAACGCGAAGCCGGTAATATTATAGCAATATAGGGTGAGTTCAAGATGCCGGCCTTTGCTGGTAATGCAATCGGTTTAATTGTCTGACCTGTCAAGTCCCGACTTCCCGACAACCCACCTCAATTCCACAAACGTCACCTGGCAGAATTCGTGATCACAACAGAGTTTTGTGAAACGCAGTTAGGTAGCAGATATGATATTTAGCAAGGATTAATAAAAAAAATGATCACGATGATGATATTTAGACAAGATGTTCGAACTGATGAATTGAATGCTTCTCCCAAGACAACCAGATGTTTAGCATAATGTAAGATGCTGTGCCATGTGATGAAAGATTTTGAAAATTGTAGACGTTGTACAACCATGATGCAAAATTTTAAAATTAATAAATGTTGTATTTTTATAATAATAAAAAAAAGTTCGTTTATTGTATTTGCGTTGTTTTAATTTCATCTGCATCCTATATTCTTGACTGATCAAGCAAGAGGCTTGGTGGTCCACTGTAATTAAGATATTATGTAACCAGACATGTCTCGCAGTAAAATTTCCCCAGTTGAGACACACCGGGTCCTGGCACGTCAACAATACCCAAGCTGCAGCACAGCGCTGATAAGTATGCAAAAATGAGTCATGCAATAGATACAGATAAATGAGAATATTTATTTAGGGTAAGTTCTATTATAATAAAAGGAATAAAATTGTTGACCATCATGACCGTCAACCGAAATTCCATACTTGATAGCCCGGTCCAGTAATTGTATGTGGAAATGATGACAGATATGAGCCTAATAATCTCTTTCTACGTACATCGAATTTTCCAAAAAAGCTAAAACTAATGAAAAAAAGACTACCTAATACTCTTACTGGGCAGTGCCCTCAAGTACCAAGATTCAATTTCAGGTACACGAGAGACAACATTACTATTGTTAGCGATGGAGACTATCTAGAAAAAATAGTAAAAATTTTTGAAAGTTAATTAGAAAATGAATGGGTAAGGTAAACTAATACAAATAGAGTCAGACAACCGCAGACAAAGTCTTAAGCGGCTCACATCTAGCACGAAATCGTTGATATGTTAGGCATAGTGGATGATTTATTAGATCAACCAGGGAGAGAATTTTGATGATTCAATTAAAAAAAATTAAGGATAAAGAAACTAATAATAATAATTAATTTAAAAATAAAATGAAAGACTATTACGAGAAAATAATTTAACGGAGATCTATACTAAAGGTATTAAAATTTTATATTTGTATATCTTTGGCATGGAAAGTCCCGACGGTCTTACCATCCAAATTTATACATTTGTACAATACGTTACCAACCCTGCTTTCTATAACCCTGCGGGTTCTAACGATCGCTAATTGGTCTGCGTGATCTAGATCCATATCAATTGGTTCACCAAGACTATGTAAAGTTCGAAGAGTTGAATAAGTTTTACCATCTGACACAGAGTGTTGACAAAACAACAACACGTAGGTAGTATGGAGAATGAAGAATTGTGCTATGCACTGCGGAACGTAATGCAAAAGCTATATGTCTCCCAGATGCGAATCCCACGTATTACGCATACCTTTAATGTAAGATCTGATGACGTGAAATTTGGTGAGTAGCTAAGGGATGGCAAAAGAAACAAAAGTGGGAAGGTGCCGATGTGCTCTCTTACCCTGGGGGTTGATTCCACCTCTTCTCGAGGGTAGAATATTTTTCACTCAAAATAACCCCATAAATAGATAAAGGGACGCATTTTATGTATAAAATGTTCCATAAGGTTTCTTCGATAGTTCGATATTTTTCGAGTTATTCGAGATTAAAACCAATATAAGGTCGTTAAAAAATGAATGTTTTTGACAGTTTTTCGCAAATAACTTATAAACTTAGCGTTCTATCAAAAAACTTGTTATCAACAAAAATGAAACTTAAAAATAACGAAGAGATTGTTTTTTTATGAGCGTTGTAGGACCGAAATGAAGCAAGTTATGGTTCAATGACGAGAACTTTTTTAAAGACTTGGTTGAAAGCATTCAACGTTAAATAAAGGAAATGCGATGCATTTTTCAGACACAAGTAACTTTAATTTTTGGTAATGATTGGCAAGACCCTTAGAATGAGCACTATTTCAAGTCGTTTGCATTAAAACAAAGAAAGTTACTATGCAAAAACGGTGGGCGACCTGAATTCAAAATAGAAACTCAGTGTTAAATTCTCAGCCATTCCCAACAGAATTTTTATTGCCCATTACCCATATACAAATAGCTGTATTTTAGTGTTACTTATATGATTCAGAAGTTTGGTTAGATTAAAATACATATTTTTCGAAAAATTGTGATAATAATGAAAAACGTATTTTCAAAATTTCATTAAAAAGTACCCTCTGTTCAAAAGTACCCTCTGATATTCCACACAAAAACGTTGGTTTTTCATAACCAAAAATTGATTTTGTTTTGTTTTTTATAGGATAAAAAATACCGGAGATTTCAAGTTTCAAAGTTGCAAATTTGCATTATAGTGCTCGGAAGGTGAAGAGTTTGGGCATGTTAGAATGTATATCATCTTATAGCCTTGAAAGCACCTATGCATTAGTTTTTTAATGGATGGTAGGCTCTACAATAGCCTCTGAAGATATTATAACTCAACTTTTGAGGGCACAGTGACAACTGTGCCAAAATTGTCCTCTAATTTACCTAGCGGAAGAAATTGATAGTGGTAGAGAACCTCTAATGATATATATTATCAAAATAAATGTTATTTTCCTATAATAATATTTTTAAAATATTGTCGTTTACTTTCACTTATTATCAAGGCATAGTAGGTGGTTTTTAAGGTTTGAAAAGTTGGAAATACACAATAAATTATTTTCGAAAATATAAAATAAGCTTTATTTTACATAATTAAATTAAAATTCACAAAATGCTTAAACCTACATTTTTCTATTTTTTCACGGAGGAGGAGTTTTCACCCCTTAAACCTAAAAAACGCAAGTCAGGCTTATGTCACTTTTGAAGTTAAGGGTAAGATGAGCTTAATTCCCAATTTTCATAAAAATCGACGAAGGTTCGACGTTGGATTTTTACTTTCAGTTATACCTTGTAATATATGAATCATATACATTTTCAACTCATATAATTTAAATTAGACGAAAATACGATTTTATTGTCTTCTGTGTATTATGGAAATGTTTATTAATTATATGGGGACTTTTTTTTCCCTTTAATCGTCGAATCAAAATTATCGAATTTCCTAAACGTTTATATGTCATATTTAAATGTAAAATAAATACATAATCATTTTTAATTGTTTACAAGTTTTTTCTTACAATATTCATATAATTTACAGCTTATAATCAGTATAAAATAAAAAAAGTCAGACAAGTGCGAATAAAATTCGTTCGTCAAGGGTTCCGTGAATGTAAAAGAACACAATATCAAAAATTATTGACAAAAAGTTGTGTTGTAAATTGTAATGTCCTTATATTTTCAGACCATAGACGCATAACAAAATAAATTTTAAATTGTAAATGTCAATAGTAAATTACAATCAAATCTACATTGATCAAAAATGGAAAAAAAATGTTAATTCAAGTTAAATCTTATCCATAAATGTTTTTGATAACTTAAGAAAGATTCAATTACACCAGCTTGTAAATGGATTAAATTTGATTATTTTTTCGGTCAATCAAGTGTTGAAATTAGGGTGGTGGAGAGGCTACATTCTAAAAATATTTTTTTTCCAATAACACAAAAACTATACATTGCAAAATTCTAAAAAAAATTGTAATGTTTCTTAAATTATGTACTCCTTCATATGACACCCCACTCATTTGGCTCAAAATTGTTTTTTTTACTCTTCCCACAGCCATCCCCTAAACACACAGAAATATAATTATTTGAGTCTTCGCTATGATTTTTATTCAAAATTTACCAATCTTCATGTCTCTGTGAATTTTTTCAAATTTTTCAGTCAATCATCGTCGAAACGCAGGGCGGAACGATCTGAATTTTGCACTTTCTTGTACATAACTCAAAAACTGTGCACCCAAAATTTCTAAAAAAAATTGCAATAATTTTTAATATATCTAAATTTTCTTATTTTTGCAAATTTTCACTTACAAAAAATTCCACGGCTTGTTTATAGACTATTTTTGTTTTTATTTTAATTTTTTTATATTGTATCAAAAATTATTTTGCCAATCATTTCAACCTTGCGGGTCATCTTCATGGGCTTACTATTTAATCTAATTTTTATAAAAAATTATTTTCCACAAATCTAATTTTTTATGAAACTCAGTATAATATCATCCCGTTTACATTTCATTAAAAACTTTCCGTTCCACAGTCACTACTTTTTTATTAGTAGAACTAAAATATTCTTTGGTTGTTGTTAAAGCAAAAGTGTTATGAGTCGCCTCTATGTTGGTTAATAAAAGGTGAATGTGATCCACCATATTAAGCCGTGTATTATGCCGTTACACAATTTATACTTCTAAAATGTTATTCCTAATAGTCTGTTTATTTGAATATATATAAATTTTCTTATTTTTGTAAATTTTCACTTACAAAAAAATTCACCTTTTATTAACCAACATAGAGGCGACTCATAACACATTTGCTTTAACAACAGCCAAAGAATATTTTAGTTCTACTAATAAAAAAGTAGTGACTGTGGAACGGAAACAGTTTTTAATGAAATGTAAACGAGATGATATTATACCGAGTTTCATAAAAAAATAGATTTGTGGAAAATAATTTTTTATAAAAATTAGATTAAATAGTAAGCCCATGAAAAAGACCTGCAAGGTTGAAATGATTGGCAAAATAATTTTTGATACAATAATACAAAATCCCAGCGGCAGGTATATCCGCTAGAAATAGGTAGATTTCGGGGTCAGACGGTTTTGTGTCCAAATAAAATTAGATAAGTCAGATTAGTTTAAATAAAAAATATAAGTAGAAACAGAATAATTCAAAAAAATTATCGAACCAAATTAAATACATTATCCGAACTAACTCCATCAATACAATTTCGGAACAGTTTTATTTAAGTTGGTTTAAACTACTTTTAATAACATATTAAATCCACCAAAGATCAAATGAACTACGTCACAACTACAATTATACCATCGCACATAATTTATAATCAAACATTATCAAACAATTTTATTTCAAAATCATCTTTTGTTGTTGTGTTTTTTTGTTCTTATTTAATCTTTTTTCAAACGGTTACTTAGTAAAAAAAAATAAAAACAAAAGAGATTTTGATAATTTTTCTATGGTATTAAATGGGTTGATATTTTTCTTGTAAGGGTTGCATTATAATGCTTATAAAAATGGAACCTTTCGGGTTAGAAAGTTGAATTTTTTTGAGGCTATAGTTGAAAAGTATGTTTAAAAGCTAAGATGAATTTAAATAACATAAACTGAAACATGATGAAAGCATTGCCTTTTGCGTTTGTTTTCATTTCAACAGCCGTAGGGTCTCAACCGTTACACTTAAACTATTATTTTTATATTTTAAATTTATATTTATTTATTATTTATTTATTATTTAGATTTATATTTTAAATACGTGAAAAAAAGTTTTCAAATATGAGCTTGGCCATTTCAGCTAGATCAAGGGCAGCAAAGTTTAGTAAATTTTTAAAACAGCTGATTTTTGAGGAGCCTGAAACGCCAAAGTGGTCATCTGGATAAAAATGATAAAAAAAGTTTTAAATATTCAATATTTTTAAATTTTATTAAAATATTATTATTCAAACGGAAGTTATAGCGCCCTAGATTATTCGACTTTTTAGGCTCTAGCCGCTTAACCGGTACCCGGATATGGCCAGTTCACGAACTTGTCCAAGACATTATTTGCCGAAACATACACAAAAAATTATTTTGGTGTAGGTCGAAAAATGCGACCGTGAGAGTGCCACTAAATTCCGTTACACCTCATATCGTTATATATATATATATATATATATATATATATATATATATATATATATATATATATATATATATATATATATATATATATATATATATATAATTTTTTTTTTTGTTTTTCCATCTCCGCTTATCACATATAGTCGTTTGGCATCAAATTTTTTCCGAAATTCCGAGATGAAGCCCATTGCAATAGGTAGATTTTTATATGAAATCTACCTAAAATTAAAATAAAAACAAAAAATAGTCTATAAACAAGCCGTGGAATTTTTTGTAAGTGTTAATTTACAAAAATAAGAAAATTTAGATATATCCAAATAAACAGACTATTAGGAATAACATTTTAGAAATAATTTTTAAATTAAGTGTTCTTTTAAATGACACCGCTTGTGTCAAAAAAGATTTTTTTTACCCTCTCTATCCACGTCCCCTAAACACATAGAAATATAATTATTTGAGACTTCATTATAATTTTCATACAAAATTTACCAAATATACTAACTCAATGAATTTTTACGAATTTTTAGGTCAATGAGTGTCGAAACGTATGCGGGGGAACGGTCTGAATTTTACAATTTTTTGACAATAACTCAAAAACAGGTCACCGAAAAATTCTAAAAAAAAATACAACGAATTGTAAATTAGGTGCTTTTTCAAATGACACCCCACTAGCTTGGATAAAAAAAAGTTTTTTTTACCCTCTCTACCCCGGTCCCCTAAGCACACAGAAATATAATTATTTGAGACTTCGCTATAGTTTTTATACAAAATTTACCAAATTTCCTAACTCTGTGAATTTTGTCAAATTTTTCTGTCAATCAAATTTTTCTGTCAGGGGGGGTAACGGTCTGAAAGCCACCCTTTTTTAACAATAACTCAAAAACTGTGCATCGCAAAATTCTAAAAAAAATTGATTTGTTTTCTAAATCAGGTGCTCTTTCAAATCACACCCCACTTGACCACATTTTAAATAGTGTTTTTTTATCCCTTCTCATTTCCACCCCTTTAATAAATCTAATTTTGAGTATATGACACTTTTATAAATTTTTTATTAAAAACTTACTAATTATTCTATCATTCCAAATACATTTGAAAATTTTCGTTTTGTTAGGTTCGGAGCTAATCGAGGTAAGAAAGCACGAAAAAAACGTAATTATTCAAAACTATACCAAAAATGGTGAGGTGTAAAATTCTAAAATAAACTTTTAAGGAATACTGAAATTAAGTCCTTTCATACGATACCCTACTTGAATCTATAAAAAAAAGCATTTTCTCAAAGGTCTCACATCGTACCCCTGTAAACACAACGAATACCACTTTAGTTTTTTTTGTATCCGTCATTTTATGTGAACAGATTAGTTTTATACGCACCTCAAATTTCAAGTTCATAGCATTTATAGTTTACGAGCTAATCGATATAATGTGAAAAACTCGTTTTACTCTCACCAATAGTGTTCCGTATAAAAAACGGAACCCTAAAAAAAATAATTTTTTTTTGACTTATACTATTTAAAAGTTAAAAAATACCGTGAAAAAATTTAATCTCTGCATAAATTATGTTTATATATTATTTAAACAATACACCTATCCCCCGTTTTACACGGTAGATACGTTCCTGATAAAAACGTGTTAATCGAAAATATAAATTTTGTATGGAAAACCGTGTTAAACGAAAAACGTGTGTTTTTGGTCATTTCTTGGGCGACAAACAGAGTCGGTAAAACATAAAAGTACCAATTTAATCACATAAGATATCGACATAACAGTTCAATTGATTTTCAATAGGAAACATGCAACATAACCAATAAGAAATTCACAAAAAAATAAAAAGTAATTATGTATGCACATACTAGCATGTTGACCTAAATCAAACCTAACTTAACTTGATTCAGTTGGAAGTTAAATTTGTAATTAATAATTGTGCTTTGTTTTTAGTTAAATCTTGCAAACATCTTCATATTGACTTGAAAATTCGTTGACAGTTCGTAGAAATCGGAGAGCTCGTTCAACATTCGGATCATGTTGTTGAAAGTAGTTGCATTATTTACTTTCAGTTGCAAGTCTCTCACGAATGGCTGCTATTTGCAGGAAATGGTTTCGGCTCATTCATCTGCAGTCAGCTTCAATATCATTTTTGCTTTTTTTTATTTTACTGGTCCTTTCATTTAAATCATCTCCATCTAATTCTTGGTATGCTATTAGGCCAATAATACTTGACACAGCTAAATCTTTCAAACCTTCTCCACACAAGGCACAAGCCAACTCAATTGTCTCAGAATAATATTGCTCCAAAGATATTCTATATAACTATTACCATCAACAACATCAGCCCACATTAATTTTCAACTCACAAGGAGCGTTGATGTTTTAATCTTATGATATGGCACTCCTATACATTAACGCAATCTAAAATTGTTAACCTTTTCCAAGCATTAGCATAAAAAGACAGTTCATTTTCCAATTTATCCAAAATATACCTAAAGGTGCTTGAAATATACTTTGCCTTGAATATCGAAATTATCTTCTGGTATAATTGTTGCAATAAAGACGTTTTAATTTTGAGTAGAAATACAATTTATCCATTTGTAAGCCTCAAATCTTGAGGGTGACATGGAGCATTGTCCAGTTAAAAAAGAACCTTAAATATTATTTTGATTAAATACTATTTTACTTCTGGTACGTAAGAGTTATGAGACAAATCAATTTACAATGTGGCTGTAACCCAAGCTTTTGTATTGGCATTCCAATAAATAGAAAGATTTGTTTCTTCCTTTTAACCTGGCCGAGTTGCCACCTAAGCTTAATCACTCTTTAGTATTAAAAAACTGATTAGCAGCCAAATTCTGTAATTGTACCTACGCATTTTGTATCTAGCTAATTACGATCTATTGCTTAAAATCAACTGATTTACATAGAGAATCCCTTACAACCCTTTGCTGATAAACATCAACATATATTTACAAAATTTTGCTTTGAACCCTAAAAAGCGTTTTTTTGTTACAAGTTTCTTATTTTAATTACAACCTGTATGTATATGATCATAAGTAGTATACCAGAAGGTTTAATTAAAATAAAGTGCGTGTTATACCAAAATTTGTCTTTTTTTTTTGAAATTTTGATTTCAAAAACCGTGTAAAGTCGAAAACGTGTTAAATGAGTGCCGTGTAAAGCGGGGGATAGGTGTATAAATATTTAATTGCGCACATTTTAATGTTTCTGATTTCAAATAATATATGTGCCCATAATTATGAAAGTGGTCTAAGTCAAAATTTGAAAAAATGAGTTTATCCGTTATTTCGCATCAAATTACTTTAAACTAAATTAGTCCAATGTAGTTTGTACGATATTGTCGAAAAAGATCCGTTATAGAGTACTTGTTATTTCAACAATAAATGTAAATCAAGAAAAAAAGAACAAAAAAATATCAAAATTGCAAAGTTTTTATATTGTCATCCAGAAAAATGATTTGTTGCACTTTTGAAAATAATTTAAAAAATGTTCACCGCAAAATGCAAAAGAATGCAATGTTTCTTAAATTAGTACTCTTTCAACCCCACTCAACCCCAAAGCTTTTATCCACGCTTCCCTTAAAACCACAGAAATTTAGTTATTTAACGCTCCCCTATATTTTTCGTTAAAATTTGTCAAACTTCGTGTCTGTAAATTTTTTCAAATTTCTCTGTCAAAAAAGCTCGAAATGTAGGGGAGGGGCTGGTTTGTGTATAGAAAAAAGGCACTTTTTTAATAAAAAATCATAAACCATGCTCTGCAAAATTGCAAAAAAAGGTTGCAATGTTTCTAAAATCGAGTACCCTTTCAAATGAGACCACACCTAACCGGTGAGCTTGAAAGTGAAAGTTAATGGTGACAAAATAATGAGTTGGGAAAATTATTAATAAATACAATTAAAACTTCGGAGTTTTCTTTTGCGTTAAGGCATTTATACGCCGTTCAGTCAATTTTGAAAATGGTCTTAGTCAATTCAAACTGTAAAAAGCATATTTCGGAGTGAGATTTATACAAAATTTGACATCCATAATAAACTTTCATTATTGAAGACTATCAAAATTCTAAAATAAAATTTTTCATAATATAGAAATGTTTTTTAATGTAATCATATGTAAACCTTTAAATATCTCAAAACAAGAAATGTATGACTTAGACCACTTTCATAATTATGGGCACATATAAGAACACACATTTAAAAACGAAATCATCAAAATCGGATCTGTCCCTGAGGACTTAGAAGTAAAAACCTAATTTGAGTCGATTAATAGAGTTTTCATGTTTTCTTTCTCCGAATAGCAGCCAATTAAAATAATTTGAAGCTTGTTCAATGCAAAAATTAGTTTTGGGAAATTTGTTTTATAAATAATTGAATTCCAGCCAATGTTTTATAAATAATTGAATTTCAGCCCTATAACAATACTGGTATTGCGATTGTTAAAAAACGTTATTAGATGTTATCAGATTTATATTAGAACCAAAAGAAAATACTATAACTTCTTTTTAAAATATGTTTTTGTATCATGTAAAGAAGCTCTTAAGAAACTGCACCAATGGTGAATCATCAAAAAAAATTTCAACCGTAAATTTCAGATTCAAGCCGATAGGAATTTGTTGGCGGAAAAATACGATAGGTTACGATTGGTGCTACATATGGAATGTACGATAGAAAACTATTCAAAACTTGTTCAGTTTCACCAAAAAATTTCAATCGTGATCTTCAGATTTAAAACGATAAACTACGATAGAAATTCTATCGTAAAAAACCATTGAAACCGAAAAGTAAAAAATCTTATAGATAACGATAGATTACGATTGATTGATTTCTCCTGAAAACATCTCAATCGTAAATTTCAGATTTAGCCCGATAGAAATCTACACTCAAAAAAATTTGCCCGGTAAGATTCACAAAATCGTTTTGTAAAAGTGCTAACAAAATGTTTTTGTGAATTTGCCAAGAAATGCTAAACTTGATACAAAATTTTGTATAGTCTATTTGACTTTTTTAAATCTGAAAAAAAGTTATAAACCAACCAATTGTTTTTGTGATTTGGATTACAAATGTAGAAAATCATAAATCTTTCTAGATACAAATTTTTTTCATTCTTTTAACAAAAATATTGTTAAGGTTTTTGTTGATTTTTTTAAATTTTAAATCATATCTCACTTATCCATAACAAAATAAAATTCAATTGTACAAAATTTTGTAAAATTTTGTCAACAGAAAAATGACATTCTTCAATTTTTATTGTCAAACTTAATACGAATATTGTCGATTTTTTTTATACTTTACAAAGAGACTTATGCAATTTAAAAAAACAAACACATTTTTTACAAAAAAAACTTTGCTTTTATAAATGCTTTTATAAATTTTCATTAATGGAAATTATATATAACCAAAATTGGTATTAAACAATTTCAGTTTCAATTTGGTTGTCTAAGTAAAAATTCGCAGATATTTTTTAAAATTGTGATTATTTAGCAAGGTTTATTCATGATAAATAGTGATAGTGAAGATACATACATGATAAATTTAGAAGACTATACTCTATGCACAGGTGAGAAATTTTACATATTTCGATATTAATAGGCCACTTACCGATTGCGTAGATATTGGAATTGACTCTTAGAGATAATGGATGAAATGAATTGGATCAGATCTATAACATATTTCAAAACCTACGTAATCGGTGACAGCCAGCATAAAGTAAAAAGATATCAAAACTTGTTCATTGTTTTTTTTAGATGCTGAAATTGAATTTACAGTGCTACCTCAGTTGGAAAGCTTAGGCTGTGATAATATAACGGCGTATAATATGTTTTAAATTTGTTTTTTTAAATGATGCAGGTATTTCAAAATAAAAATATAACATAAAAAAAAAATGAAAATTATATAATAATAAAAAATAAAATAAATGTTAGCAAAAATTTGTGTTTTATTTATTAACGAAAAACTAATATATATGAATGACTGTTTTACAAAAAAAAAAAATATTAAATCCATAAATGTCTTTTGTTGACCAAATAAAAAAATTTGTTATTTTTCAAAAACTTTTGTGAAAACAAAAATTAATTATGAGGATTTTACAAAACATTTAATAAAATCAAAAATGTTTCGGGCATTTTTACAATTTAATTATAAAGCTTACAATCCTTTGCTGGAAGAATTTGTAGTGTTTACAAATAATTTTTGGTATATCTACAATATTTATTGTAAAAATCTAAATTTAACAAAAATTTTTGTGTGTTGTATATTTATAAAAAAATTGTAGAACGTATGTAGAATTTTGTTAGTTACACTTAGTTTTTTTTTTGAGTGTAATGACAGGAAAATACGATAGGTAACGTACGATTGGTGCTATATATTATGTAATATCGGACAGAAAACGATTCAAAACTTTTTCAATTTCACTAAAAGTAAAAACAATTTCAATCGTGATCTTCAGATTCAAAACGATTAACTACGATAGAAAAACCGATCGTAGAAAAACCATTGAAACCGAAAACTGAAAAATCCTATAGGTTACGAGTAGATATAGTCTATGCGTTTAAAATGATTAAATCGGATAGAAACGGATAGCAAACGATATAGAAAACTATTCGTTTTCAATCGTTTTCTATCGATATCTTTCGATTTTTTTTATAAGGGATAGGATTAATAGTTTTACAGGAAGAAATTGAGATAGTTTCAATAGGAAGTGTATAATTTCTACAGGAACATAGTTTCAATAGGAAATGGATAATTCTTACAGGAAAATACGACTGAAATTTTTCTTATGTCTGGTTAAAATTCACTAGAGTCTTAGAAATATATATAGTTAAAATCGTTTTATGTGTTTTAGTTATCGCTTCTCGGCTGAAAGACTATAATAATAGTAATTAAGGTTGTATATGTTTATTTTATTTGAATTGATTATTATTTAATAGGAAATTTGAGGGTTTTACAAATTCCAATTAAAACATAGACAATCCCATTAAGAATCGAAAAGGATTCCATATGAAATTCTAAGACTGCAAAACTCTCTTTAAAATGTGTTTAGTGATATTATAAAGTCAAGTAAGATTCTTTATTATTATTTAATATGACGGTCGCAGAAAATTCAATTAAAATGTAGTCAATCCCATTGAAGAATTTATAATCATATAAAAATGTTTTCATTTCTATTTAAAGGATTCAATGTATTTCTATGGTACAATTGAATAGGATTCAATCGATTTCAAAAGGAAAAAAAAATTGTTTAACAGGATTTTATAGGAAATTTCAGCTATCCAATTTTCCTATTAAACTTTGTTTTTCAATAGGATAGTTTAAGCAGGGTTTGAACACCACATTTGAAATTTTAGTAAAAGTATATTTTACTATTTATTTTTAGTAATTTTATGAGTACCTTAAATTATCAATATCAGTAGAACTACCTTAAATTATCAATAACAATTGAAACGAGGACAAAAGATTCGAAAATAAAAAAAGAGAAGTTTTCTTAAGATGACAGTCTGCCAAAAAAAAGGACAGTTCTCTTCAAAAGAAGGCGGATAGTCACCTTAGTTTACTTCGACAATGAAAGGTCAAAATATTAGATTAAGCAAGCTTTTGCTTCTAAATGTCAAGTCTATCTCAACTACCAGCCAAAATAAATATAGTTTTGTATATCGTTGATAACACAAAAACTTTTTCATTGCAAATAAATCTTAGCTTTAGTTAGAGTATGCCTTGATGATGCCACGTTATTGCTTACACGGAGAATCGAGCTTTCATATAACTCTATGTATGGGCTTATATCATTAAGGAAGGCAGTGCGTCGTAGGATCAAGTAATATGCCACTAACTGGATTATTGGCAACCACATTTTAGTTTTGTTCCTGCAAATTGGTAAAACAAATTTGCTGTTTAACTTATTTAATTTTTATTTTTCTATCCTATCATGAAATATTGGCCTATGTCATATTTTATATGATAGGAATTCTTGTTTAGGAATAACTATAAAACTTTCTTTAAAAAAATATAAAAACATATTTCTATAAAAATATATAAACTACCGTCCATCAACACTTTAGAATGCATGTTGTTATGGGAACTTGATCTTAAAAGGTTTTTATGTGTTGTTGTGACACATATTGTAATTACTACTACATAACACATTTTATGAAAAAAAAAAAAAAAATTATGTGGATGTAGAGTGGTTTCGAAGACCAAAATTCAATACAAGTGGTAAAATGTATTTGTGTTCCAAAACAAAACCAGATACTAACAAAAAAGCTGATTGACTTTGTTACAAAAATTACTATTGATAAAAAATATTTTTCCAGAAAATAAATAAAAACCAGCACTAACCAAGGAAATTAAATCACCTGTCATTTAATCACGTTTCGAACATACATAGATCTTCCGTTTGTTAATCACTAATAAAATTATTCTTCCAAAAAATTTTTCATTGAGATGTACGAAAATGTTAAAAACAGTTCATCATCGAATAAGCCATAACTTCAAGTTTTATATCTGATCTCAAAAACAAAATTTACACACTTATTTTAGATTCAACAAAATTTTATTTTCCAAACCGACTTACTTCTCAATTGATTCATCAAATACACCCATATTTACTCTTTAGATAAATTCACCTTAGGCCATAAGTTTAATTTTATCAGATCAACTTAAAGCACTAAAATATTAATGTCGTTTTTCATAATTACTAAAATCACTTCCACAAAAAAAAAATTCACTCACATTAACTGTTCAAACTTTATAATTACTTTTACTTATTTTTAAGAATTTTAACTATAATAACATATTTTTTTTCCGCGTTGTGTTTAATCCAAACAACTCCTGACGGTGAACTAATCCAAATTCTATTCAAAATAAACATACGAATAGTAAAATTCAAACCGCAAAACCTTATGAGACATATAAACTTCATCGCTCTCTTCATTTCGATGTTTTTTTTGTTCAAAAATTTGATCGCTGGTCCATGTAGCATTAACAAATTTGAAGATTGTAAATTTATTTGTTTATATTATATGTATATACTGGTTTGTTAACACATGAGGGCGTAAATATTGTTCTCTTTGATTTGAAAACATGTGTAAATGATATCAAATGTTTATGATGAAAGTGTAGTGACGTTGTGTACATCTGCTTTGTGTATTCCAAATGTGTAGTGATTACGATTACATAGGTGATTACGATTTACGATATTGAATTTATAACAAATCCAACATTGAGTTAAAATAAGAGAAAATTTCATCAGTCATCCAAAGATGAGTAATATGCTTTCCAATAAACCTAATCCTAATCCAATCGCCAATCCCGCATATAGGGATCTGTTTTTATTGATTTCCTTAATTTTTTTTATTTTTGACAACCCCACGTTTTCTAGTCCCTGCTATTTTCAAATTAGTTAACGTGAGATATCACAAATCACTGGCAATAGTAGTGAGATATAACTAGCCAATGTGATATCTTAGGAATACTGGTGGATGAACTCTATTCAGTCAACGGTAGCACCCACAATCTTGAGTATGAAATATTCCTTTATGATGGCACACTGTTGCTTGCTCGAAGAAGCGAGCCTTCGTATAGCTCGTTATCTGTGCTTAAATCATTTAGGGAGATAGTGCGTCTAGGATTATGCCACTAGCTAGGTTATTGGCATTTCCATTTTACTTAAAATAAATTTACTTTTGTTTTCTTATTTTATTTTTATTTTTTCTATCCTAACATGAAATATTGGCTGGCCTATGTCATATTTTATATGTGATATGATTTATTGTTTAGTTATCCATTATTTAACAAAAAATATAAACAAATATTGCGACGGAGATGCACAGGCTAACTTCACCACAGCTCTGGAAACAAAATGTTCTGGATATAGTGAGCTAAAATCCATTAAATACTTTAATTAATGGCTAAGCAATGTTATAGAATTCGCGTAGTTCTAATTATAAAATATGAAGGGGCTGAAATCTCAAGCTCTGATATATAAAGACTTCGGTTTTGGTTATGAATTTTAATATAGTTTTCGGCATAAAACTTTTATGAGTACATTGTTTTTAGTTTTGGGCAGCGATGTATATCAAACATAAAACTCTTTGTACTCTAACAAATATTTTGTTATCTCTGTTTCTAAATTTATTACACAACTAACACGAAACATCAATACGTTGCCGGAAAATCATATCAGATCATAAATTAACATAATTTAGTGAAAAGGTTATACAATCAGAAAACTACTCAAAAACCTCTCCATTTGGCGTTTCGAGAAAATATTACATAACCACAAATTCATATTTCTTTCAAAATTCCAAAAACACTGTAAAAATTAAATAAAATCAAACTTTTTTCAAAATTCCAAATATATTCCAAAAATTATTACAAAATCAAAGATCAAACTTTTTTCAAAAATTCTGAAAATATTGCAAAAATTATAACAAAATCAAAAATTGAAACTTTTTACAAAATTCCCAAAATATTCCAAAAATTAGAATGAAATCAAATATTGAAAATTTATCTAAATCCTAATAATATTCAAAACAAAATCTCTTAAAAATTCAAACTTTTCCCAAAACTCTAAAAATTTTGCAAAAATTATAACAATATTAAAAATTGAAACTTTTTTCAAAATTCCAAAAATTATAATAAAATCAAAAATTTAAAATTTTTCAAAATTCTAAAAATATTCCAAAAACTCTTACAAAATCAAAAATTGCAAACTTTTTTCAAAATTCTAAAAATATTGCAAAAATTATTACAAAATCACAAATACAAACTTTTTTCATAATTCCAAAAATATTTCAAAAACTATAACAAATTCAAAAATTTCCATGTCCAATTTCATTTTCAAATACATTTACGTCATAAAAACAGCTAAATATTTTTTCCCAAAAAATTGGCTAAAACAATAATTGAAATCATTTTTTGACACACTTGACAATATTTTTTTGACAAACATATAATGCAATAAAATTCTCAATAATAATAAATTCATGTTCATTACATTTGAATTTATACAAATAACTATTTTTATTTTTTCCTAAAAAAATAAATGAAAATCATTCTTTTGACACACTTGACATTATTTTTTTGACAAACTTATAATGCCATAATTCTCTATAATAATAATAAAATTTCATGTCATACAAATAATTAATTTTATTTTTTTCCAAAAAATTGGGTAAAAAAATAAATGAAAATCTTTCTTTTGACACACTTGACAACATTTTTTTGACAAACGTATAATGCAATAATCTAGTTTTTGATTTCACATACCAATCCCTACCATCAAGATTTCTCCAAATTCAATGTTCCTACTCGTAATCACTTAAAATAAACGTTTTTTAAGCCAACAATATGAAAAATTGCTATTTTTGACACACTTAATAATTTTTTGACAAACTTCCGGTACAGTTATCAAATACAGCGTCCTTTCGGACCTGTCCATTGAGTGTACCTGTTTTTAGAAAAAAAAATTTTTGAAATCCCTCCAGCAGTTTTCTAGATGTCGTCGGTTGTGACGGCCAGCAGGCAGATAGACATACATTTTTTTATTGCCTCTTTAGAATCAGTAGGTCCTAAAACGTCGAGAAATGCCAAAAAAGTGGGGGTAAGAATTCCACTTTTGGCTCATGAATGTAATACTTAGGACTTTCAGACCGAAGTAATACTTGTTTGTATGTCTTGTTTGTATGTCTATTTGTTCATTATCATAAGATGGCAAAAGGCACGTTTGAACTAAATTATCTAATTGAATCAAAAATTTCCAAACCTTGACGATATCCGGCACTAAGTCTCCTATTAACAATGATAAATGATGCAAAATACTTGATATTTGAGATGCAGACATTTTTTTTCCATTATATTTATGTGATTTACAGAAATTTGAGGTGGAATGTTCGACTTAATTTTTAATTAATTTTGACAATTACTTCGGTCTGAAAGACCAAAGTATTACATTCATGAGCTCAAAGTGAAACTCTTACCCCCACTTTTTTTGGCAGTTCTCGACGTTTAAGGACCTACTGATTCTAAAAAAGCAAAAAAAACAAATGTCTGTCTGTCTGTCGGCAGGCCAGCCGTCACAACCTACGAAATCTAGAAAGCCGCTGGACGGATTTAAAATTTTTTTTTTCTATAAATAGGTTTACTCAATGGGAAGAGCCCAAAGGACGATGTGTTCGATAACTGTACCGGAAGCGTGTCAAAATAATCGTTATGTGTGTCAAATCAAGGAAATTTGCATATTTTTTGCTTAAAAAACGTTCATTTTAAGTGATTACGAGTAGGAACATTGAATTTGGAGAAATCTTGATAGTCGGGATTGGTATGTGAGACCAAAATCTAGATTATTGCATTATAAGTTTCTCGTCGCTGGTCGAGTTGGTTAAATGGTTAACCATATAAAACTTTGATCAGAGGGACGCCGGGTCGATTCCCGAACCGACCGGAATTGAGATAAAACTTTTGTTACGGATCTTTCACTTTTCAAAGCAATTTTTCATTCTATTTAATTAAATACATTCATTTCTAGTGTCTTAAAAATTCTGAACTACATAATGGTTAGATCCATTGCTAAACTCTTAATAAAATCTTGAATTTAAAAAAAAAAATTATAAGTTTGTCAAAAAAATGTTGTCAAGTGTGTCAAAAGAAAGATTTTTATTTCTTTTTAACCCAATATTCTGGAAAAAAATAAAATTAATCATTAGCTTGAAATGAAATTTTTTTATTATTATTGAGAATTATGGCACTATAAATTTGTCAAAAAAATAGTGTCGTGTGTCAAAAAGTGATTTCATTTATTTTTTTAGCTAATTTTTTGGGAAAAAAATGTAGCTGTTTTTATGACTTATATGTAATTAATTGCAAATGAAATTGGACATGGAAATTTTTGAATTTGTTATAGTTTTTGAAATATTTTTGGAATTATGAAAAAAGTTTGTATTTTTGATTTTGTAATAATTTTTGCAATATTTTTAGAATTTTGGAAAAAGTTTTAATTTTTGATTTTGTAAGAATTCTTGGAATATTTTTAGAATTTTGAAAAATTTAAAATTTTTGATTTTGTAATAATTTTTGCAATATTTTTAGAATTTTGGAAAAAGTTTGAATTTTTAAGAATTTTTGGAAAATTATCGGAATTTAGAAAAAGTTTTGGAATTTTGAAAAAAGCTTGAATTTTTGATTTTGTAATAATTTTGGCAATATTTTAGAATTTTGGGAAAGTTTGAATTTAAAGGGAATTTTTGGAATATTATTGGAATTTAGAAAAAGTTTAAATATTTGATTTTATACTAATTTTTGGAATATTTTTGAAATTCTAAAAAGAAGTTTCAATTTTTGATTTTGCAAGAATTTTTGGAATATTTTTAGAATTTTAAAAAATTTTAAATTTTTTAGTTTATTATAATCTTTGGAATTTTGAAAAAAGTTTGAATTGTTGATTTTGTAATAATTTTTGCAATATTTTTAGAATTTTGGTTAAATTTGAATTTTTAAGAATTCTTGGAATATTTTTGGAATTTTGAAAAAAGTTTGATTTTATTTAATTTTTGCAATACTTTTGGAATTTTGAAAGAAATATGAATATGTGATTTTGTAATATTTTCTCGAAACGCTAAATGGAGAGGTTTTTGAACAGTTTGCTGAGTGTATCATCTTTTCACTAAATTATGTTTATTTATGATCTGTTATAATTTTCCGGCAACGTATTGGTGTTTCGTGTTAGATATGTAATAAATTTCTAAACAGAGATAAAAAATACTTGTACTATAACAAAGAGTTATGTTTGATATACATCGCTGCCCAAAACTAAAAACTATGCCATCGTAAAAGTTTTTTGCCGAAAACTATATCAAATAAGGACCCAGACCGAAGTTTTGAGATCTCAGAGCTGTGAGATTTCAGCCCCTCCTTATTTTTAATTCTATTATTTAATATGGACAAAGAGAAAAAGTTTTTTTGCGTAATGAAATATTGAAGAATAAAACTGAGCTCAATTCGGCAAATACCCTCGAATAGATCGAGCATAATATCAACTGCAACATTATCTGCTATTTTAAATGAACATATTTTACTTAAAACACAACTTTCAATTGCTGACATGTCTCCTTCTAACAAATCTTGCCTATAGTTTTCATTAGTTCTTAGTAGTCCGTTGTCTTCTATAATTTGACTTTTCATAAGATTTTTCGGACATTTACAAATTCTGCAGCAAAAGTTTGCTGAAAATGATCTTGTATACCTAAAAACTGTAATCAAACTTAAATTATCGCCTATGATAGACGCTAATATGAGAAAAATGGTTTCTTTATTTCCTTCTTATTCGATTTCGACACCATTTACTTCCAAATCTTTTAATACATGGACCATAATTTTGCTCAATACCATAATGTAAACTTGCACTTTTATTCAGGCAATAAAGAAAAATGTTCTCCAGTTTGGGGAGAGCGTCAATTTCGTCAAAAGAGGAAACGTTAAATAAAATGCTGATAATTTTTGTATTCCTGATTTAGCTCCAATAGGATCATTTATTTCAAAATCGTCTTGGTATAATAAATAAGGTAAAAATTTTCTCCGTTTAAAAAAATTTAATTTTTTGTTTCCAAACTGTGCCACTACAAATATTGTTTTTATTCGCCTATATATTAAAGTATTACTTTATTACTGTGATTTGCGGCTTTAAAGTATCACTTTTCAACTATTTATTTTGTCGTCATAGCTACGTCCAAAAAAGTAAAAAGCATTTGTATTTGTTTAAATTCTATGAAAAATAAATTTTTTTATCAAAGCAACCCGCAAATTCAAAATTTCATTATCCAATTAAAATAGTTGTTATCATTTGTTGTCATAGAATTTGGAAAAAATAATAAATATTTTTTCAAAGGTTACTTGTTCCACATATTTTTATTTTAAAATTTATGAAAATTTATAATTTTAATTTGGAATAAACAACTTTTCTTAAAATATTTTGCTTGCGGCGAATAAAAAATAGTATATGATGCACGGACGTAAGCTATTTTGGACTTAATGTGGGTGCAAATCTCGGCTAGCGCCTCGATTTGCAAACTCCACATCCGTCCAAAATCTTTAGCTTTACGTCCTAGCATCATAATGTACTATTATTCTAAAATTGCTGAGATATTCGGTTTGTTTGTGAAGCTTTTGTCCTAGTATATTTGGAAGGGAGAGAGATCGTTCTAAATTATCTTTCAGTGGTAATAATACACCTGAAACTGTGGAATCATTTATTGTTTGCGTATTCAAACTACTTTTTGAGGGTCGGTATATAAGTTTTGTGATTTTAAAATAGTACATTATGATGCTAGGACGTAAAGCTAAAGATTTTGGACGAATGTGGAGTTTGCAAATCGAGGCGCTAGCCGAGATTTAAACCCACATTAAGTCCAAAATAGCTTACGTCCGTGCATCGTATACTATTTTTTATTCGCCACAAGCAAAATATTTTAAAAAAAATGTTAATTCTAAATTAAAATTATAAATTTGAATAAATTTTAAAATAAAGATATGTGGAACAAGTAACATTTGACAAAATATTTGTTATTTTTTTCCAAATTATTGTGTAGCTATGACAACAAATGATAACAACCATTTTAATTGGATAATGAAATTTTGAATTTAAGGGTTGCTTTGATAAAAATTTTTATTTTTCATAGAATTTAAACAAATACAAATGCTTTTTACTTTTTTGAACGTAGCTATGACAACAAAATAAATAGTTGAAAAGTGATACTTTAAGGCCGCAAATCACAGTAATAAAGTAACATTTTAATATGTAGGCGAATAAAAAAGTTTTTAGTGTATTGTAAGTTTTTTTAGCCGAGTTACAATTAAATAAATCAGGAAATTAAAACACAATGGATTTTCTAAACGTTATAATTTTATTCGTTCAAGATTTTGTTATAAAAATATTTCTTCTACTTCTATTCCTCTTAATTTTTTCTAGTACTAACAATAATTCACCACTTATAATTCTATTACGATTGTTCAAAATATCACTTTCAATTGTTCACTTACAATAATCTTTTTCTTTCTAATTATAACACTGTTAATTTTAACTCGTCCATATCACTGCTAAATTTTATACTTTTTCTATCGCTGACAGTTTTATACTAATCTTATCCTCTAACAATCCTCTAATCTTATCCTCTAACAATACTTACTCAATCTTATATATACTACATGAAATAGACTCGATATCTCTACAATATTCTAGATAGAACACAAAACTTTTTTTATCAACATAAACATAATAACACGATCTTCAAATCTTGACTCATAGGTGTGAGATCTACTCTTTTTATTTGTTTATTTATACCTATTTCTAATAGTTTTCTTTCATATAAGATAAACAAAAGCTTAAAACGTGTTTACTTTGGTTACGTTGTTATATTTTATTGATTTATTTATGTTTATATTTCTTTTGTGGAACTATTTTCTCTAAAGAGTATTTTCTCGAAAGATGTTCTATTGTGTTGTGTTCTATCGTATTCCATAATCGTCACAGTATATTCAGAATTTAGGTCTTCAAGAAATTTTTTAACTTCAATAAATTCATTAATTATTTGTTTACTGATCTCTAACTCTAATTGTGAAGTTTCTATTTTATTACGTATATTGGTAAATAATTTTTTTTAATACTTTTTTTTTAATTTTGACGATTTTTTTCAGGAAAAATGGCAAAAATGTGGTACTTGTGTTTTTCGAGTTTTTTTTCGGTTGTTTTGTTTTTTTTTAAGTTATTTATTTCACAATTCAAAATCAATCTATATCTATATATAAATACGTAAGCAATATTTTTGCGGTACAATTTCAAAATATTTGCTCCATCAAAAGTGTGGCAATATGTATATTGTAGGAGAAGTCTTGAGTAGTAGATATGCCAAAAATAGTACATTATTTAATTAGGAGCTAAAGTGATACTTTTTGTGTTGAGTCTATAGTTTGACGGCCGACCGCAGGGAGGCCGACAATTATAGATGAAACACAAAAAGTCGCTTTAGCTCCGAATTAAATACATTATTTTTTCGGCAAACGTTTAAATTTTTTATAAATATGAAATTAATACATCAAACTTTTTATAAAAATGAATTTGTAGCGTCATAATTACTTCCAAAAAAGAGAAAAAAACATTTAAATTTGTATGAATAAAATTTTTTTATCAAAGCAGCCTTTTCAAAATTTCATAATATGAGAATCAACTTATTTTTTGTTGTCATGGTTATACAATATGTTTGAAAAAATAACAAACTAACAAATAACAAATGCTACTTTACAGCCTCCGTAATATAAAATAAAAATGGAGTTACTTTTGCTGTCGCTAGACGTTACTTTTGCTGTCAGGCTAAAAAGTAAAACTTTAGCTAACTCCCTAGCGGCAGTAAAGTTAAACTTTACAGCCGTTTGCAGAAAAACACTTTTTTTTAATTTTGACGATTTTTTCAGAAAAAATGGCAAAAATGTGATAGTTCTGATAGTTCAAAGTGATAGTTCAAAAATCTGTTTTGAGTTTTTTTTTCGGTTATTTCGTTTTTTTATCAAGTTATTTGTTTCACAATTCAAATTCAATCTATATCTATATACAAATACGTAAGCAATATTTTCGCGGTACAGTTTTAAAATATTTTCTCCATCAAAAGTGTGGCAACATGTATATCGTAGGAAATGTTTTGAGTAGTAGATGTGCTGAAAAATACTGTTTTTGAATTTCGATGATTTTTTCAGAAAAAATGACAAAAATGTGATAATTGTGTTGTCTGAGTTTTTTGTTCGGCTATTTTGTTTTTTATCAAGTTATTTGTTTCACAATTCAAAATCAATCTATATCAATTAATTAAACGAAATAATGTGTTGTAGTTATTTGGTTGGGAGGTCTTTTTGCAATTCTGATTTACAATGGCCGAATTTCAGCCACTGGGCAATTCCTAGTAAACTTAAAATTATAAACTTAAAATTCAATTCAGATTGAATAGAATATTATAAATAAAAAAATGTTATTAACCTATGCAAATCCGGGGCTCCGTACTTTAAAAAAGTAAAAACGGTACCCTATTGGTGAGATTTCGGTGTCCGTCCGAATTTCTACATATTCGATTTACTCACAAACTATAAGTGGTATCAAGTTGAAATTTTCTACAATTTTTAAATGTATTTTCCCATGCCTGCTGATAACAAAAAACTTTCAAATATTTGTTTTTATCTCTATTTTATGGACATAGATAAGAAGATAGTAAAACAAAAGTATTTTGTAAGGAATCGAGTTTGATTTAGAAAAATCGATAAAGATCAAAATATTTCAAAAAAAATTTCATTTATTTTTCGACTGCTTAGTTTTTTAGATTTTACTAAAAACGAGCGTTTGTTTTCCTGTGTAATCTATGTAAGATTTATCCTAGAATTAAAACATAAATATGATCAACTTCATCGGTTTTTTAGTCAGTCAAATGCTTTCTAGCCGTTTAAAATTGAAGGCTTCCAAGGTTTGCCTTTACCTTTTACTACAGGATGAACTAGTATTCCGTTCAAAATTGCAGTTGTGATGTAATTTTTGGAGTCTATGAAATGTTAAGTAAAGTTATAAGCTTATACGATCAACATAGAAATTTTTGAGTTTAGTAATCACTAGAGATAATTATAAATATCTAAAATTATTTTAATCTTACCCTCATTAGTAATTGAACTTAGCGTATCAACAGCCAGCCGTCTACAGTAAGGATCCTTCAAATCTCTGTTTAAAATATGAATAATTTTTTCACAAAATAAATTCCATTTGGCAAAGTGTGGACTTGTTTGGAAATAGTTTCTCAAAATCTAGTTCAATCTGCGAAATAAACACTTTAAGTTATTTATGTTCGATTTTTATTAAAACTTACAAGGGAAATTCCAATTTTCTGCTTCAAAATTGGCCACTGGCTCAAAATATCTGAAGAAGTGTCTTGAATATGACTTCGTCTTAAATCAAATGTTAGAACCCACTTCTCGATCACATCTGGGCTGACATTTTTTTGTAGCCACAGAAAATTATTTTCCTGATCTTCTACATTACAAATCAACTGCTTATGTGGTACAGGAGAGTCTTCTACTTTTTTTCGTTTCAATGATCTCTTGAATTATCCCGATTTTGTAAATTTTTTTGAAAGACTGTAGTATTTTTCTGCTAATTTACCCCTTTGATTACGATTTCCATAATACGCCACCTAACTCCAATTGGAGTAAATTTCGTTTGTATTAATATTTCTATAATATATATTTTAACATTTGTACATTTTACCTCATCTTCTATAGGAAAAACTAAGATAATTTGTTGTGAAATTTTCTTATATTTAGCGTTTGCTACTCTGCGATTTAAACCTATTAAATATTCGACAGCTATTTGTACTATGTACTGCCTGTCAGTTTTTGAGATTGTATTCGTGTTTTTTGTAGATAGTTAAAATGATTGATCCTCTATGACTAGATAAGAGTTCCTTTTCTAAATTTAAAATAATAGATCAAATAATCACTACATAAGCCAAGGTTTATCTAACAGAATATTTAGAAATATTGTCCTTCAGTTATTTTCGCTCTCGGTGCTAGACGTCGAAGTAGTAATTATAGGTGAAGATACAGTGTCTGTTAATTTAATGATTTTGGTGGCTCCGAAATGGTAGAAAAAGGCAGTAAACTTAACCAACTATCAAAAGTTGTAGTCGTTACTGTTGATCTACAGCTCTGTGGAAAAAAATTGTTAAGAATCAAAGTAAAAAATAAAAGATTTAATAAATACCTTCTCTTCTTGCCACTGGTATTAATTTTTCCTAAATTTTATCCTCAATCCAAATGACTAGTCGGGAATAAGTCTTATAAGATCATCATCATTTAGTTCTTAGAAAACTTCAGTATCAATACCTTTTTCTAATTTTCAAAATAACGTGCATCGAAGAAAAAAAAATTAATTCAAATTCGATTCTTAAGCATAAATTCAAAAAACACACATAAAATAAATTTCATACAGAATAAAAAAATATTTATGAACGAAGAATAATTTGAAAATCCTCAATAAAATTAGGGAAACCTCACTCCTGTAAAAGCTGATCTACAGTCTGTTCTTCAGCATTGTTAACTGTCTCGGAAACTAGAAATTCGAAAGATTCTACTTCTTCCATATTTTTCACACATAAGACAATAAAATTTAAATACAATATTTTATATTTTAATCACTCACGTCGTCACAATTAAATATCACAATAATTTATATTTTGTTCACAGAACACAACAATTTTTCATGAGTATTTTTTATTAAATGAAATAGTTTATTTAACTTGTTCAAAACGTGTTAGTTAACGGGAAACTTAATTGAAAATATTTTAGTTAAATAAACTAAAAGTTAGAAAACCAATTATTTATTTAGGTAATTTTGGGATTCATCTACAGTTATTACATTTTTACAATTAATAAAATTTGATTAAATATATTATAGATAAACTAATGAAAAAAGTATCTAAAATTATAGTTAATAAAACAATTTAGGTTTGTCGTTTGAACGTACATACATGAATTAACTATTGAATTTAGCTAAATTCTGCATTAAATAACCACTTTGTACAAATGTTAAATTACCTACATATAGATTATATAAATCGTCTAATCATAAATATTTTTATACCTATTTTTTTAGAAAATCTATATCTAAAAATATAGGCAAATCATATATTTCCTCTTCATCTAACTCTAATTAGATAAATAATCTACTTCATTTTTTCCTCTGTAGTATATACCTATTAGTGGATCCTTAACCTTTTACCAGTCGCGGAAAGTTATGATGACATATTATGATGACAGTAAGTAACTGATAATTTGGAAATAAATCAGTGCTGCGATTATGGAGTTTTCTAATTGTGAAAAAACTCACAAATTGTGACGTCAAGTTTTGTATGAATAGGCATAATTTTTTAGTATTGGTTTTTGCATAGAATTAAAAATTCGAAATTGTCAATTTTGAATATTGAATAACGAACGGTTCCTTTCGCATAAAATTTTATTGATGAAATAATTTTTGGAACAAATTTTGTTGACGAAGTAATTTCGTAGTTTTAAACTCACAATTTGCCATAATTAATCGCAGCATAGAAGCAGAATCTAAATCGCATTCTCAAATAAATTTTGCTACATTCACCACTTTGCTACATTCACCACTAATGAAGGTTTCAAAAGTGAACCCTCGTGTAATACAGATTCGCAAATGTGTATTGATACTGTTTAAGCCAGAAACAATTATTCAAAACAAGCTTCATTCTTAAAATTATATAAATTATAACTTAGTTTATTATTACCTGCGTTTCTTTTAGGTAAACTTGCTACCCGAACCAAATTTTAAATGGAACGGCAATAATGTGAGGTGCCTTAGATTATTTTTCTAAGACTACAACCCAAATTTTATCTTAGTACAACTTCCCGACATTTTTTTGACAATACATATATATTTTAAAAAAATTATAAAATTAATATTGCTAAAAAATGTGAACAAAAATAACACAGAAAATTATATGATAGAGTACATTAAAAATTTAATTTTTTTTAATTTAAAATTAATAAACATTTAAAGATTTCTAAAAATTGGATATGATTCATGCAAAAGAAAATAACGAAAAGAAATAATTTTGACATTTGGGCTGAAATCTGAAATTTTTATAAACATTTGGGTAAACATTATACAAATTTTTCTCTTAACTGATAAAACTCTGGTGTTGAATAGAGGCGTAATTATGATATGTAGCTTTACCACCTTTCGATATGGTTAACTTGAAAACGAAATTTAGTACAAAAGTAAAGGAAAAAGTGGTAAATGGAACACACTTAATGATACCGGTTGCTATATAATAGCCGCTGTTTTCATATTTAAATCAATGATTCAAAACTATTTATTTAGAGATATATCTAGCAGATTTTTTTTAGAACAGTTTACAATAAGTGTGTTCCATTTACCACTTTTCCCTTTTTTTTATACTAAGTTAGACATGTTTAGTGTTAATTTAAATAAATTATAAATTAACGTCTCTGAATATCCGAAGATACCATGCCCACTGTGGATTGTGGAAATGGATTGTTTCTTTGAGAAATTGGTGGACATGGACTTTAAAAAGTTGGGGATTAAAATAATCAGGAAAAACCCATAAGGGCAAGGAATTCCAAAGATAAGAAACACGGTTGAAAAAGTCACGTTGAAAGGCGACAGTTCTACATTTTGTTATTTGAACGGTGAATGGGTGGGCCATGGCTGATGCTCTGGTTGAACGAGAAAAAATAGCGGGTTTGGGTAGTATTGATTTGATCTCCTCTGAAGAGTACTCATTCATAATGTATTTGTAAAATATCGTCAAATCAGCGACATTTCTTCTATGCTGTAACGAATCAAGCTCGTTTGTAAGATTTGAATTGCCGATGTAGTGAATTGCAGATGAAAGTAAAAGCGAAATAGTGAACCCACAATCATGATCATCAAGTAAATTATCTCTTAAATATAAATATGTGAAAACTCAATCATTGAGAATGATATACGGAATTTCAGTTGAACAGATGAACAGTTTGGCAAAAAGTTTAACCTTGCCAAATATAATATATGTAACGTTAATAAAAAATCACAGATTCTCTTGATTGTACCAAAAAAAAAAAAACAGCAAACTAACTGACCAACGAAAATTAAATAAAATATTTATCTTAATAGTAAACAATTAATTTGAAAAGTGTCACAATATTTTTATAATTGGGTTACAATACGTTATACGCTTTTCTGTTAACAAACAAATTAAAGCTTCTATGAAACGAATGTGTTTTGTTGCCTTCTTTCAAATTAACACGAATATTATTCCCTTGGTGTTGTACATGTTTACACCTTAATTTTTTACTGATATGGTGACTATTAATTCTTTTTATAATTAACCCTTTTATGGTTGTAATATTAAAATACGATTGAGTTTAGAAACCATGTATAAATTTATTAGACCATTTAACGATATTTCATTAATGTTATTTAATATTAAAACTTTTCTTTGCAGGCTTAACAACTTAAACTGGTCGTAACTCGTAATAAACTGTATTTACCTACAATGAATCTGATTACGAATCCAAAAGCAAGTGAGGGTGTTTCCAACACTTGAAAAACAGCCTAAAAAGTAGCAGTGATTCAAAAAATTAATGGTTTGCTTCGGAAATCGTCTCTAGGGGGTTCTCGGGGTCACTGATTACGATGCTGAGGTGCAATTAAAAAAATTTTAACAACCAATGCGATGTGCGATAAAATGCCAATAAAAATTTCACTTTTTTTGTTTTCAATAGTTGATTGATTTGTAAGCTGAAAAATTTCATTTTCAAGTATGGGATTCTTGAGTTGGAAATAATCTAAATTTATGTTTTCATCAGTTTCCCTCCCTCTACAGTCGGTAACTTAGTTCTTGCTGAAAGGAGATCTATATACTTACTGGCTACTACTTCTATACCATTTCATCGATCTATGACTTTTTAATTGATCTCGTGGTCATATGTATCTCAACCTTTATTCCTTTGTTAAACAAAGTTGTTTAAATTTTGAAGTACTTTATGGTTTGATTTGATTATTAAAAAAAGAATACGTAGTAACAGACATAAATATTAGAGTTTAAGGGATATTGGTGTATGAAGCGTGAATAGCAAATAATCGGGGATTGTAAATGTTTTTTGATATTTTGAATAGAGATTCCAGAGTCAATAAATTTACGTAATGTTGTGAATTCGTTCAGAGAGAACTTGGAAAATGTTGATCAATTATTAGATGTTGAAATCAAATGCTTGTTTGAATTAAACAACTATAAAAACAATGTTATGATTACCGAAAAATTTAGACAATTACAGTCCCTTCCTGAAAAAATCAAATCACAACAAAACACAACAACAAATTAATGAAATGAATAGTATTGTTGTTGTATTTCTTAGAACTTGGGTCAACAGTAGATAAAATGGAATGATTTTATCAATCAAATCAACATAACGTAAAATAATCGAATATTCTAATATTTTCTCAAGGTTTCTAAAAAGTGACCTCGAATTATCTAGAAGTATTGGAGAAGGTATATAAGCAAATTACCTCTTTTAGTTTTTAATAAGTGCTAAAATAACCTACGATAGTGAAGTTATAGTTATAAAAGTGATTTTTAAATTAGTTTTTGTGAATAAAGTTTAAAGTGTTATTAAGCAGAAATAATTTGTGTATTATTTTAAACGTTGTATTACTGGAAATTTCTATAATCAACCGTTGGAGTTTCTGAAGCTGTTGAAAGAATATTCTAGTTAGGAATATTGTTTGCTGTATGGTTTTCCTATTTTTGTGGAACAATTAAGTTGTTGAATACTTAATAAAACCTGATGTTTGTGCTTACTAATCAGTGATCGAACTCAGAAAGTGATTTGGGAACTGCGTTTATCGAATTGTGAGTTAGGCCAATGCGAAGTAAGGTTGGAAAAACGTAACAATAATAAATCAGATATAATATGTATTCGAAAAAAATACACAGAACATGATATCAAATATAGTTAAAATTAAAACAAATATAGTTATCGTAGACACATTGCCTTCCCCTAACGGCTTTCGAGAACATTTCTAAAGAGTTTACTATCACGTGCACTGTTGGATAGAATTATTAGCAAATTAAGTATACGACAGAACCACAACATTAAATTTAATTGATTGTTGCTGGAAATTAATCGATGGCGCCTTGCATTCCATATGAATGACAGAACCACCCGCGCCAAAAAGTTTTATGGATGCAATAATATATGGATGTCAAACTGGATGTGTGGCACCTTGTGGTGGCAGCAAGAATTACGTATCTTGCTCACAAATTTGTAAATTTTGTTACGAAACCAACTGCAATAGTTACAAGTCATCTAGAAATACCGACATTACGGCGTTTGAACTGATTTGTCCGGCTCAAATGCAAATTGAACAAGAACAAAAGTTACTATGAAGAACGACTCATCAATCCTACATAAGTAATTCTCGAATACGACTCTGATTACGATGGATGTCAACTATACATATTTACAAATTATAAGTTCAACTCTTTGGGCGGTTGAATTTTTAAATCGGATCTTGGATTCATGATCAGCGACCCCGAACACCCCCGAGAGACGATTTCGGGAGTGAAATTTGAAAGGTTCAAAAAAAATTGAGCAATTTTACTATTTGAAATGCTTTGACGGAGGGGGTACAAACTCCCAGAATTTTGATAATTTTCGAAGCAATGCAGAGGATAATGCTGATGAATATTTCTGAAAAAAACAGAATTTTTAAAATCGGAACTGTTCAACTACTTTTACAGATTTTCCGACCTTTTAATTTGACTAACTATGTATACTAAACCTTTCCACATACCAAAGTTTTGACACACCGGAGTGGGACGTTCTTTCATATTTGATAATTACTTTGAGGTTGTTTATCGAATTTAAAGAAATTTAATGAAATCTTCGGGTTTGTATAAAATTTATTCGGGGATATGTTGTATAATAGTTGGTAACCCTATATCTGGTGTATGTGAGCAAAACCGCCAGCAACGGGCTACAATATATTTACTTTTGGAATGTGCTAATTAAGCCATTTCATTTGATAACCACAACGGCCTCATTAAACTAATTTTATATTTTAGTTCATGACTTTATGTTCTCAAAAGGGCGCCATATTCAATTTAATGCATCACCACTAACTATAACGGAGGACGATCAAAACGCTTTTGGAGGTACCTCATAAGTTAAACTATGATTGGTAGTTTAGAAGTTACCAGGGAATAGATGAACAAATACAAATACATATATATACATGTCGGTCAACCGCATAACTCTTCTTTTTGCTTTGTCGTATAGTCTCGTTTATATGATGCCAAGAAACGTCGAAAACCCCTTAATTTGATACTGATGTCGCTAGACTACTAATGCTAATGAAATATTATCGTTCATTTCAACTTCAATACCTGCCTTAATTGCAACAAGAAGCTGCGGTAAAAGGGAAGTTGAAACAGTTTTTCTGGAAAAAAGACCGCACCCTGATTAACCATTTCCAATAAATTCTTAAACTATTTTTATAATAACTTGATCTACCTAGATCTACCCATAATTTCGGTTTATATTGTAGATGTAGTTTAGATATAGATAATGAAGTAGATGTTGAGCAAGGCGGTAATGATGCCATTTTGTCTCTTCCACAAAACGAAGTTGATTATATGATTGAGGTAGATAATAAAGTTGGTGTAGATGTGGATGTGTGAAACGCAAACTGTATCAGAAGTCATGTCTTGTATGGCATACTCTTAAATTGTTTGCAACGACGGCCTATTTTGCGTTTCAGTCTAAAATAAGAGTATTCGAATCTAAAGAAAATTCGCCATTTCGGCCTTTAAATTAGAGCAAACAAAAAAGTACATAATTATGTGTGCTTCATGTCAATCAATAATATTTCATTTCCTCAGTTAATCGCTTTGTTGTGTCACCCAATATCAATTAATAATACATGTTTCTGTCTACATAAAAGATGAACGTTTTTGTTTGTAAATTTTAGTTATATTATTATATGGAAATTTAATAATACGGTAGTTCAAATTATTAATTATTGTCTGTAGTTATAGAGAAATTGTTTATTGAGATGATAAATGGAAATGGTTGACTTGCATTTCTTTTATTGAGACGATATAGAGAATTTTTAATTTGTGAACGATGAAAGGGATAGTAAAAGAAGAAACAAGAGATGAAAAATTTGACTATTTATACTCGATCATTTTGTAACAAGACATGTTACAAATTTCACCAATAACCATCAAATCTTAAAAGCAAACAAATGTTACTGAAATGTACTAACAATATTCGATTTATTGTTTAGAAATAATAATAATTTAAAGATTTCTGTTTATATCACCTGATAAACTTACTGTATGTAATATTGAGAATAAAAGAACAACATTTTTTATGATTGGAAATATTACATGTACAGTTGTAAAGTTTTGATTGATTTGCTTATTTTTCTGATTTTTTTTGTTTTAAATGGATTGAACGAGAATTTGATGATGCGTGGGAGACAAAGGAATGAACGAGAGAAGTGAAGGGAAAAACAGGCAAAATGCATTTTACATTTTGATAATTATTGATTTTTCGATATAATTTAATCAGTTCGATTTGGTATTCTAAAAAAAAAAGTTGATTTTTCTGGAAAAAATTAATAGAGGATTTTAAAACATTTTTTTTTTGTTTAAAACTAATACAAGTTTTAGTGATGTGTCGGTCGTGAACGACCTAAGTTAATTGAACGGATCACTTAAGTGAACTACGGCCGATCGTTCAGTAATAAAAGAAACGTCGTTCGTCGGCCAATAACCTTTTATATACTATTGACATTTTTTTATGTACAATGAACGACTCTTGGTATATCATATAATGGCAGCAGTGTTAGCTAACATCATGCAAACTTAAAATACATTTTCGAAATCCATATGTTAAATTAAAAACGTAGTTTTGGATTTCAACATGATTTCAATAATACACCTCAAATAAACCTCCAATAAATAGTAATAATGCACCTCCAATATCACTTCGTCTTCAAATTTTCTTTACGTTCAAATTTTGATTCCGATCATTGTGATAAGCGAATTTGTTTTTCGCCTCCCAAACATTTATTTATTATATTCAACAACTTCGCATAAAAAAGTGACATGAAAAAATGTATCCAACTATAAATCGGGCAGATTTTCATAACAACATAAAAAAAACAATACACATTTAAAAATTATAAAAATATACGCACTTCATCTAACAATGAAAAGGAAACATTTTCAAACCTTTATATGAAAAAAATACTAACAATAACACAAAAGTAATAACCAATCTAATGAAACAAAACCAAAGTAACAATTTCATATACATTTATTGAAATTATAAATACATACAAGTTTCATTTTGCGACGATCGATTAATAGAAATACATAACATACGTACAAAACGATAACTTCAAATATATATTCTTACGTAAATTTACCATAAAGAACAAAAATTGGAACGGCTCGAATTTACTAATAAACAAAACAACACGCCTACCAAAAGAAATGACCTACGTACAAAACGATTGGTTCAAAAAAATATTGGAATGAAAAATTTATCATAAAGAACAACTGAACGGCTGAACTAGTAAACTAACTGAGCTAGTGACCTAACTGAACTATAAGCAAAACACAAAATGATAAAAATAAACAAAATTATAAGTTTGTTGGAAAAAGATTGCTGCTAAGAAGTAAAAATGATTGAACATAAAGAATGAAAAATAAAATGCCATTTTTGAAGAAAATATAAATGCTATTGAAAGAAAGAGAAATAAATTTCATTCAACTTTTACAAATTATGAATTGTAAAATGAAAATGGAAAAAAAAATTGATTATGAAGATGATTGTTTGTAGATATTAATTATTAATAATTATGAAAAAAAACATTTGTTTGTAGATATACATACATGTATTTAAATTGTTTTTATTATTATTGTTAATTTTTGTTGGTGGATGGTTGCTGTCTAATAACTAATAGAATTAATTTCATTTAAGTTTTTCAGAATTAATTTAATTTTGTATGCAATATTTGCTGTGAAAAAAATTGTTTGTTATACCTTAGCTAAAGCTTTAGTTAAAAATTAAAAATTTACTACATGTCAGGACTTAAACATTATATTCCTTATTCTATAGTGCAATTTTGTTTTCAATAATGTTTTTTCCTTAAATCGATATATGGAATGGATTGGATGAGGATTTTTTTCTATTGAATGTTAATTAGAGGTTGAGATGTTAGGCTGTATGGCTCATTAAAATGAGACTGCAACAAGTTATAAAGGAAAATCCTTTAAGACAAACGGTAGAAAACCAAGAAATACAGGGTGGCTTAAAATAGTAGATGTACTATAGTATAAATCCTGTATAGATTTTTAAGCAATGATTTATTAATCTTTTTAAATAAATTACATTAGTATGAGCAAGTAAGAATTAGTACGAGGCTTTCTTCTTTATTTCGCTACTCATCCTCTTTGCAAAAAGTTTTGAATACCCTTCGCAACTTTTTAGACGAATCGGTCTCAGATTTATGGGGATTGTTGCTTGTTAATTAGGATGTGGTTCTTGACCTATTTACGAGGCATTTTTATTATTATTTTTAACTGAAATATTTAATATTTTTGCAAGTGTCCGATTGAACGTAAACCGATGCTTTTAAATCGGTCAGTGCAAATGAGCAATCCGGTCTGAACGGATCGCTAATTTAGCTGAGGTTAACCATCACATCACTAATAAGTTTTCAAGATTTGTTATTTCTTTTATTTTAAGAACAAACAAAAAATCTTGAGTTTATATAGCTTAGAGCTTTCAGATAGCTAATCCAATATTTTTAGAATTAACCTGTAGAATAGTTAGTGTAATTCCATTTTTTTTGTAATTTTGAAGAAAACTGCCAGAACAATATTTAAAATTTTCTGTTTGGAAACTCCACATACAGTTACCGTTTTTTTGGTTTTTTAGGGTTCCGTTTTTTATACGGAACACTATTGGTGAGAGTACAACGTGTTTTTCACATTATTTCGATTATCTCACCCATTAATTCAATGATTAACGTTCACCCATTAATTCAATGATTAACGTTCACCCATTAATCCAATGAACTTAAAATTTGAGGTGCTTATAAAACTAACCTATTCACACAAGATGGCGGTTTACAAAATAAATAAAGTTGTGTTAGTTTGTTTTAAGGAGGTACGATGTAAAGCCTTTGAAAACATACATTTTTTTAGCGAGACGAGTAGGGTATCATATGAAAGGGCTTTATTTCAGCATTATTTAAAAATATATTTTGGAATTTTTCACCTCACCATTTTTTGTATAATTTTGAAAAATGACGTTTTCGGGATGTTTTATTGCCCCGATTAACTCCGACCCTACCTCATCGAAAATCTTGACACATATTTGGAATGATAGAAAATTGAGTAGGTTTTTAATGAAAAATATAGAAAAGTGGCAGACAATAATAACTATATTTATTAAAGGGGTGGGAATGTTAAGGGGTAAAAACATCATTTAAAACCAGGTCATGTGGGGTGTCATTTGAAAGAGCACTTGATTTTAGAAATATTGCCATTTTTTTTATAATTTTGCAATGCATAGTTTTTGAATTATTATCAATAAAGTGACACAAAAAGTTGGTCCCCCCCCTTGCATTTCGAGCCTAATTAACAGAAAAATTTGAAAAAATTCATAGAGACAGGAAGTTTGATAAACTCTGAACGAAAAATATAGCGAACTCTCAAATAATTATATTTTTGTGTTTTTAAGGGATTGGGGTGGGGAAGGGTGAAAAAAAACTTTTTTGACCCAAGCGAGTGGGGTGTCATTTGAAAGAGCTCCAAATTTCAGAAACTTTACAATTTTTTTTAGAATTTTGTGGTACACAGTTTTTGAGTTATGCTAAAAAATGTGCAAATTCCACACCGTTCCCCCCCCCCTACGTTTCGACACTGATTGACAGAAAAAATTGAAAAAATTCACTGAGAGAGGAAATTTGCTATATTTTGAACGAAAATTATAGCGAACTCTCAAATAATTATATTTCTGTGTGTTTAGGGGATGGGTGTAAGGGGGGTAAAAAAAAACTTTTTTTGACCCAAGCGAGTGGGGTATCATTTGAAAGAGGACCAAATTTTCAAAACATTGCAATTGTTTTTAGAATTTTGTGGTACACAGTTCCGGAGTTATTCAAAAAAATGTGCACATTCCAGACCGTTCCCCCCCCCCTACGTTTCGACACTGATAGACAGAAAAAATTGAAGTTTGCTATATTTTGAACGAAAATTATGGCGAACTCTCAAATAATTATATTTCTGTGTGTTTAGGGGATGGGTGTGAGCGGGGTAAAAAAAATTTTTTTTTGGCCCAAGCGAGTGGGGTATCATTTGAAAGAACACCAAATTTCCAAAACATTGCAAATTTTTTTAGAAATTTCCGAAACACCGTTTTGGAGTTATTCTAAAAAATGTGCACATTCCAGACCGTTCCCCCCCCCTACGTTTCGACACTGATTAACAGAAAAAATTGAAAAAATTCATAGAGACAGGAAGTTTGTTATATTTTGAACGAAAATTATAGCGGACTCTCAAATAATTATATTTCTGTGTGTTTAGGGGATGGGTGTAAAGGGGGTAAAAAAAAACTTTTTTTGACCCAAGCGAGTGGGGTATCATTTGAAAGAGCACCAAATTTCCAAAACATTGCAATTTTTTTTAGAATTTTGTGGTACACTGTTTCGGAGTTATTCTAAAAAATGTGCACATTCCAGACCGTTCCCCCCCCCCATACGTTTCGACACTGATTGACAGAAAAAATTGAAAAAATTCATAGAGACAGGAAGTTTGCTATATTTTGAACGAAAATTATAACGAACTCTCAAATAATTATATTTCTGTGTGTTTAGGGGATGGGTGTAAAGGGGGTAAAAAAAAATTTTGTTTGACCCAAGCGAGTGGGGTATCATTTGAAAGAGCATCAAATTTCCAAAACATTGCAGTTTTTTTTAGAAATTTCCGGTACACCGTTTTGGAGTTATTCTAAAAAATTTGCAAATTCCAGACCATTCACCCCCCTACGTTTCGACACTGATTGACAGAAAAAATTGAAAAAATTCATAGAGACAGGAAGTTTGCTATATTTTAAACGAAAATTATAGCGAACTCTCAAATAATTATATTTCTGTGTGTTTAGGGGATGGGTGTGGGGAGAGCAAAAACAAAACTTTTTTGGAACCAAACGAGTGGGGTGTCATTTGAAAGAACACTTAATTTAAGAAACATTGCAATATAAACAATATAAACATATAAAACATTGCGATGCATAGTTTTTTAGTTATTGATGAAAAAAAGTGCTATTTTAAGTGTATGTATACCACCCCATATTTCGACGCTGATTTATAGAACAAATATTCTCAATTTAGACTATTAAAATACTTTAGCTAACATAAACAGTTATGGATAAGATTTAACCTCAAGTAACATTTTTGATCAATGTAGATGTGATCAACATTTACTATTGACGTTTACGATTAAACATTCATTCTGTTATGCGTCCATAGTCTGGCGATATAAAGACTTTACAACATAACTTTATGTCATTTATTTTTGATAATGTGTTCTTTTACATTCACGGAACCCTTGGCGAGCGAATTTTATTCGCACTTGTCCGACTTTTCTTATTAAATATTAATATCAGATCGGAGATCGAATCAAACAAGCTAAAAATAATCACGCAATTCCGTTCTTTTTATCAATGTGCGTATGAAATATAAACGGTTATAACGGTTTCACAAATTAGACAAATAGGTGACCGAATTAGACAAAATTGGAAAAAGTGAAACAAGTTTATAAATAAACAAAAATTAACAGATTATTAGTTTTGTTTCTTGGTGGTTTAACAGGATTTCAATTTATTTCTATAAAAAATCCAATGGTTTCATGTTTGCACCGGATGCTTATCTGATATATGTCTTTTTAAATTTTGAGTCGATCCCTCTGTAAATGATATTGATTTCGGAATCAATGGAATGTTATCACTTACTAAACTGAACAAAGTTAAAACATGCGTAATGCTGAAGCTTGAGTTAAATCGAATAACAGATCTAAGAATATCAGCTTGTCACTTTATATATTAATATTGATTACATAATATTGATTATATAATATTGATTACATGAAAGTCCATAGCTTCCATTCAGCATCTATTCTTATTCGTTTTAATTTAAAAAACATCGGTCAGAAACTTGTAAAATAGGTAATGGGATAAACTATGTAAAATTCACCAAAATGAGTTATCACCGAAATGGGGCAATGACATTCCAAATGAAAGAGGATACCAATACATGCACCGTGCTGAAGTTTGAGTTTAATTGAATAACGTGTCTCAGCTTACGTTTTATTGATTTGTGCCCAGTTTGATGCAGTAAACACCTTATTTCAGATAATTTTGTTTGCTTGGATGTCCAGAGCTTTGTTTTAGTATCTGTTATCTCTTTTTGGTCAAACACAACGTTACAAACTGACAAAATAGGCAAGGGGTTAACATATGCTTTTCGGAATCTAGCAAAATGAGTTGAGTTTTCCAATTAGAAAATGCAGCAAAACTGAAACAACGATTTTTTACATATTATATAATATTCTTATAGAAACACTTGTTTACTGTTCATCTTAATTTTTTGTTTTTAATCAATATACTTATTTTATTTTATTTTTTTTCCATGTTTAATTTTTTTTTGTTTTCGTTTTCAGTAATAAAATAAACAATTAATTCCATTTTTAAATAAACATTTTTGAACATAAAATAAAAAAAAATTGTTTTAAATAAAATACAAAAGAAAATATTTATATAATTACAATAATATTATAATCTCAAGAAATCCATTGTCTCAATATACAACACAACAAACAATACCGATAAAAAACTGAAGTCGCCATTTGTAAACAAACAAAAAAAAGGGAAAATATTAGGAAATTCATTAAATAATTTAAATTATAAAGAAAAAAAAAGTTCAGAAGGAAGTATAGTAGAATTTTTTTGCCAGCGAACACGAAATTTGTTTGTTATGCGCATATTGTTTGCACATGCGCAGAATATTCAGTGTGTTCGATTAAAATATTAAAAAAAACTATTGGGGTCCCATTAAAATGGACAAAAAAACGCATAAAATTTTTAAATTACTATTGAAATTCAACCATTTATAATAGAAACCCAAAAACTAGTAGAAATATTAATGATTTTGTAGGAAATATAACAAAATTTTGATAATTAGAATATAATTATATAATAAAAATAACGACGCCTATGTAAACAAATATCACAACAAACTAATGGTACGAACTAGAAGTAGAAATTTAACTAATATAATTGTTTTGAAAACAAATTTATCCCAAAATAAATAATACATCTCTGTTTTACTTTTTGTTTCATCTTTTATCTCTTGCTGCGTTCTATCTGTCAAAAATTCGCTGGCAAAAAAATTCTACTATACAGAATTAACTACGTTAATTGATTAAATTTGTTTGAGTATTTCGACTACTTACATATCAACTAACTGAAATACTTGTCTTTTCAAGTTTTCCTATGTTGTACATTAATTTTTCTTTTAATTCTAGGACGAATTTTTGGAACATCTAAAAAGAATGGATCTAACGCAACATCATCTTCTTTATATTCATCATAAGTTAATGGTGCTACTTTAATATTTTTACCTAAAACATTTCCAACAGAATAATTTAATTTTTTGCCCGATGCATCGCTTACCGATGCACTTGCAGTTATAATTACTTTGGGTAATGTTGGAATGTAACGATTTTGTGGCGTTAACAGAACTTTATCGTAATTATTTTTTTTATTTTTATTGTTATTACTACTTATATTACTATTATGACTATTATTATTTTTATTATTATTATTATTATTTATATAAAGATTAAGATTTTTATTTATATTTATTGTTAATAATTCTTCATTTAATTTACTAAAATTAAAATTTTTCCTATTAAAATTTTCTAAAATGAATTGTTTATTATCTTCTGTATTATTGCTATGCAACAACAGATTGTGTTGTTTTTCTTCTAATGAATCATTCTCGTCGATATCATCATCATTTCTTTTGTTTTGAGTGGTTGTTGTCTCAGCTTCTTCATTGAATACTGTTTGTAATGTTGTTGTGGTTGGCGTTCTTGATGATGAAGGTTTATTGGAAACAATTGTATCCGATCGTTTAAGGTCTTTTCTTTCTTGTTGTAAGGCAATTATGTCATCACCACCACCTATATCAAATCCTAAAATTTCTTTTTGATTTCGATTTTGTTGTTCGTATGGAAGGTGAAGAGGTATCTGAAATAAGAAATGATTCATATTTATAATTGCAAGGTCAACGAATTAAAATTGAACAAACCTGTGGTGCTTGTCTTCTATATCCCTCAAACTGTTGCGGTTGATGTTGTTGAGGTAATTTAAAACCTTGTGCTCTCAATCGAAACGGTGATATTTGTTCCAAACCTGGATGACCTGAAGGCGGAATTTGTCCTTGTGATGTTAGAGGTAGTAATGGTATGCGTTTTGATGAAGCTGACATACCATTTTGCGGTTCATTAAAGTTATTATTATAAAGATCATATTGTGTTGATTGTGGTCTTTGCGGTTGTTGATTATTTCCTTGCATTACTCCACCTGCTGAATGTGATGTTACTGTAACGGATAGAGAATCACCATTATGAAATTGTTGCTGTTGAAATGAAATCGCTGATTTTGGATCATTTGAATTCAATTTGTGATTATTATGATTTAGATTATTATTTTGAATCTGTTGCTTTTGGTTATCATAAATGAATTGTTGCGGTGAAAATTTTTCATTATTTCCGTTATGATTTTGGTTATTTTGTTTTTGTTCTTGTTGGTCTAGTTGAGTAAAATATTCGTCATCTGTCAATTCACTCGTATTCTCATCGTTTCCTATGTCATCATCGTCCTCATATTCATATTCTTCATCGTCCTCTAAAGGTTCATCTTGGTCATTACTGTTATTACTATTATTGTTATTATTATTATTATTATTGCTATTATGATTGTTATTAATTGGTTTATGGGTTGAAGATGGAATGTATTGTTGATGGTGACTATGACTATGACTATGATGATTATTATCATGTGATGGATGAATTGTTGACGATGAGAAGCCCATTATATTTTGTCCATTCATATTTGTTGTATTGAATGACATAAAAACTGATCGCGTTGGTTTTGTAATACCTTGTTGCGACGAAACTGTTGTTTGTGATCCGGATGAACTAGAGGTGGTTGTTCTTAACGTTGTGGTTGTAGTTTTAACAGTTGTTGTTGTTGTTTTTTGAGTTGTTGTTAAAGGAGAAAATGTTGATGTTGCAATTGATGATTCTTCTGACGTTTCATCTTCCGGTATCGGAACCATCGTATTTCCATATAATTCTAAATTCAAATAATAAAATTTTTCTGATTTAGAACAATCAACTTCATCAACACGCTCGCAAACACGGGTTTCCTGTAAATAGTTTACAAAATAAAAATCAAATTAAATTATTTGTTTTAGATTATTACCTGATCAAAAACGGTTCCATTTAGGCATAAAAATTTAATATCCATTGGTTCTTCTAACTGTCCTATTGTACATACATGAAACATTTGGCAAGATGTTTCTAAATCAGCGTAATAACCTCCAATAACTTTACCAGCACAGGAAAATTTTGTTTCTGGTAAATTATCGAAATCAAGGTACTGAAATGGATATCGAAAATGAAATTTATTTTACAGGGCATTTGATTTATAAATACTTACACCGGGTTCTGTTAAAACAATAACAGGATTACAAAGAATTATTATAAGAATCGAAAAAACTATTTTCCGAGCTGAAAATAAAAAGAAAATTTATATGAGATAAATTAAAAGTAATGCATTTTGATATAGAGTATTTGTGTCTGTAGATATATGTGTCCAGAATATAAGTGATTCGCATTCTACTAAAATATTTGTAATTATTCATATTATTAATGCCACTGCGATTTTACATTATCGCTACGAAATACAAAACAAAATTGTGTTCGGCCTAAATTCTTCCTATATAATATTTCAGAAACAAAACTAAAATTACGGTTACCAAAATGTGTTATAAATTCCAAGAAGAAGTGTCAACAAAACAAAAATATTAAATTAAATAAATGCATAATAATGACTTCGATTATTCTTTGAATTTCTGCAGTTTACTTTGTAAGGAAATTTAGGATTTACCTGGCAAGTTCTCGATTTAAATTAAAATTGTATTTAAGGAATAAAAAAGTTTCTTTGAGTTAACCTAAGAATTAGAATTCACTAAAAGTTAACTCATTACTTCATGTTTGAAATCAGAATCGGTAGTAATAGTCTTAAAGGAATAATTAAGATTTATGATTCCCTTCCGCTACGAGCAGAACTGACAGTAAAAAGTTTTGCTCAAAAATTTACGTCTCTGTGGCTAAAGTTTTACAGGCGGAAGAAAAAAAGAGAGGGCGAAGAGAAAGAGAAGAAGGGAGAGAAAGAGATTTTTTTAAATTATGGTAAACGAAAATACGAGGTATGTTCCCATAAATACGCTGCCATTAATAATGCTGTTTAGACAACGTTTATGGCATAACGGAGTTTTTATTTCAGATAATATTAGCAACTGCTTAGCTTGTTATTTGATTTGTTGAGTCAAAACTCTTCATGACTGTATGTACAAGATACAGTTCCACTATACAGTGTATATAAGATGCACGTTGGCATTTTCTTTTCAATAAGTTTACGAATTTTTGTTCTCCTACTAATCTGAATAAATTTTGTATCATTCCATGAAAAGTTAAGACCAAGTTGCCCTGATACATGTTTAATTCAACCCTACTTAAGTTTTTAATTGAAAACAAATAAATAAATTCGATTCAAGTTGATTGCTTAACTACATAATGGTTGATGTCTCCATTGATGTCGGAAAGATAAAACTTCAATTAAAACTAGAATTGGTTCTATTAAGCTTAAAATGAACATTTTAAAATAAATGTAATTACAAATTTAATTAGAGTCGTTTCGTTTTGTGTTCTAAGGAATTGATTTAAATCAGGAGTTAAACAAAACGTCCTGAATGGCTTGCACTAATTACAAACAAATTCTACATCCATCCACTGTAATTGGTGAGGTTTAATATATGTGTTCGTTTACACATAATAACCCCCACGAATTACGATATCTATAACAGAAGGAAAAACGAGATTCCAACACAAAATTATTTGCTTGCCAAGGTTACGTTAGATAATGATAATGATTTAATATCGTTATTAAAAAATTCCAATATTACAATTATTTCAAACCTCGTTGTCTGGAAATTTGTCGTCTTATAAATAATTTATTAACCATAAATGTTTGAATATTTTTTCACATTCAAACTTTTAATCTCTATAAAAATAACAATCGCACTATTATCATCATCATTATCACCAATGCCAGACACCCATTATTTAACGCATTTAAGATCATCTTCTATTTCCCACCTCTCACATTTTATTTTAAACCCAACACTTTCACATTTTAATAAATTTACAAAAGAAAAAAAATACCAATTTTTAAAACTCCATCAAACCAAGCACGATTCTACATAACTCTGAATGTCAACACTGGAAACACTAAAAAACGATATTGTTTCGCTTAATATTTCTAATCCAACTAAGAAACGCGAAGCACAAAATACTACATAAATTATCTCAATTAACATTTAAAAATAATAAAAATTAAACTTTTAAAAAGTTATTTTTTTAATGTCATTTGAAAGAATTATATAATAATAACTAACCACAACACAAAAATGAAGATTTCAATTTTTTTGGAATTTAAAGTTTGAGTTACGGTCATTTTCTTCTTATTTTTAGAAATAACACGATTATTATGCAAATCGATTGATAATGATAGCCGATTTTGAATTGATTCATGATGACAGTAAGTAGATCAAACCAAACTATTTCTTTTAACGACTAAGTCCGGTTTTTACTGCAGAATTCATAAAGAATTAGTAACGCATACGCAGGACATCCCAAGCAAATTTTAAATATGGGAAATAGACAATATACATTTTTGTTATCCAAATTGAACTAAACGATAGGTGTTCTCCATAACACATGTTTATTGAAAATAACCTATAACTTTTAGTTCTGATAAGCCATTGTGATGGCACTTGCCATCTTTCTGGGAACATGGTGGTGCAAGAGAATGGCTCACCCAATATCAACTGTTTTATAAGCATTGGAAAAGTAAAAATTTGGAAATATAGAAAAAATTGACAGCAAGGTTTTTGCTTACACTGCTAAAAATATTAAGAAATAAAAATTTTAAAGATGGCGCTGATGTCGTAGGTCACGAATTTTTTGAATAATTTTTTCACATTATGAAAATTCAAACTCCTAAAATATGCCAATATTTAAAGATAGGTTTTGTTTTTGTTCTAAAGATTTTGGTTTTTAAACAGCAAGCTGTGCAGTGTAGAACCAAAACGAGATGTAAAACTGATTGATTTGCCTGTGTGCAAGCTCTGGGTACCAAAACCTTTGACTTTAGAAATGATTAAGAGATATCATGATGGGAGTACTGCTGACCATGGAGGTATAAAGATGACGTTGGAGGTGCTCCAACATCTATACTATTGGCCTGGCATGGCGTCACTAGTTCACAATTATGGTATCTTATGATACCTGCAAACAGACAAAGGCTTCGAACCAGATTTTGCGTCCGTCGAAGCATGGCTGGCAGAGAATCTATATATAGATTTTTTGGAACCGCATCACCTTTCCAAACTAGGGAATACGGTAATATTGATTTTCCTTGATCATTTTTCTAAATTTGTATTACTCAAACCTCTTCAGAACGCAACTTCATCTAAAATGCACGCTTCCCTGAAGAGCAATGTGTTTCTAACATATGGGGTACCAGAGTTTTTCCACAGCGACAATGATAAACAGTGGCTAAGTAAATATTTTCAGTGCTTATTATCAGATTTCAATATTCATCATGTTAGAACTAGGGTATTTAGTCCACAGAGTAACGCTTCAGAAATGGTCAATAGATCGGTCCTCGCTGCCATACGAGTGTGAAGTTTCAATACACAACTCATCTGAGGGTGATAGTTGATGTCTTGCGAGTCGACATGATTCTACTCAATAGTGCGCGTATTATTTGGATAACATCCAATTTCAGATGGGAAAACATATCAATTTATGAAATCTATTCACATCCTCGATGAAACTGTTAACGAAAAGTTAGACCGTTCGGACCATCTGGCCATACTCAGGAGTCGTATTTGAGCAAACTTTAAACTTTGAAAAATCAGAACATCAATGTAATCTGCGAACTCGTATAAGGACATTTTCACCTCAACAGAGTGTCTTCGTGCGGCAACATCATTTGAGTGACGCGGCTAATAAATTCTCTACACGACTACCTAGCACCAAAGATATTAAAGCATAATCTTTCTGTATTGCTTTCTACAGCTTTCTTTGTTTCTTTTTCATTAATTGAGGTTCATTTTGAATTTGGTTTAGGTCGAGGGTCTGTAATGAAGCTGTTATTCGTAATTGGGAGTCGAACTACTATTCCCACACGCATTAAATTTGTATTAACAGAGACTTTCGAAGTTGTTTTATAGTTGTAATCGTCTCTTGCAATAATTTCCGTTTAAAATTTATCATAAAACAGTTGTGCAATCTCCCCAAATTGGAATCGCTCTATTTCCAAAAAGACAAGAAAAAAATAAAGCAATAGGTTACTTCTCGTTTGCGGTATTGTCATGAACTTTTGAAGTTGTTTTTGCTTTCCTTTTTTATTAAATATTATATTTCTTGCAATCATTTCGTAATCAATTTTTTTTCATGATTCTTTTCCAGTTTTGATACAAGTTAGTTGTACGAATTCCTTAGTGGGAACAAATTTAACGAAAGAAAATACCCAAGAAACAAACTTATCGTTTTTATCATTTTGTTATTGTTCACAAACGGGCGTTAATAATGATATAAATAGTTGCCAAGAGATGGCTTTGGTAGCTTAGTCGATTTTGTTTGTCACTTAGATCATTGTGACTGTCAGTTTTTTTTTTGGTATTTTAATCTTGTTGTGTGATAAATCTAATTTTTTCTGGGAAGATCGATTGCCGGGTCATCGTGGATTGTTGATAGTGGAATTTGCACGTTTAGATGCACGGAAAGCCGTTCTGTTTTGGTGTAAATTGATTAGGAGGAAAACGAGGCTTAGCGATGTTATTTGGGTGAACGTGGCCTTGGTATAACCCAGTTATGCAAAAAAAACGGAATATTCTACAGATAGGACGCTACAGGTAGTAGTTTTATTATTAATACCAATAATTAGTTTCCTTAAGAATATGCTTAAATAACTATTCAACGTTTTCTTAATAATTAAAGAAAAAAAAAGAAAAATACAAAAAAACCAAACATAATCAAAACGTATCCAAATTAAAAATAGAAAAGAAAAACAAAAGATTTATCTTGATGTTCTGTGTTCGTCCATATTAGTGAATGTAAGTTTAAGATTAGTTTCATTAACCGTACTCAAATATATCACGTTTTTTTTGTATGAAACATGTTTATTGTTTGTTTGAACATAAGTTAACTGTAAAAATAATAGAAAAGATACTCAGTTTTAGAATCATTAGTCGTAATTGCATTTTATTAAGTATTCGATTTAAAATATATTAGAACATTAATATAGATAGTGATGTTTACACTGAGTCGTAGACAATTTTACTAAGCTTCCATATGCAATATTTTTTTTCTGTGAACAAAATTTTATTACCAAAATAATAGTGATATTTAGCATTAGTATTATTAACTGCAGTGTAATGTATAATGGATCGTTTGGTAAAATAATTATTTTTGTGAATCAAATTTAATTAATATAAATATAATAAATAATACGCTATCTTAGAGCCGTAGTCCGATATAATTAAATCTCTGTGTTGTGAATTATTTATTGGGACCATAATTCGTATCAAATAAAAAGAGTGGTCAGAAGTCGTTTGGACAACGGTATTAATTTGCTTTATGGTGGATTGGTGGTAGTTACACTGTGCGACCACCCTAAAATGGAATAACTGAGAACTTGATTTGGGGTTAAATACTGTCACTCGAAGCCGGTTGACCTAGTCCACTGAATCATTGCATGGAAATATCAATACAAGGAAAGTTTAATTCAACGACGACCGTCTACCTATTAATACTAACAGTAACATACACTTGGGGGTGATTACAATAGGAGCTAATTGATATTGCATTATCTTCCGATGAATAGCTGAGGCGGTACTAAGGGGACGACAGAGATGGATCGGACCGTACCATGGGATGAGTCATATTTTATGGTATATATATATAAGTATAGTAAAAATATAGTTTACACTTTTTGCCGTAGGCTCTTGGCGTAATTCGTTGAATAACATATTTGTTTAACACTTGTTTTTTCATTACTCCTGAGGATGTCCTAAAAAGACGAAATATATAGAGTGATCATAAAAATAAAATTTAATCTTTTATTTTTTTAAATATTTATATTAACGTGCGTAAAAAACAAGTGTTAAACAAATATGTTATAGTGAAAATGTATGAGTGCGTGGGTGTGAGACTGCGGGTGCGTGAATATGTGGATGTGTGGATAGAAATGTATATGTCGATACCAATTTTTTTGCTTGATTTCTGCAATGAGAGCTTTTACAACCATTACAATCAATTTGTCATTTCATGAAATCAAGTTACCATTCCCTTTGTTTCTGATTTAATGATAGCGTTTTCATGTAGTTTGAATCAAATTATAAAATCAAAGTTAAATGTAAGCAACAAATTTAATATTTATTTCATTGATTGGTTTGATATAATTGACACAAATCTAAATAAGTTCTTAAAATATCTACACAACTAATTTAATTTGTGAAAACATTCTTCACATAAGAGGGGCGGAGCCGCTATAAATATATACGTGCATTTAGTTATTTTGTTTTTGCGACTAATTACAAACTATAACTATTGACCTAGAAAGTTAAAATATAAAGGTAAGAAATTGTCCTCAAATCGGAGCTCAAGATTGACTAGCGATAGTGAGAACAACGTCATTGATAATCATCGAGCGACACTATTATCTTGGAAGAGCGACAACGATACGGAAAAGGGCATTAACGGTGAAACGCTTGGATATTTCAGCTAACGATAACCCTTTTATGCTTTATAATGAATTAACAAATTTTGCATTTAAAAATAGGACGTCTTATAATAAAGATGAAACCTCAAATGGACAAGGGTTATATGTGTAATGTATAATTTATTCATTTTTATTAACATGTATTGTAAAATTGTCATGTATAATTAATTCATTTCCATTAACAATGTATTGTAAATTATACACATCAGATAACGAATAACGAATTAAAGAACCGCTTATTGTTAATAATATCTTTTAAGTATGTAAAATTAAAATCAGTCGATATTTATAATCCACATTGTAAATACAAATAAATTATCCTGTGAAAAAATAAAAGTGTAAATAAATATCAGTGTTTCAATTAAGTTTCACTTAAAATAGTATAACTAAATATACTATAATTTGGCGACGAAGAAAAACTATAATAGTGTCTTTGTGTAATTTGTTTAAAGTGCAAAAAACAAGAACATCGAAAGAAAAAATAATAATTAATTGTTGTGTTAAAATGTCGCAATTTTTTGGCAAAATTGAACAGTTTGAGCCGAATGATGATTTTGAGGTCTATACGGAAAGATTGGAGATATTTTTTACCGTAAACAAGGTAAAAGATGACGACAAAACCATGATGTTCCTGAGCATAGTTGGTAAGAACACCTTTGCAATTTTAAAATCATTAGTACAACCAGCAAAGCCTTCTGAAAAGAAATATGAAGCGCTTATTTCTGCTTTACGTGAGCATTTTTCACCGCGATTGAATAAAAGAGCGGAGCGATTCAAATTTCATAAGGCCAAGCAAGAAGAAGGTGAAACAATTACGGAATATATCATTCGTCTAAAATCATTAACACAAGTCTGCAATTTTGGTGATTATCTTAAAATTAAATTACCAAACGAAAACGTGGTCGAAGGTCAAGCAGCGGTCGAAGGTCAAGTAGTGGTCGACAATAAAGTTCCGATAAAATATACATCGTTTGCTATTGATGATGCACTTACAGACAAATTTATAGTCGGACTTCGTAGTGAAGAAATTCAAAGAGCACTTTTAAATGATGTCAGTCTAGATTTTGAGAAATGCTGTAATATTGCTTTAAATATGGAAATGTCTAGAAATGAAGTTAAAGCTATTCAACCATCAGCATCATCGATTAATCAAATTGAAAGGAGTGATTCAAAATTAAATTATCGTCAGTCTCGAGCTAGAAATCGTTCGAAATTTAGAATGCGGAGTAAGAGTCCAAGTGTTGAAGGTCGTCATTCATTGGGAAAATGTCATCGCTGTGGAAGATATCATGATGTCGAGAAATGTCCAGCTGTAAATTGGGAATGTTTCATATGCAATAAGAAAGGGCATACCTCTAAAGTATGTCGTAATAGAAGAAGAATTCAGTATATTCAAATTAATTCCATAAATTCAGAATGTGATGTACAAATGTTAGTCGTCGAAGGTCAACAGCTGATAATGGATATTGATACGGGAGCTTGTGTGTCAGTAATAAGTCAAGGAGAGTATAATTCAAAACTTTCTTTTATTCAAATTGAACCAATATCGCATTCCTTGTTTTCTATTACAGGTCAAAATATTCAAGCAATTGGAAAAATCAATGTCAGTGTGAAGTTTTTCCAAAAGGAACATAAATTGGAATTGATCATTATCGAATCGGAAAAATATTTCAAGCCACTATTAGGACGAAACTGGTTAGACATTTTGGTTCCAGATTGGAAAGGAAAAATTTTCAAGCAAATCAACAATAATTATATGGTATGTTACAATAACACTAGCATATTAGATATTATAAATGAAAAATATCCAGACATTTTAAATTCGCAACCGTCTCGTTCGATTCGTGGTTATGAAGCGGAAATAATCCTTAAAGAAGATGTCAAACCGATATTCCATAAGGCGTATACGGTCCCCTTAAGATTAAAAGATGATGTGGAAAATGAAATAAAACGGTTGTGTGATGAGGATATGTTAGTCCCTGTTAAATACAGTCAATGTGCCAGTCCTATTGTAGTGGTTCCAAAGTCATCTGGGAAAATTCGTCTCTGTATTGATTGTCGTGTGACAATCAATAAATACATTCACACTGAGCATTACCCTCTTCCCAATATAGAAGAAATTTTTGCAAGTCTAGCGAATTCCAGTTATTTCTGCGTCATCGATTTATCGGGTGCTTATCAGCAACTGATAGTTTCAGAAAAGTCACGTCCTCTTTTAACAATTAATACTCATAAGGGTCTTTTTCAATATAAGCGTCTTCCATTTGGAGTATCATGCGCTCCTTCGATCTTTCAGTCGGTGATGGATCAGGTATTGATTAATTTAAAAGGTGTGTTTTGTTATTTGGACGATATCCTAATTGGTGGTGAAACCTTAGAAGTATGTAAGTCAAGATGCTTCGAAGTTCTGCAAAGAATCCATGAATTCAATATCACCATAAATTTAAATAAATGCAAATTTTTAGAAACATCTGTAGATTATTTAGGTCACACTCTGTCAAAAGAAGGTCTAAGTCCCAACAAGGAAAAAGTCAAAGCTATTGTGGAAGCTCCTGCTCCACAAAATTTACAACAGCTTCAGTCATACCTTGGGCTTCTTAATTATTACGGAAGATTTATCCCCAATATGTCAATGGAGTTAAAGGATATGTATAAGTTACTCCGTAAAGACACACCATACGAATGGTCTGAGGAAATTCAACAGTGCTTTGAAAGGAGCAAAAGGTTAATACTGGTCAATAATATTTTAGAGCTATATGATCCGAATAAACCTATAGTGATTGCGACAGATGCAAGTACTTATGGGGTGGGTGCTGTCTTATCGCATATCGTCAATGGTATAGAAAAACCGGTATTCTTTATATCTACAACTTTGAGTCCATCTGAGAAAAATTACTCACAGATTCATCGAGAGGCCCTTGCTATTATATTTGCGGTTAAGAGATTCCACAAATATATTTTTGGTAGATCGTTTAAAATTTGCACTGACCATCAAGCTCTGAAAGAAATTTTCAGTCCTAATAAGGGAAATGGCGGTGTAGCTGCTGCTCGACTTCAACGATGGGCAGTGATTTTATCATTATATGATTATTCTATAGAGTATAGACGTAGTGCACAAATGGCCAATGCTGATGCGCTTTCACGTTTACCCATTGAGGGAAAAACAGAAATAGATAGTTGCAGTCTTGTCAAATTTATAGATTCATCGCATGTAAGTCCAATCTCGTTAAAAGAAATTGCCAAGGAAACGGCAAATGATAAAATTCTTAAAAATGTCTTTAAATATGTTAAATCAGGATGGCCAAGACAAATTGATCGTGATATTATTTCCTATTATAGAAAACGGGTCAGCTTAAATACGGATGAAGAATGTCTTTTTTATGGGGATAGAGTGGTAATCCCAGTGAAGTATCAAAGTCGTGTGTTAGAGTCTATACATAGTATGAATCACATTGGTATGGTAAAAATGAAAATTGTAGCTCGATCTTACGTATGGTGGGACAAAATAGATTCAGACATAGAAAGTTTTGTTAAAAGGTGTGCTCCGTGTCAGCAAGTAGCGGCAGTTCCAAAAGAAGTGGTAACGTCAAACTGGATAGAGCCAGATTCACCCTTCGAACGAATTCATATAGATTTTTTTTATTTTTCTAAATTTAAATTTCTTATCATTCTCGATGCTAAGACTAAATATGTCGATGTTATATTGATGCAAAGTCTAACAGCATCAGTTTTAATTCATAAATTAAAGAAATTTTTCGCAGTCTTTGGATTGCCTAAAATATTGGTCAGTGACAATGGTCCTCCATTTAACTCATTTGAATGTCGAAAGTTTTTTAAAGAGTATGACATCAATGCCTTAAAAACTCCCGCTTATCACCCACAATCGAACGGACAAGGAGAGAGATATGTTCAGACTGTCAAATCAGCGTTCAAAAAATTTTTAATGGAAAATCATAAATTAGATACTGTTGATTCTATTGAAAAATTCCTATTCAATCAAAGAAACCTTCTAAATATGACAACAGGGAAAACGTCCACTGAATTGATTTTTTCATTTAAACCAAAAATTTTGTTAGATAGTTTAAATGATAAAAAACGCGTCAGGTTCAATTTAGATAAAGAGTTTCAGGATAAAATTGTTAACAAAAGAAAAGATAAATCTCAAAATAATAATTTTAAGAAATTCTATTTTCATGACAATAATTTCAAAAATAAAAAGAGTAGTCAATTTTTGGAGGGAGAAAATATTTTATATAGGAACCATTTCAAACAATATGTTAAATGGATTCCTGCGGTAATTATTCGCAGAGTCAGTTACTTTTTATATGAAATTAAGGTAAATGAAAATTCAAGAATTGTGCATAAAAATCAAATTAGGAGATCTAGTCTAGCTGATAAATTTCATCCTTCTATTAATAATAATCCAAAGTCGGTGGATTGTGAAAACAAATCAGAAGAAAAAACTGTAACTATTAATAGAAGGAAAAGAAATAGAAGTTGTGACTATGAATTAAGAAAATCAAAACGGATAAAAAGAATACCTAATAGATTAGGTTATTAAATTTATTGTTCTAGTTTTAAATTAAAAAAGGGGAAAATTGTAATGTATAATTTATTCATTTTTATTAACATGTATTGTAAAATTGTCATGTATAATTAATTCATTTCCATTAACAATGTATTGTAAATTATGTAAATTATACACATCAGATAACGAATAACGAATTAAAGAACCGCTTATTTTTAATAATATCTTTTAAGTATGTAAAATTAAAATCAGTCGATATTTATAATCCACATTGTAAATACAAATAAATTATCCTGTGAAAAAATAAAAGTGTAAATAAATATCAGTGTTTCAATTAAGTTTCACTTAAAATAGTATAACTAAATATACTATAATATGGTGCCTTTGGAGGATTACTCGATCTCATGTCTCCGCAAGTAGCATTCAACGTTCAATAAAAATTCGTCGGGAAATGAGGGAGAGTGGAAGTTCTGGGTGGAAATTCCTTTATTTACGGTATACGCCGTGACCTCGTTGATGCGAGTGATGTGTGTATATGTATGCGTGAGCGTATGAGGGTATGGATGACGGTGTGTATGTATGTACGTGTGTGTATATGGGTGTGTTCATGGGTGTGTGTGCGTAAGTGGATGAGGAGTGAGAGCGTGTGATTGTGTGCTGAAAGTGTGAGCGTTGGATTTGGTGATCGCGGTTCTTTCTCACAGGGGGTCGCCAGAGTCTCAGTCTTTCACTTGTTTCTTTATTTCATCCGTTCATGTCATGTGTTAAGCGCACAATACCGATATTTGTGCTGGAGTAGTTGGTTTTCTATGGTCGACCCCACTCACTGAAGCTAGTTTGGGGCATTATAAATATCGCAAGGTGCGCGGCCTGCTATGCCACTTCGTTGATTACTCTCCGAAGCAGCGCTTCATTACAGGTCAGACATTACGGATGAACATTATGAATTGTAAAGCTCAGCGTCTCTTGTTAGAGAATTGGCGTGCGCTGAGATTCACTTTTGATCTGTTTACCAGTCTTGGTCGATTCCTTATTAATGTTTTACTTTGTTACTTGTATGTGACTCAGTTGGTTGTAACGACACATTCTTGAAAATAATTATATTAACTTTTCTACTGACCCTCGAGAATATATAACCTCAATCGAATATGTTTTTTTGTTAAATAGAATAATGAAAAATTATCTTGTAACAACGGCTTCTATTAACGCTTCTGAATTAATTTTATTAACCAATATAAATCAGGATAGTTGGTTAAATTCTTGCCCCACTTTTACTGAAGAACATCAAGCGTTTGTTTTCTTTATTTGAACATTTTCCCTACCTTTAATCCTCTACCGAACTTGAATCATCGAGGAATGTGTAAAATTTTACATAATCCGTTGGATATGATGGCCTTAAGTTCTGTGAAAAGACATTGCCAAATTTAGAATAGAATAATATAACACTAGAGTCTTGAGCTACATCATTACCTGGCCTGAATTATAAACAGCGCAGAGTGTTTGTCGGTACAGTTACAGAAAACCCTCGTTCGTGGGATTACATGTCAAATGATTTTTAGTATACTTATACCTCAATGTAGTGGTAAAGATGCCGTTGCTTTTAAAGTTACGCTAAAGATCGAGGGTGTTGATACTGACGTAGTCTTCGCATCCATGTTACTACTGTATGATGGCACCATTCCAACCCAAGATCTTGTTAAGGTGGTGGGCTTCTGCAGTAACAAGAACCTGCCCTTGATCCTGAGGTGCGATGCAAATGCGCATCATGGAATTTGGGGCAGTTCATATAACAACAGCCGAGGAACAGACCTCATAGCACTTTTTCATGGCACAGATCTAGAAATTCTAGATAAGGGGAATGCTCCCACTTTTTCAAATGCAATTAGAGAGGAAGTGATTGACATTGCCCTCTCTAGCCTAGTTTTGGTTAAAAGAGTTCGAAACTGGAGAGCATCGCAAGATATTCTCACGTCAGACCACAATTGCATAAATTTTGACTTTAAAGTCGATACGGTAGTAAAAAACAGTTTCAGAAATCCCAAATATACTGATTGGGACATGTACAAACTACATCTTAACCAAATGATTCTTGACTTTGATCCGTCAATCAAGTGTACACAAGACATTGAAAATGTTGAATCGGATTCAGGAGTGTATGGTCAAGACTTTTAAAGAATCTTGTCTCCATAGTGTGTTTCATCACGAAAGAAATTCACCTTGGTGGAATAGAAAACTGAAAAAGCTTAGATCTACAGTCAGGAAACGTTTAAAGAAAGCCAAGCAAACAAATAATACCGATTACTGTATTTCATTTACGGAGAGCAAGAGAGTGCTTGGAAGAAATTTTGTGAATCAATTGAGAGTTATCCTGTGGCAGCATGGCTTTTCAAAGCACTCTTAAAAGGACCAACCGGGCTTACTGCTTATGCTAAATGGTAGTTATACAGAATATGTGGAAGAAACAGCACAACATCTGCTTAGTACACATTTTCCGGGTAACAGCACCATTGCTGAGCTGAAAGAACAACTAACTGTAACTCCAAATAAAGATAGTTGGATCTTGGTTGAAAATATGGTGAACATAAGATCTCTAAGATGGGCCATAGATTGTTTCAACCCTTTTAAATCGCCTGGTCCTAATGGAATGCATGCTACAGAATATTGTGCAATGCCCCAATAAATCACTGTTTTTTTATATAAGGCATGTCTAGCATATGGCTATGTCCCAGAAGCAGAAAGCTAGAGTTGTTTTCATACCAAAACCAGGTAAAACAAACTATAGTGAAGTCAAGTGATTTCAGCCAATAAGTCTGAACTTCTTTGTCCTCAAACTCTGGAAAGACCGGTTGACCGTTATATAAGGCACACCGCCTTACTACAGTTTCCACTAGGTACCAATTAGCATGCATACCAGATTGGGAAATTGGTAGACACAGCTGCACATGCTCATCATTTGGTTACTAAAATTGGAAGAGTACTGGATGCCAAAGAACTCACTTTGGGTGTTTTTTTAGATGTAGAAGATGCTTTTGATAATACCACCTTCGAGCAATCAGGACTGCGGCATCGCTACATGCATTTAGTAGCACGATCTCAAATTGGATGGCGTCTAGGTTGAGCTGCCGCATTGCCTTTGTTGAAAGGGTAATACTACTGTTTCAGTTTCAGTCAAACGATGTTGTCTACATGGTGGTGTTCTGTTACCTCTTCTGTGGACTTTGATAGTTAATAGTCTTCTTAAGAAACTGAATCAAGCAGGACCCTATTCTTACAGTCCATCCTTCCAAATCACAGATATTCGTATTTACCAACAAGAGAAACGTGCCTGCAACACCATTCTGTACCTGTTCAGTATGCAGTTAAGCTACTCAGATGAGGGTAAGTTTCTAGGCATTATTTTCGACAAAAGGTTAAATTGAAATACTCATCTAACAAAAAAAATTGATAACACTGTCATTTCTTTTTGGCAATGCCGTCGGTTTTTCGGTCGTTATTGGGGTTTTAGTTCCAAAATGATCCTATGGATATACACAGCAATAACCAGACTAGGGCTCGTATACTCGGGTATCGGATAACCGGGTACCCGGGTATTTTACCAAAAATTTTACTACTCGAATATCCGGGTAATAGCTTCGAGTACCCGGGTATAACAAAAACAAAATTCTTATGAAGCTCACTGTCACTTTTGCTGATTTATTCAAAAAATAATTTCAGAAAATATATGTTGCATTGTTGTATTTTAGATAAGTTCCTAAATCAGCTAGGGCCGTGAAATAGTTACGAAGCTTGTAAGTCACAAAGTATGGAGCGTTTTACCAAAGAAGATTTATAAAATGAATGAATCTAGATTTTTTAGAAATACTTCTATCACCTTAAAATGTAGATCCTTGAGAGATTCCTGAGTACTCCCACACAAACGACTGCAGTCATTTTCCGATGGTTGAGTTTCTGTTATTTTTATAATTAGAGCACGTAGAAGTTCAGGAAGGTCAAAAGTTGAAACTAATTTAGATTGTAAAACACGGTGGAACATACTTATTGCAGCAATAAATCGATTTCTTAAATTAAAAAATTGCATTAATACTACACTGACAAAATGCACGAATGGCGCTGACAAAATGCACGAATGCGATTTAGAAATATTAAAAGAAATCTCTTTTATTCTCGAACCACTTATGCTAGCAGTACAAGAACTGAATACAAAAAACGCCACCCTAATAACAGCTGAAGGTACTTCTACGTACTAAAAAAAATAAACGAGATTAGTACACCTCTTTCTCGTGAACTATTTGAAAAACGAAGTTAATGAACGTCGACAAAAGGATATAATAACATTATTGTTATATTTGCATCATTATATTTTTTCAAAAGGCAATGAGTTTTTAAGCTATGCAACAAAAATTTCTACAAAGCAGCTTGCTTATCAATTATTATTACGTCTATACTCGAATGAAAACAACATCAGAGTTGCAGATCAAAGCTCAAGCTCTTCTGATTGAGAGCGGGAACCAACATCAGTATATAATGAGTTACAGCATTGTCTTGCATTATATATAACTAAAACCAAAGAAAAAAGCGAAAATTTAAATGTTGAGCAATCCCTTCCATTTATGCAGACAAATGGAGGTAAGCGAAACCACATGTTAGATAATCTGTACGCTTCACTGCTTACTATAAATCCTACATCAACGGCATGCAAACGGGTGTTTTCAGTAGCCGGCAATATAATAACCAAAATTCGCAGTTCGTTAGCTCCTTCCACACTCAACGGCTTAATATTTTTAAAATACTATTTTATAAACAAAAAGTTATAGTAAATATTATATTATTATAAAATTTGGTTTCATTTAACGTTTAACATATTTTTAATAATTAAATTAATTGAATTAAATAAATATCAATATTAATTGAATTAAATATGTACAAATGAACTATTAAAAATTTGTTTTGTTTTAATTATCCAACTACTCGGGTTACCCGGGTAACCCGGGTATTTGAGTAAAATAACTACTCGATACCCGGGTACTTAATGTTCGAGTATTTTACGAGCCCTAAACCAGACCAACACTTGTTTTTGCATGTGTTGTTTGGTGGCCCAAGACGGAGAAACAATACGTCTGTACTGGGTTAAATAAAATATAGGGAATGGCATGTGTAGGAATTAGTGGCTCAATGCGTACCACACCAGCATTTTCGTTGGAGGCCATGTGGATTGACTCTTTTATACATCTACATATATAGAGTACATGGCTAAAAGGGCTGTCTACAGACTACACGTGGCAGGAACGTGAGTAAACAGAGGGAAAACATGCAGTCATACTCACATACTTGATAGACATAGTGACGTCATGACCAAAGTATATCGCTGTGAGAAGTCCGCTGAGCTGGTCATCTTTTCTTGAGAGGAATGTGTGGGAGCTTGGTCAGAATGGTTCTCCAGTGAGATTTATGATTTCTATATAGATGGCTCATTGTTGAATGGAAATACAGGAGCCGGCGTCTACCTACCTGCCTACCGGAAGCAAATAATGTCATAAGCAGCAAGAAATTTCCGCTTGGACGGTTTTGTACTGTTCTTCAAGCGGAGGTGTATGCCACCAATGAATGCACGCATGTAATGACTCGTCTGCGTCTGCAAGCGAAAAAAATCTGCATATGTTCTAATAGTCAAACAGCTATTAAAGCACTGGTAAATCCGGAGACTACTTCCAAACTCTTCAATGAGTGTAGGAAAAATCTTTATAGAATAGTGCAATACAATAATATCAGTTTGAGGGGGGTGCCAGGCCATAGTGACATTCCGGGCAACATAAAAGCGGATGGACATGCAAGGGCTGGAGCGAGCATGAAATACTCAGGTCCAGAACCCACCTTAGGGTTATCCAATACGTTTTCTTTGTCACACTTAAAGGTGGATTCCGACCTAAAAGATGCAGGCCTTGTGGAATGCGTCATTAACAGGCAGGCAAACTAAGATGTTTATCAGCATTTCAGAAAAAAAAATGTTGAGTTTCTTTTAAGTCTAAAGAGGAAAACTCTCAGCACTGCGGTCAGTGTCCTTACAAGACATAAACATCTAAATAAACTTTTTTTTTACCATGGGACTTAGTATAAGTCCTGTGTGTGGGTGTTGTTTTGAAGAGGAGGAGGACTCAGATCACTTATTGTGTGTATACCCAGCCTTTTCTAGTGTCAAAGCTAGGATTTTTGGCTCTGAAACTGTAGAGACTGGCACAATCAAACTGTCGCCAATACAGTTGATTTTAGATTTTATTAAACTTACAAAAAGATTTGTGGAATAGTTGTTATGAGACCAAACTCGGACACGGCGCTATGGTGCAACTTGTCCAATTCTTTTCTAATCTAATCTACATCATTACTTCAGCGTTGTCTGGGTCTACAATTTCGATCAATGAACTTTACCCACTTTTTGTACCATTTGTTTTGTTGATACCTCAACAGATAAAAATATATCAACCAACCCAGCGGAAATCAATAATGCATAATAATGCAAAACTGCATTATTATATTTAATTAATTTTCTTTATAATAACTTGATATAATTGTTAGCGCAGCAAAAATTGCTTATTTAAAGAAAATGAATTACCATAAATAAATAAGAATTATTTTAACATTAAAACTTTAACGTTATTTTTCTTCATCATACAAATCTTCCAGTAAAGCTAACTGTCCAGCCCCCACCAGTGAAAAGCGGGTTAGTTATTACTGAAGGATTGTACATGTTTTGTTAAGGTGCTAGATGTAATGAATCAACATTCCTCTCGAAATTTGATCGGTTGCAACAATTTTACATCGTTCCACATCGAAAAGGTCGTAATTTGAACCAAACCATTACTGGTCGACTTCATACTTGGCATTATAGATCAATGAAATATATGTGTTTTTAGACAAATTTTAAAGTGTTTAATTTGAGAACAGGGTGGTCCGAAAAATTTCTGGAAATTTAAATTCAGGGTTACTTTGAAATCAAATTGCAAGAGAACGGCTCACCCGACATCACTGTTTTACGTGAGTTAGAAAGATAAAAGACTGCCATATTGAAATAAATACCCTGTAAAATTTTTCCTTTCACTTGTTAGAAATATTAAGAAATACAATTTATAAAGATGGTTGTGAGGTCATAGGGCATTGGTAAAGTATTTTTTAATTTTTTTTCGCAATATGAAAGATTCAATATTAAAGATAAAATGCAGAACTTAAATCATCTGCCAAAACTAAGACAAAATCATGGTAATAAAAGCAACTGGTCAGCAATTTTGAAAATGTTAAATACAACCTCAAAGCAAAACTGTAAAACTTTTTTTGAACCATTGCTGCAAACTACATTGTTTTGAAGTTTACAAGTATGGTTTAAAAAAGTTATGGTTCAACATAAACCAAATAAACACAAATAGAAACTGCAACGAACAAAGAAAAGCATGAGATGAATAACATAAAAAAAATTCAGAACCTGTCCAAAAGTGACATGACTCAATCTACAACCTGTGCATTTTCATACATATCGAATTTATTTCATTGGATTATAACCTACCTTGAAAAATATTCTGTAATATTTTCAGATTCTTCATTCTAGACCGTCCACGCATCTGTAAATAGAAAACAATAGAAAATAATTAACAAATATGTTGTAGGTAGGTATATTTTATTTCAAAAATATAAATAATTAGGAAAGTTATAAGGTTAGTCACATTAAAATTTGATAGAAGGATGTAAAGGCGTAAACAAAAATATGAAAGATGTGACTATAACGATGACACGTTTCACGTATGATTTGTTATACAAGCCTAAACTTATTATTGGTATTGTGGCTGCAAAAACTAACAAAAAATGGAGCAAGTGCCAAAAAGAATATGTTTGTTGTATTTTCTCTATTTTATTTAAATACTCAAATTTATGTAAATTTAAAATATCTGCGGATATGAAACAACGCGTACTTCAGTTCCTGCTACTGACATGCAAGTTTATGTGAGGTACCACATATTGCTGAAAATAGGAGAGGTATCACTAGTCAAGGTGATATCTTAGAGGTAGCAAGTGAGCCTTTTCTGCTAACGGGAGCACTCTTAATCTTAGGTGTGAATTGTTCCTGGAATGAGCCTCCATATAACACTATATTAGGGATTTAATTATTGAGGAAGAAAGAATCCGGTAAATTATCAAGGATTATGGCACTAGCAGGATCATTGGCAACCCAATTTTAGTTTTGTTGCTGCAAATTTTTTCACCCATATCGTTTTATTTTAATTTGTTTCATCTTATGGTGAAATATTGGCATATTTCATATTTTATTAAATAACAAACATTTTTTTAAGCTATACAATGTTTAATGTTGTTGTAGAACGTAGGCTGTAATAAGTTTTGTGTTATTGTGACACATATTGAAGTTTTTTCTGTTTTACAACAATATTTATTACAAACGTATAATACACGAGAAGTGATGAGAGAGATTATAAAAACTACGGATTGCTTCTAATTTTGGTATTTAAGTGATTTACCCGCCACATTTATGTATTGTTACTGTACTACATAATCGCAACGAAACACAAAACAAAATTGACGACCACAATTCACCCTAGACTATATTTCAAATAAACATGTGTTACAAACTCCAACAAGAAGGACCGACAAAACAAAAACATTCAATAAAATACATGCAAAATAATGAGTCGATTATTCTCAGCATTTCTTGAGTTTTCTTTTTAAAGAAATTTACCTAAAATAATCGAGAAACTAAGCATACTTTTATTTAAGGATTTCTTTTGACGCCACGAGATACAGTATAAGTTAGGCTGCGATAATATCAACAAAGGCAATTACAGAATTGTAAACTAAACGCTGTATAGTGAAAACATAAACCGTGGAAATAGTAGTAAAATGATTTTTTAATTGTGAATAAAGTTTTAAGTGTTTTAATTTAATAGATATGTATATATTGCATATTATTTTTGACGCTATATTTTTGACGCTGTATTTCCAACCACTGGATTTTTCAAATTACAATCAACCGTGAAGGTTTCTGAAGCTATTGGAAGAATATTCTAGATAAGCATATCGTTTGCTGTATTGTTTTTCTGTTGTGAAACAATAAAGGGTTTGAAGACTAAGATCCACTAATTTCGACATTTATTTTCTTAGCACAGCTCCGAAATTGTTCAAAAGTATATCAGATATTATATCAATTGGTGAATCCTATTCACATTTTATTAAAATACTGAATAAATGAAGAATGGCTATTTACAATTAAAGATATTAAAGTTTTATTTGAAGTTATCTCGTAAAAGAATAAATAAAAATTAAACTTATTGATGTATAATAAAACAATATATTAAGTATTTAAAAATAAAGTAACTAATGTTATTCCCCCACATCTATTGTAACTATTTTTTTATAATGTTGGTACATTTGTCACTAAACCTTTGGTTTAAAAAATGTACTTTAATTTAATCGTTCTGTAAATCTTTATGTTTATATATTATGTAAATGCTACGTACCATAATGAATAATGTATAATCTATAGTATAATAGCCGTGAGTCTATCCCTCTATACGGTCGTAACGTTTATATTGCAATATGGGTATCGCCCTCGACTGATGATCTATAGGTCGTGAGTTCGAATCCTGGTGTTTTTTATTGTTTTTTTTTTTTTAAATCACATTAAAATTATTGTTTCTTTTATTCATATATACTTTTCGTTTTACGATAATACAGTTTGATCGATAATGCAGTTTTGATAGCATTTTATTGCACTGTCATTGACGGTTTCGTTCTAATTATTATTATTTCGATATTAGCAAGAAAATTAATTATTTTTTTGACAGGCAGTGCTAAAAATCATATAATAATGGTTTCCGATAACTATTTTCCATAATGCCATTACTGTGAAATAAAATAAGGAAAAACAAAAACTGCAATTTGAGTATTTGTCTTGCAATAGGTGTGTTCGATTTGACTGACTTTTGACTTTTTTATTTTCAATTAGTCACAAGATATGTAATATGTATTATGAAAAATAGTTAGAATTTCGAAAGTATCATAGAACAGTTTTTAAAGGAATAATTTATACATTAAATGGTAAAGTTGGTAAATGGTTTGTATAATAAGTTTATCAAAAAAGAAAAGAGGAAACAAATTGATGAAAGTATATAATTAAAGGCTTATTTCCTCACTTTTTGACACAACATTTCGTAAAATACTTTCTTCAATTAAATTATTCAATTTAACTGAAGATCAGTAAGATGTTAAACAATGAGTTTTGGTCAATTTTTCTGTTCCAGTGTTCACCGCAAAAGCGTTATATGAGAAAAAAATCACAAAATTTTCAAAGGATTGTATACCAAATACAACTTTCAATAATTTTAAAAATGGTCAGTTGCAATTTCCCAAGGGCGGTGAAAATTCGAAATAATTTTTTGCTAAAAATTTCGAAAGCATGTATATTGATAAAAGCACGAGGCCGTGTGCCGAGGGCTTTTATCATTACCACTTGCTTGAGGAATTTTCCAAAAAATTATGAGAATTTATCAGCGAACGAGGGGAATCCGTTTAGAAAATTTTTTGCCATTTTTCGTTTCTTTATATATTTTTTATGAATTATATGTTGGCCTATTGTGATATCAGTTAATTATTTCAAAATTAGACTGATAATTTTTAATATCTCAGTAGGCCAGACGTATAAATATTTTTTATTATTATAATTCAAATGTTATTGGTGAAATTGAATGATGTCATTACATTTTAGAGAATTTTATTGGTTTAAATTAAAATAAAACTTTAAGGCAATAAATTTTTCATTGTACTACAATTTAAAATTTTGAATTTGCTTATTGAATATATTAAGCATAATATGTAAAATGTATTTTAGCTAGCACATAAAAAACACGAAAATTCCATACAACTTTGCATGGAAATTTTTGGCAGTTTTAGTTTTGCTTTTGGACCTATATAGGTAAAAACATGCTATATATTATGCTTGATTTATAGTAATTAATATGTTTCATAACCAAACTTAAATCGTTTAAATCAAAAACATGAGAAATTTCATAGAGAATTTTTAAATGATTATAGTTGTGTTTTGTATGTAAGCCAATATAAATTTTTGAAACTTTTTCTTATCTCCCCTTTCTAGCGCTATTATGGTAGGACCAGAACCAGAAAATTATTCCATAAAACAGCGAACATAGCAGCATAGATTTTGTTGTCATTGCCGATGTAGAGGGTTGTGAGAAAGGTTCGGGATTCAACGCGGACCCTTATTTATTTTTAATTGATTTTGTCTATTTTTTTTTATAGAACATAAAAATTATTCCTTTTTATTCATACAAATTCCATTTACGGCATTTAAATTTTTCGATAATGTAGTTTTTCAAAATTAATGCTATAATTGTCTTTTACCCGTTTCTTTCAAATTTATATCATTTCGATATTAATAAGAAAATTAATTATATATATGACAAATAGTGCTAAAAACCATAGAACATTTTTGGAGCCCGTGGGATCCCTCCTAGTAATAAATAATAATGTATCAATAATAAATAATAAATAAAAAAAATAAATAATAAATAACAAAAATAAAAATAAAATAAAAAAATTATAAAAAAAAAATAATAAAAAAAAAAACTTAATAATGTTTGATGTTTTTGCTTACCAGTCAGTGATCAAATCCAGAAGGAGATTTGGTTTATCGAATTGAGAGCCAATTCGAAGAAAGATAGTCACAAAAAATAGTCTGAAAAAATAGTCACAATAAAAGCTAACGTTGAAAAGGACGGAGAGTACTTATGTTTTTCTGGTGAAGTAAAACCTGGTGTGTATATTGGAAATTCTTTATTTAAATCAAAAAATAAAATAAGTTTTAGTTAGTATTGTAAACTCAAACGAAACATCTATTGATTTGAATGATATCAAACTAAATATTGATAAAATTGAAAATTACGATTTGTTTCATATAACTTCTTATCAAAACAGTATTGAAGATCGTTTAAGCTAGTGATGGGAACAATCGAATAAAAACAATCGAATTATTCGATTGTTGAAACATTTCGAATTATTCGATTGTTCATAACAGACACCGAATAAAAAATTCATTCGAATAAAAATAGTTACTAGTTTTTTTATTCGAAGTGTTTTCATTACTAGTTTTTTTATTCGAAGTGTTTTCATTACTAGTTTTTTTATTCGAAGTGTTTTCATTACTAATTTTTTTATTCGAAGTATTTTTACTACTATTTTTGTTATTCGAAAGGTTTTTTTATTCGAAGTGTTTTTTTATACGAAGTGTTTTTACTACTAGTTTTGTTATTCGAAAGGTTTTTTTATTCGAAGTGTTTTTTTATTCGAAGTTTTTTTACTACTAGTTTTTTTATTCGAAAGGTTTTTTATTCGAAGTGTTTTTATTTGAATAACTTTTTTTTTATTAGTAATTGAATGGAAGAATCGAATAAATGGTTATCGAGAGGTTGAAAAATAGTTGAACCAGGTCCTGTAGGTAGTTTTCTTTTCTTGATTTAAAAAATTATTTGCAAAATGTTTCTGAAAATACTTCAACTATACAATGAAAAATCTAAAGAGCTTTGAGCTATAGTTATTTAATATTTTATCAAAATTTAAAAGGAATAATTGAAAAATTATTTTATTGATAAATATTTGTATGTGTATATTTGTATTTTAATCCCTACAAAAAATATTTTGCTGAAAAATTTGGTATTTGATGTGAGTTATTATTTGGAAAAATTATAAATAGAACAACAATATCCTTATGATATCAAGGAATGATAATTTTACATTATTTTTTATAATAGGCGTAGGTACTTGGTAGTTTTGTTTTGTTTATCATTCATTTGGAAATTAGTGATTCAACAATTAATTAACTAACAATCTAGGTCCTAAAAACGAGTTGTTAAAACATCGACTTTATATATTTATATGTATAGTAGTACAATAACAATGAAATAAAAAATATTACATCAATGAAAAAGTATTTGAAGAAAAATTTTATTTTGTGTTTTGTTTTTGAGGATACTTCAATTTGTCATAAATAGATTATAGTAAAACATTTTGTTTCGTTTTTTGAGATAAAGGAGTAAAATAATTTAATGAATATTGTAAAAGTATATGTATGTGCGTTGTTTATTTATATTTAAATATGTTTTTTTCTTGGTAGTGAATGAATTACTTTTGGAAAAAAGGAATAGAAGAATTTTATGCATATTGTAAAAGTATATATCCGTTGTTAATTTATATTTAAATATATTTTTCCGTTGTAAATAAATTACTTCTTTTGTTATTGAAAAAATTGGATTTATTGATTTTGACAAAAATATTATACGGAATTAAAACGAGGATTTTAATTAGAATTTTTAGTTTATTATTAAATCTTACCATTTTGGGATTTCATTAAGTAGGAGAAATTAAACAAACTTGTCTGTTAAATATATTGGTTTTGCGTAGTTTGATTATTGTTGAGCTATGACTGTTGATTTATTAAACTTTAGATGTAACAGGTATCAAGACATTAAAGTGTGAAACTCAAAGTGCTTGCTGAAGATTTTTTTGAAATATTGTTTTATGAAATTTATCTCTAACGATTGTAGGATTTATAGGTTTAAGATATGATACCCTTACCACTCTACCAAAAGATTAATTATAGCCGTTTGTGATGAAAGTAATTTTACACGAATTAACGCTGATTAGTTTACGAATAGATAAGCAGGCAAGGTCTTCACTGTAAACAAGTATTCAATAAAAATGTTTTTCAAATGAATAAAATGGACAAATCACATAATGTTAATCTGTTGTTACTTTACGCAGATAACCGATTTAATAAGATTAATGGAAAAAATAAAGAAGACAAAGTTTTTTTATAATTTTACTGTTACTTTATGTATATTTACCTTGTTAGGCCATCTTCTGGATTCTCACTTAGGCCATCTTCTAGAGTGTTAGAACGAAGGCGGAAGCAAAGTTGAGAATGTTTTGGGTCCTAAAATATTGGAGGACATCATAGTGGCAATAAAAGATCAAAATTTGTTGTTTTCACTAATGTAATGATTGATTCGTCAAGCAAAAGAAGCCAAACTTGTTTTATTACAATACAGTACTTTTTATGAGTTTTTTTTAACTGGCTTACAACATAAATTTCTTGATTTTTACAAGAGTGTCAATGAACCAGCAGATAGTATTTTTAGCTATATTTCTGAGTTCTTAAAACTCTAAATTTAAAATTGTCTAGTGTTACTCCATTGGGGACTGATAAAATGTCCTCATCCATTACACTTAAACTTTGAAAGTGCTAACCAAACAATTTAGAATAAAATACTGAAAGCCCATGTGATATTAATTTTCAAAAAATGTAGCTCGATCGTTTAACTCAATACTGAAAATACGCATATAGACATATTCATCCTTACCTAATAGAAACATAATTTTTTTTATTATTAAATTTTTTTTTAAACTGAAAAATGAAGTGGCCAAAATCCAACGAGTTTTTTAGTTTTGTGACCCTAGGGGTGGTGTGTTCTACTTTGTTGACGACAAAAAAACACTTCGAATAATTATTCGATTGTTACAACATGTCGACTACTATTTATTCGATTGTTGAAATCATTCGATTGTTCCCATCACTAGTTTAAGCAGTCTTAAATCCAAACTTAATGTCGAAATTTGAATCGTGAAGAGAAAAGAATCATTCTTAACTTATGTGGGCAATTCAATGATATTTTCCATCTTGGAAATGATAAACTCTCTGTAACTGATGCAATTACTCCTAAAATTCCTACCTTATCTGATACTCCACCAATTAATATAAAACAATACCGATTGCCTGAATCAACCAAGTCTCATATCTATGAGCAAGTTCAAGAGATGCTTGACGATAATATAATCGAAAATTCTAAGAGTCCTTGGAATTCTCCAATATTTGTTGTTCCTAAAAAGTCTGTAAAGGGTGAAACAAAATGGCGGATTGTTGTAGACTACAGGAAGTTAATTGAAGTAACTATAAGCGACATATATCCCTTACCAAATATTTGTGAAATTCTAGAACAGCTTGGCAATTCAAAATACTTCAGCACCATTGATCTTAAAAATGGATACCATCAAGTTGCGATAGATGAAAAGGACAGAGAAAAGACAGCATTTAGTACCAATTTCGGTCATTTCCACTTTACCAGACTGCCATTCAGGTTAAAAGGTGGTCCTTCAACTTTTCAACGATTGATTAATACTGTTCTAACAGGAATTAATGGAATAAAATGTTTCGTTTAGCTAGACGACATAATTTGGCCGATCATAACCAAAAATTAGAAGAGATATTTAAATGCCTTAGAGATCACAATTTAAAAATCAATCCAGATAAATGTCAGTTCTTACAAAAAGAAATCAATTATTTAAAACATGTTATAACTTCTGCTGGCATAAATCCTGATCCAGAAGAGATAGAAGCAATAAGAAATTATCCAATTCCTCGTTGTGCCAAAGAAGTCAAATCTTTTTTGGGACTCGCTGGCTTTTATAGGCAATTTATTGCAAACTCTTCAGGAATTGCACAAGCTCTAACAAACCTTTTAAAAAAAGAAACAAAATTCGTTTGGGATGATTTAGCGACGAATTTTTAAAAACACTGAAGTTAGCTTTAATAAATCCACCAATATTACAATATTCTGATTTTTCAAAAATATTTACAATAACTTCTGATGCTAGTGATAAGACAATTGGGGCCATTTTATCTCAGGACTAAAACTCTGTCGATCTTCCAGTCGTTTATGCAAGTAGAGTTCTGAATAAAGCACAGAAAAATTATCCAACTATTGAGAAAGAGATACTGAGTATAGTGTGGGCTGTCAATCAAATTCGTCCGTATGTATTCGGTCGCAAATTTAGGATTTTCACTGATCACAAACCATTAGTTTGGTTAGGCAAAGTCAATGATCCATCCTCCCATTTGCTCCGATGGAAATTAAAGCTAGATAAATACGACTATACGAAATTCTATATAAACCAGGAAAGCTTAACCAAAGCGCTAATGCTTTAAGCAGAGTGGAGTTATCGGAACCCACTAATACTCATTACGTTAACGTTCTCACTCGATCGAAGTCAAAAATAATTTCAAATCCAGTAATTGCATTATCACAACCAAAGTCTTCGGATACAAATTCTAAAAGTAAACAAAATGATGTATTACAACAATTAAATCAAATTTCAAATTCAATTTCAAATCTTAATCAAACAACTCAATCTGATGCTTCTAAAATTCTTAATTCAACTCATGCAAACATTGAAAATTTCAATCCCCTCTCAAACTTAAAACTTCCAGATCAAGAACATCAAATAATTACATTAAATGACAAAAAAGATATCGATAGAATCATTAAAGAATTTCATTGAAGTCCTCTTGGAGCACACCAAGTAGTTATTTTCCAAAAATGTATTCAACAGTAGAAAAATATATCAAGTCTTGTGAAATTTGCCAAAAGAATAAGTCGTGCAGAGTGATCAAAATGCCAATGGTCATTACTAGCACATCCTCGAAACTATTCCAACAAATATTTTTAGACATTGTTGGTCCTCTTACTTCAAGCTACTAACATAACACTTATATTTTAACAATCCAAGACGACTTAACAAAATACTCTCTAGCAATTCCTTTACCAAATCAAGAGGCGGACACGGTCGTAAAGCTTTTGTGGAAAAGTTTATATGTCATTTCGGAACTCCTTTTTAATCCCAACCGATCAAGGCTCCAATTTTATGAGCAGTGTGTTCAAAACTATTTGCAAACTTTTAAAAATTAAAAAAATTAATTCTACTGCATAAGATCCTCAAACAAATGGTGCCTTAGAACGCTCCCATAAAACATTAGGAGAATATTTGAGAAGTTATACCTATCAGGACTTACTGAACTGGGACGCCTGGCTACCGTTTGCAATGTTTGCATATAACACGACACCACATAGCTCTACAAAATATATGCCATGCCCTAATTCATTTATTCAGGAGATTGATCCCGTATACAATTATGATGATTATTATATGATTTAAATTTTAAATTTCAAACTTCCTATCGGACAGCGCACAAAAACCTATTAGACTCTAAGATTCAATCGAAAAACATTTATGATAAAGATACAAATTCAAATTTGTTTAACGTTGGGGATAGAGTTCTTTTTGCTTTTAAAAAAATGAAACAAGGCAGGGTAAATTGTCTGCATTATATTATATTTGGGTAAAATCATTCCTAAAGTTTTAAAAAAAAAATAATCTGTAATTACATATATTGAAAACATATATTATTTTTTCTTTAATAAAATGTGTTATATAGTAGGCATTACAATATGTGTCACAACGCATAAACACTTTTTAAGACCAAGGTCTCACAACAACATGCGTTCTAAGGATGTTAATGGACGCAAATCTTTCTTTTTTCTTTTTTTTATATTTTTTGTTAAATAATGGATAACTCAACGATAAATCCTATCACATATAAAATATGACATAGGCCAATATGTTTCATGATAGGATAGAGAAAATAAAAATAAAATAAGAGATAGAAAGCAAATTGGTTTTAAAAATTTGCAGGAACAAAACTAAAATGGGGTTGCCATTAATCCAGCTAGTGGCATAATCCTTGATCATGTGTCGCACTATCTTCCTCAACGATTAAAGCCCAGATATAGAGTTAATATGAAGTCTCGTTTCTTCGAGAAAGCAACAGCGTGCCACCATCAAGGAGTATGCCATTGCTAAGATTGAGGGTGCTACCGTTGACTGAATACAGTTCATCCGAAAGCACCCTTAAGATATCACCTCGGCTAGTGGTATCTCACTCCTATTGCTAGTGGTATGTGGTATCTCACTTTAACTTATATGCCAATAGCAGGTATTGGAGTACGCGGGGTTGTCACACACGTGGATCAAAAATTAAAAAAATTAACAAATCAATAAAAGCTAATCCCTCCATGCGGAGGTTATAAGTAAAATGTGAAATCAAATAAATAAACATTTAAAATAAAAATGAACATATAAAGAATAAGAAAGTTTAAGAAAATAAAACAAGGTTAAGAAATAAATTTAGTCCTAATAAATGAAAATATACATTAAAATCAATCATAATTATTATGCCTTTAAAAATAATAATTATAATTTATTTTATTTAGCGTATGGTTTTTTTTGTGACACATTAAAAATTAAACTTAAAAATAGGTAGACTCTTCTATGAAATCTACCTAAAACAAAACATGGATACACATTAAATGAACTTACAATCAATTTGATTGCGCGTCTTTTAAGTAAAAATTAAAAAGTAAAATATTTGAACATTGGGCAGTACATTTGAACATTAGATGTTTACATCGAGCCAGTCTATCCATGCTACTACATCTGGAGTTGCCAAATGGATGTCTGAGATGTTTCCATTGTAACGTCGAATTGGACACACAGTTGCAATGTGTTTCATAGTTTGTTGTGGAGCGCCGCAGTCACACTCAGGGGACTCTGAAATGCCCCACTTGTAGAAAGAATCAGCACAACGTCCATGGTTTGTTCTTATTCGGTTTAGTGTAGTCCAGGTATGACGTGGCAAATCGAAACCAGGTTGGGTAGAAGTCGGGTTAGTAATAGAAAGGCCAGTTGTGTTGTAATGTTGCCAGGAGGTATCCCAGGCATCCAAGATATTAAAATCAGTTGCCAGCAGGTTGCTGGCAGTTTTATGTGGAGGCTTTCTTGACTTCAATCGACAACGAGTGTGGTCACCGTAATATTCGTGCAAGGGTAACGTGATGTTGTTGGTTACCTTTTTATGTTCACGCATGAGAGCATGCGAGCGTTTGAGTGCAGGTGGAGCGATATTTCTTAACACAGGGAGCCAAGGTAAAGGGGTGGATCTGATAGTACCACTTATAGTACGCATCGTGGCATGCAGCTGACAGTCAACTTTTTGAATATGTGTGCTATTCAACCAGACTGGTGCGCCATACTCAGCCACTGAGTAAACCAGACTTAGAGCAGTTGTTCGGAGGGTAGCTGGAGTAGCACCCCATGTAGAGCCTGCCAGTTTGTGCAATATATTGTTTCTCGTTTTAAGTTTTTGTGACGTATTTTCTAGGTGGAGTTTAAAAGAAAGAGTTCTATCGAGAGTAATGCCCAGGTACTTTGGCTGTTGATTGTATTTAATGACAGTGCCGTTAAATAACACTGATAGTTCGTGTTTTGCCAGTTTGTTGTTTAAGTGGAAACAGGAGCTCTCGGTTTTACTTAGATTGGGAAATAAGCTCCACGTTCGAAAATAGTCATTCATTATCGCTAGGTCAGTTGAGAGTAAATCCTCCAAAACACCCATGTCTTTGTTTTGAGTGGCCAGGGTCCAATCATCAGCGTAACCAAATTTCTTTGATGTTGTGTCAGGAATGTCATGAATGTACAGATTAAAAAGTAATGGCGCCAGGACGGAACCCTGTGGTAAACCATTGTTAAGCATTTTAGACCTACTACAGGAATTATTTAGATGAACTTTGAATACACGATTACTCAGCATGTTGTTAATTAAACGCGAGATGGTGCTACAAGGTATTGCATTGAACAGCTTATATATAATCCCAATTCGCCAGACCGTGTCATATGCTGCAGTAAGATCGATGAATACTGCGCCTGTTTTTAGTTGTTTTTGATACCCAGCTTCGATATAGGATGTTAGAGCGAGCAGTTGGTCAGTGCAACTGCGATTGGGACGAAAACCAGCTTGTTCGACTGGGATCTGGTCATTCAATATCGGTGCGATACGATTGTATATGAGCCGTTCTAGCAATTTATAGCAGGTGCTCAAAAGGGCAATCGGGCGATAGCTTCCTGGTTCATTGGATGGTTTACCTGGCTTAAGTATCGCTATCACTTTCGTAGTCTTAAAATGTTTTGGTAGATTGCCGGTTTCTAGGACATTCGAGAAAAATTTAGTTAGCCACTGTTTTACATTTTTTCCAGCATTTTTAAGAAATTCTGGAAAAATGCCATCGTAGCCAGCTGCTTTTCCGTTTTTTGTTTGGGACAGAGCTGATTCTAGTTCTTCGCTACTAAAAGAGTTCGAATACTTTGATGGAGACGAGCAATTGCGCTTCATTTCTCTTAATTTGCGTTTAATTGTTCTCTTTTGAAGGCGATTAATAGAAGAACGAGACATATTTACTATGTGATTTGCGATGTCCTCTGGATTTATTTCATTGTTAGCACGAGTAATTGAGTTTGAGCCACCCAGTTTCCGAAGGAGACTCCATGCTTCCCTGCTTGAATGGGAAAAATCAATGTTTTCAACAGCGTTAATCCACTTCTGTTTTCTCGCGGCGTCCAGTGAGTATATTAAGTCATCAGCCACGTCTGCCTCACCACTACTAAGGTACTCCTCATATAATATATCGCCCTCTTTACTCCAGCCAGGAATGTATTCTTCACGAAAGCCTCTTGGGATGATGGCTCCAACAAATCTATCGTAATTTTTAGGAATGGGTTGGATCCAGCGAATCACTGCATCCAACTTCAATCTATATTTATCCCAGCCAGCTTTGTTAAAATTCCATCTAGGTTGAGGAGTAGAGTTAACGAGTGGAATTTGGATTCCTACCTCCAGAATTACTGGACGATGTTGAGAGCGTGGAAAACCTTGTAAAACAGCCCTAGATATTGGAATAGGGTTACGTTGTTCGTTTTTTGTGGAAAAACAGAGGTCGGGATTGTAATCGCTTCGCCATCTTGCAGATCTAAAGGTTTTCAAGTCTTTCGCATCATATACCAGGAACAAGTTGTTATCATCCGCCCAGTCGGTCAGTTGCACGCCATTGGTATTATTATTTGAGTAGGACCACTGAGTGTGATGGCTATTGAAGTCACCAGCATATATTGCTGGGTGATGAAATAGTGGTAGAGTACCAGCTGGCCATCCTGTATTTGGAGGCTTGTATACGTTTACAATTTTCGTGTCCGATATATCAACAACAATAAGATGTATATCGTTGTCCGTCTGTGTAAGTACGTGCGTGCAGTTCAGGATTTCTGACTTAACATACGTGGCAGATCCATATGATTGATGGTAAATAGCACTAATTAATTTGTAACCAACAATGTTTCCTCTAGAGGTAAGTTGCGCTTCATCTGCTGCATGCGTTTCTTGCAGAATTATAACGTCGATGTCGTAATCTTTTAATAATCTTTGTAAATGTTCAGTTTTTGACCTGCTTATGCCTTCAATGTTCAATTGCAAAATACGGACTGAAGGTCCAATATTTTTTGTCTTATGGTGCTGAAAAGTACCGTTGTTTTTGTGATTTTGATTTTGGTTCATATTTTATTTTTTTTTTTTTTTTTTTTTTGTATCACAGCCAAGAGTTCGAAATGAAATGTTTAGCTACCAAGTTGAAATAGACTATTTGCGTAACCCAGGGTGCAGCACGAGGAGCTTATCTATTTCACACACCCCATAATTATAATTACTTTTATATACTAGTCTTACGTATTTTTTTGCTTGATACATGTTAGAAATCTTAGTTATCAATAATTTCATTAGTTAAGAATTCAGTAAAACAGAATTCTCTTAGAAAAATAAGATTTTTCGTAAATAGGGGAAAGGCGTTGAACACCCCTGTAAAAATAAAATTGGCTTTGATCGCTAAATCTGGTTATATATAAATCTGGTTATTAAAAAGAGACAGATAGCGAGAATTGGCTATAAAGGCCAGTTTTATTTTAACAGAAATTGGATTAATTGTTTGTAATCCAACACATACAGTTGGTCCTAATTAAACATAAATAAAGATTGTTAGTAAATAAATTAAACCGAATGGTATAAACTACCATTTTTCAAAATAAATAAAAAATAAAAAAAATATATATGTACAAAAAGAAATAAGTTTAACTGTTGGTGTTTATTTATTTTAATCAAGATCTATTAGTGTTAACATAAACCTTTCCGGCAAACAACGCGCTACACTGGCAGTATCATACTCCAGCTGAAAATAGTATTGCATCTACAAATATATTTTCAAATCTAGCTAATAATTCCAGCCTTGTTGGTTCATGTTCAGAAGTTTAAATCGATTAGGCTGATGGACGTTTTCGGCCCTTCTTTTATACGCTCAATCTATTATTGGTTAAACAAATTTTTTACAGAGGTTGCCATGTAACTGACTATTATGTCTAAAACTTAGTTTTGTTTATTGAAATATAATTTGATTATTTTAATAGAAAGATTTAAAGTTGCTCAATACAAAATCCTAATCTACACGCAATCCTCTTAGAGACGAATTATTATAGGATAGGATAGGATTTGCATGAAGAAATTGCTAGTCTAATTGCTTGGAAAATGAAAAATATAAAAAACAAACAAAAAATTTAAAATATTATTACATTTTAATTTAAATAGATGGAATACATAATCCGTCCAATGCGGATGTGTTCCGTCCCATTGAGGATTGCCATCTAATTTGCTATCTGATAAAAGGCAGGCATGAACAAAATCTTAGTCGCGATAGTCTAGAAGAACATGCAAGCCGATATAACTAACATTACATGTATGTTAGTGTGCTCTAACTCGTTCTAAATATTCTTTAAAATTTCCTTATCTGCAGTTCTAAACTGAGCCATAAAAACGGGGAAATCCACAATTTCATTCTCGAGAGCAAATATTTCTTCTTTCATGAAGAGATACGTATGCCTAGTCGGATCTGAGATATTCTTGTTTGTCTTGCAGCTGTTGAGAATCTTTGGCAGAGCCCTTGGACCATCAAAATCAATTCCATTGCAAGCGACAAACGGAGATCGGAAGATGACAAAGTTTAGTTTGTTCAGTGGCCAGTTAGGACATTTACTTTATCATCAGCGCCATATAATGCTTACTAGTATCGAGCCCTATATTTTTAAGAGTTGCTCCAAGAATATGCTCTTTTGCGCGTACCTTTCGTAATGGTTCTATCTAATGAACTAAACTATAAAAATTAGGTGATTTATTTATTATTTTAAGGTCATAAATTATAGAATGCAACCAATATATCTCTCAAAATGCCCAGAGCATAGTTTACCACGATCAATCGATTACGGGCAAGCTTTTACTTGCTCGAAGGAAAGAGTTTCCATGTAACTCTATATTTGAACTTTAATAAAAGAGGGGGACTGTGTCTCACATGATCAAGTCATATGCCACTTGCTGGACAATCGCAAACTTTATGAATCAATATTCATTAGATAAACAAACAGTGGATCTCGTTTATAAAACAATTCAATGAAAAACATTCCAAACTTTAAAGCAATTATAACACGTATAGGTTATAATGTATGCATTTATTGGCCATGTGATCTAGCGGTTGACACATGTTAAGCTGCGTGCCATATTCATGAGCTTTGCCTGCGTCGATTTTATCAAGAAAAATTCAATAAAATGACTTACGTTAAAGTAAAATATAATGCATTATGTTTCAATCTTCCTAAGCTGCATAACTATCTCTTGCCATATTCGTCGGGCGAAAAGCATGAGAAAATGTATAACACAAGCAAACTGAATTTTTTTTAGTTTTAGTTTTAACAATGTTATTTCCACCAACAAAATCAGTTCAAACATGAACAACAACATAGTTTTTAGATTCTGACTAGCAAACTAGTGAACGAAAACTTGTGAACCCATATCATCAGTAATAATCGAAAACTTCTTTCCATCACAGCAAAGCTACTCATTATGACAAATAATGTTGTGTATGTCTGGTTTTTGACCAACAAAGCTGACGTTTATTATTTGGGCAGTAAACATTTGGGCACAACCAGAAAATTGACCATAAACAAGTTTAGATAATGCTGTTATATAGATGTGAGTCGCTAGATAAAACTGTTAAGTAAATAGAGTTTTTCATACAGACTTGCAAGTGAATTATTTCTCCAACACAAAATACAGCTGCAATAATGCTCATTTAAAACTTTTTTTTAAAATTTCATGCTGATTAGCATGGTTCCACTAAGCCCTGTCCAATTTATAATTTAAATTTGCCAAATTTCATAAACTCATTAGCATCGATACAATTTAATTTATTTACTTTTAATCAAACTAGGTAAAACCATTTTAATTATTACCTGAAATAAAATTTTGATTAAATGTTAATTGAGTTTTACTAATCAAACAAATCAAGTGACAATCAAGGTTTATATGTCAATGTTAAACTAATATCAAAATTTGATACCAAACTTTTAATAAACATAACAAAAAATAAAGCATTCAACAACATTAATTTTCAAACACAATTGGACAAAATTTTGCCATTGTAGCGGCTTACAACATCGGCTATCGCTTCTCAGATGATATATAAATATTATTGTGTATGAGATCATATTCGATCGTGATAATTAAATAACTTTCTAAGGCTGCAAAATCAATATTATATCTCCGATAACAATCAAAATAACCATAATTATTAATACACATCCAATTAATAGTTTGACATATTTCGAAACGAAAGTTGAAAAGCCATGTGATGAGAATATTGCAGCCTCCCATAATATTGATAGTCTAACCACCTTGAACAAAAGATATGTTACAAATTTATAAAAAGCAAGGTTGGTTTGATAATTTAACTAATTAGTTAATGTTGTATACTTAAAAACTCTTCCGTCAAAAATCAGTTAATTGTCAATAATGAGGTTGGGCATTAAATCGATCGTAATGAATTGAACAGCTTACATGTTACAGTAGCATTCACATAGCCTTGATTCCTCTTATATCATGTCTAAATGCGTAAATAATTTTTATGATGAAATATTTAGAGTAACTTACAGTTTAATGTGTTATCGGTAGTAATCTTGTTTTTGAAGAAATACAAATTTTAATCAGTGGTGAAATGAAACATCTATACCTCACCTACAAGTTGTATGCACAAATCTTCATCAGTTTTGCGAAAAAAACTTTATGTCATAACTTCAAATATTTAAACATTTGTTATTCTTTTATTTCACTAATATAAATCGACATTTCATTTTGTATTTTGGGTGATTTGTCAAAAGCCATATAAACTTGATCGTGCTCAAATAGATTTTTATCCCGACCATATTGATAGTTATTATTGCCCTCATTGGAAGTCACCTTAGTTAGCGATGTGTCGATCGTCGACGATCGATGTAAATTGAACGAATTACTCCAGTGAACAATAACCGATCGTTCAGTTAATAATAGAAACATCGTTCGTCAGTTACTAATTTATGAACATTTTTTATGTGTAATTTTTACATTTTTCTCCGTATGGAAGGTTAAGATTTGGTAGATTTTAGTTAAGTTTTGTTATCCTGTTTTTAAACAAAAAAGTAGGAAAAAAACTAAGCCAAAATGTTGCATTCACCATCACCTTAGAGAGCATTTTGTTGTGGGATCTTGGTTTTAACAGGTTTTTTGTGTGTTGTTGTGTTGTGACACATATTGTAACACCTACTACACACCACATATAGGTAGAAAACAAAAAAGAAGAAAGAAAACTGAAACCTTATTTGGCATAAAATAAACGGTCCGCTCAAAAAAATTACCAATCTAAACTGAGCGACAAATACAGAAACAAAAAATAAATCGAACAAAAGAACTACGCAAAATGAACGACCGATCCAAATCGACGACAGTAAAAAATGATTGCTGAATGCTGATTACTTTTTATTTAGAACGAACGACCGATTAAAATGAATGGCCGAAAAATGATTCGTTCTTGCAAAAATGAAAGCTTATAAAATATACAAAGACGAATTTAGTATTAATCAGATTATGATTGCTGAAACCGCTTTTTCAGTTGCAGTCATGTGTGTGTTCATTTTTTGTTGTTTTTTAACCAATCATATTACTTAGAAATGAAAAAGAAACACTCGTTACTTTTAAGGACTATGGTTGGTTTTAAAAAAACACTGAACGAATTAACACACGAACGACGGCAACTGAAAAAGCGGCTAGATGAGTGTTGCTCATTCTCGGAAGAAAAAAAAACGTCTAGATGAGTGTTTCTCAACGGTTAGTTCGCGGACCACTAGTGATCCGCAGAAAAAGTTTAGTGGTCCGCGATTTTCTTTATATTTATTACCAGTTACAATACTACTTTATTCGAGCGCTTTTTTTCATTCATGAAATGTGAATACTATTTCATAAATTAAGTTTTTTTAAGCATATTTTCCTACAGGCTTAATCCCTTATAAAAATGTTTTTTTCGTTACTGTAATTTTGTAGTTACATAACACCAAAAATAATTCGCTTTAAACAAATAAAAAAGAATAAACAAAATTGATATAGTTTTTAATTTTTATTTATCTTAGGCGTTTCTATCTGATCATATTACCTGTCGATGTTCTGCATCAAATTGAAACGCGTATAGTAGTTGAATAAAAATTAATAACAATCAAAAAATACATATATCAATTTTGTTCATTTTAGTTCAATCATATAATGCAATGGATAATGCACGTCACTCCGAAAATGTTTTTCATAGTATTATTTCGTCATCCTTTTTATTTATTTTAATAACAAAGTGTACTTGTATAGTTGGGTAAATCATTCAGGAAAATGATTTATTTTTATTTTTGGTACGAAGGAAAGCATCAAATTTGAAGCAAAAATTAAATGTATGAGTAATTGAAAAAATTATCGTTGCGGCAACTCCATTTATAGGTTTATTTTAGTTTTCTTACAACCATAATTTTGTACGTTATTAGTGTTGATAGAATAAAATAAACAGCTATTAATTTTATTCTGTTGCATGATTCCTGCGGTCTGCGGAACACAATATTAGTAATTTATTGTGCCAGTGCTTAGTAATATATTTTATTTTTCGAATAAAAGTTTACAATTTTCCAAATTTGCGAGAGAATAAAATTCATTAAACACAAAGTCAATACAACGAATTCGGCAGAGCAACATGTATTCATTTAAATTAAATAATCTTAAAATTAATTGGCAAAACAAGTAAAACGATTAAGAAACAATAAATTTCATTATATTTTAGTACCATTAATTCCAAACAATTAAATAAATTTTGTTCACTATTTTTATATAATGAGAATAGAGGAACCAAAATATAAAACAGAACTAATTTTTTTTATAACGAAAATTCAATGGCATTTAAGTAGCCTTTGCCTTTTTTAATATTCGAGAGATGAGCATGCGTGTTAGTTTGAATTTAGTGTGTTTTTTTATATAATCAGTGCAAAGGTGTCTTTTTTGACTTTTTATGAAATACAATCAAATTATTTATAAAACACAATCAAAAAAATTTATTTCAGAGTTCAATACAATAAAATAAATTGTTTTGCAGCATGCAAGCAACAATATAAATATACTAGATGTTTATTTTATTCGATTAAGACTAATAACGCAATTATAGTTCTAAAAAAACAAAATATATTATATTTATAGTTTCCGGAAGGATAAAATAATTTATTTGATTGTATTGATCTCTTAAATAAATGTTTTGATTGAATTTTATAAATAATTTGATTTATTATAAAAAATGTATAAAAAAATCAAAAAAAAACAGTTTCGTTCTGGTTATATAAAAAAACAATAAATTCAAACTAATACGCATGTTCCTCTATCGAATATTGAAAAGGACCACTATGATAAAATTGGATTGAATTTCCATTGTGAACAAAATTAGCTGTTTTATGATTTTTGGATTTCTATTCTCAGTAGTATAAATATAGTGAACAAAGTTTATTTAAATGGTACACAAAAAATTATATTAAAATTCATTGTTTTTTTATTCGTTTTACTTGTTTTAACAATGAATTTTAAAATAATTTAATTTCAATTAATACATACATGTTAATCTTCATTCTGAAAAAATGGAGCAAATTAATGAAAGAGAAGAAGTGTTTTAAACTCTGTTTATTACACATCAAAATTCGTTCTTTTCTTTTTTATTTGGTTTCTTTAAACTTTATTTCATTCATCCCTGCTGTTTTAAATTACAATATGTATGTTAAGTGCTAGCAAGATATGACATGAACTTTCACCCATCGAACATGAAATATTTCGCAGAGTCCGCAATAGAATCTTAAAAGATTTATTCATTCGTAGCGTGAAAGCAGTTGGAAACAGTGGTTTAGATGACATTGTTCTAGATTGTTTTGATTATTGTTCATTTTTGTTAGTAGTATGGATTCTGGAATATAGAAATAATTTAATTTTTTTTTTTCAATATTTGTGTTAGAATAAAAATTTAGATTCATACATGTCTGAATTCTGAACTAAATTTAAACAATGTAATTCCTTATTATAGTAAACAATTCTAGTTTTAATGTCTTTTTTCTTAAATATATGTGGAAATGATTGAGATTTTTTTCTTTAATATCAATAAGAGGACGTTAAGTGTGACTGTAGCACTCATTAAAGGGTGGTCGCAACAGGTTGTAAATTAGAATTTGCGTTAAATAGTAGTTGAGTTGTAAAAAAAAATATTTTTTGTTAAATTATAAATTGGGAATTGTTGGTTTTCGATGACTTAATAACTTATTAACTTATTCGCATTTTTTACTTAAATATTTACGTTTTTTGTCATTTATTTGGTAGACGTTTCTCATTTCTCTAACTCCAGTTCATTACCTAAGGCGCCTGTCTTTGATTGTTGGTTCGGCTCAATTTACTTTCATGTTCCAAGATGACAAAGCACGTGCGTCCATTAGAATTACAGCCACGAATAAAATTGAGACACTTTTCCGGATCATGACTGGGTTAAAGAGAACGCCACAAACTTATACTTTCTGTAAACCATTGCCCTTACAACCATGCTATGGGCTAACCTAGAAATGCCGATGCTTTAGGCTACTTTGAGCCAACATTTATTAGCAATTTGGTTTGATTTTCTTAAATAGGATATAAACATTTATAGAGTATTCTAATCAAAGCATTCGATGATATGACAGATCTGCAAGACTTTAAAACAATGTTTTCATTTTCTTCAAATGTTTTCAATCAAGTGTTGGACAGTCCTAACAATTTTTAAGGATATAGGACGGCCTGGTTAAAACTTTCGTCATCTTTTTACTGTAAACAAATTAAGTAACGGATATATTTACCCTTCAGAACAAGACAATCAGAACAAGTAACAATTTGTGAAACAGATCTCGCAATACGATTGCCTTTTTCTGTTAACTTTTATTTGTACTGCTATGACACTGCTATGACACTGCTGCGAATTATATTGTTGTTTTTAGCAGTCGCATAGCTGTAGAAAAACTAAATTGAAGAGAAACAAGGTATCAATTGCTGGGTCGGTACAAAGGTATGTTCAAGGATTACGAAATTGTTGTACTTGATTCTACCACTTTTCGTCGTCACAGATCTATCGAAGAGCGACAGTCGTGACACACAATTTTTCTTTTCAAACAACAAAAAGTAAAACTGTCATCTAACAGTATCAATACTTATTAAAGAACATCCTAAGTTTTCTGAATTTTTCCTGATAATTTCAGTCCGCCCTTCTTTTAAGATAATGTCCAGAAACCTAAATTTGATCTCCTGAGAAGAACGTACATTCAAAATGTGTACATGTAAATTGTCAAATCACCGACAATTTTTCTACATTGCATATGGAATCAAGTTGGAATCAAGATGAGAGCTATCAATCAATCACAACATCAAGACACTTCAAACCAGTCATATACGCTCCACCCCATATGTCAGAACAGTTCTACAAGTTACTCAAAACTATTTCATATGTATATGAATAAAAGTAGTTTACTGTCACTTTCACTGACAAATAGATGTTCTATTTCCAATCGAAATGCAGTTGTCTCAACCTCACCGCGAGCGCAGATATGACTAGTCGGAAACCAAAATAGATTCTACAGCTGTTGAAAAAATTTCGGTTTTCAAATCGCCATATCCGCACTTGCGGTGTGGTTGAGACAACTGCATTTCGACTAGAATTAGAACATCTTTTTTCAATTACCGAACGGTGTAGTTGAGGCAGCCGCTCGTGATGTTTAAATTTAAATATAATTCAATTAATTTCTAATAAGTAAACCTTTTTCATAGAAGTAAATATTAACTTTATTCAAATAATGTTATATTGCATTAAAACTGTATATTTTAAATAAACCTCATTCTGTTTCCGAGCATATGTTTACCCGTTGTTGTTCTAATCACCGTGAAATTGTTTGCAAGCTTATTGTTTGCAAAATAATAAACTGTTATCTGCGAGATGAGGTTGTCATTACTTTAATTTTTTTTCAGTGTTCCAATTTTTATTATTTTCAGTATCTATAAAATTAGCTAAAAATGACATGTTTAGTGTTACAAAGCTGTTTTACCCGTAAAAGATCATTTGTCTAAACAGCTTTCTTCTATGTGAACCAATGCATTCAATGCAACTTATAACCTTTTTTATTCATATTTTCTCTTCACCCGGTTTGGAATATTTGTTTTTTGTTTGCTACCTCATTTTGTATGATGTAGGTTCATGCAATTTTTTTGATACTTCCTTGGATTTTTGGTAATTTTTGGACAGTCGATATTAATTAAATCGATCAACAGTATCGTGAATATCGAGAAAAAAAATTATGTGTATTTAGTCAAAATTGGTGTAGTTTAATAAAAATTAAAGCCAAACCATTAAAAAAATATATTGCTTGTTTGTTTTCGAAAAGCACGGTCGGTAATGAAAATCAATTGACGTGGATGGGAATTAGGGCTGGAAGAAAGAACGGAGTTTTTTTTTGGTTTTGATGGAAAGTTTTTAACAAATAATAGAATGTTCAATTTGTAGTTTAATTAAAAAAAAACAAAAACCAAGTTTGATCGCTAGTCAAATTGATTATTGTAATTAAGTTGAGGTAATTTAAAGTTGAACACATTCATTTCTACTGACTTATAATTCTAATTTAAAGCAGAATCAAATTTTTTATTAAACTAAAAAGAAATTTAAGTTTGGTAAAAGTTAGTATCGAGAATTAGAGGACAAGTGGCTTGGTTGGTGCAAAATACTTTAACGTTATAGAAACGGTATACAGTCATATTGTTTAATTTTATTTTTGTTGTTCTGCCAAGGGTTGCAGAATTGTCTTCATTTTGATAAAGATAATAATTTGATTAAATTAGTGGATAATTTAAATGAGAAAAATTGAATATTGTTTCTTGGTAAAATTTGATGTTAGTCATTATTTTCTGGTATATTTAATGATACTAAATTGTGTAGTTTCGGTTTCGTTTCCAAAACTAGTAACTTATGGTTATTATTATAGTAAATATGAGTGTTGAAATTTTATATATAAAACTTCGAATTGAGGAATGTTTCTGCTTGCCTTCTATTATACTGCAAAATTACGTTAATCTTTTCAAATATTCTAAAATGTTCTAATACTAATTTTATTTCAATGTTGGCTGTTTCAAAACAAATCTTCGGCCATTACGGAATGTGTCCCAGACTACTGACTAAGGCTAGAGTTTCTCTAACGAGTTGATCGATTTAATATTTATTTTTGAAAATTTAAAATTTGCTAATCCGAATCATGTGCCAGATCAGAAGACGGGCACAAACTATGAGAAACTTCAAAGATTTTAGCTTCACCTTTTTCAGACTTGTGCCAACCTAGAAAATTCAGGATCATTACACAAACGAAAAAATGTTTTGCAAAAAACTACAATAATCTTCCAGATCTCAATTTTTTGATTGATTATGATTATTATTAATAAATTCAAAACATTTAGTTTAAAAGGTATAACTCGTAAATAACATAATAATTAATCCGTTGTTTATATCAGAATTGTAGATAGTTAACAAAACATTTTGAATAAAAAATTAAAACCGGTATTGATAGTTCGGTTTCGAAAATCGAACTGATATATCCCCGAGGATTGTCTCATATACGCGGCAGGCATATGCTGCTGGAGGATATTCGTGTATGTTTCCTCATTTGAAGAAGTGTTAATATCGTTTAATATAATTGGAATATTTAACCTGGCTAAGAATTCCTTTACCTATTCAAGGCCTTCATTAATGTGGTGCTCTTCGTAAAAGGCTCAATGGACTGTTTTCATAAAAACTTTTACGAATTTACGAATTAGTCTTTTGAAAAAATTCCTAGTTTTACTATATCTGATCGCCTTTGTTATGAGTTTGTAAACCTCTGTAAGGCTAGAAAATATTCCCCTCTACAAAAACAATCATTCTACTTTTTATAAATTTAAACAACCGTATTATAGCTACATATTATATTATAATTGCGCCTTACATAATAAAAATTCTTATTATTTATGTAGATATAAAAACATGTATTATTAATTGACAGTGAGCGACGCAACAAAGCAAATAACTGAGCAAATTTTTTATGTCTGTTGAAATTAATTTTAATGTAAAGACCGGAACCGAAGCAAATAAGCAAATTATTAGAAAATTTCTTTATATTTGAATTTCCTTATTTAAGTGTAAAATTCGAAATAGGCACCGTTATAAAGCCAATTTTGATTCATTAAAATTATCGTTTACTAAATTACAAATATAAAAACGAGTTTCGGGATTCAAATAGATATTGCTTTCACGCTATCTTAATGGCATTTTAATCTACAAGAGTTCTGCCTTGATCAGACTCATGTAAATTTTTTTAATTTTATTTGAATTATTACAGTAAATTATATAGTTTTGAGTACAAACATACTATTATTACCAGTTAGCACAGTCATTACACTATTTGTGAACAAAAAATTGATTTTAGCAACCAACTAACACATTTAATTAGGTCGTAGGCTTCATTTTTAATATTTTATTTTCCAATTTACAAACCAGTAGGACTAGTTCTAAAATATAAAAAAAACCAGTCCACTATAGTTTTATTGTTTAGCTTACATAATAAAACTATAATGAACTAGATTTTTTTCGATGGAAGAAACCGATTATTCCATTAACTCCACAAAGGTAAGCAAAAGCATCTCCTGTGTACTTGTTGCCAGTAAAAATTTTAAATGACTACAAGACTTAACATTTGTAATGATTTTCCATAAATAATAAAGGAAATTAGGTATGAGAGACAATCAAACTAACAAAAAAGGCAGATATAAATCTTTTTGGTTAGAAAAAGATACAAAGAAGGAAATCAATCAATCAAAAGAAATTGTCAGATTTGGATATTAACAAGAACAAACGTACACTGAAAAAAAAATTGAAGTAATGACAACCTCATCTCGCAGTTGGCAGTTGATTATTCATGCAAAGGAAAATTATTTGCAAACAATTTCACTGTGATTGGGACAACTACACGATAACATTTTCCTAACAACAGAATGAGGTTTATTTAAAATATAAATTGTTATATGCAATTTAACAGTAGTTGAATAAAGATAATAACTATTTACCTGAAAAAAACTTTCTTTGGCCTTATATCATGAATTTTTCATTTTAAAGTTTAAGTATTTGAGATTAATTGAACTATATTTTATTTTCACATAAATATTTCGTGTGATTGTCTCAACTTCATCGATTTATAATTGTAGAGTTGTTGAAGCAATTTCGTAGTTTGATTCGCCATATGTGACCGCACGGTGAGGTTGAGACAATTGCATTTCGATTGGAAATAGGACATGTTTTTTTCAGTGTACATATTTGTATTATAATAAATTGGATCACTGAACACACCTCACAGTATAAAACACCAACATGATAAAAAATAACGAGTGTGATGGTTTGATGATGACTTTCAATTTAATTATTTGCCCACTTACCCACTGAAAACAAAAATGTAACAGCATTCAAGTGAAACAAACAATAATTTTGCTACGATTTCCTTGAAATCACTAGACACAATAAAAATGCAAAATCAGTGTCAAAGAGAAATCAAGGTGTTCGTTTTCAACAATCAATCACAACACTAATCAGTCAACTACGTTTTGTTTTAAACATCAACATTTTACACTTGATGAACTTTAATGAAATTTTCAATAAAAATTTAATTTTCCATCCTTCATTGAATTTTCACCTCTAACGAATTATTTCATGGTAAATGATTTTACTTTGTTACTATTAATAATAATCAATAATTTGAGAAAATATTAGTAATGATATAGGTTCTAGAATTAATTAAATTTCAAGCTTTGGAAATTTTTTTAGAAATTTTGGAAGGTTTTTTAAATTCAATAACAAACGAAGCAATAATAAATATTATATTGTAGAATTTTTATAAATCAAAGACGGATTTTCATTTCAATGTATTAGTGTAATAATATTATTGTTTTAGCAACAACTAGGATTGATACATTTAGTGTTGTAAAATTAAATCACTGTTAATTGACTTCACGAATTTGAAAGTTTTTTTTAATCCTATAAATATTTTATGTATGAAGCGTAAGTAATCAGACACAACACATATTAATCGAAAATTGAATTTTAAACTTTCCTTTTTTGAAATAAAAATCTTAAAACCGCTCTCGAGTCGCGACATATTACGCCTACACAATTAAACGACCATTTAATGATACTCGTATATAGATCAAATTTGAAAAATTGTATAACGATATTGTGTTATGTGTCACCATTTAATCGATTTTGTTTTTGTTTCTATAACCGACCAGAATAATAAAAGTGAAATTATTTAGATTTTTTATTATTATTAAATTGAAACCATTTGTCAATGATATGTCGTTTGAATTGGTGATGTGCAATTGGATAACAGAAATGTGTGACTTACCGGATTTGAATTTTGTTTTACATATAAAAAAATACTTAGGCAATTCATCGTGAGTTGGATATTGCCGTAGATCTACAAAAATCTACAAACGAAGATTAGTTGTATTTTTCCAACAACATAATTTTCAGTTTTACAACAGTTATTTGCGGTACAAGGGTGTGAAATAATACTTAGAACTAGAATTTTTAGTTGAGCCTATCCGAAATTTGTCATACAATATTTTTTCCATAAAATATTCATGTTGTAGTAGGCTTTGCCATTTTTTTAAAACTACATATCGACACTTATAATAGTAGTTTAATCAATGAGTGAATAATGAAGTAGTTTATTCTCAAGCAAAAGTTTAAAATTTGAGCGAGGCACGAGCGAGAATTTTAATTTGCGAGAGAATAAAATTCATTATTCACGAATCGATTACAATACTTTATTCTCTGACAAAAAATTGTGTATTATAAAAAATAAAAACATTTTCTTCAATTAAACCAATAAATCTTTATTGTTTTAATTGATAAATCAAATTTCTTAATAAAAAAAACCCTGATGATAAAAAACGCCCTTCTCATACAATCAACCAAGTTCAACTAAACGAAATAAGAGAATTTAAATTAAAATTTGATTTTTGAACAAAACTTATCAAAGCAATTGTGATTATAATTTGAAAATAATTTCAATGAAATCAAAACAATTTGACCAATTGGAATCATACCAATTGAATAATGATAATTTTTTTATAGGAAAATTTTCATTAGACAATAGATTAATTTTATTAGGCTATAGGTTAGAAAACAATACAATAATACATACTATTATTATCGAAAAAACATACAAATAAAGCTGATATAATTAAATGGAAGAGAATAAAAGTTAGTATTGGTTGAATGTAAGACGTTTCATTATTATTTATTTATTTTTACATAGCTATATAGAGATAGGAGCAACATATATTCATTTACGCACAATCGAGTCGTAATAGTTATTTACATATCGAGGGCTAAAAGTACAAGATTACAAAGCGAGGGCTTTTATTGAACCAAGGGCGTAATCTTCCTTTCAGCCTGAGTGTATGTACAACGTTTTACGCACAACTGCACAACTTAATTGTAGTATAAATCAATTTCTGAATTGTTTAAACTCGGTAGACATTTTGAAAATTATACTAAACATGCCATGATTTTCTCTATAAACTTCTCTATAAACTCTACTTTATTACTGTGATTTGCGGCCTTAAAGTATCACTTTTTAACCATATATTTTGTTGTCATAGGTACGTCCTAAAAAGTAAAAACATTTGTATTTATTTAAATTCTATAAAAAACAGAAATTTTTATCAAACCAACCTTTAAATTCAAAATTTCATAATCCAATTAAAATAGTTGTTATCATTTGTTGTCATGGTTATACAATAACTTGGAGAAAATAACAAATATTTTGTCAAAGGTATCTTGTTCCACATATTTTTATTTCAAAATTTATGCAAACTTATAATTTTAATTTAGAATAAACATTTTTTTTAAATATTTTGCTTGCGCCGAATAAAAAATAGTATATGATGCACGGAGGTAAGCTATTTTGAACTTAATGTGGGTGCAAATCTCGGCTGGCGCCTGGATTTTCAAACTCCACATACGTCCAAAATCTTTAGTTGATTATTTTCCGGGCGATTATTTTACGGATGGCAGAGTAGAGAAATACACTAATGTTTTATACAGCAACGGGCTTTTATTTTACGGGCATTAAGTTCAACTTTCAGTCACGATAACTAGGATGTAAAACGTGTTTTACGATCCGTTTGTGCGTAAAACACATTTTACATCCTAGTTATCTTGGCTGAAAGTTGAACTTTAAGCCCGTAAAATAAAATCCCGTTGCTATATAAAACATCTACTACAACATCTAATACATCTACTATAAAACATCAACTTTGTCGTCCGTGAAATAATCATAAAATTAAAAAAGCAAAAAAATTAAATTTGTATAAATTATTAAAAAATAAAAATATTTAACAAAGCAAGCTTTCAATTCAAAATTCCATAATGCTATCAAAATATTTGTTATTTTTTGTTGTCATAGTTATACAATTCGTTTGAAAAAAATAACAGATATTTTGGTCAAAGACGACTAGTTCTATATATTTTTATTTCAAAATTTATGCAAATTTTTAATTTTGGTTTAGATTAAATAGGTATTCTAAAATATTCTGCTTACGGCGAATAAAAAATATTATATGACACACGGACGTAAGATATTTCGGACTTAATGTGGTTTGCAAACACATACGTCCAAACACCTTAGTCTGACGTCCCTGTATCATAATCTACTATTTAATTAACGTTTCTGAATATCCGACGATACCATGCCAACTAGGTCTAAGGATGGAATGTAAATTAAGTTTTTTTGAGAAATTTAACAACGTTAACTTTACACTTTTGAGGATGAGAGTTATCAGGAAAAACCCACGAAGATAAGGCATGCCATAGAACGTTGAAGGTAAAGCATTCCTCTGTTTAAAAAGTCACATTGGAAGACTACAGTTCTAAGCAAATAACATTAAAATTTTATACTTTTCATGATCAAAAGTTTGGAATATAAATCAAAGTTAAAACGCACTTGAACTCAAAGTTTTGAAAAATAAGTAAAACATATGCGTATTTACGCACAACCTTCCATTGTTTTGAAGTTGTTGGATCAAAAAATTAAAATAATTTGAGATATTTCTCAACATTTGGTAAATTTTGAACGTATTTTTTGTTCATTTACCAAATACGGGATACATTTTTCATTAATCTATGTTTTTAAGATTGAAAGTAAAGAGGGGTAAACATAAAAAGTGGGGTGTTATTTGAAAGACCACGATCGTATGTTAGAGGGGGAAAATAGATAAAAAATATATGATGAAAAAATACATAAATAGTATGAAGGCTTGATGATGAGGAATGAAGTGGCAATTTTTACTGAAGGCTTTAAACTCGACCGTAGGTTTGCGGGAAGAGTTTTCTCAGAACTGTCAATGATCAACTTCTCCATTTGTCTTTCAGACCCCTTCAACATACTGCGAGCCACAGTAATTGCGATTAATGAAAACATAGTGTCGTTGACGGATAACGTAAGATCAACTAAAGGAGTCAACATTTATTAGGAAAGTCAAGCGTTGTCTATGAACAATGAATAAAATAAATAAAAATATTAAAAACACACTTTTTTGGCAACGAACTAAAAATTATAAAATAAATTTTGTGTTGACAAAATAAATTATTTTTCATAAAATTGAGTAAATCGATGAAATTAATACAGGTAAGAGATATACAACAAAAAAAATTAACAGTTGGAAGAAAAAAAAATTAAATAATCCAATTAATGTTCAGTGAAAAATAAAAACGTAATGCAGATCGAATAGTAAATTGCTGCTAAAATATTCAATGACTGAAAAAAAATAAAATAAATACCAAATAAAAAAAATTAACTAACACACGTCCATTAAAAACAGTGCCATTTCTTAAACTGTGGGATTCTGAGTTAGTCACAGTGAGGCACGTGTCAAAGGAATTAAAAATATGAAAAAAGGTATAAGCACATAAAACAGGTAAATCGAAACACAAACAAAATCAAATCTAACGTAAATCATTTTAACTCTTAAACGCTTCCTTAACTCTGGAACGCTTACGCTTCCCTTCCATTCACATTATTAAAAAAAAATTAAAAATAAACAGTAAAAAGTATATTTTTAAATAATACATTGTAACGAATTTGAACTTTTACGCAATTTATATAATTATAATCTTATTATGCCGGATAACTCAAAAATTATTATGAAAACTGAAACCTGAAACACTGAATCTATACACAAACACATTTATTAATTCAATGTTGTTTCTATGCTTCATTTTACGTCTTCGTTTATCTTGTGTGATAACTCCCTTTATCAATCTTTTTGGACCACAAATATCATGGAAAAATGTTGGATAAAAAAGAAGATCAAAATCGCTGAATCCATATATTTCATGGTATGCTTATTGATATTAAGTTTGAGTATATACTTTGCTTTAATCATAGTTATTATCCAATTCAGCATCCGACACAACATTGGCGGTAGCTGTGCTACTCACACACATACTAACACTGCATGTGACAATAAAACACAAAACGTTCAGATAACATTATTATTTTTTTTCCTCAAAGAAAAACTTAAACTTTTGATTTATTATTTTTTTCTTCTTTTGATTCATTTTTTTCCATTTTCATTCTATGTATTAAAATACTTTATCAAACACATTTTTATTTTCCACCAAAAACTCAACACATCACAACAAATAAGCAAATGAAAAAAACAACTTCGACATCACATAAAAATATAATTTAATTTTTCTATCATCAAAAAAAACTTTACATTTTTTTTATTTTTAAATAATTATATTTGTTTAATTAAAATTATTCTATTCAACATTTGATTTAAATCTTTATTGCATAATTTGCAAAATTATACTAATCAATCCTCTAAATAATTTTTTCTTATTTATAACATCTCATCGATTCTCCGTTTCCCCTTCTATCAATAATAAACAATTCCCCTTTTTTTCAAGTTAAAAAAAAAATCATCCAACCAAACATGTTTATTGTTTGAAATTGAGTGACGCAACTAAATCATCAACAGTAGCATACAAAAATGTAGCCATTACTCAAGATAATTAACAAAATTATAATTGAGTTTGAAAGTTATTATTTTCAGAACAAAACTGCAATAGTCCGCCGTAACAACATTTTAATTTAAAAGATTTCTAGAAATTGAAATTATGATTCATACCACAGAAAACTAGAAAAGAAAACAGCACGAAAATTGGAAAATTAGGTTACAAAATTTAAATTTGTTTAAATAGTCTAAGAGCCAGTGACCGGCAGACTTACGGTATTTTAGCAAACTCCATTTTGATGCCAGGTATAGTTTTTCAGCTGCCGTAGTTGAAATGTGTATTCACTACCCCCGCCGATGGTTCCTATGGGCGTGTCCGCAAGTCAAAAAACGTAAAAATTGACTTCAAAAACGTGATTTCAGCAAGTCTGCCGTTTAATATATTAAAGTATACAATCTTTTTTTAGTAAAACATCCAATGGCAGACACCTACTCCGGTTCCGAGTATTTTTTTTTAAATTTCAAAGTTTTAAAATTTCATGAAAATTTACTTTATTGTCCAGTAACTTTATACATCACAGTATGCGTCAAATCCGGTAGTTCTGATTTTTTGCAGACTTGTTTATGATGTTGGCCTAATGAATAATCCAAGTTTGTGACCTCGAGCGCCGAACGCAACTTTGTCAAAAATCGAAAAAACCGCGAAAAAATCGTTATTTTTTCAAATTTTGGCGATTATAACCCTAAAGGACTAATTTTTTCTTTATACTTTCTTAGGACGGTTTTAAAGTAGACTAAGTTTGCTACAATATGATACTAGAACTGTCTCTGTAGACCCAATAGTTTCCGAGATTGAGCCTTTCAAACTTTATCATTTTTTTAACTTCGCAATATTTTGCAATTCTGTCGTTCTGAATGAATTTTCGAGTGACTAAAATAATGTCTAAAATATTGCAAAATATTGCGAAATATTGCGAAGTTAAAAAAATGATAAAGTTTCGAAAAAAATGATAAACTTTGAACTGCTTAATCTCGGAAGCTATTGGGTCTACAGAGACGGTTCTAGTATCATATTGTAGCAAATCTAGTCTACTTTAAAACCGTTCCAAGAAAGTATATAGACAAAACTAGTCCTTTAGGGTTATAATCGCCAAAGTTTGAAAAAATAACGATTTTTTCGCGGTTTTTTCGATTTTTGACAAAATTGCGTTCGGCGCTCGAGGTCACAAACTTGGATTATTCATTAGGCCAACATCATAAACAAGTCTGCAAAAATCAGAACTACCGGATTTGACGCATACTGTGATGTATAAAGTTACTGGACAATAAAGTAAATTTTCATGAAATTTTAAAACTTTGAAATTTAAAAAAAAATACTCGGAACCGGAGTAGGTGTCTGCCATTCGATGTTTTACTAAAAAAAGATTGTATACTTTAATATATTAAAACGGCAGACTTGCTGAAATCACGTTTTTGAAGTCAATTTTTACGTTTTTTGACTTTCGGACACGCCCATAGGAACCATCGGCGGGGATAGTGAATACCCATTTCAACTACGGCAGGTGAAAAACTATACCTGGCATCAATATGGAGTTTGCTGAAATACCGTAAGTCTGCCGGTCACTGGCTCTCAGTCTAAAACATTTGGGCGAACGTTTTAGAAATCATTCTATCAACTGACTCTGAAACTCTGGTGGTGGTAAATGGAAGCGTATGTTTGCTATGTTGCTTTACTATTATTCGATAGGGTAAACTTGAAAACAAATTTTAGTACAAAAGTAATTTATTAACGCCCGAATTACTAAAAGTCCGAATATGCACTATTGATTGCTCTTTAAAAATTTGCTTTTGTTACACAGCTATTTATTTCGATTCTTATTGACTAGATAGATTTTTTCTGACTACAACGTAATCGTTACAATATCCCGCGTTCGTTTTAGGTGAACTTGTTACCTGAACCAAATTTTAAATGAAAAGACAAAAATATGAGGCGTCTTAAAATATTTTACTACTACAACTCAAATTCTATCTACCTACATCTTTTTGAAAATATATGTATTTGCTACAAATTTGAAAAACACTAATACCAAACAATGTAAACCTTTTGTGGCCTCCAATTAGCATAATTTTAATTTGTACTTAATAATTAAAATGTAAATTTAGCCATCTAGAATCAATTCTAGGTTAAAAATTGTATTAAAAAAATTGACATATGAAGCAAAACATCTAGGCTGAGATTAAAAAAAATGAGTTGATGATTTTTGGTCATGTTTATGTTTTTTTGAAAAAACGAAGACACACATTTCAATCTTCTTGTTACTACTCTTGCTTGTACAAGATGTTTGTTTTATTAGAGTCATTAGGTCTTAAAATTAAAATTCGTAGATATACACTTATAGTGTATTCTTTTCGGCTGTACCGAACAAGTTCCAACACCGAATTATCGAATTTTGTATTCTTTTGGAATGAATTTCAATACAAAAAAATAATTCGGTGTTGGAACTGTACAGACATTTGTTCGGTACAGCCAAAAAGAATACACTATTAGAAAATAGAATTGTGATTTTCCACACTTAAAACACAATTTTGATCGGATAAAATTAAGAGCCAATTTATCAAACATAACATAAATTGTTACGAATTAACACCCGAGCTCGCTCAGTTGAGCAGCGACGTAGTCAATAAACCAGACTCAGATCATCCATATTACGTAACCAAATCAACTTTTCTTTCCCGATTAAAAAAATCAAGACGGAATTCGGACTATCCTGAAAAGAAACTGAAATGGAAACTAATTTCAACGACGACGCACTAAAGGTCCTTTGGCAAAACACTTCTGCAACTATAGTCCGAACCGCTGTCGCAGTCAACAAGAAACTCCTTGATGCAGTCGTCAACTTTGTGTATAATCATATATTACTTTTCTCTCAAAATTTAAACTGCCCAATTGCACAAGCATTTTAGTTTAAAAACCATGGTTTGAATATATTTAAATCAACATAAATGTCACAATCTTGAACTGCAAAATAAAAAGCTGGAGCTCCAAATTTCGGTATTAAGGCAACAAATATGCCATCAAAACAAATCGAGATCGAGAACGGCTTCTCGGGGCAACGGTCGTAGATCTCGTTCACGATCTAATTTTCGACCGCCCAAGTTCTTCGATGGTATTTGTTATTAATTCCCATCAATGTATTCAGCGACCAAGCTAAACAATACTATCCCAATTGTTCCAAATACACAGTTTTTATGGATGGCGATAAATCTACTAAACTTTTATCTAACAAAATTATTAGTTGGGCCCAATTCTATGTTTTAGTTTTTTTTTTAATTTGTTAAATTTAATAAAATAAAATGAATATTAACAAATTTCAAAACCTAATTATGATTCATAGAAAAAATATAAATAAAAGATACAAACAAGACACTTAGGCAATAAATATAAACATTTTACAAACGGTTGTTTGTACAAAACATCTTAAAAATTATTCTTTTATGGGACAAACACTCTAGTGGTTAACAGATCTATATGTTGGTTATATAGCTTTATCCTCATTGCCCGTGTTCCTTTTAGGTAAACCTGCTACCCGAACAAAGTTTTGAATGGATCGATAAAAAGGAAGTGTCTTAGATTATTTTTCTGATACAACTCAAATTCTATCTCACTATACTTTGCCAAAATGTTTTACAAGATATATTTTTGACTGTAGAAACAACATTGCTGGGGTACATCCTGAACATTCTAGGAAACGGAAAATTGTATGTTTTAATTTTGTGACATATTGGAAAACAACATATTGGAAATTATTCTTTGATGCGATAAAAACTCTGATGGTGAGTAAATGTGTAAGTTTGTTAGTAGATTTACCAAGGTTAACTTGAAACCAAACGTAAAGAAAATGTCGTGAATGGAACGCACGATGGGTCATTCTTTTATAAACCGAACACCTTTCTGACCGACACATTTTCGATTAGGCTGAAATTGTTTAACTTGTTTTAAATCGAAAAAAAAGATATAAGTACGTCGAGGCTTTTTTTTGGAAAAAGAGCTGACCCGAATTTCGGGAATTTCGTGATTTTTGAAGAACCTTGAAGACTCTTTTTTAAAAATTCACAACTCCGGTTGTATTAAAGATAGCAACTTCTTTTGTTTTATTTTAAAACTAAAAGAATGAATTTTCTGAAAAACATATCGTCATAAAATAATTAACAAATTTCTATTGTTGTACAGAAACAAAACATTAAAATCGAATATTCATCATTACACTCGTAACGACTTTTTAATATAACCATCGTATTCTAAGTCCAATTTTCTATAAAAATAGTATTTTGGATAAATGATTTTTAATATATAAGAAATAAATAATTTTTCCAGAGCGGGGCGTCGTATCGGCATATCGGCGCGCGGGTTCCATTGCTCACCTCATTCTCGTACTCCATTATCGTTTTTCATAGTAACATTAATAAGTATTCTATATTTTTCATTTTTTAATCAAATAATATTATCTAATAGTAAATAAGACTTTAAAAACAATTGAAAAAAATTATAACATTTTCGCATTTTAGCTTTAAAATAAAAAAAAAGTCGGACAAGTGCGAATAAAATTCGCTCGCCAAGGGTTCCGTGAATGTAAAAGAACACAATATCAATAATAAATGACATAAAGTTATGTTGTAAAGCCTTTATATCGCCAGACTATGGACGCATAACAGAATAAATGTTTAATCGTAAACGTCAATCGTAAATGTCAATCACATCTACATTGATCAAAAATGTTACTTGAGGTTAAATCTTATCCATAGCTGTTTA
>OY856187.1:81053784-81231864 GCA_963693315.1 Diogma glabrata | reverse complement strand
AAATAAACAATTTCGGTTTTCGATAATTATATAAAATGAATGTTGTAATCATAAGCTTTCTGTTACTTTGCTATAAGTTTTTAATTGAATTTATAAAGAGAGATCTATCCGGACAATAAACATAAGGCAGTAATCATCTGTAAAACCAAAGGCGCTGGACAGTCTTGGAGCTGGACAGTATTCAAGTATTAAAGTATATTAAAATATCAAAGCCTTGACAAAAAAATGAGCTTTGATAATAAACCGTATGCAAAAAAGTTTTTTATATCGAATTTAAACCACATTTGAATGCAAATGTACAAACTCCACATTTACAAAAATTAGTTGAAAAAACGCCTTTTGATCATTAAAAAAATGTTCTAACGCGGTTACATTTGATCAAACAAATTTTTTTTCAAGTAATTATAATAACTCGGATTCTGTAACAACATATGATTATGATAAGTAAAATTTGATCTTAGTCATTTAATCTAAACGTCTTCCAAAAAATCAATTTTGAAATTGATATACTCAACCAAAACATTTGGTTGACACAACTAATATTAAATTTGTTGGTTATTATTTGATTATTGAGAGATTTTATTTGTGTTAGAATATTCAAAATATTATTTTAAAACTGTGTGTGTATTGCTTGGCAATAAAAAAACAGAACCTCGTCGTAGCGTCAAGCAATGCAGTAAAGAAATAATTTTGAAACATATGTTTTAATAAACGACTAGATGAGCAGATCCATTTCTTGTAATTTATTTAATTTGTGTGAATCAGTTGCATTGAGAAAAGAGAGAGAAAAAACAAGCCAGTATATAGTGCATAAATCTGGGGTCGATAAAATCTTGCTTCATCGACCCCAGACTTACATACGATAAATTCAAAATAAGCTGCGAAATGAAATCCTATTTCAATTTATTTATTCAGTACTGATTCCCTATCTGGTTGCACAAAACCATATCATCTCACATCAACCCAAGCTGAATATAATTTATAAATATTTGTTATAAAAGATTAAGTTGTGTGGTAAGATAATCAGTAAAGATAATGCAAAAGGGGTATATAGATACATGACTTTCTCGTGGTGAAGCACGTCACATCTCTGTGATAAGTAACAGGAAGGAGTAAAAAGCACTTGAAGGAAAAGGATAACGAGCTAGTTAGCATATTATTTTGGATACTACCATGCTCTAAATTTCCAATTGACATATCGACTTGAATATTTTTCCATCTCTAAATTGAACAGCTAGAAAGATGCCGAATTCATCGGACCATTTGTAAAATTTGTTCGAATTCGTTAGATGTGTAACATTATTTTCTATTACATATTATCTTGTTTCGAATTTTCGACAGTTTTGGCTGCCATTATCAAGAAGTTAAGAACTAGATATGTTAGAGGCTCTTTTCCATTAATAACCTCTCCGTTATCCCCTACAAGTACAATACTACCTTCTATACCTATCCCCACACAAAACAATCCTAACCTACTCCCTATCTGTGTAAATCCGAACCTTCCTCCTATCTGTGTAACCCCTACCACAATAACTCCTAACCTTTCAGATATCACCCCAAAAAGAGATTACACGACTGCTTTAGCATATCACGTCTCCAACGCTTCACATTCCTTTGATCTAGCTAACCCAAAAATCTTATGCTTAGAAACCAACCACTCAAAACGAATTACTAAGCAAGCATTATTCATCTTATCGTATGGAAATTTAATCAACAAAAAATCAGACACAGCGGGAATCTCAAAAATTTGCCTTGACCTCATTAAACATCAAACTTAATACACAAACGTTCTCCCTCTCTTCACAATACCAACAACTCTCACACATGAGTTATGTTCATTATACATAATTTAATATTAATATAATTTTTCGTTCTCGTTTTTAGGGTTCCGTTTTTTATACGGAACACTATTGGTGAGAGTACAACGTGTTTTTCACATTATTTCGATTATCTCGTGAACCATTAATCCGATGAACTTAAAATTTGAGGTGCTTATAAAACTAACCTATCCACACAAGATGGCGGGTTAAAAAATAAATAAAGTTGTGTTCGTTTGTTTTAAGGAGGTACGATGTAAAGCCTTTGAAAACATACATTTTTTTAGCGAGACGAGTAGGGTATCATATGAAAGGGCTTCATTTCAGCATTTTTTAAAAATAAACTTTGGAATTTTACATCTCACCATTTTTTGTATAATTTTGAAAAATGACGTTTTCGGGATGTTTTATTGCCCCGATTAACTCCGACCCTACTTCATCGAAAATTTTGAAATATATTTGGAATGATAGAAAATTGAGGAGGTTTTTAATGAAAAATATAGAAAAGTGGCAGACACTCATAACTATATTTATTAAAGGGGTGGGAATGTTAAGGGGTAAAAACATCATTTAAAACCAGGTCATGTGGGGTGTCATTTGAAAGAGCACTTGATTTTAGAAATATTGCCATTTTTTTTAGAATTTTGCAATGCATGGTTTTTGAATTATTATCAATAAAGTGACACAAAAAGTTGGTCCCCCCCCTTGCATTTCCAGCCTAATTAACAGAAAAATTTGAAAAAATTCACAGAGACAGGAAGTTTGATAAACTCTGAACGAAAAATATAGCGAACCCTCAAATAAATATATTTTTGTGTTTTTAAGGGATTGGGGTGGGGAAGGGTGAAAAAAAACTTTTTTGACCCAAGCGAGTGGGGTGTCATTTGAAAGAGGACCAAATTTCAGACACTTTGCAATTTTTTTTAGAATTTTGCGGTACACCGTTTTTGAGTTATTCTAAAAAATGTGCACATTCCAGACCGTTCCCCCCCCCTACGTTTCGACACCGATTGACAGAAAAAATTGAAAAAATTCATAGAGACAGGAAATTTGCTATATTTTGAACGAAAATTATAGCGAACTCTCAAATAATTATATTTCTGTGTATTTAGGGGATGGGTGTAAAGGAGGTAAAAAAAAACTTTTTTTGACCCAAGCGAGTGGGGTATCATTTGAAAGAGCAGCAAATTTCCAACACGTTGCACATTTTTTTAGAATTTTGCGGTACACCGTTTTTGAGTTATTCTTTCTAAGGCAAGATCTTTCTAAGGTTCAATCTTTAAAGTAGTAACGATTACTTGTCATGATTCCGGCGAATACCTTAAATGCATGGCCTTTCCTGTAACCTTAAGCCTTAATGTTATTGCATAACATAACATTAATTAACATTGAAAACTGATCAAACACACATGAAAGCAAATTTTGCTAATGAGTTCAGTTGATATCTGTAGATCCAATATCTTAAAATTTTTATTAAAAAAATTTTTTGATAGACATAAATTGTATTAATTGAAATAACTAAAGAAAACGAAAGTACTGACCTTTGGCTCAGAAGGAGGTTAATCCATATTTGTAAAGCAACACACGTTGATTTTTGATTTGAAAGAATTTGTGTTGTCAGAACTTTTACTTATTGTTAATTTTTATAACTTTTACGTCTAGTATATTGTTCAAGCAAATGATTTTTTCAAATAAACAATTTCGGTTTTCGATAATTATATAAAATGAATGTTGTAATCATAAGCTTTCTGTTACTTTGCTATAAGTTTTTAATTGAATTTATAAAGAGAGATCTATCCGGACAATAAACATAAGGCAGTAATCATCTGTAAAACCAAAGGCGCTGGACAGTCTTGGAGCTGGACAGTATTCAAGTATTAAAGTATATTAAAATATCAAAGCCTTGACAAAAAAATGAGCTTTGATAATAAACCGTATGCAAAAAAGTTTTTTATATCGAATTTAAACCACATTTGAATGCAAATGTACAAACTCCACATTTACAAAAATTAGTTGAAAAAACGCCTTTTGATCATTAAAAAAATGTTCTAACGCGGTTACATTTGATCAAACAAATTTTTTTTCAAGTAATTATAATAACTCGGATTCTGTAACAACATATGATTATGATAAGTAAAATTTGATCTTAGTCATTTAATCTAAACGTCTTCCAAAAAATCAATTTTGAAATTGATATACTCAACCAAAACATTTGGTTGACACAACTAATATTAAATTTGTTGGTTATTATTTGATTATTGAGAGATTTTATTTGTGTTAGAATATTCAAAATATTATTTTAAAACTGTGTGTGTATTGCTTGGCAATAAAAAAACAGAACCTCGTCGTAGCGTCAAGCAATGCAGTAAAGAAATAATTTTGAAACATATGTTTTAATAAACGACTAGATGAGCAGATCCATTTCTTGTAATTTATTTAATTTGTGTGAATCAGTTGCATTGAGAAAAGAGAGAGAAAAAACAAGCCAGTATATAGTGCATAAATCTGGGGTCGATAAAATCTTGCTTCATCGACCCCAGACTTACATACGATAAATTCAAAATAAGCTGCGAAATGAAATCCTATTTCAATTTATTTATTCAGTACTGATTCCCTATCTGGTTGCACAAAACCATATCATCTCACATCAACCCAAGCTGAATATAATTTATAAATATTTGTTATAAAAGATTAAGTTGTGTGGTAAGATAATCAGTAAAGATAATGCAAAAGGGGTATATAGATACATGACTTTCTCGTGGTGAAGCACGTCACATCTCTGTGATAAGTAACAGGAAGGAGTAAAAAGCACTTGAAGGAAAAGGATAACGAGCTAGTTAGCATATTATTTTGGATACTACCATGCTCTAAATTTCCAATTGACATATCGACTTGAATATTTTTCCATCTCTAAATTGAACAGCTAGAAAGATGCCGAATTCATCGGACCATTTGTAAAATTTGTTCGAATTCGTTAGATGTGTAACATTATTTTCTATTACATATTATCTTGTTTCGAATTTTCGACAGTTTTGGCTGCCATTATCAAGAAGTTAAGAACTAGATATGTTAGAGGCTCTTTTCCATTAATAACCTCTCCGTTATCCCCTACAAGTACAATACTACCTTCTATACCTATCCCCACACAAAACAATCCTAACCTACTCCCTATCTGTGTAAATCCGAACCTTCCTCCTATCTGTGTAACCCCTACCACAATAACTCCTAACCTTTCAGATATCACCCCAAAAAGAGATTACACGACTGCTTTAGCATATCACGTCTCCAACGCTTCACATTCCTTTGATCTAGCTAACCCAAAAATCTTATGCTTAGAAACCAACCACTCAAAACGAATTACTAAGCAAGCATTATTCATCTTATCGTATGGAAATTTAATCAACAAAAAATCAGACACAGCGGGAATCTCAAAAATTTGCCTTGACCTCATTAAACATCAAACTTAATACACAAACGTTCTCCCTCTCTTCACAATACCAACAACTCTCACACATGAGTTATGTTCATTATACATAATTTAATATTAATATAATTTTTCGTTCTCGTTTTTAGGGTTCCGTTTTTTATACGGAACACTATTGGTGAGAGTACAACGTGTTTTTCACATTATTTCGATTATCTCGTGAACCATTAATCCGATGAACTTAAAATTTGAGGTGCTTATAAAACTAACCTATCCACACAAGATGGCGGGTTAAAAAATAAATAAAGTTGTGTTCGTTTGTTTTAAGGAGGTACGATGTAAAGCCTTTGAAAACATACATTTTTTTAGCGAGACGAGTAGGGTATCATATGAAAGGGCTTCATTTCAGCATTTTTTAAAAATAAACTTTGGAATTTTACATCTCACCATTTTTTGTATAATTTTGAAAAATGACGTTTTCGGGATGTTTTATTGCCCCGATTAACTCCGACCCTACTTCATCGAAAATTTTGAAATATATTTGGAATGATAGAAAATTGAGGAGGTTTTTAATGAAAAATATAGAAAAGTGGCAGACACTCATAACTATATTTATTAAAGGGGTGGGAATGTTAAGGGGTAAAAACATCATTTAAAACCAGGTCATGTGGGGTGTCATTTGAAAGAGCACTTGATTTTAGAAATATTGCCATTTTTTTTAGAATTTTGCAATGCATGGTTTTTGAATTATTATCAATAAAGTGACACAAAAAGTTGGTCCCCCCCCTTGCATTTCCAGCCTAATTAACAGAAAAATTTGAAAAAATTCACAGAGACAGGAAGTTTGATAAACTCTGAACGAAAAATATAGCGAACCCTCAAATAAATATATTTTTGTGTTTTTAAGGGATTGGGGTGGGGAAGGGTGAAAAAAAAACTTTTTTGACCCAAGCGAGTGGGGTGTCATTTGAAAGAGGACCAAATTTCAGACACTTTGCAATTTTTTTTAGAATTTTGCGGTACACCGTTTTTGAGTTATTCTAAAAAATGTGCACATTCCAGACCGTTCCCCCCCCCTACGTTTCGACACCGATTGACAGAAAAAATTGAAAAAATTCATAGAGACAGGAAATTTGCTATATTTTGAACGAAAATTATAGCGAACTCTCAAATAATTATATTTCTGTGTATTTAGGGGATGGGTGTAAAGGAGGTAAAAAAAAACTTTTTTTGACCCAAGCGAGTGGGGTATCATTTGAAAGAGCAGCAAATTTCCAACACGTTGCACATTTTTTTAGAATTTTGCGGTACACCGTTTTTGAGTTATTCTAAAAAATGTGCACATTCCAGACCGTTCCCCCCCCCCCTACGTTTCGACACCGATTGACAGAAAAAATTGAAAAACTTCATAGAGACAGGAAATTTGCTATATTTTGAACGAAAATTATAGCGAACTCTCAAATAATTATATTTCTGTGTGTTTAGGGGACGGGTGTAAAGAGGGTAAAAAAAAACTTTTTTTGACCCAAGCGAGTGGGGTGTCGATTGAAAGAACACCAAATTTCCAACACGTTGCAATTTTTTTTAGAATTTTGCCGTACACCGTTTTTGAGTTATTCTAAAAAATGTGCACATTCCAGACCGTTCCCCCCCCCTACGTTTTGACACCGATTGACAGAAAAAATTGAAAAAATTCATAGAGACAGGAAATTTGCTATATTTTGAACGAAAATTATAGCGAACTCTCAAACAATTATATTTCTGTGTATTTAGGGGATGGGTGTAAAGGGGGTAAAAAAAACCTTTTTTTGACCCAAGCGAGTGGGGTGTCATTTGAAAGAACACCAAATTTCCAACACGTTGCAATTTTTTTTAGAATTTTGCCGTACACCGTTTTTGAGTTATTCTAAAAAATGTGCACATTCCAGACCGTTCCCCCCCCTACGTTTCGACACCGATTGACAGAAAAAATTGAAAAAATTCATAGAGACAGGAAATTTGCTATATTTTGAACGAAAATTATAGCGAACTCTCAAATAATTATATTTCTGTGTATTTAGGGGATGGGTGTAAAGGGGGTAAAAAAAACCTTTTTTTGACCCAAGCGAGTGGGGTGTCATTTGAAAGAACACCAAATTTCCAACACGTTGCAATTTTTTTTAGAATTTTGCCGTACACCGTTTTTGAGTTATTCTAAAAAATGTGCACATTCCAGACCGTTCCCCCCCCTACGTTTCGACACCGATTGACAGAAAAAATTGAAAAAATTCATAGAGACAGGAAATTTGCTATATTTTGAACGAAAATTATAGCGAACTCTCAAATAATTATATTTCTGTGTATTTAGGGGATGGGTGTAAAGGGGGTAAAAAAAAACTTTTTTTGACCCAAGCGAGTGGGGTATCATTTGAAAGAGCAGCAAATTTCCAACACGTTGCAATTTTTTTTAGAATTTTGCGGTACACCGTTTTTGAGTTATTCTAAAAAATGTGCACATTCCAGACCGTTCCCCCTCCCTACGTTTCGACACCGATTGACAGAAAAAATTGAAAAAATTCATAGAGACAGGAAATTTGCTATATTTTGAACGAAAATTATAGCGAACTCTCAAATAATTATATTTCTGTGTGTTTAGGGGACGGGTGTAAAGAGGGTAAAAAAAAACTTTTTTTGACCCAAGCGAGTGGGGTGTCATTTGAAAGAACACCAAATTTCCAAAACATGGCAATTTTTTTTAGAATTTTCCGGTACACCGTTTTTGAGTTATTCTAAAAAATGTGCAAGTTCCTGACCGTTCCCCCCCCCCCCACGTTTCGACACTGATTGACAGAAAAAATTGAAAAAATTCATGGAGACAGGAAATTGGCTATATTTTGAACGAAAATTATAGCGAACTCTCAAATAATTATATTTCTGTGTGTTTAGGGGATGGGTGTGGGGAGTGCAAAAAAACTTTTTTTGGAACCAAACGAATGGGGTTTCATTTGAAAGAACACTTAATTTAAGAAACATTGCAACATTTTTTAGAATTCTGCGATGCACAGTTTTTTAGTTATTGATGAAAAAAAAGTTATTTTAAGTGTATGTATACCACCCTATATTTCGACGCTGATTTATAGAACAAATATTCCCAATTTAGACCAATTCCCAACACGTTGCACATTTTTTTAGAATTTTGCGGTACACCGTTTTTGAGTTATTCTAAAAAATGTGCACATTCCAGACCGTTCCCCCCCCCCTACGTTTCGACACCGATTGACAGAAAAAATTGAAAAACTTCATAGAGACAGGAAATTTGCTATATTTTGAACGAAAATTATAGCGAACTCTCAAATAATTATATTTCTGTGTGTTTAGGGGACGGGTGTAAAGAGGGTAAAAAAAAACTTTTTTTGACCCAAGCGAGTGGGGTGTCGATTGAAAGAACACCAAATTTCCAACACGTTGCAATTTTTTTTAGAATTTTGCCGTACACCGTTTTTGAGTTATTCTAAAAAATGTGCACATTCCAGACCGTTCCCCCCCCCCTACGTTTTGACACCGATTGACAGAAAAAATTGAAAAAATTCATAGAGACAGGAAATTTGCTATATTTTGAACGAAAATTATAGCGAACTCTCAAACAATTATATTTCTGTGTATTTAGGGGATGGGTGTAAAGGGGGTAAAAAAAACCTTTTTTTGACCCAAGCGAGTGGGGTGTCATTTGAAAGAACACCAAATTTCCAACACGTTGCAATTTTTTTTAGAATTTTGCCGTACACCGTTTTTGAGTTATTCTAAAAAATGTGCACATTCCAGACCGTTCCCCCCCCCCTACGTTTCGACACCGATTGACAGAAAAAATTGAAAAAATTCATAGAGACAGGAAATTTGCTATATTTTGAACGAAAATTATAGCGAACTCTCAAATAATTATATTTCTGTGTATTTAGGGGATGGGTGTAAAGGGGGTAAAAAAAACCTTTTTTTGACCCAAGCGAGTGGGGTGTCATTTGAAAGAACACCAAATTTCCAACACGTTGCAATTTTTTTTAGAATTTTGCCGTACACCGTTTTTGAGTTATTCTAAAAAATGTGCACATTCCAGACCGTTCCCCCCCCTACGTTTCGACACCGATTGACAGAAAAAATTGAAAAAATTCATAGAGACAGGAAATTTGCTATATTTTGAACGAAAATTATAGCGAACTCTCAAATAATTATATTTCTGTGTATTTAGGGGATGGGTGTAAAGGGGGTAAAAAAAAACTTTTTTTGACCCAAGCGAGTGGGGTATCATTTGAAAGAGCAGCAAATTTCCAACACGTTGCAATTTTTTTTAGAATTTTGCGGTACACCGTTTTTGAGTTATTCTAAAAAATGTGCACATTCCAGACCGTTCCCCCTCCCTACGTTTCGACACCGATTGACAGAAAAAATTGAAAAAATTCATAGAGACAGGAAATTTGCTATATTTTGAACGAAAATTATAGCGAACTCTCAAATAATTATATTTCTGTGTGTTTAGGGGACGGGTGTAAAGAGGGTAAAAAAAAACTTTTTTTGACCCAAGCGAGTGGGGTATCATTTGAAAGAACACCAAATTTCCAAAACATGGCAATTTTTTTTAGAATTTTCCGGTACACCGTTTTTGAGTTATTCTAAAAAATGTGCAAGTTCCTGACCGTTCCCCCCCCCCCCACGTTTCGACACTGATTGACAGAAAAAATTGAAAAAATTCATGGAGACAGGAAATTGGCTATATTTTGAACGAAAATTATAGCGAACTCTCAAATAATTATATTTCTGTGTGTTTAGGGGATGGGTGTGGGGAGTGCAAAAAAACTTTTTTTGGAACCAAACGAATGGGGTTTCATTTGAAAGAACACTTAATTTAAGAAACATTGCAACATTTTTTAGAATTCTGCGATGCACAGTTTTTTAGTTATTGATGAAAAAAAAGTTATTTTAAGTGTATGTATACCACCCTATATTTCGACGCTGATTTATAGAACAAATATTCCCAATTTAGACCAATTCCCAACACGTTGCACATTTTTTTAGAATTTTGCGGTACACCGTTTTTGAGTTATTCTAAAAAATGTGCACATTCCAGACCGTTCCCCCCCCCCTACGTTTCGACACCGATTGACAGAAAAAATTGAAAAACTTCATAGAGACAGGAAATTTGCTATATTTTGAACGAAAATTATAGCGAACTCTCAAATAATTATATTTCTGTGTGTTTAGGGGACGGGTGTAAAGAGGGTAAAAAAAAACTTTTTTTGACCCAAGCGAGTGGGGTGTCGATTGAAAGAACACCAAATTTCCAACACGTTGCAATTTTTTTTAGAATTTTGCCGTACACCGTTTTTGAGTTATTCTAAAAAATGTGCACATTCCAGACCGTTCCCCCCCCCCCTACGTTTTGACACCGATTGACAGAAAAAATTGAAAAAATTCATAGACAGGAAATTTGCTATATTTTGAACGAAAATTATAGCGAACTCTCAAACAATTATATTTCTGTGTATTTAGGGGATGGGTGTAAAGGGGGTAAAAAAAACCTTTTTTTGACCCAAGCGAGTGGGGTGTCATTTGAAAGAACACCAAATTTCCAACACGTTGCAATTTTTTTTAGAATTTTGCCGTACACCGTTTTTGAGTTATTCTAAAAAATGTGCACATTCCAGACCGTTCCCCCCCCCTACGTTTCGACACCGATTGACAGAAAAAATTGAAAAAATTCATAGAGACAGGAAATTTGCTATATTTTGAACGAAAATTATAGCGAACTCTCAAATAATTATATTTCTGTGTATTTAGGGGATGGGTGTAAAGGGGGTAAAAAAAACCTTTTTTTGACCCAAGCGAGTGGGGTGTCATTTGAAAGAACACCAAATTTCCAACACGTTGCAATTTTTTTTAGAATTTTGCCGTACACCGTTTTTGAGTTATTCTAAAAAATGTGCACATTCCAGACCGTTCCCCCCCCTACGTTTCGACACCGATTGACAGAAAAAATTGAAAAAATTCATAGAGACAGGAAATTTGCTATATTTTGAACGAAAATTATAGCGAACTCTCAAATAATTATATTTCTGTCTATTTAGGGGATGGGTGTAAAGGGGGTAAAAAAAAACTTTTTTTGACCCAAGCGAGTGGGGTATCATTTGAAAGAGCAGCAAATTTCCAACACGTTGCAATTTTTTTTAGAATTTTGCGGTACACCGTTTTTGAGTTATTCTAAAAAATGTGCACATTCCAGACCGTTCCCCCTCCCTACGTTTCGACACCGATTGACAGAAAAAATTGAAAAAATTCATAGAGACAGGAAATTTGCTATATTTTGAACGAAAATTATAGCGAACTCTCAAATAATTATATTTCTGTGTGTTTAGGGGACGGGTGTAAAGAGGGTAAAAAAAAACTTTTTTTGACCCAAGCGAGTGGGGTGTCATTTGAAAGAACACCAAATTTCCAAAACATGGCAATTTTTTTTAGAATTTTCCGGTACACCGTTTTTGAGTTATTCTAAAAAATGTGCAAGTTCCTGACCGTTCCCCCCCCCCCCCCCACGTTTCGACACTGATTGACAGAAAAAATTGAAAAAATTCATGGAGACAGGAAATTGGCTATATTTTGAACGAAAATTATAGCGAACTCTCAAATAATTATATTTCTGTGTGTTTAGGGGATGGGTGTGGGGAGTGCAAAAAAACTTTTTTTGGAACCAAACGAATGGGGTTTCATTTGAAAGAACACTTAATTTAAGAAACATTGCAACATTTTTTAGAATTCTGCGATGCACAGTTTTTTAGTTATTGATGAAAAAAAAGTTATTTTAAGTGTATGTATACCACCCTATATTTCGACGCTGATTTATAGAACAAATATTCCCAATTTAGACCGTTAAAATACTGGTTAAATCTTTCTTTAGCTAACATAAACAGCTATGGATAAGATTTAACCTCAAGTAACATTTTTGATCAATGTAGATGTGATTGACATTTACTATAGACGTTTACGATTAAACATTTATTCTGTTATGCGTCCATAGTCTGGCGATGTAAAGACTTTACAACATAACTTTATGTCATTTATTTTTGATATTGTGTTCTTTTACATTCACGGAACCCTTGGCGAGCGAATTTTATTCGCACTTGTCCGACTTTTTCTAATTGTTTAACGTTTAGTACATTCTCTTAACTGTGATAAGATTAATCAATCATAAATTTTAAGTTTTTAATATGTTTAAGTTGTGGATTTACATAAATTTTTCTAGTCATTTCCATTACAGTTCATAAGTTTTAATATTTTAACTTGTTCCCTAACTTAAAGTGTAACCATTGTCTCCTGTGTCGTTTAATGAATAATTTATAATAATAATAGCGACGTGCATATGCAAATACATTATAACTGTAGGATAATGAAACAAGTGCAATTTTAATTTTAATTTCAAAAATTTTTACACCTTAGTTTTCTAAAATTATATATTTAATGTTTATAAGTTATCAACACATGTAAGTTAATTTATTGTTTTTATTCTAGTATAATTGTCTCTATTTTTACATTATTTTTTATTTTTAACATATCTAGTTCTTAACTTCTTGATAATGGCAGCCAAAACTGTCGAAAATTCGAAACAAGATAATATGTAATAACAACTATTAAATAAAATAAACATTATAATAAAGATGTACTACTTCTATATCTAATTCACCGTAATAGAAATCCCGTAACAACCGTAAATACAATTAATAATTGGTGAAATAATTCAAACTACAACATTATTTTCTTGGCTGGACTTTTTTGTAATTTTGGTTTCGGGTTTTTTCCTAGAAAAGCAAAACCTGGCTAGATTTTTAGCCACCTAGATTTTACATTTCTATAATTTACTTATTAGGTAATTTTTTAAAATTCGATATTGAGCAACTCCGCATCACCGCAACATCTATGTTCCTTACCCCCTTTAACTAATTTAGATATAATTGCATACACAGATAGCCAATAACGAAATAAAAATAGAGTTTCTTTCGAAAAATGAAAAGTTTGGCTACCGATTGCTTACGATTCACTGAACTGATTTTAGTTATTTATAACTCACTGGAAAGGTAATTGATAGGACTAATAAAAAAAATTATTTAAAACTTTGCTACAATTTTTTAAAACTCTGTTAAACAAAAACAAATCCTAATCCCTTGAATTGGTTTCCACTAATTTTGTTGTGCAAATGTGTTATCATATCAAAAGTATGCTATAAGAATTGTGGATTATCAAAATTTGACATCAAATCCTTGATTCTCTACAACTGTTGCACTGTTGCTGAGCTTGTTGTTTTTATTAATGTCACCAGCAATGCTCGGACCATCATGCCTTAAACATATTCTTTGCCCGTTTTAATCGTCAGTCGGTTTGTGCAGGGAACTAAACTAGCTCATAATGACATAATTCAAGCAAAGCGTTCCTCAACACTTTAAAACGCATGTTGTTGTAGAACCTGGGTCTTAAAAGGTATATTTGTGTTGTTGTGACATATATTGTAATTTCAATTACACTTTTTAATTATTTTAATTTAAAAAAATAACTTTGCTAACCAATTTGTCTTACCCTTTGTTGTAATATTATTAACAGACCTCTAACCTACCCTAAATGTTTGTGTTATGTACTTTGAAACAACTTTTTCAGTTTTTCAACAATCCAAAAACAAAATTCTAAAAGATTATTAAACTATTTTCCAGTAAGAAAGAAGTAATTAAAATATTTCTATTTCGTATAAACTCGAACCTAATTTCAATTAACATTCAACATTACTTCAACTTCCAAACAAGAAATAATTTACAACCAATTTCTTATCTAATAAATCATTTTCGTTATGTAATAGCTTAAAATACAATCTACATTTTTTTGCACAACGAGACACAACAAATTGTAATTTAAGGATTTAAAAAAAATTGTTAATTAAATTAACTCATAACTCGTGATCTAAAAAAAAATTGTTTTTTATAATTCACAGAACCACCTTTTCATAATAATTAGCAACTACAAAACAAAATTACAGTTATCTTACATAACCGAACCATATTGTATTGTAAAACTATTTCCAAACTATAACAATTTCAATTCTTGACTTAAACTATAAAATCAATCTAATAACAGCAAACTAAAAAAAAAATTATATAAAATAAAGATCAATTATTGAGATTTTCATATTTTACCTACAATTTGACATTTGATCGTTTGACATTTTCAATAGAAAAAAAATAAAAAAATTATCGATATTCCTTTATTTAATTCAATCAAATTTTGGTCATTTCCTGATCAACCAATCATAACATAAAAAAAAGAAAAAACAATTAAATTAAATCGTGATCTTAAAAGTGATGTTTTCTGTTCTGTTTAGTAATCAATTATATTAGCTTAAGATATTTATATAAACAATTTTAAATAGAGTTATTGTTATGTAAAAAAATTTTGATTTTTCGATGAAATTTTGATTTGACCAACGATCATTAATCAAAAACAAAATTTTTTGCATAAAAAATTAATGAAAGGGGAATCAAAGACGCACAAATACTTTAGCGGAAAAAACAACAGAATTCTATTTATATAATTCCTATCTCAACTTTTATAATAACTCAATAAAAACAACAAAAAAAGAATATAACATTTATCCATGATTCGAACCAAAATGTTTTAACAATCTTTTTGAAAAATTATTTTGCTTGTTATAAATATAATGCAACATTAATATAAATTACAGCATAACATATTAAAATAACAATACATATATCGAAAATAGCTTAAAAATATTTTAAACAAATTTCGAAATACGATTAATGCGCCAATTTATTTTGTATGGATAATTGCCCATAGCTCTAGAAACTAATGTGCAAAGTTTTAGACTTTTTGAAATATTATGTCATATATTGAACAAAATATATTGAAATGTTAAATTCAATAAATTCTGTTTAATACAGGTCAATCTAATTTAAAGTGAAGGGTAAAACTTGAAGGTGGTTTGTGTTAATTTTACTTTTGTTTTAAGAAGTCTTGCAACAGTTTAAAAAACGAAACAAACACTTTTTTGTAGGTGGGGAAAAAAATCAAATTAATTTATCAGAACAAACTAAATCGGTTTAAAGCGCAAACTCTCTGATATCTTAGGGTTTGATGGAACTGGCTAATTTTTTAACGTTTTTAATTGGGATGTTTATCGTCGGTTTTTTCCAACTTTCTCCTAACTTCTCATTATCGGTACAAACATTTGTTTAAACAACCTTTACTTAACGTCCGCAAAGTATCACACGTAATTAATTTTCTTAATAAATTTACTTATAATTGTATTTAATATTAGCTACCTAAATTATCTCATTTCATATGTTCCTTAGAAAATAAAGTTATGTACAGGTAACCCTCCTCCAACACGATATCTGGCAACACGGTTTCACTGTAACACGAAATAAAAATCGCGAAAAGCCTCCTCCAGCACGGCGTCTTCCAACACGGATTCAGTGTAACACGATAGAAAAATCGCAGATCCTCCCTACAACACGGATTAACAAAAAACGATACAAAATTGCGTACAATATTTAATACGTATAGAAATTACATTACACATTGTTTTTTAAAAATGTGTTTTTAAATGTGTTGTTTAGTAAAGGAATAACATTTTGTATCACATCAAGGTCTCACTGCAATTGCCACTTGATGCGGAAGACCATACTCTATTACACACAATATGCAAGTGTATAATATGTTCATACATACATATTGAAAATTTTTAATTGAGGGAATACCCATAAAATACAATTAAGTGACTACTCAAATTGTATTATTTCAAGCATCTCAAATTTTATTTTCTCTAACGACGATTGAAAATGTAAAACAGCTGCACTTCTTATCGTAATAAAATAAAAATGTAAAAATAAAAAAATGCAGCGCTCACTTTACGATTAAAAAATAATGCAACCGTCATTTTGAAAGCTTTTAAAGGCTATTCTCCACTGCACGAAGACAAAAAACAAACGTTTGCCAATGTTTACTTTCTATACGAATTTATACGACTTCTCAATATGGTCGCGTCTAAGTACTCGAAAAAATGTTCAACCAAGGACCTTCACAAACCTACACAAACTCGACGAAAAGTGCAATCTCCGCGATTCCATTTTTTTATAAGGGAGTAGCTATCACTGGACTCGTTGCCTCAGACTCTTCTCATAATGAATCGAAACAAACACTGAAGCAACAGCAAAAATATGGTACTATGCTGTATGTAAACAAATTCTTAGGGCAAACACAACATCCGTCCAGTGCAATGTAAAGAATGGTGTTACCTCAAAAAGTGCTCAGATCATCATACACACAAATAATGGAGTCGTCACAGCACCTTGCTGCCAATTATCTAGTCAACAGACCTACACCTGCATACAACCAAACACATGGTGTATGCTCACACATACTCCAAGTGAAGTGAAAATAATGCAACTTAACTGCAACGGTCTAACAAACAAAATAGAAGATATAATAAACTTTATGTTATGGTAATAATAATATTCTAGTCACGGTTCTGCAAGAAACCAAATTAAATTATAAGTCAAAAATTAGTGATAGTATTAGCGATTATAAAATTATAAAACTGGATAGAGACTAGAGCAGGGGTGGTGGCCTTGCCTTAATCATACATAAAAGCGTTATCTACCGTATAACCACCCTCCCAGCAACAAATGTTGTACATCTTGAACCATTAAGTATTATAATAAAATCCGGTAACACGAAGATAACACTAGTTAATATATACATACCACCAGTCAGCAGCTGTGATACAGGTTATGAACCTAAAATTGAACATTTGCTTAAAAATAACGATTGCTTTAGAATTGGAGATGTGAACGCACACCACGATCTATGGCACTCACACCTCACAACAACGATGCACGAGGCGAAAATATTGCAGATCAAATCGACGATTGCAACTTTGGAGTCCTCAATGAACAACAACCGAGTAATAAGCAACTACCATTCATACCTAGATGTCTCTCTTGCTAAAATGTCACTCATTCCGATAGCAGAATGGCGTACTGAAATTGCACTGGAATCAAATCATGTGCTGATCATAATCACACTTGGCCGCTCCATCAACCTAGTAAAATTCGAGAAGAAAACATGCATCAATTTTAACAAAGCTGACTGGGTATATTTTACCAATTTTACTGAAAATGAATTCAGTAAACTTTTTTTACCACTTAAGAGAAAAAATTCAGAGATATTTTAATAAAGCCAAAGCACGCTACATCCCTGCTGGTAGAATACAATATATTATAGCTTAATTCCCACCTTATTAAAGCTTATTTCCCACCAGAAGCATATGCTAATGCCGTGCTTAGAGATAACATCCGAAAAACAGATCCAGCCGATCATAGAATCTAAAACCTAAACAAGCAAATAAACAAATTAGTCATAGACCACAAGAGTAACAAATGGAGAGAACTAGTGAGCAAATCGAACTTCGGACCAAGTATAAGCCTATGGAAAGTTATAAAAGGGTTAATTGATCCTCAAAGACCAGAAAATAACTGCATGGTCTCCTTCAACGATATTCCTATAGAAAATTCTAAGAAGTGCGCCTTGCAATTTAATACACAGTTCACAGAAAAGCTAAGTAAACATGAGAAGGAGTCTAGATCAGTACCCAGACACTTCCGAAATCTTAAAGATGACAGCACTGAAAATATCAATTTTATAAATGTTGAAGTTGAGACGGCAATTAGAAAAATCAAACCATCAAAAGAAATTGGACCCTACCGCATATCAGCTATCATGCTTAAACACAAAGGACCCACAGGAGAGAATCACCTCACTACAACACTAAATACATCACTATAAATACGTGAAGAGGAGTCGTAGAGGTCAATCTCCATCCTCTCATCTATCGCAAAACTAATTGAAAAACTTCTACTACCAATGACATCGAGCACTTGCTACCTAGCTCCACACCTGCATGACTTTTGGAAAGGACACAGCACAACCATCCGCCATTCACAAAATTCAAAACCAAATCAGCGATGGTCTGAACTAGAAACAACCATGTGCAATAACAATCCTAGTCGCACTTGATCTATCAAAAGCGTTTTTTTAATTAATTAGTTAGACATGTTTAGCACACTAAATATGAAATATTCATTATTCAGACTCTTTGAATATCCGAAGATACCATGTCAACTAACATTTGACACAGTGTTGCACACCGCACTACTAAACGACATCCTGAATACCAACTTGTCAGGCATAATAAAGCGGTGGTTGTGTAACTACTTAAGAGGCCGCCAAACATGTGTGGATTTCCACCAGAAGGTATAACCATCATATCAAATGCTGACGAATGCACCGTCCTTGCCACAAGAAGCAATCTGGAGCAACTCACCCAAATATTGAACGACTACCTTAACTCTCTCAATGAAAGGCTTAGAAGCAGAAAGCTGATTCTATTGTCAGAAAAGGCCACTACCACAGTTTTCACAATTTGGACGAAGGAAGTGAATTCAAAACTAAACACCCGCATTGACAAACGTGCTCATTCCTACATTTAAAAAGCCGACATTGGTGGGAGTACCATTCGGCCCACTACTCAGATTCAATGCCCACGCATAACAGGTAAATACGAGGCTGAAAAGCAGAAACAGTGCGAAAAGCTGAAAGCGAAAAGCTTAAAGTTCATGGGGCAAGGAAAAACACAATTATCACAACTTACAAAGCTATAAGTAGACCCACTCTAAACTACGCAGCACCAATATGGACGCCTCAAGTTTCTGATACGCACTAGAAGAAGATACAAACCGCACTAAACGCAGCTTTGAGATCCGCTACTGGATGCCACCTTATGGCTCAAAGAGACCACCAACATGAGGAATGTAATATCTTGAATGTAATATGTTGGAAAAAGATATGGTCAGCATCATTTGTAATAGAAAACGTCCATGTGGAAATTGATTGCATATTAAAACTTGCTAGATTGATCGTAGGAGAAAGTTTTGTGGATATGACTAATAAGGACTTTCAGGATTTTTTAGTGGAAGAAGAAATTGAAACAGATTTAGTTGAAATGGCGTTACAAACCCAAGCAAATCAAATCGATTCTAGTTTTGATGTAGTGAATGTTGTTAATTATTTTACTCTAAAAAACTCCAAGAAGGTTTAAGCGTAGCCGAAAAGTTGGAATCAATTTTCGTGGATACGGACCCTTTCCCTGAAAGAAGTAGAAAATTCAAAACGGAACTACATTTTTGCTTATCACCATATCATGGCCTTTATAACGGCCTTATGAGGACACAGAAACAAAGCAACATTACCGATTTTTTGAAGATTGCAGAAGATGCGCAAAATCTAAATTATGCAGGAAAACCGATACAGAAAAATGCAGAAAAAACTTCAGAAAGTGAGAGGATATCGTTTCACTAAATAAACGTGCCAGTTTAATCCTATTGAGCATCGATGATGATGAAAATTATTGAAAAAAATAAAATTATTAATTAATTGAAATGAAATGAAATTAATAATATCTATGTAAATTTTTTTTTCACTTCTTTTGCGAAATGATAAATAATATTCAAAAAATAATATGTTTTAGAACCTAACCCCCTATTTTGCACTAGCTTCTAGTCTCTTATAGCACGATTTCATATAACACGTCATATTCTAAGAACCAATCTACCGTGTTATAGGAGGGTTACCTGTACACTGATCGGTTCCAATTACAGAATTATATTAAATGTTCGAAAATTTATATATGCTTTTACACGAATAACACTAGTTTACAAGAAAAATCTCCCGAAATAAAACCCAACTTTTCTTATAGATTTGAACCTCTTGAACACGAATATCATATTCATTTTTTTTGGTTAGCTCTTGTTTTTGAGATATTCACGAAAAACCAATTTTTTTGGTGATCAAAAATGTTGTTTAGGTTTTTGGGTCTCATATTTTACAAAACCAACAAATTAAAAATACTAATGAAACAAGTGCATAGTAAATATACCAACAAACTTTTTGAGCTATATTTTGTAAAAATCCATTAGGGATTCTGGAAGTTACAGTCGAAAAAAGTTGAAAAAATACGAAAACTTCACGTTTTTTTTTAATTTTTCCATTTTCAACGCCATAAATTTTGAACAAACAAAGACACTAATTTTTTTTAATTCCTTGGAGCCTATAGCAGCTTTAATTTTCTTTTTTTTAAGCTAAAAGACACGAATATTGGTGCAGTTTGCACCAAGTTATTCAAGTTTTCCCAAAGAAAGTCAAAACTCAAAATTTAGAAAAAATAATTTTTTACTTAATTTATTGTGCCATAAGGCATAAATAATAATTTTATAAGTTTAGTCGCTCTCAAACATCAGTAAAGAATTATTTTAAAATAGTAAAGTATAATTTCTATTTTTGTTTTCGAAGTTGGGAATTGGATCGATATGAGACGTATATAGAAAAATATAAACAAAAGATAATGAATTAAGAAGAGACGTAAAACATCAGAACTGTTTAAGTTAGTTCAAGCACCATAAAGTTAAGCCTCTATTTATGTCTATTAATACCTGTAAGGTTTGTTTCTTTTCTTTTTTCTCTTTTTTTTTTGTTTTTGATAATGTAAATTTTTGTCTATCACCGCCCACCTTGTGTTACTCCTTACGTTTATGATCATTTTAAGTTTAATTTAAGAAAGCAATTACTTCTCCTTTTTAATAGTTTTTCGGTTTTCCCAACTTTTGTTGAATTAGTTTAAAGAGGTTTCTTTATAAGTAGATAATTGTCGTATGATTAGTTGCAAATATAATCTCTCTGAGGATAAATTTAATTCGAAACATTCAAGTGAAAATAATATTTAAAAAAGAAAAAATATTACAAATATAAATTTTAAATAGTGTATTGTTTTTAAAAATCAATAAATCAATAGTGATAGCTGCCTTTTAAAGCAAAATAAATTGTTAGTAAAGTGTAAAATCAAGTTTATTTAAATGGCGTCGTCAAGAAGTTTCAAGTGTAAAAATAGACCAAATTAATTTTGTTTTATTTGTGGAAGATAATACATACTGCTAAAAGAATCACCCAATTTATAAGAACTGCCTATCTAAAAAAAAAAAAAAAAAAAAAAAAAAAAAAAAAAAAAAAAAAAAAAAAAAAAAATTACTAACTGCTATTTTCCAACTCCTAAAATAAATCCGAGGTGGGAGGAACTAGAGTATGTCAAAAAACTTCACAAAAAAATCTCTATTTCGAGAAAAATCATATACAAATAAAATACAACTTTTGCCAAAAAAGGACATTTCATAATCAACAAACTGATATTCTCTAACTCTTAAAATAAATCAGAGGTGAGAGGAGCTAGATCATGTCAAAAAACTTCACAAAAAAATCTCAATTTCGAGAAAAATCATATACAAATAAAATACAACTTTTGTCAAAAAAAAACATTTTATAATCAACTAACTGATATTTTCCAACTCCTAAAATAAGTCCGAGGTGAGGGGAGCTAGATCATGTCAAAAAATTTCACAAAAAAAATCTCAATTTCGAGAAAAATCATATACAAACAAAATACAACTTTTGTCAAAAAAAGACATTTCATAATCAACTAACTGATATTTTCCAACTCCTAAAATAAGTCCGAGGTGGTGGGAGGAGCTAGATCAACTACGAAAACAACTTATATATACATCAATTATGTTGCAGAACTTAAATTATTCTTAAAGTTAAATTTTTATTCCAAATTTTGAGTTTTGACTTTCTTTGGGAAAACTTGAATAACTTGGTGCAAACTGCACCAATATTCGTATCTTTTAGCTTAAAAGAAAGAAAATTGAAACTGCTATAGGTTCCAAGGAATTAAAAAAAATTAGTGTCTTTGTTTGGTCAAAATTTATGGCGTTGAAAATGGAAAAATTAAAAAAAAACGTGAATTTTTCGTATTTTTTCAACTTTTTTCGGCTGTAACTTCCAGAATCCCTAATGGATTTTTACAAAATATAACTCAAAATGTTTGTTGGCGTATTTACTATGCACTTGTTTCATTAATATATTTAATTTATTTGTTTTGTAAAATATGAGACCCAAAAACCGAAACAACATTTTTGATCACCAAGAAAATTGGTTTTTCGTGAATATCTAAAAAATAAGAGCTAACCAAAAAAAATGAATATGATATTCGTGTTCAGGAGGTCCAAATCTATAAGAAAAGTTGGGTTTTATTCAGGGAGGCAAAAAAAGTTCAAAATTTGTAAACTAGTGTAATTTTTTCCCTTTGAAGAATAGAACTTGATTTAGACATGATATAATGATGCAATCAAATTTTCTCAAATTGTGTAAAATCATTTATAATTGAAATGTAGCGTTTTGGTTGAACCTTCTCGTATAGAAGACAAAATGTTCTAGACCGAGTTGCAAAAACTTGACCATTTTTGATTATCCTGAAACTTTGTATATGAGTAGTATGGTATTAGTAGTAGTAGTATTATAGTAGTATTTTAGAATTTTTTTAAACTACATAGTCTGAGCATAGGAGGCACCCCAACATTCATGAAAACTGAAAATTTTGCCAATCCGAGGTAACTTTAAAATTAAATTGCCCAAGTTTTTTTGTTTGATAGGTAATAAGCTATTATTTAAAAATGTTTTTCTAGTTAATTTTAATATTAAAATATTACAAAAACTTTTTTGAATATGGCGCTAGGGTTAAAGTTCAATTGACTTTTAACTTGTGTTTTTTTTAATAGTTCTATCCTTACTCTAAAATATGTCAAATCTACAATGAGGCTATTTGTCGTTTTCTTGAGATATTTAATATTAATGATTTTTAGTACGGCTAAAATTTTAATTTTTCACAATTTTTTCGAACTTCAGTTGTTGAAATTTTTTCTTAATAAAAAATATTCAAAAAAATGATAAAAATTAGAATTTTATGATTTAATTTAATGTTTTATTTAATTTAATTTATATTTTTTTAAAATTTAATTTAATGTTTTATTTTATTTTATTTATTTTTTTATTTTGCTTAACTTAATGTTATATCTAATTTAAATTAATGTCTTCTTTAATTTAATTTAGTGTTTTATTGAAATTGATTTAATGTTTTATTTAATTTAAATAAATGTTGTTTTTTAGTTTAATTTATTGAATTTAATTTAATGTTTTATTTAATTTAATTTATTGTTTTATTTAATTTAATTAAATGTTTTATTTAATTTAATTTAATGTTTTATTTAATTTAATTTAACGTTTTTTTTTAATTTAATTTAATGTTTTATCTAATTTTTATTTAATTTAATGTGTTATTTAATTTAATTAAATGTTATATTTAATTTAATTTATTGTTTTATTGAATGTTTTATTGAATTTAATTTATTGTTTTATTTAATTTAGTTTAATGTTTTGTTTAATTCAATTTAATGTTTTATTTGATTTAATTAAATGTTTCATTAAATTTAATTTAGTGTTTCATTTAATTTAATGTTTTATTTAATTTAATTTGAAGTTTTATTTAATTTAATTTAATATTTTATTTTATTTAATTAAATGTTCTATTAAATCTAATTTAATGTTTTTTTTTAATTTAACTTAATATTTTATTTAATTCAATTTAGTGATTTATTTTATTTAATTTATTGTTTTGTTTAACTTAATTTAATGTTGTATTTAATTTAATTTAATGTTTTATTTAATTTAATTTATTATTTTATTGAATTTAGTTTATTGTTTTTTTTAATTTAATTTATTGTTTTATTCAATTTAATTTAATGTTTAATTTAATTTAATTTAATGTTTTATTTAATTTAATTAAATGTTTTATTTATTTTAATTAAATGTTTTATTTAATTTAATTTAATGTTTTATTTAATTTAATTTAATGTTTTATTTAATTTAATGTATTGTTTTTTTTAATTTAATTAAATGTTTTATTGAATACAATTGAATCTTTTATTTGATTTAATCTAATGTTTAATGTAATTGTTTTAATGTATTGTTTAATGTATTGTTAATTTAATGTATTGTTTTTTTTAATTTAATTAAATGTTTTATTGAATACAATTGAATCTTTTATTTGATTTAATCTAATGTTTTATTTAATTTAATTTAATGTTTTATTTAATTTAATTTATTGTTTATATACCAGCCCATTTACAAACAACTTTAATAAAATAAGGAATTAAGTAAACCAGCCAATTTACAAACAATTTTAACAAAATTAAGAATTAAGTATACCAGCCAATTTACAAACAACTTTAACAAAATAAAGAATTAAGTTTAACAGCCAATTTACAAACAACTTTAACGAAATAAAGAATTAAGTATACCAGCCAATTTACAAAAAACTTTAACAAAATAAAGAATTAAGTATAACAGCCAATTTACAAACAACTTTAACAAAATATAAAAATGTTTTATTTAATTTAATTTTATGTAATATTTTATTGCATTTGATTTACTGTTTTATTTAATTTAATTTATTGTTTTATTGAATTTAATTTATTATTTTATTGTATCACCGTCTATGATTCTTATTGGCAGTGTGCAACCACAAATAAAATTCCAAGATTTAGATTACGAATTGTATTTTTATTTAAATATTTCGGTCCTTTTTGGGACCCTCTTCAATAAAGTTTTTTAAAACTTATAACTATTTATATTATGAACTTAATACTCGAGTATTAAGTTCATAATATAAATAGTAATAAGTTTTAAAAAACTTTACTGAAGAGGGTCCCAAAAAGGACCGAAATATTTAAATAAAATACAATTCGTGATCTAAATCTTGGAATTTTATTTGTGGTTGCACACCACCAATAAGAATCATAGACTTGTTTTATTTAATTTAATTTAATGTGTAATTTAATTTATTTCATTGTTTTATTTAATTTATTTTTATGTTTTATTTAATTTAATTTAATGTTTTATTTAGTTTTATATATTGTTTTGTTGAATTTAATTTAATGTTTTATTTAATTTAACTTATTGTTCAATTGAATTTAATATGATGTTTTACTTAATTTAATCAAATGTTTTATTGAATTTAATTAAGTTAATTAATTTATTTAATTACACTTTTTTGAATATGGCGCTAGGGTTGAAGTTCAATTGAATTTTAACTTGTTTTTCTTTTTTTAAATAGTTCTATCCTTACTCTAAAATATGTCAAATCTACAATGAGGCTATTTGTCGTTTTCTTGAGATATTTAATATTAAAGATTTTTAGTACGGCTAAAATTCTAGTTTTTCACAATTTTTTCGAACTGCAGCTGTTAAAAATTTTTTAATAAAAATTGTTCAAAACAATGATAAAAATTAGAATATAATGAATTTAATTTAATGTTTTATTGAATTTAATTTATTGTTTTATTTAATTTAATTTAAGGTATTATTTGATTTTATTTATATTTTTTTTTAATTTAATTTAGTGTTTTATTTAACTTAATTTAAAGTTTTATTTAATTTAATTTATTGTTTTATTGAATTAAATTGAATAAAATTAAATTAAATATTCTTTACTTTACTTTTGATTACTTGCGTTATGTTATGACTTATAAGTGTATTAAGTATAAGTAAGTACATATATTAGAATATTTTTTAAAACATTTACAAAAATTCGACATTTTGAATTGTATGTAGTAGTAAATTCCCTATTTTTAATGATCCTGTCATGGTCCGATTCTAGTAGGGCTAATCTGGTTTGAATAGTTTAAGACGTTACATTACTGATTAGGGCCTGTTCAGAGAGCCTGATCCGATGGGAAAGATTCAAAGGGGTCAGAAACTAACCCTTCAAAATCAATATCTCAAGAAAAACAAAAATAGCCTCTTTGTAAATTTGACATATTTTAGAGTAAGGATAGAACTATTTAAAAAAAAAAAGTTAAAATTCAATTGAACTTTGACCGTAGCACATTCTTCAAAAATGTTTTTTAATATTTTAATATCAAAATTAATTAAAAAAACGTTCAATTAATTTTTTTTCTAAAGATTAACTAATCACCTATCAAACAAAATAGAGTTTGTTGAAATCGGTATAGTCATTCTTGAGCAATTCAATTTTAAAGTTACTTCGGGTTGGCAAGATTTTTATTTTTCATGCTGCTATGTAGTTTAAAAATATTTCCAAAAGAAGTTGGATTTTTCATTTTGTCCATACTATATATATACCAAGTTTCAGGATAATAATAAAAGTACAAATTTCGATGATTTTTCACCTGTGTAGATCACGTTTTTTATCCATATATCTTAACATAACTTGTCTTAACTGTTACTAATTAAGAAGCTTTTTTGTTTTGATATCGTAGTTGATGAGTTTAATTCTTTACTTCTATTTCTAAGCTTAGCTGTAATGCATGTATTTCAATGTATTGACCAAATTGGCGTTGTTTCAACCATGGTTTTCAGAGCTATCATGCCTGATTTTACAATTTTGACAGATATAACAATTGTCTTTGTTAAATGTTTTGCTCGCTTGGAATCTAGGATTTTCGTGTGTTTTAATTGTTTCGATTGGCGCCGGTTGAATGTACTAATTAAAACTATAGAAAAGTAATAGTAATAGTAATTTTTGTTGATTAATAATTATCATTTTATATGTGTTGTAATTTTGCCGTCATGATTTTGTGAGAGATAAAAATATATTTGCCATGGATGATGGATTGCAACAAAAATCTTTTCAAGAAATTGATGGTGAGAAATTGAATGGATTTTGACGGGAGAACACAACCCCTATACTTTCCTTTCTAGTGATGAAAATTGTTTATCTTCAGAGATGAAAATCAATATGTATCATTTTGTCAAAATTTAATTTAAAAACAAATCGTGTTTCCATGATTTTTTCATTCATTTTCATAATGTTTTTAAATCAAAACAATCATTGTGAAATACAACTTCTGTTCAATATACATCTTCATTTATATTTTACTTTATGTCTTATGATTAAAATTCATCTACAACAAAAACAACGTTCTCATCTCTTGTAGCGAAATATTGTGTCATCACGGCGTTCTCTAAAGGCTTTTTAAAATTTAGCTTCTCCCCCGCTTAGCTGAAGGCCCACCCACTTCTCTCTTCATATGTTTGCCGAACGGACATTAATTTTTGCCGATCATTTCCGCGTTTAATCCATAACATAACACTTTACGATAAAGATCAAAAGTTTTTAGAAATTGTAAAACAAAGAATTTGTATAAATTTGCTGATTAAATATGTTAAATTAATTAATTCAAAAAAAATATATATATTTCAAATTTTATTTGTCGATTTTTCAAAAATAGCCATAACATTTTTATTTTATAATAAAAATCGAAATTTTTATTTGTCTGTCTGTAATATTAAAACAAAAAAAAATAGCAATGACAGTGATGAACACTGTAATACTTTACTTTCTATCAAATAAATTATACGTTTGGCTTTGATTTTGGAATTCCGAATTTCAATTTTAATTTTATGTTAAACTTGAAAACCTTTCTAAAAAGTAATATTTAAATGTTTTGCCTAGAAGAGGCATGTGCGGCTTAATTGATCAATCAATCGATTTTTTATTGCTGTTATTTACATCCATTCAATTTATGAAAATTATACACATTGATTTATTATAAAATTATATCAGTATTAATTTTATGGCGCCGTTACAAATTTAGATGTGTTTATTACGTATAAAGAGATAAAACGTGTAAATCAATTACATAATTACATAATTGATAGATAAATATTTAATGATTTAAACTGGATCGTGACCTTCCGCTATTACCGACAAACGATATTACACCATGTTTTGTTGTTTAGAGTTTAGACAGCTAAAAATCATCCGTGCTGGTTTATTTCAACAATTCATACAGTTTTTTAGTTTTAAAGCGAAGCTTAATATAACCATATTCAAAACGCTTCCTCACCTATACTTCGTGGCGCATAAATTTACATCACAATACAGGATATTTCCATATTTTCTGTTTAACCTCGGTTTTAAGTTGTATATTAATCACAATATTGTCCTCATTGTTAGATGACTCATTGCCCATATTAACCCACTGCTCAGGTTGTTGACTTCTGTACCTACCACCATCGGGGTAATTTTTCAGCAAAACAAAAAATATTTCCGCTTAGCAAGGATACATGATCGAATTTTACCTCGAAATTGAACAAATGATGGTTGATTATTTGCGAAAATAACACGTACATTTTGAGCAACAAGCATCGCAGTAGGGATTATAATATGTGTCAGAACGTCACATCGATACTTTCTAGAACAACGGGCATTCAGAGTTGTGCATGGGCGCCAAATTTTTTTATTAAAGTTTAAATAATTAAACAATAATCAATAAACTCATGAATGATGATAATATATGCTAATATTTCATGAATAAAGATAGGAAATAAAAATGAAATAATATGCATATAACAAATTTTGAAAAATTTGTAGAAACAAAACTAGCTACCTAGTGTCATATTTTTTTATCATGTCACGCACTGTCATTTCTTCCTCAATGATTAAGGTCCATATATAAAGTTCTATGAAGGCACATCTCTTCGACTAAGCAATAGATTGTCATCATGGAGATTACATTACACTGCATTACATTACATTATATTACACTACATTATATTACATTACATTACATTACATTACACAACATTACATTACATTACAATATACTACATTTCATTACATTACATTACATTACATTACATTACATTACATTACATTACATTACATTACATTACATTACATTACATTACATTACATTACATTACATTACATTACATTACATTACATAACACTACATTACATTACATTACATTACATTACATTACATTACATTACATTACATTACATTACATTACATTGCATTACACTACATTACGTTACACTATATTACCTTACATTACTAAAATTGTGGGTGTTACCATTGACAGGATAGAGTTAATCTGCCAGCACCTCTAAGATTTAGCTTTGGTTTCAAATTATCTTATACAACGGTACATCAAAAAAAAATATTACAAATCACCAAACACTGATCTCTGCATTAGACTCTACAACTGAGGAGGAGTTCTTAAGAAGCCTAACATATTCCTTTTATACAGATAGTTACGAATCTGTAAACGCTTTACAGTTTACAATCAACAAGTAAGACAATGTTGAGGATCAGTTTAAGATGAGCACATTACCTCAGCCAAGATTCGTTGCATAGATAAAATATTCTCAACAGATTATAGTGCTTCTTACTTAGTGGTGGAGTTTAATATTAATTGTTGTTATGAAGGTGAACTCGTGCCATGCCATAAATCAATATTTAAATGCTAACAGGCCTGCATTTACCACTCCACCATTTTTAAATTTCAAGGTATAATTCGATAACTAAGAAATCGTGTTCTTTGTACTTCCACGGCACTCTGAGAATCACATCTACCACAGCACTTACACACACTTCTCGCTATTAATATATATTTGCCACTTTCATGGTTGTTAGGCAAATACTCATCTCTAATCTCTATCTCGCCAAAGAAAACCGATTTTGGCTGCCCAACACAGGCCGAATCATAACTTAAAACAGTTGACCAAGCGATCCACCCACGAACCTCTGACCTTTTTGTCAAATTTAGGAAATAGCTCAGATCTTCTGATTCTGAAAATTCTGATTTCGAAAATCGACCCAAACTTCCATATAGGGAAGTTAAAAAGTTGAACCCGACCATTGCCGATTTTCTTGAAACTTCGGTAATTGTTAGTTTATGTAATAAAAAAAAATAACACATTTTCCTTATTTTTTTTACTAGTTTTGACACAGGACGACTCAAAATTTGTTAAGAAATTTAAAAACAAGGAAAATTTAAAGTTAAATTGTGCTCGATAGGGTGTAAGTGATTTTATTGATTTTTTTTTTGTTCGAAAGTACTAAGTAAATCTTTATAAAAATATTATCAAGATAAAAAGATTTAAATTTTTATACGTCTTTTTATTTTTTATATTTTAAAGATTAATTGGTTTTCGGAAAATTTAGTTCTCTACCCAAAAAAATCGTCAAGTTTAGTAATTATTAATTAAAATAAGTATTAACTATTTCCAAAAATTTTTTTAAAAATTACAAAATTTATAAAAATTTGTGAAATAATCTATGTGGTTTTCGTATTAATGATCATAGTCATTTCATGCATTTAAGCAAGAGCACTGTAGTGAAGACGTTAAATATCAGTAAATTTCTAAAGTTTCTAAAGATTAAATTATCAAAAGGGTGAGGATAAAGACCTGGCATTTTTTTCATTAGTAAATATTCTAATAGGTTTCACGTCAACAAAACAAAACTGTTGGCTGTAATTTGAGTATGTTTTGGGTAAAAGACTAAATCTTAAAAACTCAAAAAAAAAATTATTGTCTACTAATCAGTAATCACGATCCAGGTGATTATGATAAAATCACCTATTTGATTATATGTTTATTATGCACTAGTGCGTTATAATAAAAAAAACATTTAAAGATTTTTTTGACAACGGTTGTAACAAATATAAATTTTCAATTAAAAAGATAAAGTTACACTCAATTTTTTCAAATTATTTCAAATGTTTTTACGATTTTTTTAAAAAATTACGAACAATATGCTTTGTTATGAAATCAACAATAAACAAACAAAAATAATACCAGTTTATTAAAAAGACATTATCAAAAACTATGATAAAAAATTCATTCTCAAACTTCAATGAGTCTTGCCCGCTTTATTTATCATTTATTTCTAGTTTGATTGTAGAAAAAGTATAGTGTAAAACTCGGACAGAATGATAATATTTACTCGTAAAATATTACTAATATTTTGTGCTCGTAATACAAAATACTATTCTAAATTTCATAATAATATTGGTTACTTGAATTTGAGTATGTATATTGATTTATATTGTTTAATAACAGAGTTTTTAGGGTTCCGTTTTTTATATGGAACACTATTGGTGAGAGTACAGCGTGTTTTTCACATTTTTTCGATTATCTCGTGAACCATTAATCCGATGAACTTAAAATTTGAGCTGCTTATAAAACTAACCTATCCACATAAGATGGCGGTTTACAAAATAAATAAAGTTGTGTTCGTTTGTTTTAAAGAGGTATCGTACCTAAAGCCTTTGAAAACATACATTTTTTTATCGAGACGAGTAGGGTATCATATGAAAGGGCTTCATTTCAGCATTATTTAAAAATATATTTTAGAATTTTACACTTCACCATTTTTTGTATAATTTGAAAAAATGACGTTTTCTCGATGTTTTATTGCCCCGATTAACTCCAACCCTACTTCATCGAAAATCTTGAAATATATTTGGAATGATAGAAAAATGAGTAGATTTTAAATGAAAAATATAGAAAAGTGGCAGATAATCATAACTATATTTATTAAAGGGGTGGGAATGTTAAGGGGTAAAAACATCATTTAAAACCAGGTCATGTGGGGTGTCATTTGAAAGAGCACTTGATTTTAGAAATATTGCCATTTTTTTTAGAATTTTGCAATGCATAGTTTTTAAATTATTATCAATAAAGTGACACAAAAAGTTGGTCCCCCCTTGCATTTCGAGCCTAATTAACAGAAAAATTTGAAAAAAATCACAGAGATAGGAAGTTTGATAAACTCTGAGCGAAAATTATAGCGAACTCTCAAACAATTATATTTTTGTGCTTTTAAGGGATTGGGGTGGGGAAGGGCGAAAAAAAACTTTTTTGACCCAAGCGAGTGGGGTATCATTTGAAAGAACACCAACTTTCCAAAACATCGCAATTTTTTTAGACTTTTGCGGTACACAGTTTTTGAGTTATTCTAAAAAATCTGCAAATTCCAGACCGTTACCCCTCCCCCCTTACGTTTCGACACTGATAGACAGCAAAAATTTAAAAAATTCATAGAGACAGGAAGTTTGCTATATTTTGAACGAAAATTATAGCGAACTCTCAAATAATTATATTCCTGTGTGTTTAGGGAAGGGTGTAAGGACGGTAAAAAAAAAACCTTTTTTTGACCCAAGCGAGTGGGGTCATTTGAAAGAACACTAAATTTCCAAAACATCGCAATTTTTTTTAGAATTTTGCGGTACACAGTTTTTGAGTTATTCCTAAAAATTGTGCAAATTCCAGACTGTTACCCCCCACCCCTCTACGTTTCGACAATGATAGACAGCAAAAATTGAAATAACTCATAGAGACAGAAAGTTTGCTATATTTTGAAAGAAAATTAAAGTGATCTCTTAAATAATTATATTTCTGTGTGTTTAGGGGATGGGTGTTAGGAGGGCAAAAAAAACTTTTTTTGACCCAAGCGAGTAGGGTGTCATTTAAAAAACACCAAATTTCAGAAACATTGCAATTTTTTTAGAATTTTGCGGTACACAGTTTTTGAGTTATTCTAAAAAATGTGCAAATTCCAGACAGTTCCCCCCCCCCCCCCACGCTTCGACACTGATAGACAGAAAAAATTGAAAAAATTCATAGAGACAGGAAGTTTGTTATATCTTGAACGAAAATTATAGCGAACTCTCAAATAATTATATTTCTGTGTGTTTAGGGGAAAGGTGTAAGGAGGGTAAAAAACTTTTTTTGACCCAAGCGAGTGGGGTATCATTTGAAAGAACACCTAATTAAAGAAATAACGCACTTTTTTTAGAATTTCACTGGTCACAGTTTTCGAGTTATTGTCAAAAAAGTAAAACTTTCAAACCGTGTTACCCCTACGTTTCGACAATGATTGACAGAAAAGTTTGGAAAAATGCATTCAGACAGGAAGTTTGGTATACTTTAAATGACAATTATAGCGAGGTCTCAAATAATTATATTTCTGTGTGTTTAGGGGATGGATGTGAGGAGGGTAAAAAAAAACTTGTTTGGACCCAAACGAGTGGGGTGTCAATTGAAAGAGCACTTAATTTAAGAAACATTGCAATATTTTTTAGAATTTTGCGAAGCACAGTTTTTTAGTTATTGCTATTGCTATTTTAAGTGTATGTATACCCCACCCTATATTTCGACGCTGATTTATAGAACAAATATTCCCAATTTAAACCATTAAAATACTGGTTAAATCTTTCTTTAGTTAACATTAACAGCTATGGATAAGATTTAACCTCAAGTAACATTTTTGATCAATGTAGATGTGATAGACATTTACTATTGACGTCTACGATTAAACATTTATTCTGTTATGCGTCCCTAGTCTGGCAAAATATAGAGACTTTACAACATAGCTTTATGTCATTTATTTTTGATATTGTGTTTTTTTACATTCACGGAACCCTTGGCGAGCGAATTTTATTCGCACTTGTCCGACTTTTTTTTGTTAAAAATGGCCTAGAAAGGTTTGTCAGCGATCCAAATACCAATGTGATGTTTTATTTGGTTGGTTTGTTAGGTTGTTTTAACTGTGTTACTTAAAAAAAATGTGTCAGCCTCATCCATATAAGCTCACGTTTGAAATGAAACTTCTTTAGATGCAGATGTTGTTTGGATATCGAATTTTTAAGGAATGTCAAATATATAATTTTTTAATATGGCAACGTAATGTGCTTATTAAAAAAGAATAAATTTTTAATAATTTTTACGTATCCATTCTCGAACTTTTACTTTTCTTTGTTTCTCATTATCTAAAATTACTATTGCAATTGAAATTTTAAATTGTCCGAGAACAATACACACCATACGATTGAAAATAATAATTTTTGGTTGGTCGGAAGGTCGGGTGGAATTTCCATCCGACACATCCATCTTAATTTTATCGGCTCGACATCCATATTCCATACACAGTATCCAAATTTACATCCAATCCAATCAAACCGTATGTAGGGCTTTTTACACGATCAAATACAGGTGAAAATATTAAAAATGAGAATATTATGTATACACACTTATAACATTGGGAATGATCACAATATTACGCATGCGCTGTAAAAAGTTTTTATTGCGTTCATACGCTTCTCCCCCTTCATTAAGGCTTATCTTTAATTTCCTCTCCGTTGAGTTGTTTTCCCTTTTTCGTAACAAACATTTTTAATAGATACGTTGCTAAAGAAGTTTCATTTCAAAAGTATTTTTTCCTTTTTTATTCATTGAATATTTTTTCAATCTTAATTTTAAATTATTGTGCTGAACCAGTTCAAATCTTTTTTTGCTCTCCAACAATTGTTCTATTAACATATAAGCTAATATTTTCAGTAAAAAAATAATAAAAACCAAAATTATGTCATCGATTGTAATCATAACTCAAATGTGAGGAAAATCTTTACGCGAGAAATGTGTCGAAAATTCATTTTCACCAGTCTATTGCCACATGAGTTAAGATGAGGCATCACATACTGCTGGCAATAGCAGGAGATGTCATAAGCTGAGTTGATATAAACTCTATTCAACCAACTGTTGGTAGCACCCTCAGTTTTGGTTATGGAATATTCCTTGATGATGGCACGCTGTTGCTTGCTCGAAGAAATGATTCTCCATTTACCTGAGAACAAGTGAGAAGTGAGTCACATGATCAGGTAATATTCCACTACCTGGATTATTGGAAACTAAATTTTAGTTTTGTTCCTCTAAATTTAAAAAAAAAACAATGTTTTTTATCTTTTATATGTTATATCTTTTATATGTCCTATGTCATATTTTATTGTCTGAGTGGATTGATTGTTTTTGTTTGTTAGCCATTCTTTGAAAAAAAAAACCTAAGTAAATTAGCACCTCAGTACACATGTTGTTGTTGACCTAGGTCTCAAAAGGTTTATAAATCTGTTGTATTGTGATATGATTTGTAATTCCCTCTACACAACACATTTTATTTAAAAAATTAGCATGTGTTTTATTTCAGACCAATTGATTCATGCTAAAAAATTGTTCACTCAAAACACTAGTTAAATAAAATGGTGTAAAACCCACATGTTGGACAAACGACTAATACAAGGTGTGTCCACACCTCACTGTAAATGATCAATCAAATTCTATATGAATATTAACTAATGTAAAACATTTAAATATCAGCGTCGATCTACTTAGTAATAAATATATGCGAAAGTAGTTTCATTAATTTTATTTTATCTCACCAATCAACATTTACATCAAAAAGCTGTCTCAAGAGATTATTACTGTCAGACAAAATTAAAATTATAATCACAGAGTATAAATATGTAATTCGGTAACATTTTTTTTTATGGCAACAGCCAATGGCATCAATATTATTTCTCATTTACAACTACTAAAATAACATAAAATGAACTTCCAGTGTATTCATTTGAATAAATTAAATTAAACGAGATATCATCATACAAGATCATGCTCGATCGACATTTACTAATTTTCATTCTTTTATTCAACAATAATAAAAAAAATTAAGGAAAACACAAATTCTCCTGTCAAAAAATTCTGTAGAAATAAATGAACTTGAGATCGTTTTTGGCGATATCAATCGATCATAACCGTCCGTACGTACCAGCATCCGTTGAATATTTAGAAAAGAATTTTTTTTTATAAAATGACAAAAATTAACATTTAAATAAGATTAAAAGAATAAGAAGTATGAAAATTAATTAAATATAAAAAACGAAGCAAATAATAAGAAAACTTAAAATTGAAAGTTGTTTGTCTTAATTACAAAAAGAAGATAGAGATTTTTTTTCATGATCTTTAAAGAAGAAATAGGAGAATGTGGGGCTATTAAGAGGTTGAATGAAATATTTGTTTACTTCTGTGTAGTGGGATTATAATCGAAATGTTATATAAAGTGATTAAGTTAGATAATTTTAATTATGGTAGAGCATTTTTTGTGCTAAATACTGTATTATGTAAAAATAATTCACGATCAAGGAAATGGGAGGAACGTGTTAATTGGTATACAATCGAGCTGGTAAGTTTCAATACATTTGTGTTTCTATGATGTATAAATTAATTTATCAACTTTCAACCCGTTGTTACGATTTTTATAAATAGTATCTGCTTAGAAAGCTGCTCATGAAATTAATTTAATTATTTGTTTAATCTTAAACTAATACAACTATTTCCTGTCTATTAAACAAAAAGCACAATTAAAGTTATTGTTTGTAGAAAAGTAGTAATGAAGGATGTAATTTAGCCAAAGATAAATCCAAAACGGAAAAATAATTAATGGAAATTAACATAACAAATATTTTAAATCGTAATCAAAGCAGTTAAATTTAAATATAATGAAAACTTGTTGAAACTGATTACATGATAGATTTTCAAAATTTAATTAATATTTGAAATTTTAGTGTTTAGATAATCGAGCGATAGCGTAGGTCAAATGTAAAATTTTGAATTTTAGATTTACCTTTCGTTCGGATTTGGCGAAAATTGATATTCAAATCGTAAAAAATTATTTTGTACATTTGAGATATAAATGTTAAAAATTTATTGCTTTTGTCTATCCATTTTAAATTTATTTTTAAAAATTTAGTAACGACTTGTACAATATGAATGTTGCAGAGAAATTTCAGAAGGACATTTTAGTAATTTCAACTAATTAAACCATAGATGGTTTCGAAATAAACGAGATGGTTTCGCTTGAAGGTAACAAGCTGGTGTAAGCTGGTAAAACACAATTTTTCGGTATGACGTAGATTTTTATTGATATATTCAACTCTTATATCTCCCAACTACAGAATACGTTTTTGTAAATTATACAAACAAGTCCTTAAATTATTTAAAATCAAAAAATAATTTGTAAATTTTACAGAAATTTGTAAAATGTGCAGCAATTAATGATTATATTACGGCAATTAGGTGTTATATGTTAAGTTTAAAAAATTCGGTTTTAATAGCTACAGCTGCTTTTTAATTGCATAATTTTGTAAAATATATAAAGTTGTTTGTAAATTTTATGCATTTCAACAAAATTTTTGAAAATGTTTAAAAGTGTTTTTATACAATTTATAAAACAAGTTAGAGCTAATTAGAGCTAAGTTACAGCTAATTCGAGCAACGGGTCTAGCAAGCGTCGTATTTTGACTAATTTCGATTACATGGACATCTAAAGCGTTCTGCCAGCATATTTTTCATTTTTCACCTGAAATCACCTTGGCTATTGACATCTCACGGCTATTGCCAGTGGTATGTTATATTATATCTTACTTTAGCTCATATATGCCAAAATCAGGGACTGGAGTACGCGGAGTTGTCACACCCGTCGATTAAAATTGAAATAAATTACAAATCAACAAAAGCTAATCCTTCCATACGGTTAAAAAAAACAACAACGTTGGTTGAATTGACACTTTACCTGACTTAATTTGGTCTTTTGTCTAGGTGTTAGGGTTAGAATATTCTCTTCTAGTTTCAAAACTTATTCTTTTGATAGTATTTAGGATGGTTGAGTTGAAATTGATCGGTTTTTGAAAATAACATTTTACCAAACAGAAACGTATTTAAAAACTAACAACAACAAGCAAGTTTGTGGTTGTCTTGAGCCTGTTTAGAAAAAGTATCTAAATCTATCTATAAATATGTTTTTGCTATGCCAATCTAATGCTGGTTTAGTTTTGGTACTCAGACCACCATCGCTATACCACGACTCCTATCAACATTTTACTACCTATAATTTATAGTAATGTTGATGTATGCAAATCAATATATTGGATTGTTCCTGTAGGTATCTTATTTGCAAGACAAAACGTCAATTTTAGATGATATGTACTTCGCTTGCTACTTGGTGAAACATAAAGTCAATAATTTTAATGAAGTCAATATTTATATATGAAATCAAAGTTTACTTTAAATATTTGTGTAATCATGTAACAAGGAAATATTTGATGACAAATATGATCTTTGCTAAACCACAAATGAGGCTTTAATAGTGCATCACCCACTGAGCAATCACCCACTGAACATACAAGTAGAATTGGGTGTGTCAGATAGTTAAAATACAAAAAAGTAAGTAGAAGCAGCATTATTTAACAAATTTTACAAACCAAATTAAATACATTAACCAAAACTACTCTATCTGTGCAATTTCGGAATAGTTTTTTATAATTTGGTCAATATTAGTTTTAACATCTTAAATCCACCAAAGAACAAATCAACGTCCTAGCTACGTCACACCTACAATACTAGAAACACATATAATATAATATTCAAGAATAATCATGCAATTAAGTAAAAATTTGTGAATGTGTAATTAATATTATATATTTATTGCATCAAAAATGATAAGAAAAAGTTCAAATATTCACTATTTATAACTTTTATTTAAATATAATGTTTCAAACGGCCGTTATAACGCTTTAGATTATTCAACTTTTTTGGGCTCTAGTCGCTTAACCGATATCGGTACGGATATGTCCAATTTACGAATTTATCCAAGATATTATTTGCCGCAACATACCCTGAAAGTACATTTTGGTGTAGGTCGAAAAAAGCAGGCGTGAGAGTGTCGCTAAATTCTGGGATATAACAGAATTTAGCGGCACTCTCACGGTTGCCTTTTTCGACCTACACCAAAATGTACTTTCAGGGTATGTTGCGGCAAATAATATCTTGGATAAATTCGTAAACTGGACATATCCGTACCGATTTCGGTTAAGCGGAAAGAGCCCAAAAAAGTTGAATAATCTAAAGCGTTATAACGGCCGTTTGAAACATTATATTTAAATAAAAGTTATAAATAGTGAATATTTGAACTTTTTCTTATCATTTTTTAAAAATGACGACCACCTTTGATTGAACTTTTATAAAGATCATACCAAAAATAATGCACGAAAAATCTCAAGCCATTTAATTCCAATAAGAAAATTATCAAATTCTCTTTTGTTTGTATTGTATTATCTGAGTATACCGTTAGAAATAAAAATTAAATTAAAATACAAAAATACAAAAATACAAATTATGAATTAAAAACCAAATTTTCGTTAAAAATTTGGAAATGTTTTTGATGCAATAAATATATAATATTAATAACACATTCACAAATTTTTACTTAATTGCATGATTATTCTTGATTATAAATTATGTGTGGTAGTATTGTAGGTGTGACGTAGCTAGGACGTTGATTTGCCCTTTGGTGGATTTAAGATGTTAAAACTAATATTGACCAAATTATAAAAAACTATTCCGAAATTGCATAGATAAAGTAGTTTTGGTTAATATCGTATATATGGGGCATTCACATGAACTTTTTCTCTAAACTTTGGGAATTTTTTCAGATGCTTTGGTCAATCCTCTTGCCATAAGTGAGCGCCACAAATTTGAAATTTGTTCGTGGTCGACAAACTTCTACATTTAACGTAGGCAATTTAATGTGTAGTAAATTAAAAAAAAAAAAAGTTCTTTAGCATTTTTCCCCTATAATTAATTATAGCAGTTTTCCTCTACGTTTAAAATATTTTGGAAATTTTTGAGGGTAGTTTTCTTCCTTATTTTCGGGTTTTAAAGTTCAAATCAATTTTTCGAAATGCGTGACGTATTTTTTAAAATTTTTTTTTAAAATTTAGTTTAAAATATGCCATTCAAATAATGGTTATCGGGTGCTTGAAATACTATCGATGTGGGAGCTGGAGGGCGCTGAAGGTAAAACGACGCAGTTTTCAAGTAGTTCAACAAACGTTTTATGATTTTTTTTCTCGGAAATAGCACCATGTAGCAAAATTTTGCTTATGACAATTTTGACTTTAAATTTTACGGAGATTACGAATATATTTTTAGATTTGCAAAACTCGTTAATTTAAAAAATTTTGCTACGCACACAAAATGAAAACGTTTGCCGCTCTAGAAAAATGTTTAAATTTGAGACCATCACTGGCATGAGGGTTGATCAAAAAATCTAAAAGATTCCGAAATTGCTTTCTGACTATCAATTCCCAATATTTCAAGACAAAAAAATTTGTGTTTGTTCTCTTTCACGTGGAATGCCCCATATACATAATTTTTTTTGGCACGGATAAAAAGACAAACCAAATAAATTGGTGTAAAATAAGTAAAGAGACTTCACTACCTATGTAGCAAACGAGATTTGTAGCATCATTTTGCTATAGTGTAAAGGCATAGCAAATACATTTACTCATTTACTCTCATAAGTATGAAATTAAATCAAATAAATAAACTTCGTGCTGTAATCAAGCAGAAGAAGCGTTAGCGTGTATTTTTTGTTTACTTTAAGGCCGATTTGCGTCCAGAATAGTGAGGCGCTCATAAATCAAATCAATAATCCGTTCTAAATAGCACGTTCCTTTGCACTGACCGGAGTTGATATGGCAACGACTTTTTGTTCGATTTATTTTTAGCAACCTATGTTTTGTTGAGGTCGTTCGGTTATTTTAATCGTTCATTTTTTTGAATGGATCGTTCGGTTAAGGCAGAACCAGTTTTCAGTTTTTTTTGAGTTGCTTTTTCAGTATGTTGTATTGAAAATCTGTTTAGATTTATTTTAAAGAACACATAATATAATATTAGTGCCAAGGTATTGAATTGATTTGAAAAAAACCGAAAAAAAGATTATTACACATTAAAAAAATTCATTAGTGCATCCTAGATTAGTAACTGACAAAAGATGTTTCTATTCCTAACTGAACGATCGTTCACTAAATACATTCGTTCAATTAACATCGGGCGTTCACGAACGACACATCACTATTGCAGACTGATATCAGTAATCAATACATTCGATTGTAATATATTTTCTAGGATTGCGTTTGAACTTTTTGAGTTGAGAATTTAATAAAGAAAATATATAAAGTTGAATTAAGTAATTGAACAAGACTGATGAAAAGAAATTGAAGGAATTTAACCATTGATTAAGTATACTTAATCAATGATTTAACCAAGCCTTTTCGGTTTTTATCTTTTCTGTCGGGCTTTTACGAATAATAAAAAATGAAACGAAATTTATTCAATGATAATAATAATAAACAAAAGAATATGAATGAGAGAATGGAAAAATTGCAAAAGTTTTTTTAACATTTTCTAAAAATGGCATGGTTTCATTTAACTTTTTATGAGATAACTCTTTCGTAATATTAAAATGCTTAAGAAATTTTTTTGTGAAGTTAATGAAAAGAAATACAAAAACCACATGGGCACTTTGAATAATTAATTTTAGTGATTTTAAATAATTATATTTTTTGTTTGCCTTGTTTCATATCGGTTCAACGATATTTGAATTTATTTTTTAATAATATTAAGAAAGTTGTGGAAAATTAATATTATTATTATTTGCGACACATAAATAAGTCAAATATTTTAACGTGTTTTTTCTAATTTTTTTGTCTTTTAAATTGTATTATTAAAAAACTGACGAAAAAATGAACTCATCGTTTACAAATGCAATTCTACGCATAGATTTTCAGTTTACTACTTAAACATTCGACTGCAATCGATCTTCATGCATGAAAATGTTGGTCGGGTTTGATGAATCAAATGATATAAAAGTTATAAAATGTTTAAAGAATATAGTTTTATGAAATACTTAAGATATTTATTTAAATAAATTGGCCAAAAATTAAATGAAATATTATCATCTAATTGCTTTGGTCTGAAAGTTACTTCGGTCTAAAAGACCTAAGAACTACAATCTCGAGGAAAAAAGTCGGTCTTGGTGCCGACCTTTACGTTAAAAACGTCTATTTTCAATGATAATGAATAGTAACTTTGAATCTTTGAAATCTTGATGATCGGCATCTGTATGTGAGACCAGGACCTTGATTACTGTGATATAATTATGTCAAAAAAAAATCGATAGGTGTGTCAAATGAAAGATTTTTTTGTATTTTGCTTCCCCATTTTGTTTGAGAAACATATTGTGAGAAACATTTTCGACTACAAATATATAAAACATAAAAGTAATTATTTGGATGACATGAAATGTAATTGAACATTAAATTTGACATGGTTCTATCCAGTGTCAACTCCTCCCAATCAATAGGAACAGTTGAAAAATAGTAAGTTGCTGCAGATTAAATTTTGTTTTTTAACAAAAATTGTAATTATTAGGGAGACGTTTCTTAAGTAATTTTTAATTAAGTGTTATTCCAGTGAAAATGTTTAACTGAAAGGTTTCTTATACACTTAATTCTAATTCTTAAATGCATATAAGCTTGTGTCGAAAATTGTATTCCATCAATTAAGTTAACAATGGCTTCTCAAAAAACTAAGCTTGGATGATTACGATGTGGTGAGGAGTGAATCGAGAGAGTTTAAGTTTTAGTCTATTTGAAAATTTGTTTTAATTTGTTATTTTTGGGTATGCAACTACGCGTACTTCAGCCCCTGTTATTAACATATGAGTTAACGTGAGATATCACATACCACTGGATATAGCAGTGAGATACATATCTATATAGCCAAGGTAATACATTAGGAGCTATGCAGTTAACGGTTACACTGTCAGTACTTGTTATCAATATTCCTTAATTATTATTATCGTATGAATTAAAATTTCTTACTATCCTTCATTGGTAAATCATATGAGTATAAATTGAACAGTGTTGGAGCCACAACAGAGCCTTGAGGTAAACCATTATTTAGACGACGCCATCTACTAGATTTGTCATTCATAAACACTCTAAAGTAACGATTAGATAGCATGTTATTGACTAAATTCAAAATTTTACTGCAAGGAACAACCATAATTAAATTCAATAAAAGGCCTTCTCTCCACACTGTATCGTATGCTGCAGTTAAATCAACAAAAGCAACAAAAGTTTTCTTTAATTCTTGAAACCCTTTTTCAATAAACATAGTTAAAGCTAATACTTGTTCCGAGCAACCTTTATTTTCACGAAAGCCTGCCCATCCAGGATACATTTTATTAAGAATTTATCTTTCAAATAGTTTGTAAGGAACACACAGCAGAGAAATCGGTCTATAATGAGAAACATCATTTCCGTTACGACCTCTGATCTCTTAAATATTTTTGGTAAGATACCATTGTTCATTATGTTTGAATAAAAATTAAGTAACCAATCCTACCAATTAAGTAACCTAACCTTCATTAGGAGTTATAGCTGAACTTGTGCACACATTTTTTGATGAATTCGTGTCTAGTTTATGCAATAAATTCTAAGATTTTCTACTTGAATGTTTAAAGTCTATGGCTTCTGTTTTCTGTTGCCACTTTTTTATTCTATTTTCACTTAGGAGTTCCATTAGGCGATTAGCAACACCAACAGAAGGAGTATTTTGATATAATTTACATTGCTTACCGGAGTGTTTTGATATGTAACGTACAATTCGTTTCATTCATTGGTCCAGCCAAGTATATATTTTGGACGACGACCTCTTGGAATTGATTTCATTGCAGCATATTTAACAACATTCGTAAAATTGTCGTATTCATTAGGTAATGGTGAGATTTTTCCTATTTCTTCATCCAATAGTTTAGCACATAGTGTCCATTAGCCTTTTCAAATTTTCGACGATGTTTCTTCAATGAGCAAACATATCGAATTGTTAAATTGGATTATAATCATGATTATGACAACCTGAATGAAATGAATGACAACCTGAATGAAATGAACCTCTTTTCTTAGGGTCATATAACACATTAAGTTGGTTCATGGTTATCCAATCGAACAACAAATTTCCATTTCTATCATTACGATCATATTCTCAAGTTTGATGTTGACTGTTAGCATCACCCATATAAACAATTGGATGAGATTGCAACGGTAGCGGTGAGTCTGACTAATCAACACTTGGTGGTTTGTAAAAGTTGACTATTTTCATTTCATTGATTTGAATAAAAATTTCAGCAATGTTATTGGTATTTTTAATCAACACTACTCGACAATCGCTTATTTCTTCTTTCACGTACGTAGCTATACCAAATCTTTTGTCATGCACACCAGCAAAAGTATCCAAAAGTATAGCCTCGTCTTTCTAAATCTGATTCATCTTTACAATGATGCTCTTGAATATTTATTACATCAATTTCTTTTTCTAATGCCAATCGACTTAGATATTCTGATTTAGGTTTTGATATTCCTTCAAAATTTATTGAGCTAATTTTCAAATACAATGTTGTAAAGCTTCTTGTGATTGTTGTTCCATTTTCTTCTTCTAAGTGATAATCTTATTATATGTTCTTAATAAGAATTTATTACAAGGACCAAATTGGTGATTATCTACCTCAAATTTTAAGATATTAAAGTATTTTAAAAAATAAATTAAATTAAATTTTAATTGTTTTAGAAAAAAATAGTCGACTGCATGACAGTAAAGTCAAAGAATAATTTCGCAGATGACGGCACGCTATTGCTTTCTCGAAGAAACGAGCTTGCATATAGGTCCATAATTCTGGTTTTAATTATTGAGGGAGACACAAGGTAAAGGAATGTGCCACTAGTAAGTACTGGCAACCCAATTTTTGTTTTGTTCTTGCAAGGTTTTTGCGATATAAAAACTTTAAACGTTGACTGTTATGTAAACTGGTGGTTTCATTTTTCATTCAATTATGGTTTTAATATTTGACAATCTTGATCTAAAGGAATAAAAAAGGTTATAGTGCATTTTATAGTTTTCTAGTAAATTGTTCTTCCATTATTCCTTATGTTATTATTCCTTACTGCTACGAGATCGATGTAATATATCGATCAGACATTTGACTATTTTTATCTTTTATCTGATGATAATAAGACATTGGAAAAACTTTGAGTTTTCGATTAACGAGTGTCTCTAATGTGAGAGACTTTAGTAAAATATTTTCCAAAATTAAACCAAGCAATAATAAGTTTCTGATTTTTTTTTGTTCATAAAGAAAAATCACCCTGACAGATCACCCTGACCTTCGTCAGATCATTGTCAAACGTAGAACCCTCGTATTTTAGATTAATAACCAAACTCTTAACGGGATGTGTTATATATACCACATGACCCATTATTTTCATTGATAAATAAAAGTAAAAACAAAAAAACCCGAAGTAACGTTAAACTTATTAAATTGTAACATTCCAAAGATCAAAATCAATTAATTAAATGTTACAAAAGCGGAATCCAATGTCTTACAAATACTGCAAATTAAAGATAAATCAAAACACATAAAAATAATTTATGGTAATATCTTACCTTTTTGATTGCCATGAATTTTTAAATCCAGTTTAAATCCTTAAATTTGTTTCTTTTTTCTTATTTTATCTCAATCAGTTGCGTGTTCCTTATATTCACTAAAATCACTTGAACATGATCATAACTGAATCATAACAAAAACACTTTATTATAATAATAGAAATCATTTTTTTTTATTTTTTTCTTCTTTTTTCTTTATATTTTTAAAAAATATTATTTCACTTTTTTCACTAAAATATTTAAAAAAAAAATAATCAAAATATTTACTCAATCAATTAATTAATTTCACTTTATCAACAAGTAATTCATATTTTTCACTGAAAAGAAAATTGAAAAAGAAAAGAAAAATTACAATAAACATTCAATAACAAATCAATAAATAAATCACATAAATTTTTTTTTAAAACTAATTAAAAAACAATTTTTTTTTATATTAAAAAGCCAAGATGTAAACGAAACAACCACCGTTCGATTGAAATTCAAAAACAAACATACAATTTATTAGAAAACACAGCGACACCTATGGTGATCGCGATTTTACTAAAATAAAATCAACAAAATAAGTGTAAGATCTGAGAATATTGAAAGAAAAAAAATTAAAATAAAAGTGAGAAAGAGATTGGTAAAAATATGTCGAGGCCACCAAATTGAATTTAATTTATATAATTTTAAATTCACTTCTTTTACGTTCGTTTGAACATTGGATTTTTTTTCCAGTTATATTGAGCGATCACTTTTTGATCAATATACGAGTATAAGTGTTTTTTTTAAAAGCTTTATAGTTTACGGTAGTGAACGTAATTTGAATTATTTGTTGTTTGTTTTTTTCAAATACTGTTAAGAAAAAATATACCGGAAGTAAAATTTAAATATGGCGCTATAGAAATAAAATCGCAATATAGGTGTATGTGAAACAATTACGAAACTGGAGGAAAATGATTGAGAAATGACCATGAATTGGAATCCGTAATCTGTAAGAAAAATATCTTAGAAATAAAAACAATTGAATTTTTGAAAAAGGTAACACAAATGGAAAGATGAAACCGGATTCGAATGATCGAGATTTATATTTGGTTGATTTTATTTATTTTTCTCTGTAGAAATTATTGACATTTGGCAAATGGAATTGATATTGTTATTTAAGCCATATTGATGTAAGTATGTTAAGACTTGTCTTAGAAATTAGATTAATGGCTTATGTTGTAATTTTTGTTATTTTTTTTTGTAATAAGAGATGATCGCAGATGATCGTGAGAAAAATTGTAAATTATTTCAACATCTTTTTAAATTGATTTGAAAAAAATTTTTTTTTCAATCGATGTTCGTTTGTTACAAAATAAAACGGATTTTTGAAACATTTGATTAACACATTTTTATCTTGCAACAATAGATTATCAATCTTGGTGATGGTCATGTGATGGATTTATTGTATCGTACATACAAAGACGATAAGCGCTGTAGAAGTTTTATAGCAAAATATTTATTAAACTGCGATAGTAACTAAATGACCTAGAAAGAACCAGCGTGAACCATGAATAGTGGTAAACAGTTGAAAAAATTATAAATTGAAATATTACAATTTTACAACATATCGATCTTAAAAACAGAACAAAAGAAACTCTAAAGAAGACATTGTATTGTACAATGAACGACACTCTCTATTTAGTGCAACTGTATGTTGGGGCTACCAGCTCCATAATACTATCGCCTCCGGGTCTACGTGCTCTTTCCTTGCACGTGTGTTAATGATCCAGGTGTGGAGCGGGTCACGGAATGCGATTCATGCCGTGCCGATGATCGTCTAGGCTGGGGGCCCATTCAAATAGCTCAGTCACGAACGGAGCCACCTGGATACCGGGCAACCTCCTGGTGTATTTTGCCTTGCCAAGCCAACAAAGCTCTGAGTTGGTCGACCTAGTTTCAAGTGATTCTCGTGGGAACAAAATGAAATCCAATAATAAAAAATACACAAACAAACATAAAAGCCGAGATGTCATCGCGTTGACGAGAGGAGAGGGTACAAGTGGCAGGCACAGGAGCGAGTATTCTCGCCCTGCTGACGATGGGAGTGTACCGATGGCAATTGGTACTGCTTTGGCCGGGAGCAGTAGAGCTTCTGTACCAGCAGAAAGTGGCACTGTGCAAATTAGAGTTGGTAAGAGTAGACCGCATAGAGGTCCACCTCTAACACCTTTAGGTCAGCCTGGAGGGCTAGACAACCCACTGAGGCGAGGGCTCAGTGAAGCTGGTACCAGGTGGTACCTAAGGTTCCTCGCGGAGGAGATCTCTCCGAAGGACTCAAAGAGAAGGGCTCTGGAAAGGAAACAGAAAGCCCCAACCATCGGAGCAGAAAACGTGAAACATGCCAAAGAGTTCACGACACCAGAGGATAATGCACCAAAGAAATAAAGAGTTGCCACCCGTCAGGACACAGAGCAACACCATCTCAATCCAAGCACCAGCTTTGATGGTGTTTTTAAGGAAAGTAAGGTGGCTATTTTGGATGTGAATGATCCCCAGACGATGCTTAGTGCGAAGGAGCTGGGGTTAATCGAAGCAGGGCTAGTGAACCAACTAGTGGTAGGATGCGCTGATCACAGGATTGGGTTTGGGGGTGTCAACTTCAAATCTGGTTATGTGGTGGTAAAGTGCGACGACGAGCAGACGATAAAATGGCTCATGTCTGTTTTACCGAAAGTGGAAGTCGGTAAACATATACTTGTGATGAAAATGGAGGATGACATTCCAATTCCTAACAAGATTACCATCTTTGTCCCAAGGAGTGCTAGGCAGACCAGGGAGAAATCTCTCGCTCTGCTAGAGGGGCAAAACGTAGGCTTAATTGTTAAGGAGTGGAAGCTGTCAGGAAGTCGGGATCAGGACACTGGCAAACTCCTGATGGCACTAATTGACGGCAGGACAAAGACAGCCTTATCGAGGGTGGGGAATACCCTCAACTACCGGTTTGGCAAAGCTATAGTCCATGGACCGAGAAGGGCAACAGCAGAAGGAAGGGAGGAAAAACGGGCTGTTGGCATCTCGGGGAAAGTACCTCAGATATCACCACAGCCCAGGGGGCAGCCGCAACCTTAACGACACCCTGTAAGGTGGCAAATATAATTGTGGAAGAGGAGGAAGATGCTTCTGCAGAGGATTGCTATGGTATCGAAGACGTGAGAACCGAGGAGGAGGAGAGGTTGGTGATGGATGAAGGGGAAGGTACGCCCCTCGCCGACAAACTCTAATGGAGCCAGCAGAAAGATTGCGCGTGGCCAATGTGCATGTCCACCACGCTATAGCAGCGTCAGCTATTGTGGCTAGAACATTCACTAAGAAACAGCTAGGGCTCACGTTGATACAGGAATCCTGGATCCACAAAAACAGGGTGAGGGGCCTTGCAAACAGCGAGGCAAAGGTAGTATGGGATACTAATGCAAATTCACTTAGAGCGTGCATTATGATTAGAAAAACATTAATAATATTTGTCTTTCACATTTTCTTACCAGGGACTTGGTGGCTGCCTCACTGTTTACGGAGGACCGTATCAAGTGGGCCATAAGTACTTTCCAGCCATACAAATCACCAGAAGTGGATGGAATAGTTTCAGCTCTCCTGCAGAGGGAGCAGAAGTGGCTATTACCGCACCTCCTGAGTATCTTCAGTAGTAGTCTGGCACTTGGGCATATTCCAGAACCATATGGAGAACGGCCAAAGTGATATTTATTCCAAAGGTAGGTTAGAAAGATGTCACCCAGACGAAGTCTCATAGACCCATCAGTTTAACATCTTTCATGTTAAAAACGATTTAAAAGGTGATCGCCAACCACATACGGACCAATATCTTGGTGAGATCGCCTTTGCAAGGTAGTCAACATGCGTACAGAACGGGCAGACCAACGGAAAGCGCGCTGTTCAGGTTGACGAATGAATTAGAAGAGGCAGTGGGCAACAAAGAAGTTGCTATCTGTGCCTTTTTGGACATTGAAGGAGATTTTGATAACACCTCGAATTTAGCAATCAAGAAGGTTCTAAGCAAGAAAAAGGTTGACAGCACCACAACTGACTGGATGTGTGAGATGCTGAGAACTAGAGTGGCAGAAACCAAGGCTGGTGATTTTAAAATCAGCCTTGGGACCACTAGAGGATGTCCGCAAGGTGGGGTTTTATCACCCCTCATGTGGAGTCTAGTGGTGGATGAAATTCTAGTTGTATTAAGTAACCAGGGCATTAAATGTCTTGAGTACGCGGATGACATTGTCGTTATCGCCAGAAGGAAGTTCGAAGAATACCCTCTGTGATATTGTACAGAAGGGACTGAATCTGGTAGACACCAGGTGCACATCTGTGGGACTAAAATTCAATCTGCGTAAAACTACGGTAGTCCCATTCACCAAGAAGAGAAAACTCAGCATGAAGCCAATCATATTGAAGGGCTTCTTAATTGAATCTGCACGGGAGACTAAATATCTGGGAGTAATTCTCAATAGTAAATTTCTGCGGAGAAACTACATGGAAACGGTGGTACGCGAAGCCGTTAGAGCTCTGATAGTATGCAAAAATCTTGCGGGTAAAACATGGGGCTGCAGCCCAGGTATCCTAAGGTGGATGTATACCATGATAGTGAGACCAGCCATCACTTACGGAGCAGTCGCATGGAACAAAAGAGCCCAACTTAACGCTGGAAAGACTACGTTGGAAAATGTGTAGAAGCTGGCTTGTATCTGCATCACGGGAGCAATGAGAACATGTCTCACCGCACCAATGGAGATGCTGTTAGGACTTGTTCCACTCCACTTGCAGATTAAGAGCATAGCAAGGGAAATCTTACTGAGATTCAGAATGCAGGGTATGGAAAAGGGAAAAAATCATCGAGTCTAGATATCGAGAAGATCCTTCCATGGAGAATTTCTTGCTTGAGTTTCCTAAAGACGGAATGATAAAGTAGTTCAACTTCGATAGGAAATATGCATCGCAGTTGTGCAACAAAGCGGAGTGGAGCAGTGAATCCACTACGTACCATCTGAGTAATGATGCAATCAAATGCTACGCGGATGGTTCAAAGATCGAGGCAGGGGTGGGTGCAGGAGCATTTGGAACAAGGACCAAATACTTTGAGCCCATGGGCACCTACCCAAGTGTCTTCAGCTTAAGAAAAAAATATAAAAACAAGAGATCTGCCATCTTGTTGAACAGCCAAGCAGCAGTTAATGCCTTAAGCTCATACACCATCACATCCAAAATTGTTAAAGACTGTGTGAGCAAGCTAAACAAGCTTGGGAATAATAACAAAGTTAAAGTTAACTGAATACCTGGTCATGCGGGGATCGCTGGTAATGAAGAAGCTGACAAATTGGCAAGACGAGGTGCTTTAACATCTTTTGTCGGTCTTGAATCCTTTTGTGGACTGGGGACAAAAGCCATCCACGAAAGGATGAGGGAAGCAATAATGATTGAATGGTCCAAACCCTGGAACAACAATGCGAGCTTTAGGCAATCCAAGGAGTTGATGGGACATTTTAATCAAACGAGATCACCAATGTACTCTAGGATGAAATAAGAACAACCTGAGAATACTGACAGGGGTTCTTACAGGACACTGTAAACTAAGAATACACGTTAAAAGCATTGTCGTGGAGCTGAGGGACGAATGTATATTCTGTCTATTGGAAGAAGAGACCACAGCTCATCTTCTCAAAGATTGTGGAGTCTTGATCTACACGAGAAGGTTGCATCTGGGGAAGTATAATATTGAGTGACATGACCTGCATAGTCTTAACCCTCTCTATATCCTGAAATTTCTAAGAGAGGTTGGATTGGAGGAGGTGCTCTAACTGGGTATTCACTAAGGACTAGTAGGGTGGGGTCATTTTGGTCGCAGTAGAACATATCACCACCGAATTTAATCTCAATCTTAATCTACCAGCTCTCCATAGAAACAGACTGCTGAGTTCACAGTAAAGTTGGGAAGAAAGAGAAATAATAATTAATGTAACCCGCATGGAAGGATCAGTTTTTATTGTTTTGAAAATTTTTATTATTTTTGATCCACGGGCGTGACAATCCCGCGTACTCCAGTCCCTGCTATTGGCATACGAGTTAACGTGAAATATCATATACCACTGGCAATAGCAGTGAGATATCACTAGCCAAGGTGACATCTTAGGGGTGGTGGCGGATGAACTGTATTCAGTCAACGGTAGCACCCTCAATCTTAGCTGTGAAATAATCCTTGATTATGAGACGCTATTGTTTCCTTGAAGAAACGAGCCTTCATATAACTATGTGTGGGCTTTGATCTTCAAGAAAAACGGTGCGTCACAGGATCTAGGAATATGCAACCGGATGGATTATTGGCAACTACATTTTTGTTTTGTTTCAGCAAATTTTTGTAAAAATTTGCTATTCACTTTTTAATTTACTTTTATTTTCTCTATTCTATCATAAAATATTGGCCTATGTCATATTTTGTCAGTGATAGGATTTTTTGTTTAGTTATCCATTCTTTAACAAAAAATATAAAAAAAAACAAAAAAAGAAAGATTTACGTCCATCAACACCTTTGAACGTATGTTGTTGTAGGACCTTGGTCTTAAAAGGGTTTTATGTGTTATTGTGACACATATTGTAATTCCTACTACACAACACGTTTTATTAAAAAAAAAATGTACTTCGATTTAAAAAAGTTGGTATAGTGTTAGTCGCACAGGGTTCTGTGTAGTCATACACAAATTTATAACGTTATTTTTTTAATTCATTTATGCAAGTTAAATCGTAAGGCTAAAGAAATTACACCAGATTGTGTATAAAGTAAACTCAGAAGTATGTAACAAACTGCCGTATTATCTACTGGTGTCGTTATATTCATTTTTACGTAATTCTTTTAATATACCACGTGGAAGGAATAATTTTTTATATTTTATTTTGATCTACACATACCACTGACAATATCAGTTTTTGTCACTGCCCAAGGCGATATCTTAGGGGTGCTGGTGGCATAAAATATATTCAGTCAATCGTAGCACCCCCAATATAAGTTATGGAATGACTTGATGAAAGCCCGCTTGTGCATGCTCGAAGAAACAAGCTTTCATGTAACTCTTTATATGGGCTTAAATCATTGAAGAAGTCGCGTGATCAATGAATATACCACTGGCTGGATTAATGGTAACCCAACCCTTTTAGTTCAGTTCGTGGAAATTTTTCTAAAAAAAATTACTTTTCCCCTTTTTTTATTGAAATGAAAACCTTTAAGGCGCGTTATGCGATTTTGTATGTGGAAAAATGTATGAATTTAAGTCATCATCACGCTAAATAAATATTAAATATAAAATAAATATTAAAAGAGAGTTAGTTAAATTGTAATCATTTGTTATTTTCTTATTTCTTGATTTTCCATTTGTTTTTTCTTCTTTTTTATTGAATTTGATTTTTATTAAATAAAGATTTTGTTGTATTTTTAAGCAAAATTGAAAAAATTGTTTTTGTCATATTCGATTTGTGTATTTTTCTTTATACTTTTTAATAGAGAAAACGCAATTACTATTTAGATAATTTGATAATTTTTTTTGTTTTAATTTATACGTTTATATTTTGCACCTTACACAGCTATTCCACGGTTTCAAGTTCTCACTTCTGTCGGCTTCTGTCTTGTCTTCTTTTCTTCCTAATCCTATCACGAAATATTAACCTATGTACTAATTTTCTTCTTCTGCTATAGAATAAAAATAATGAAAAACTAATCGTGAACAGATAAAACATATAATAACGATGTACTTTTTCGTCAAAATTTTCGTAATTTGTTTTTACAAGTTACCAAGAATTTTGAGATTTTTTGAAAATACTATCAGAAATATACGTTTTAGGAAAAAATGACCTGGACCTTTGTATACAATTAAATTTCTACCAAAACATTTGAATTATTTTTTTTATTCTGCATATTTCATGAGATATTTAAAAAATCTACAATTTTATCATAAAAAACAACTTCAAAGATTTTGCGGCACGTGTTCTTTTTATTTAAAAAAATCCATCGGGGGGCGTCTGAGAAAATTTAATTTTTAACGTCCAATCGAATGTATATGTAAAAAAATTGATAGAATAAAATAACGCATCTCCGACACCTTATTAAGGGCGACAGAGTGAGCGTTTATGAACGACATCAAATTTTAGCATTATGCCATTAGAGCTTGTATTGAAATAATAAATAGCACAACCTTTCTTTAAGAACTAGTTAGATTAAATCAGCTAGTAAATTTTGAATTAGTTAGATTTTTTCAGCAATTAAACTCAAATAAGTAAGCGATTATGCTTAAATGACTCCCAACATGCTTTTTATTTCATCCATGAAAAATACTGATTCTCATGCTTCGTATTGCATACGAACCCACACCTAACAGCGACACCCTCTCGAATCCACTTGTCGCAGACATGATGTCAACTACGCTACCAAGGTGAAGTTGAAACGTCATCATCTGTCAATTTAGGCGAGTTTTCAACAGGAGACGAGGAGTTTGGCAGAAATGAACAAAAAAACAAAGTAGAACTCCTTTACTGCGATCTTTTGGAGTGAGTAACTGAACAAAAACATAACATTCCCAAATACTAGTTCTTACTCCTAAATTGAAATACAAATTTTGTTTCATTTGCTCACACACTTAACTTTTGTTTTAAATTTATGCTTTCATTCGTTTTAAAAATAATAATAAATTATTTCTCTGAACATTTTGTTCAACTATGCAAGTATTTGCAAGGACGAAAAAGTACTAATTTTCTTTTTCTGCATATGGAATGAAAAAATATAATATATATCCAAAGGAGTGAAATGAAAAAAATAAAAAATTTACTCTTACGAGTAAGATATTAAAAATATAAAAATTTCAACTTAAGAATATTATTTTGAGGAGTGAAATAAGAGCTCAAATATTGAGAGAAACTTACTTTTTTATCCTACAACACAATGCCAGTCCAGCTGTAGCAATCGATCAAGCTACTGGCAACTGTCCAATAAAGGAACCTAAAACTCAGTACTAGAGCAGCAAAAATAAAAACTAAACAAATATTAACAATTTTTATAATTTATTATTAATTAATGACCGATATACCATCATTGCTTTCATTAAGTTGGATTATTGTGACTTTTCCTTCGGCGGAGAAATTGAAAACTGGAGAGGCTGAGATAGTCACAACTCACAAGCGAAGAAATCGGTTGCATCGCTAAAGTTATCGTAAAAGTGGTTGTTATAAAATAAACGGTGAAGTTGTCTCTTTCAAAGGATCGGAGCATTCAAACTATACATATTAAGATTAACTGTTGTGACCAGAAATTCAGGAACTTAAGCTGATTCAAAAACCAGAACCGAATGCAATCAGCTAGTCTAAGGTGTTGAGCTAAAGCCACCCAGAACGTGCGTTGTTAAACATTAATTATTTGAGCTTTTAGATTTTTTAGCCAAAGATCTGGTGGTCATACCTACGAAGAACACGGACACAGATTGCACCTAGAATTTGCAAATTTACCGACTTTTTCAATTACCGGTTATACTAACATATAAATTTTTCCATGAAAACTGACTAACCATCAATTTTGATTACAAAACTTAATCGTATATATAGTTGTTGTGCGTGTATTTTACTCAAGTTAAAAAAATAAAATTAATACTAAAAGTAAGACAAATCGGAAACAAAATTTTATAGTTTTATTATAGATCAAAGGTCTCAGAACAAGAGTAAAAAACCAAAACTAAGAAAAACTGAAAATAAATCGGCAAATGAAAACAGCAAGAAAATATAAATTTAACTACAAGAACAAAATATTTTTAAACACAAACATTAAAAATTTTTAAAATATACATAAACATTCATAATGCACGGTACCGTCTGCAAGGACTGGCCTACCAGGTCTAGATCTAGGGTTTCACAGTCTTTAATAAATTGAAGACGACATTACATACATCAAATGTTAGTATCATTAGTTCAATCAAGATTTACTAATATGTATAAGAAGAAAGTAGTATTGTACCCCCTACATGTTGGTTGCGAATGGCACGAAAGCAAAATTGAAAGATAGAAAAGGTAAATTGTGACACTGTTTTAAATGACAGATGACTGTTTTGTGACAGATGTGACAGTGACAGATGAAAAAAAAAAAATCTTATGAAAAATTTCTTATGAAAAAAATGTGAAAAATATTTTGGTAAAAAAATGTGGAAAATATTTTGATAAAAAAAGAAAATATTTTGATAAAAATTAAAATGCAAAAGAGAAATGAAAAAAAAATCGAACATGTGTTGTTTGTTTAAGAATTGTTAAATGTTTTTTGTTAGTAATTTTTGAAAATAAAAAATTTAAAACCTAAAAGAGAAATGAAAAAAAAAATTCGAAAATGTTTTGTCTTTTTACGAATTATTAAATGTTTTTTGTTGGTAATTTTTGCACTTATGTTGTATTTGTAATTTATTTTTTTGTGGTTTTGTGAAAAAACTTATACAAAATTCCACACAAACACCACAAAAAAATAAGTTATAAATAAAAAATAAACGCAAAAATTACCTACAAAAACATTTAATAATTCTTAAGCATCTGTCATCTGTCACTCAAAACAGTCATCTGTCACTAAAAACAGTGGCACAATTTACCTTTTCTATCTTTCAATTTTGCTTTCGTTCCATTTACAACCAACGGGGCACAATACTACTCACGATTTACTGACAAATATTTTTGGTATAAGTTCAGTTATCAGTCTAATAAAATTACATTTGAGGAAAATTTACAAAAAATTAATCTAACTAAATTATATTTGAGGAAAAACTATTGGTTTTTTCAAGCTACCTTTGATTTTAGAAGAGATGACTGTATATATTGAGGTGAGGATTCTTTCAATTTTGAAATTAAAAGTGTTTCCAAAAAACCTAAGAGATGGGCAAAATCGCTTCTGTTCAATTTAATTTTCAATTCTAGCGAATTCTAAACCAGCAATGTAATGTACATAAAACATTGTCTTGTCTTTCGTATAGGGACCGGATGAGGCACACCGAACCGGCCCAGATCAGTAATATAACGCCTCAAACTATCCGAACCGAATTTGGTAACTCTACTACAACCGGATCAGTTCATATAGTGCATTCACTACTACATTTTAGCACAATTTTTTTAAATACATCATTTTTCTAATGTCCGAAAAATTCGTTTGAAAAATATTCTGTTTATCTCTTACTTATCTCACCTACACGTAGTCATAACGCAAAGAAGCGATGTATATTTAAAATGCATAATACTCTAGTAAATTTTAACAAAATAAAATTTATTCAAATAAAATAGAACTCAGATCAGGACAAATAGGGCATAATTTAATTAGAAAATAATATATGATGCCGATCGGGCCCTGCTCCGGTATTTACTACTAGGGATGAGATACGTCGTCGCAGTCCGGGCCGGTTGTGCCCGATTAAGGAAATCAGCTATGATTTCTAATAGGGACCGGACGCAAATACCCTTTTAGGACTTACCTTACTACACCCTGATCCGGTTGGGATCATAATAGGGCATGCCTGAACAAAATACTAGTCGGGATAGTTAGAGTATCAAAAATAGTAAAATAACAGCAAGAAATACACTAGAATTGAAAATTGAATAAAAACAGACATTTCTAAACTTAAGTATGTAAATAATGCCTCGGTGGCGTAGTGGATAGCGTGTCTGCTAAAGGACTCAAATCATAACACTGATAAGGTATATATAAATTCGAATCCAACCGAATTACGTAAAAGTGAAAATAGAGTTTTTCTCGGAAAAAAATCCAAAACAGACATTCGAATTGAAAAAGTCAAAATATTTCCCTAATTATTTGAGTTTTTAATTTTTTTTTTTTTTTAATAAAATGTGTTGTGTAATAGGGTTTAGAATATGTGTCACAACAACACATCAATACCTTTTAAGACCTAGGTCTAGACCTGGGTCCCACAACAACTGGCGTTCTGAGGTGTAGATTAACGCTTTTTTTAAACATCTGTGGGTTGAAGCCACCTGAGACTAAGTGTTCCGGCAAACTATTCCATTTGTATGCAGTTCGGACAAAGAAGTCTCTCTGCGATCTGCCAGTATGACAGCGCGGGATCTTTACCGTTTCACTGGTTGCGGCAGCCGATTGCCGAGTGGAACGGGGGTAAGAATAAGTTCGAGGCATGATGTCGCTGATTTCATCTGAGCACTGCTGATGACGATATTTGTAAAAAACAACGAGGTCAGCAACAGTGCGACGATGTTGTAGGGAATCAAGTTTTGATGTCAAAGTTCGATCACCTACAATTCGTATAGCTCGCTTTTGAACAGAGTCCAAGAGGGCCAAGATGGAAACAGAGGCAGCACCCCAAACTTGACAGCAGTACTCCATACAGGGACGAATATAGGACTTATAAACATGGAGCAATTGGTATGGAGTGAAAAATTTTTTGCATCTATTTAGGAGGCCGAGTTTTTTAGACGCGCTTTTTGCCATCGCCATTACATGATCGTTCCAGAGTAGGTCATTTGAAACTGTGACACCCAATAAACGAATGTTTTTACATTCACCTATTGGTTCATCACATATACTAAATAAAATATCTTTGGGGAACTCGGTCTTTGATCTGGAAACAATCAACAGCTGTGTTTTGGTGGAGTTGAAATTGACAAGATTTTGGTCACCCCAGTCGGCGACTTTATTCAGGTCTTTGTTCACGTTTATGGCAGCGTCTCTCCGGGCAGGATTAATTCGTTCGTGCATTTTACCTTTTGAAGGAAGGGGCTCGAACGACTTGTGCAGAGTACTATCATCTGCAAAACTATTTATTGGGTTACTGGTGATTTTCAACAATTCGTTGATATAAATCAAAAATAGGGTTGGGGACAATACTGAGCCTTGGGGTACACCAGCGTTAATTAGTTTAGACTCAGAAGAAAATCCGTCTAAGGTTACCGAAATGTATCGGTTGGATAGAAAATTTTGAATCAGCTTCACAACATTGGGATGAAAACCGTACGCAACGAGCTTGTTGATTAAGTTGGCATGCCAGACTCGATCGAATGCCTTGGAGATGTCTAAAGCGATAACGTATGTTTCACCACCTTTATCAAGTATGCTGTTCCAACAATGCGCTACATAGTTTAATAGATCGGTAGTTGATCTTTTGTTTCGAAAACCGTGTTGGCTGTCGGATATCAAATGATTTTCTTCCAGAAATTTTGAAATATGTGTAATAATATAATGCTCGTGGACTTTGGATAGGACCGATAGTAAAGCTATTGGCCTATAATTTGAGATATCGGATTTTGGTCCCTTTTTGGGGACGGGCTGGACATTTGCCAACTTCCAGCACGAGGGAAATATACCAGATTTGTAGAATATTTTAGTTAAAGTTGGTGCAAGTTCTTTGGAAAAGATTTTTAAAATAATGGGTGGAATATTGTCCATTCCTGATGCTTTGTTGATGTTTAACCCCTTTAAAAGTTTAGCGACTATTTTGGGTTTGAAGTGAAGTTCATTCATATTAACTCCTGAAGACTGGGTTTGGGGTATTTCTTTAGGAGTTTCCAAAACAGTGGAGTTCAGAGCAAAGCGTTCAGCGAACAAGTTAGCTTTTCTTGCGGGATCATTGACGATTAAATCACCATCAATAATAGGGGGAATAGAAAATTTTGTACCAGAATTTAAAGAATTAATGGCACTGTAGAAACTCTTATCAGAAACAGACATAGACGTAAGTTTTGAGGCTTTCGCTCTGTCGATTTCGGACTTTTCGTTTGAGATAATCTGATTAGATATTTTGTTGGCCTTTAGATATTGGGATCGATTAGTGGGAGTTTTGTTATGAATCCAAATATTAAATGATCTACGTTTGTTTCTAAGTGCCGTTTTGGCAGCTTTCGAATACAAGTATTTTTGTTTGGGTTTTACTATGGAGAAAGGGACAAATTTATTGATAGCAAATTGGATGGTTTCTGTAAAGTTTTGAGCAGAAACATTTACATTGTCAGTGTAAAAACAATGACGGTCGAAAGGGAAACCATGGAAAAAATTTTGAAGAGCACTCTTATCCATTTTTGAGTAGTGAAATATTTTACGGGGTTTGGGAGCTGTAGTTTTAAGTAAATCAGTTTTGATAACTAATGAGATTAAATAATGATCAGAATTTCCAATACTACCTTTCGCGACATCGACACTCGTAATATCAGGCATTGTGGTAAGATAGAGATCTAAAAGAAAACTATTATCACCGCCATTACGGGGAGTGAAAGTCGGGCTTTTAACAATTTGGAATAGGCCCTGAGACGCGGCAAAAATTTCTGCCAGTTTTCCACTATTGTCGCCATCGTCGGTCGATTTGGAGAATTCCAACCATGATTTGTTGTGGACGTTAAAGTCACCGGTAACGATAACTTCACAATTAGGGGACTTTGCTCTAATCTCGTCCATAACTTTTGTCAGTATATTAAAAAAGTTTGGGCTACGTTTGTTGGGGGACCGGTATAAAGCTATTGTAAAAAAAGTCATTTCTGGAAGACAAATCTTTAAAACCATTGTATTGAAGCCGTCACCGTGTAGTTCAAAATTTGGAAAGCGCGTGTACGCAACACTCTCATGAATGAATGCGCATACGCCCTGATGGAGTTTGAAAGCTGATTCGAGCCTATATTTGGAAATAAGCGATTCTATAAAGAGAAAATTTTCAGAAACTTGAGTTTCTGTAAGGAATAGAATGTTCGGTTTGTCGTGCTCAAGATAATGTTGCACGTGGTCATGGTTAGCGTCCAATCCGCAGATGTTTTGAAAATGTATTTTAAAATTTTTTAATGATTCATATATGTTTTGTCCCTGCAAATTCCGTGGACATGTCGCTTTACGGGCGGGTGGATTGCGCAAATTTGCTTTACCACTTGCAGACTTATTTTTTTTCGGTTGTACTGCCATATATATATATCAAAATGTTTATTTTATTTTTTTATGTTTTATTTTAAAATGCATAACTAAGTAAAAACTCCTATTATACTACAAAATATGACATATGCCAATATTTCATGATAAGATGAAGAAATAATAACAAAATAATAAGTGAAAAACAAATTGTGAGAAATTTGCAGAAAACAAAACAAAACTAAATGCCAATAATCCAGCTGATGCAGCGCACCCCAGACGCACCGCCCACCACCTCAATCGAGGCACAAAGCCCACACCTAACTACGTGTTGGTCCGATTCCTCGGAAGCTGCCCAGCTAAGACTGGAAGTGCTGCCGTTGACTAATTAAAGTTCGTCCGCCAGCACCCTAAGATATCATCTTGGCTAATGACATCTCCTGCCATTGCCAGTGGTATGTGATATCTCACGCTAACTCATATGTCAATGGCAGGGACTGGAGTACGCAGGGTAGTCAGACCCGTAGATCAACATTGATCATAATCGATCAAAATCGATCCCTCCTGCGGAAAAGTTGCTAATTGCTAATTGCTCATAAAAAGCCATAAAAAATTAAATACCCGAATTAAAATTTAAAAGAGTCATTTCAACGAACGAATAACACCAAATGCCAACAAGCAAATACTATATGTTCAAATTCAATGCACATATTTAATTATTCAAATTATTATCATTATTTACACAAAACACGAATTTTCTTAATCAATTACATTTAATTTCTTCATTTGTTTTTCAAAAAACAAAAAAGTTTTTATAATGTTCATTAAAAATTTCAAATAAATTCCAAATTTTATGGTTAACACTAAATTTTCAACCATGACGCCATTATGCCTTGGCGAATGGCGATTAAAGTTAATTAAAATGCAAATCAAAATTAGGAAGAGAAAAATAAATCTAATTAGTAGATATATTAATTAATCTGATGGCCATTCATTACGCATTTTACTTTTAAGCCTTCTGGATATTTGTTTTGATAATTTTTTAATTTCAATTTTAACGTTTTATTTCCAAGTCTCATAAAACTTTACATAATAGTACATTATGATGCTAGGACGTAAAGCTAAAGATTTTGGACGGATGTGGAGTTTGCAAATCGAGGCGCTAGCCAAGATTTGCACCCACATTAAGTCCAAAATAGCTTACATCCGTGCATCATATACTATTTTTTTTTCGCCGCAAGCAAAATATTTTAAGAAAAGTTGTTTATTCTAAATTAAAATTATAAATTTTCATAAATTTTATAATAAAAATATGTGGAACAAGTAACCTTTGACAAAATATTTATTATTTTTTCCAAATTATTGTGTAGCTATGACAACAAATGATAACAACTATTTTAATTGGATAATGAAATTTTGAATTTGAGGGTTGCTTTGATAAAAATTTTTATTTTTCATAGAATTTAAACAAATACAAATGCTTTTTACTTTTTTGGACGTAGCTATGACAATAAAATAAATAGTTGAAAAGTGATACTTTAAAGCCGCAAATCACAGTAATAAAGTAACACTTTAATATGTAGGCGAATAAAAACACTTTTTTCTTAGTCGATTTTATATCCTTTGCTTTGCAACTTAATTCGTTAATTTATTCTGATAGAACTCGTTTTTATTGTTGGAATAAAAACACATCGCTCTTCCTGTATAAATTTACTGATTAGTGTGCCATATGAAGTAGCTTAGAGAAACGTTTCGGTTTCGTTTTTTATTTCATTGGTATATCGAGTGTAATTTTGCGCACACTACATTTAAAAAATAGTAGATTGTATTACTAGTGCGAATGCGTTTTCCAAACAAGAGTTAGTTTGCCGCACGACCGCAGGGAGTGCGGCAAATAACTCGCGTTTGGAAAACGCATTCGCACTAGTAATACACACTATTTTTTGTAACAAGTGCGTAAAATTCATAAATATTTATTTAATTGTTCATTTAATCATTTATTTAACAAAGGTATAAACAAATTTAAGCTTTTTAAATAATTAAAGTGCGCCATCTTTGTTGTAATATTTGTAAATTATTCGAGTTCGAAAATATAAACATAAGAATCCAACTAAAACAACACATAGGAATTCAACTAAGCTGTCAAAATATTAAACTTTGAAGACTTAAATGAATTGTTTTTTCTTGCAATTCCAATGATGCAATGTGTTTAAGTTGTTTTTACTATATGGTAAGTTATTTAAAATATTATTTTGATATTTTAGTGCTATAAAAATATTAAATATAGATAGATATATGGATAGATTTAACTACAAATCTCACCTGCAGGCGGCGATACGGTCCAGGCTTAAAAAATATTTTGTAGTCATGTGTGGCGAAAAGTAGTTTTTTCTTGTATTCTATTTTAGTACAAAATTGAATATTTTGTACGCATGTGTTACAAAAAATTAATTCTTGCACCCGTTTATCCTTGATCTTGTTTATTGTTCTTTAAACTGTTTAACATTGGAGAGTTGCAGGTCAATGAGAATTTCGACGAACCAGATAAACCTATCAAATAACTCCGTCACTCTTTGAAAGATTTATCATTATATAGCAATTTTAAAAATCAAAAATATCTTGAAGCTTCCAGTCCTCCTGCAGGTACCAGAATGACCTATTCATGTTCACGTAATTATTCAAAACAATTTTTTAAAATTTACCAAATCTACAAAAAACTTAATCTCAACCCAAAACCGAAACAAAAAAAAAGTAAAAGGTGAAAAACTTAAAAAAAATATGAATAAAATAGGTAAAAGGTATGTTTACGTTATTTTTATATATTTAAATTACAATTATGATATAATTATTATGTTTAGTTATTACATCCAGTTTGATTTCATTCAAGTTTTTTTTTACAATTAAAAGTTACAAAAATCGAGATATAATGTTAAAATGTTGCATAATTTCACAAGAATGTGATAAGTTTTGGTTGATTGGATTTAGTTTTGTATATACAATTATCGTTGTGGGAAATTAAATTAAAAACGAACCGGGAATCCCATTATTAAAAGTAGTTTGATCATTTAAATTGCATACCGTGCTATGTGCTGTGATTTAAATGTTAACACAAAACAAACTAGAACTAAGTTTGGTCAAGTTGTACTTCTTCTCGTTTCCAGCTAATGGTTTCCATGCTTTGGGTTCAGAAATAATGTTATTGGGGAACTAATTCGTACCATATTCGTATTCCCCATATGCAAAGTCGTGAAGCAAATGAACTAAAGTGTTATCGGTCATCGTGTCAAGCTCAACCGATTAAAAAGTCTAGGTAAACCCCGAGAAACTCTTACAATGATCACTGAGTTTTTACTTAGAACGCGGTCCGATTAGTCTGGTACAATCTTAGTTGTTGGAAAAAACAAAAGTTGTAAACGTCGAAGTTCTTAAATTTTTTTGTTTAGGAAAATCTCTTGAGTCGAAAATTTTTTATTTTTGAAAAAGTGGCAGAGTATTGAAATAAGGCAGGGTCATGTTTTCTTAGCAAACTCGTTAATTAAGATATAATGGCATATGGGAAATAATTTTTTCTCGACACCCTTTAAAGGGGGTCACAAGTTATGGTGAATTTTTGTCTACACTTCAATAGGGAAGTAACGAATACTTTTCAAGTGTGTTACAACTCTTAAATCGAAATAGTTCCGAGTCGATTCAAATACGATTATCACCATAATTTTCCGAGGTCTTTCATTCACATTATACGATAACCGCTTTAATGAATAAAAAATATCTTCTCATGTAATTAATTTCAATTTTTTAAATTAATTTCTGCATCCTAATGTAATTTGTATCTTTAAATAATTAAAAAAAAATTGTAATTAATATGAAAAAAAATGCAAAAGTGTGAACATTAAATGCTAAAAAATTCCAAAATACCATCTCTGTTAGATACAAAAACATTTTTGTATTCGTTTCATAATAGCGTGACAAAAATATATTGAAAAATAAAATAACTTTTTTTTTCTGCTTTTGAATAGTTTTACTTATTATTGTATTTTCTTGTATTATATATTCTTTACCTTGACATATGGAAAAAATGAATTTACTCAATAAAAGAAGAAAAAAAACTGTATAAATGTTAAACAGTTTTTTAAGTTAGATGTAAGTGGAATTGAAGAGAATTGGAAGATTTGATTAAAAGAAATGAATATCTAATTTTTTGATGATAAATGAGAATAAGAAACATTACAGATGGGGATCTCGATATATTGTTTACAGTAGAGCATGTATGAAAATGGTTTAGAGAAAATTATTTGTTGTTTTTTAAGTGCATATTATATTTGTGTCTCGAAGAATAATTCAAGAGAAGCTGAGAAAAAAATTGTTTGTACCAAATTGCAAGATATTGATTAGACTGGTGATAGACCCTTACATAAACTGACGGATCACATTTATCTGTATTGGATCGTAAAAGCCGACCCTACATTTTTGATTCACTTGAATCACAAGATGGAGAATATTGAACTCGATACAACTCTCAAATCAGACACCTCCTTGAACCTCTTCATATAATAGGTTGTATTTGTTCCAATAGGATTTCTTAAAGGGTTAATTGTTTAATTTATATATATAATAAAATGATTAAATATTTGTAAAAACTTTTTGCTGTATTTTTATTCGAATTTGACCGTATGAAACTGAATTTAACCAATCACATTTCAATTAAACTGAAAATATTTTGCTTTATTTTTATTTGAATTTAACCCAATGAAATTCTCTAAAATGTAATGAGATCATTCAATTTGCCCAAACACATTTTGATTATACTAATAATAATGAGATTATTAAATAATCAACCTATATCCCAGTTGATTATCACGAATATTTTATTTTTTTTTACATATATATTAATTAATAGAATTATAAATTAATAAAAGCCTTCAATAATATTTCTGAACTTAATCCAATTTTTGTCCTGGAAAATATTTTTTATAGTGAAGATACTGTCTGACATATTTTTTCTGGATGGTGTTTTTTTTAAATTTTCAAAAAAAATTAATTTTGTTTAACGCCGCGATAGATTTATAATAGGCTAGATTAAATAAAAACAATTCACGTAATAAAACATAAAAAAATATAAAGCAATCCAAAATGGCAAAACATTTTCTAAACGAATTCCTCTCGACCGGTGATAAATTCTCATAATTTTTTGGAAAATTCCTCAAGCAAGTGGCATTGAAAGTCAACTATCCTTGGCAAATTACTACTGATAATCTCCCGGGGCGCAATTAGCATGAATATTTTATTTCTTTTTCAGAAATATGATGGAATTATAAATTAATATATGTCTTAAAATTTTTAATGAAAAGATAATTGTTTCAATTAGTTAGTTAAGTTTATAAAAAATATTATAAATGAATTTCCCTCGACCAGTGATAAATTTACACAAATTTTTGGAAAATTATTTCGAATTATCACCGTCCTTAGGTAATTACTACTGAGTACTGATAATTGGTTATCAAGTAGTAATTGGAAATTTCAAAGGATTAAGAGAATTTCATTGGGTTAAATTCAAACAAAAATAAAGCAAAAACTATTTTTTTGTGATAAAATTAATAGCAAATGTTATTCCAGAAAACTCTTTTTTATAAAAATTGTAAGATGATTATCAGAATAATAACGTTTGTGGTAGAGCAAAAATCTTGTAAAAATGAAAACAAAAAATAATTTTGTTATTACTATAGCAAAAATAAATAATAAACTAATAGAATATTATTATTTTGGAGATAGTGGTTATTAAATTAATAACTATTTGTTATTTCGATACAACTATTTATTAAAATAATAATAGTGTATTTTTTATTTGATAATTTTTGTTTTGGAAAATGTAATGCAAAAAAATAGTGAAATCTAAAAAAAGTTAAATAATAACTGTTTTGATTATTTAAATAGTTAGGATATTAAAAAAAATATTATTTTGATAGTTACAGTTTCTTTTAATCAAAATCAGGCGTGTTTAGTGTTAATTATAAAATTTAATAAATTCACGTCTCTGAATATCCGAAGATACCATGCTACCATGGATAAGAATTAATTTATGAATTCTTATCCTTGGTAGCATGGTATCTTCGGATATTCAGAGATGTTAATTTATTAAATCTTATAACTTTAATTTTATAATTTTAATTCCCAAAATTTTAAATTATAATTTAACATTTTGGGGATTAAAATTATTAAGGAATACCCTTGCAGGTAAGGAATTCCAAAGATGCGAGACCTTGTTAAAAAAATCACGCTGAAAGCCTACTGAAATTGTAGAGTGTAAAAGTTGTAAAATAAACTCAGCTAAGAGTAGTTTTCAATTTGATATTGATTTTTGTAAATTAAAATTTAAGATCAATGAAATATTTGTAAGTTGGACCAACTTACACACAACGTTATCAAGATTGATTATGTGGTTGCGAAGTTTATCGCGGACAAACATTGGGACACGTGATTTTTATATATATATAGAGAAAGATATGTGACCTATAGGGCCGATTGTATGAATGCGGATAAAAGATAAATTCTCGGATAAATCGTCGTTTGTATTGAATAATTCAGGAAAGAACAACAAATTAATTTGAGATTAAAATTATGTTCTCTGATTTATTCTTTCTTTTTCTTGTACAAAATATAGGATAAAACAATTTGTCTTTTTTTTTCTTGACATGTGCATAGCAGGACAATTTTGTTTTGAATTTGTGGTTATTTTCGAATTTAAATTTCTGCGTTTGAAAAATTTGTTTTCTGATATAAATTAATAGTAAAATAAATAATATTTTTAATATAATTTAAATATATTCAATTTAAGTTTTGAAATATTGTTTTTTAGTTTATAATTAAATTTATTTAACAGAAAAGTTAAAGAAAAAGTATTGCCATTTATAAAATTACTGCTATAAACTACAATAAAAACAAAATAAAACAAATTCTATTCGTGTTCATACAATCGACGAAAAATGAAATCCTCGGATGAAGATAAATCTTTATTCTCGCATTTTTTCCTATCCATCCTTGTAAATACAATCGACCCATAGTGTATAGTTAATAAAACATTTTCAACAATTAAAAAGTCGGACAAGTGCGAATAAAATTTGCTCGCCAAGGGTTCCGTGTATGTAAAAGAACACAATATCAAAAATAAATGACATAAAGTTATGTTGTAAATTCTTTATATTGCCAGACTATGGACGCATAACAGAATAAATGTTTAATCGTAGACGTCAATAGTAAATGTCAATCACATCTACATTGATCAAAAATATTACTTGAGGTTGAATCTTATCCATAGCTGTTTATGTTAACTAAAGAAAGATTTAACCAGTATTTTAGTGGTTTAAATTGAGAATATTTGCTCTATAAATCAGCGTTGCAATATAGGGTAGTATACATACACTTAAAATAGCACTTTTAAAATTCTAAAAAATATTGTAATGTTTCTTAAATTAAGTGCTCTTTCAAATGAGTGGCGTGCTCGTTGGGTCCAAAAAAGATTTTTTTTCACCCTTCCCTACCCCAATCCTTTAAAAGCACAAAAATATAATTATTTGAGAGTTTGCTATAATTTTCGTTCAGAGTTTATTAAACTTCCAGTCTCTATGAATTTTTTCAAAATTTTCTGTTAACTAGGCTCGAAATGCAAGGGGGTACCAACTTTTTGTGTCACTTTATTGATAATAATTCAAAAACTATGTATCGAAAAATTCTAAAAAAAATGGCAATATTTCTAAAATGAAGTGCTCTTTTAAATGACAACCCACATGACCTGGTTTTAAATGATGTTTTTACCCCTTAACATTCCCACCCCTTTAATAAATATAGTTATGAGTATCTGCCACTTTTCTATATTTTTCATTAAAAACCTACTCAATTTTCTATCATTCCAAATATATTTCAAGATTTTCGATGAAGTAGGGTCGGACTTAATCGGGGCAATAAAACATCGAGAAAACGTCATTTTTAAAAAATACAAATAAAAATACAAAATACAATACAAAAAATGGTGAAGTGTAAAATTCCAAAATAAATTTTTAAATAATGCTGAAATGAAGCCCTTTCATATGATAGCCTACTCGTCTCGATAAAAAAATGTATGTTCTCAAAGGTATGTTTTAAATAATGCTGAAATGAAGCCCTTTCATATGATACCCTACTCGTCTCGATAAAAAAATGTATGTTCTCAAAGGTTTTACATCGTACCTCTGTAAAACAAACGAACACAAATTTATTTATTTTTTAACCCGCCATCTTGTGTGGATAGGTTAGTTTTATAAGCACCTCAAATTTTAAGTTCATCGGATTAAAGGTTTGATCTAATCTAATCTTGTTTGTTAATTTCTATATTTCGTTTGACTCAATATTTTACTATAATACACATTTCCTACAACGTAGCAAAATTTGTCCTCTTCTACGATTATTTTACGTGAATAGTCTTTCAACAAAAACACAATTTTAGAATTTTAATCAAATGAATCAAAAACGGTGTTTTTGAAAACTACATTGTTGTGGACTAAAAATAAATTCACCTTTCATATGACTGGACTGGACATTCCCACTGGACACAGTCAAAAATAATTTTTTTTTTTAAATTTCCCCTCAACCACCTGAAAATAACATTTGAAATGATGAGCCGACCGCTATAGTTTTCGTTCCATCTTTACCACATTGCCCATAACCATGAATTTTTTTCAAATTTTTTCTTGAGTAATGTTCGAAGTTAAGGGGGGGGGGGGGGGGGGGGGGTTGGTACAGAAAAAAACAACACTCGTTTTTGGCAATATATAAAAAAACTAAGCAGTCGAAATTCAATGAAATTTTTTTGTTAAATATTTTGATCTTTTGCGTTTTTTGTACACCTAACTCGATTCCTTTTACAAAAATCTTTTGTTTTACTATCTCCTTATCAATGTTCATAAAATATTGAAAACAAATATTTGAATTTTGTTTGTTATCAGTAGGCGTGGGAAAACATATTTAAAAACTGTAGAAAATTTCAACTTGATAGCACTTATAGTTTGTGAGTAAATCGATTATCTAGAAATTCGGACGGACACCGAAGTTTCACCAATACCGTTTCTACTTTTTTAAACTACGGAACCCTAAAAACATAACTATAAAATGAAGATTTTTTGCATTGAATTTTCATAGGAATTGTTAATCTAATAATAAAATGTTGTCAATACAACAGTCATAAATGTTAACTCACGTAATTAATAGTAGTTTAATCAATGAGTGAATAATGAAGTAGTTTATTCTCAAGCAAAAGTTTAAAATTCGAGCGAGGCACGAGCGAGAATTTTAATTTGCGAGAGAATAAAATTCATTATTCACGAATCGATTACAATACTTTATTCTCTGACAAAGATTTTATTATAAAAAAGAATTGTGTATTATAAAAAATAAAAACATTTTCTTCAATTAAAACAATAAATCTTTATTGTTTTAATTGATAAATCAAATTTCTTAATAAAAAAACCCTGATGATAAAAAACGCCCTTCTCATACAATCAACTAAGTTCAACTAAACGAAATAAGAGAATTACTCAAAATTTGATTTTTGAACAAAACTTATCAAAGCAAATGTGATTATAATTTGAAAATAATTTTAATGAAATCAAAATAATTTGACCAATTGGAATCATACCAATTGAATAAAAGTTTCATTAGGCAATAGGTTAAGTTCATTAGGCTATAGGTTAAAAAACAATACAATAATACATACTATTATTATCGAAAAAACATACAAATAAAGCTGATATAATTAAATGGAAGAGAATAAAAATGTTTTAATTATCTTTATAGCTATTGTTGTTAAATATGCAATTTTGGCGATGAAAATAATAGTTCCGTGGTTATATATATAACTTCTGTTAATAAATAAAACCTTCAACTGTTGAATCTTTATTTTTTGACTTTATCTATAAACCAATTTCATCACTAAAAGTTAATTCGAAGCTTTCTTCTTTCTGATGATTGTGTTTACGGAAACGCAATCCTAATATTTCAAAAACTCTAACACAATCTGCACCAGCCTTTCTCTAACGGATCTAAATAGTAAGAAATTGGCTAAAAAGGTCAATATTCAGGATATTCAACAAGTTTTTGACTCTGTTATATATTCGATCTATCTGTCAAAGCTTTAACTACAAATGAAGATAGCGGTCGTATTTTTAAGTTGTAAAATAAAAATGTATGCATGTATAGTAGAATTTTTTTTGCCAGCGAATTTTTGACAGATAGGACGCAGCAAGAGATAAAAGATGAGACAAAAAGTAAAACAGAGATGTATTATTTATTTTGGGATAAATTTGTTTTCAAAACAATAATATTAGTTAAATTTCTACTCCTAGTTCGTACCATTTGTTTGTTGTATATTTGTTTACATAGGCGTCGTTATTTTTATTATAACTATTTTTAATTATAAATATTTTGTGATATTACCTACAAAATCATTAATATTTTACTAGTTTTTGGTTTTCTATTATGATTGGTTGAATTTCAATAGTAATTTATTAATTTTATATGTTTTTTGGTCCATTTAAATGGGACCCCAATAATTTTTTTTAATATTTTAATCGAGACACTGAATATTCGCGCATGTGCAAATCAGTATGCGCATAACAAACAAATTTCGTGTTCGCTGGCAAAAAAATTCTACTATAATTGCATTTGTAAATGATTCGTCGATTTATTCGCCAAATTTTAAAGATACAATTTAAATGAAAAAAAAATCAGACATCTAAAAATTTAAATATTTGGGTTACATATAAAAACAAATATTAAATTTTCATAATTTTCTTAATATCATAAAAAAATATTTAAATTTCAGTAAACCGACATGAAACAAGACAAACAAAAAATATTAAAAACAAATCATTTTTGTAAATTAATTATCAAGTGCTTGTCTGTTTTTGTGTTTGTTTTCATTATCTTCACAAACAAATTTCTTTCGCACACAAATTTGGATAAGGTAAAATAAATAAGATAAAACAAGAAATATAAAAAAGTAGAAAATACTAAAAAAATTAAATATCAGTAAACCGACATGAAACAAGGCAAACAAGAAATATTAAAAAACAAATCATTTGTGAAATTAATTATTCAAAGTGTTGTTTTTGTTTGTTTTCATTACATTCACAAACACATCTCTTCCGCACTTGTGTGGAATTCAAATGAAAATCAGATTTTCATTTCATGAAAATAAGTTTAATTATTTATTATCTTATTTTCATCTAAATTAATGTGTTGATAAAAGAGATTTGTTTGTGAAGGTAATGAAAACAAATCTAAAAAATAAACAGCATCTTTGAATAATTAATTTAAAAAAATAATTAATAATATTCTTTTGCCTTGATTCATGACATTATTAAAATTTCTGATATTTTCCGCATGGAGGGATCAGTTTTTATTGATATGTCAAATTTTTTATTTTTGATTTATGGGTGTGTCAACCCCACGTACTCCAGTCAACGGTAGCACCCGCAATCTTAACTATGTCATATTCCTTGCATACTCGCAGAAATGTATGTATATCTGATATTTAATCATCGAGGAAGACACTGTGTCATATGTTTAAGAAATGTGCTACTAGCTGGATTATTAGCAACGCAATTTTTGATTTGTTCGTGCAAATTTTTCTAAAAAATTTACATTTACCCTTTCATTTTATTTTGATTTCCTTTATCCTTTCATGAAATATTGGTGTATGTTATATTATGTTATGTTATGGGATATTGTTTAGTTATCCATTCTTAAAAAACACCTTAGAATGCACGTGGTTGTGGGAACTTGGTCTTAAAAGGTTTTTAAGTGTTATTGTAAAACATATTGTGGTACCTACTACACAACTTTTTATTAAAAATAAAAACTATTAGACTGATTTAGTACAAAATTTAGGATAGCATAGATGAGAAAGAGAACATAGAACATACCTATGAGAACATAGCATGATAATAAAGAAAATGATAGATTAATGACATTGATATCATTGTTCATTCTCATGATATTTAAAAAAAAAAGCTTTTGTTTCTTAAAACCGCTAAATATTAAATTAACCGGATTTAGAAGAAAAGGACTTAACTCTGAGTTAGGGCAAGAGACATCGATTGTAACAGTTTTCATTTAAATGAAGTCATCCGTTCGTAAAGAAGCGTTCAACAAATTGTTATCTTCATACAAAAAAATTTTCTCAATTACACACACTTCGACTTCCACTTGAAATTAGCCTAAATAGTTTCATGAGGTCTCGAAACTTAAGGACATTATAAATTTTGAAAATCAATCTAAATACAATAACTTTCTGGATCGAGAACACTAATTTTTTTTAAATTTGCAAGAATAATTCGAAAATAGGTTTGTAAAAAATGATTAACTTCATTATATGGAAACTCAGGAATTATATGGAAACTTATTACTTCCTAACTAGTTTCAACGTACCACCGTTACCGAGCTAAAATTAGCCACTAGCACCGTTACCACTGATCCCACCTTTGTTAGTGACATCTCATGAATTAATTAATTAATTCTAATTAATTATTAAAAATACATAAATTAATCAAAAAAAAAAACGTTGTCAGTCAGTATTGTAGAGATTTTAGATAATCGCATGCCAAATCAATTTACATTGCTTCGTGCATAAATCAGTATCAACATTGGTATTTCTTAAGTATAACCTAAAAAATTGTAAATAAAACTTTCATTAAAAAGTTGAAACAGCTGAAACAGTAGTGTTGCCTTTACCTTTACTACAATTTTTTTAACTTACAAAAAACAGTTGTGATAATTATTATTATTATATGTTACCTTGTAATTTTATCCATAAAGTAAACTTTGAAGAAAACATTTTCAATCTAACTGCAAACCAAATCAGCATAAGCATGAAGTACAAAATTTCAACTAATAAGCACTTAACCTATAAAAAAACAAAAACAAAAGCTTTTGTTAGTAAAATTATTTTGTTTCAATATCAATTACAATTAAAAGTGAAAAAAATATGATTTGATTGACAGTTTGAAACTTTAGTTGGACTTGGACATATAATTTAAGGGAGTGGAGAACAAAACCTATAACTTTTGATAGTTTTTGTGATCTGATTTGATTATAAAAAAACCTAAAACGAACTACCTAGCTGTTACGAGTATTTTGTGAAATGTGATCTGAACGTGATCTGATTGTGAATAACTTATCACCCAATACTAAAACATTGAAATTTATTTTATTGAGTTCTGTGTTTTTCTTTTGTCCAGGAAAAAGTCATAGCATACAATTTTTCTCATATTTTTAAATATATGTTTTGGTAATTCATAATTCAAAAAAAAATTATAAAGGCAAACTTTCCCTCTCTTTTGCTAATGAACGTTTGGATAATCAAAGCACCTATGACATTCGTTTTAAAATCTAATAAAATACTAGAATTGTAGGTAACCAATGATATAACAACTCTTGTTTTAATTATTGTACTTACAGTTATTCAAATTAACTGTTTTAACAATTTTAATTAGTCAACTATATAACCCAAATTACAATAATAATAACACAAATCAAATTTTAATAATTAAGTAGCTAGCAATCACGTATAAATGTAAAACAACAACAAGAGTCCGTTAATTAAATTTTGCTTACTTAATCTGTTTTTGCTTTGAATTTAGTTTCTTATCCGGAATCGTAAGTAGTGAGTAGTGATACGTTTATGTAATTCTTTAATTTGATATGTTGAGCACTAAATTAGTTATATTTTGACGATGATCGATCTGATGTTATAAAATTAATTAAAATGGTTATTACTAATTATTTATTGACTAGTTAATTGGCAACAATGTAAGTTTATTAATTTTTTCATTGTTATGCCAGTTTTTTAATGCCAACCTTATGTGTACATGTAAATCAACAATTAATTGAGATTTTGTTTCTTTGTTTATCTAACATTTATACATAATAATAATGATTTGCCACCGAGAGAGTTACAAATTGAGTTTGCCGAAAGTTCTGAGTGAACAATTTTTTTTTTTGGTTATTTTTTAAAGTAAACTTGAAAAAATTCGTTAATTAAAGACCTATTCTTGTTTGATTTCACCAAGTTACACTTAAATGATTTTAGTCAATTAGGAGCAAATAAGCCAGATTTTTCATAGTATGTCACCTAAAACCAAAAAATTAACAAATAGATCGTGGTCTCCCGTAAAATACTGTCTTATCTATGACCGCTATTCGATGCTGTTTAAAATTATTTAATGTTGACACTAACGATTTTTGGGTTCTTAAGGATAATAAATCCTATTTTTGCTATTTATAAAACTTACAAGACAGCCACTTACATAACTGATCACCAACTCGTCGGTATGACTTACGGGTGCTGAAAAAATTGACTATGAAGGCTGGACGGAAACCAAAGTATCACTATACAGTACTTACCTCGTTTTTAATTTTTCATCGTAAATCAATAAATTAAGATATGCTAAGTAAACGAAGATTATAGTAGTGGTCTCCACAAAAAAATGATATAGACATAAAGCGTTTTCCAGCCGTACCAAAAATTTGAATTGCATTTCCAGCGATAATCCAGCGAATTTTTTTTGCCTTGTCAAAGTATCGTTAATCTCTGTGTGGATGCACTGATGATTTTTGCTCCACTACTCGTGGGATTCATGTGAAAAAAATATAAATAAAAAATGCCGATAGTACTTCCGCTGGGTCTGCATGTGTCAGTTATAGAGATTTTGCAAGTTTGCGATATAAATGCGCAAGTAATACAGGTATCTCTAAATATTCTAAGTCATCGTTCAGCGGTAGAATAAAAGCTTATATTAAGCTTTAAAACAGACTCAGGCTTTTGTGAACAAAAAAAATGCATATGAATATAGCAACCTTTATGTGGGCTACAAGAGTCACAAAATTTAGACTAAAACATCCTTTGGAAGTTCTGCGTCTAAATGACAAATATTTCAGGAGAAATGCCCAAACGATAAAGATTTAGCGTGAACCCTAATCAGATTGTTAATGTGTAAGATATACCAAGCTGGTCGAGATATCGTAATTGTATCTCTGCGGGCTATAGAAGAGCACATTAAAATCATTCTTTTAGTAAATGTTATTTTGGCATTTGCTCTTTTAGCAAACCCGCAAGGGACTATTTTATCTGCAGACTTTTCCGGACAAAGGCAGCTCACCAGGAGTATGGAAAAATTCTGTAAGATGGCACATTCAAAATTTTTTATAAATTTACAACACACAAAGTTTTTTGATAAAACTATAATTTTTTTGCTTCAAATCCAAACATGTTGTATTTTGTAAAACAAATATATTTGTAGTTTTTTAAATAATTTTTTATTCCCCTACATATTAAAGTGGTACTTTATTACTGTGATTTGCGGCCGTAAAGTATCACTTTTAACCATATATTTTGTTGTCCAAAGTTACGTCCAAAAAAGTAATAAACATTTGTCTTTGTTAAAATTCTATAAAAAATAGAATTTTTTATCAAAGCAACCTTCAAATTCAAAATTTCATTATCCAATTAAAATTGTTGTTATTATTTGTTGTCATAGTTATACAATTATTTTGAAAAAATAACAAATATTTTCTCAAAGGTTACTTGTTCGGCTAGCGCCTCGATTTGCAAACTCCACATGCGTCTAAAATCTTTAGCTTTACGTCCTTGCATCATAATGTACTATTTTATTCGCCTACATATTAAATTATGTTACTTTATTTCTGTGATTTGCGGCCTTAAAGTGTCACTTTTTAACCATATATTCTGTTGTCATAGTTACCTCCAAAAAAGTAAAAAACATTCAGTATCAGTTTAAATTCTATAAAAAACAGAAATTTTTATCAAAGCACTCTTTCAATTCAAAATTTCATAATCCAATTAAAATATTTGTTAATATTTGTTGTCATAGTTATACAATTATTTTGAAAAAAATAACAAATATTTTGTCAAAGGTACTAGTTCAACATATTTTTATTTCAAAATTTATGCAAATTTATAATTTTAATTTAGAATAATAGTATATTATTGAATTAGGAGCTAAAGTTGTACTTTTTGGGTTGAGCCTATTGTTTGGCGGCCGACCGTAGGGAGGCCGACAATTATTGACGAAACACAAAAAGTCACTTTAGCTCCCACTTCAATACACTATTTTTTCGGCAAACGTTTAAATTTGTTTAAATATATGAAATTAAAGCATCAAATTTTTTATAAATATGTTTTAGGTAATAAATTTTCTGAAATTAATTTTTATTGATTTTAATTCATTAAAATGAACTGATATGCATTCTGTTTTGAACAAATTAATAATATCATGTTATTTTACTTTACTGCCGCCGTAAAAATATAAAAATTACTTTACTGCCGCCGTAAAAATATGAAAATTACTTTACAGCAGCCGTAAAAATATGAAAGTTACTTTACAACCGCCAGCAGATAAAATAAAAATGGCGTTACTTTGCAGCCGCCGGCTAAAAAGTAAGACTTTAGCTACTCCCCAGCGGCAGTAAAGTTAAACTTTACAGCCGTTTGTCGAAAAACATTTTTTTTAAATATTTTGCTTGCGGAGAATAAAAATTAGTATATGACGCGTTGGCGCAAGCAATTTTGGGCTTACTGTGGGTGCAAATCTCGGCTAGCGCCTCGCCAAACTCCACTACGTCCAAAATCTTTAGCTTTACGTCCTTGCAACATAATGTACTATTGTTGTATTTTACAATTTTTTTGGTAAGCTTACAAACATTTTATGAGTTGTATATTTATAAAAAAATTATAAAACTTACTTATTTTTTTTTGAGCGGAATGAAAAACGAACTGTTTTGTATTGCGAAGTCCAACACACAGAGATTTTACAGATATTAATTTGGAAGCGCGAAAAACGAATCAAGGAAGTACTACTCGGTTCGGCAAAAGCCGAAACATTACGATTGCCCGAAAACGAATTTCCACCCCCCGGCCTCCAAAGTTAAAAAAAAATTGTGGTAGTAAATTTGCAAGATCCTCGAGCAAACGTAAAGCGGCCAAATAGAGGAAAATGGCAGAACAAACATTTTCGGACTTGTCAAGGACAGGCGGCTCACGAAGTATAAAATAAGTGGTAATCATCAAATGAAATCGACGTGAACCCAGGGACTATTCGATTTTCTATCTGTTATTTTATTCACTTTGAAAATATCGTGTCAAGGCTATCTTTTAATTATATTTTTAAAAACATAACGTAACACTGTTATTTTTGAACTAACTAAATGGTTGTAAATGCCACCTTTTTTATGCTGGTGCTTGTAATATAAATAATTGCACAATGTTCCAGATAACTACATCTACCTACTATTGTATACACTCCGTCATTTTGATTTCATTTATCTATACCAGGCTGCACTGGAATTGAAATGAGAGCCCAAGCATTTACTACAATTTTCTACCAGTATGGTATCGTTTCACCCTTCAGGAGTGTTTCAAAGAAAACTTTTAGTCAAAATATAGTAAGTCTAGGGTATGTAAATATCAGCAGAAATAAAACTAATAAATTCTGTATATTTGAAATTTGAATGACTTAAAGAATTTTAATGATGATATCCAATTTTTTTTTACTAACTTAACCTCTAATCATTTTAACTACTAAGCAGAAAACGTAGCAACTTTGCACCCTAACACTGCAGTATCTTAAATCAACGAATAATTTGTCTTTCATATTTCAAAAATTATCCCGCAAAAATATGAAATAATGCATATTCCAAATTTTATTTTACTTTTTGTTCTAGAACAAATTGGAATCCATATCAGCAATAAACAACAAAGTGTATGATTGTGGCAAAAGCGGTGATTAGATGAGCCTGGACCACAACAAAAAAGTAGGGTCTGCGTCGGACCAGACGGGGGAAGTTATACTTGTTTGGGCATTCGCTCACACACACTTAAACAGTCCATGATTAAGTTGTGTCTCTTAACTAATTTACGCCGCCATCTGAAAGATGGTTTATGAACCACATTTAACATTCAATTCGCAATTAAAAAATATTAAAACTTTTAGTTGAGATAAAAACTATCCTATCGAGTATATATTAAGCATAATTAAGCGTAATATATAAAATATTATGCTTAAGTTCCCCCACAAAGTTGTATCCTATCTCTCAAGTTGGACCATTATACACACACTACAAAATTTTTATGGATAATCGTCCATATTCTTAGTTTTCTTAGTCAAAAACAATTTGAATCTTATGTTCTATCTATGGTGATAAAGACGAAATTTCTAAATCAATTATAAAAAAAGCGTGACGCGGTTTCTCGACCAATACCCCATCAAAATGTGTACAACGAGTGTAAAGAAGTATAACTTCAAAAATGGAAATGTTTATAATAAATTACAGTTTAAACTTTAAAACCTAAGTTCTTTTAAAAATTAAACAAAGTGGCGGTTGGTCTTCCAAATACATAACTGTTTATTTGACACCTTAATAGCTTTTTATACGGTTTTTAATAGTTCTGCTTTCGATTCATCACTTCCTGTAAACACTTTTTTGCATTTTTAAGGATTTGGTCTCTACTCTACTCTACGGGACTCTACAGGAAACTTTCGTAAATGGTTTAGGTCAACGAGAAGAAATTAGTGTACTAAGGAGTGTATTATTGATCAAAGTGATGGGGATTCTACAAATAGATATTTTCAGAATTTTCGTGTAATATTTTCACATATGAAAATGGAAAATTGAGTTGCAAATAAATCAATATAATTTTCTATGTGATGAAGCTAATAACAAATTAACTGATGCTTCGGTCCGTATCCATATACTATATATATCAATACATAATTGGTATAAATATTATTTAGATTAATTTATGTTTAGTTTTTGTTATTTTTGCATTAAAAAATTGTAATAATTTGTATTATAAAAATTTCATAATTATTAAGTGAAAGCCATTAAAAATAAATCGAGGTAAAATTATAAATAAAAACACTACCAATATATAATCGAAAATGTATCTTATGTAACTAACTCTATAGTAAAAGAACAAAATAAAATTGTTGGAAAAATTGTAACACATTCATTCTGTTACTTTTATTTAATTTATGTAATTTGTTTATGATTTTTCATTTAATAAGGTGGTGGGTCGGTCGAATGATTTTATTCGATTTGTTTAAACGATAAAGGTATATAATAATGTAATTGACTGAAATGATAAGAATAAAATTATTGGTTTAAGTTATTATAAAATTTAGTTACCTATGATAAAACTAGAGTATCAGTCTAAAGTCTAAACTATAGAATAAAGTCGTGAATGTAACGGAGTAAGCACTTTTCGAAATTATAAATGTACCATAAAATTTTCTTAAAAATTGTTAAAAAATTTCAGAGGACATATGTACTAAAAATTTACAATTTTTTTTACTATAATTTAAAAATTGTGCAATGCAAAATTGCAACAAAATGTTCACAATGTTTCTTAACTTAAGTTTGAAATTGTGTTTTACCCCGCCTTGCTTCCACCCCCTTAATAAATATAATAAAGAGTATTTGACTCTTCCCTATACTATACTATCTATGTGAATTTTTTCAAACTTTTCTGTTCATCAAGTTCGAAACCTGGCGGATAGAACGTGCATAGTAAAAATTGCATTTTTTTAAAATGATACAAATACTAACAAATTCAAAATTGTGAAAAAATAACAGATAAAGAGTTATTTGATACTTCGTAATTCCTTTCTTGTAATTCTTATGTAATATAAAATTTTAAGGTGATGCAAATTATTCGCTATGTATTTTTACGTGTAATTATTTAATGGATGGATAAAAACATTGTTTTGACTTTTAACTGTTGCCGCCCATGACACTAGCTAATAGTTTTTAATCCCGCCGACACTAAAAACTCGTTTCGCTACTGCCGATACTAAAATGTCCATTTCAGCACCGGCACATTTTACACTTTTTTATCATAACCCACTTACATAAAAATTGCATACATAAACATAACAATATACTTCTAGGGAGATTTTGTGATTGTGAGTGTTTAAGCTTAAGTAGCTATTGCAATTCACTTGAATACAAAAAATCTCCCAAATAAATATATTCATTTTTTTAAATCAGTCAAATATTTTTATAAAGCATTACTAAGTACTTTTCAAACAAAAAAAAAAATTATTGAAATCGGTTAACCCGTTTGAGCACAATTTAACAATTTTTTTTATCCTCTTCCATCTATTAATAACAACTTTATTTGTATGTTTTTTTTTCATACTAATAGTATGCATTATTGTATTGTTTTCTTAACCTATTGAATAATGAACTTAATCTATTGAAAATTTGCTATAAAGAATCATCATTATAGGGGCCGTGCATTGCTATTTGATTCGACCGTCGCGCTTTAAGTGTTAGGGTTAGTAAATATTGGCTGTTTTATTTTTTAACAAATTTTATGATCTATTCCGTTCAAATTATTCAGTTGTTTTTTGGTTGTCAAAATATTAAAATGAAAACAACGTTAATTAAGTACTATTTATGCGATAATTTATACAATATATATAAATAAATAAATATTTACTAAAAGTTTACGGAGCACGAACGAAGATTTTTAGTAATATTAAGAAAAAATAAGGATGTGATTTAATATTTTATATATTCATACGCTAAAAAAAAACTTTCTGGAGCCTAAGGCTTTTTTATTCGAGTTTTGATTCATTTCAAATTTTCACTGCTAACTGATATTAGTGTAACTTAGGTTTTCATGATTTTTGGGATTTTTTGGATCATAAATAAAAAAGTTATAGACGAATTAAGATGTATTTTTGAATTTACCGCCCCCCTATACAATATCAAATGGAATTGCCCAAGTCTTTTCTTTGTTTTTTTATTATTATTATTTAGTATTTTATATTTTCTTTTCAAATTTCAATTTAGTTTATGCATTGATTTAGGAGTGGATAGACGTGTTATTTTTCTTTGTTTTTTTTTATTATTATTTTTCTTTGATTTTCTTTGATTTAATTATTATGGTGTTAATGGTGAAATGAATGTTGTGAATGAATGATAATGGTATGAGTGAGTTTTTTTTTTGATTTAATTATTATGGTGTTAATGGTGAAATGAATGTTGTGAATTAATGATAATGGTATGAGTGAGTTTATGCATTGATTTAGTTAATTAGGAGTGGATAGACGTGTTAGTTTTCTTTGTTTTTTTATTATTATTATTTTTCTTTGATTTTCTTTGATTTAATTATTATGGTGTTAATGGTGAAATGAATGTTGTGTATGAATGATAATGGTATGAGTGAGTTTATGAATTGATTTAGGGGTGGATAGACGTGTTATTTTTCTTTGTTTTTTTTTATTATTACTAGGAGGGCCCGGCGTGCTTCGCTATGCTTATAAATAAAGTTTTTGCGTAGACATTTTGTTGACGTAGAAGCAATGATTTCAAAAAGTGGTAACGAGAAATGCTAGCATATAATTTTTAATTTTTCTTTTTAAATATATGAATGAAAAATAATCAGAACTCTAGCTGATCAGTTCGGGTATATGAAAAATTAGCGATCAAATAAGTTAGAGATCAAATAAGCTTAGTTGAAAATTTGATCGCTAATTTTTCATATATTATATATTATACTAAACGACAAACATCGAACAAATAGAACAAAAAGTTTGTATACTCATAACTTGGCGCGTAGCAATCAGATACGGACGTTATACGATACTTTATGTTTTATTTTTATACAGTTAAAACACCCTTTATCAATAGGATTAACTTTATCAATTCAAACTTATTAAATTTGTTTAATTACAGAATTTTGTATTAAGCCGCTTCTACACGATGCTACGAACACCTTCCAACGTTGAAGACATGATGGTTGGGCACATCGTGTGGCTCGAATTTCAAGCGTCCAATGCCATGCGCCCAACGTTGGCATTTGAATACGTTTTGCTTTTGTTATACAATTTGTAACATTGCGACACGTTTACAAACATGTTTACAAAATAACAAAATTTATAAAAAATTTGAAATAATATATAGAGTTTTTGCATTCCATCATGATTATTTCAAGCAACAGCACTACTGTAGTGAAGACATAAAATATCAGAGAACAACTCAAGTTTAAATTATAAACATTGAGAAAATCGCGACCGTTCTTGTTATTTTTGGTAAATACTCAAATGACGTTTTCTTGTCATCGACTCAAAACGCCGGTCTGTTATTTGAGTATGTTTTGAGTTAAAGACTAAATATTTTAAAAACCAAACAAAAAGAAGAAAAACAGTATTTTTGGATTTCCGTAAGTATCTTTAAAAATTTAATTTTTTCTATATTTTGAAAAATTAAACTGAAAATTTCATGTAAAATAAGCAAAAAAATGTTCAGTGTATTTTTTTTTATTAAGCCTAATTTAATACCTTGTAAACAAAAGAAGATCAATAGACTTGGTAAACTAAATTTTAGTAGATGGCACAAAGTACAAAAAAGTTCAAACTAATGATACATACAAATGCCTTTTTCTCGGAAACAAAAACAATGTTTGTTTGTAATTTTAGTATGTTTTGAGTAAATAATAAATCTTTAAGATATAAAAAAAATGAAAGATTATAAAAAAGTGCTTTTTGAAATTGCCATGTTTGAAAAACAAAAATCAAAAATATAAATGAAATTTTTTTTCTCAGTGCAAAATTTTAATAAAACCTCGCTAAGTGCCTTTCAAACAAAAAATATTTTCTCAAATCGAAAAACCCGTTCGAACGATGAAAATGGTAATTTTCAGATGAAAATTATCATTTTCATACTCAATGGTAAGAGCCGAAAGGACATTGTGTTCGATAGGTGTCCCGGAATCGTGTCAAAACAGGGAAATTGGCCTATTTTTTGCTTGAAAAACGTTCAACTTAAATAATTACGAATAGGAACATTGAATTTGGAGAAATCTTGATGGTCGGGATTGGTATGTGAGACCATAATCTATATTATTGCATTATTAGTTTGTCAAAAAAATGTTGTCAAGTGTGTCAAAAGAATGATTTTCATTTTTTTTACACAATTTTTTGGGAAAAGAATGAAATTAATTATTTGTATGACATGAAATTTTATTACTATTTTTGAGAATTATGGCATTATAAGTTTGTCAAAAACATGTTGTCAAGTGTGTCAAAAGTATGATTTTCATTTATTTTTTTTGGAAAAAAAATAAAATTAATTATTTGTATGAAATGTTAAATGTGATTGAACATGAAATTATTTTTATTGAAAATTTTATTGCATTATAAGTCTGTCAAAAAAACATTGTCAAGTGTGCCAAAAAAGATTTTCATTTACTTTTTTAGTCAATTTTTTGGAAAAAAAAATTTAATTAATTGTATGACATGAAATTGGACATGGAAATTTTTGAATTTGTTATAGTTTTTGGAATATTTTTGGAATTTTGAAAAATTTTTGCATTTTTTATTTTGTAATAATTTTTGCAATATTTTTATAATTTTTGAAAAAGTTTTAATATTGGATTTTGTTATAAATTTTGCAATCTTTTTAGAATTTTATTATTATTTTTTTGGAATAATTATAATTTTTGGAATTTTGAATAAGTTTCAATTTTTGATATTGTTATAATTTTTGCAACATCTTTAGAATTTTGGAAAAAGTTTGAATTTGTGATTTTGTAATATTTTTTCGAAACGTTAAATGGAGAGGTTTTTGAGTAGTTTGCTGATTGTATCTCTTTTCACTAAATTATGTTAATTTGTGATCTGTTATAATTTTGCGGCAAAGTATTGATGTGTTAGTTTTGTAATAAATTTCTAAACAGAGATAAAAAAGTACATGTACTTTAACAAAGAGTTTTATGTTTGATATACATCGCTGCTAAAAACTAAAAACAATGTCCTCATAAAAGTTTTATGCCGAAAACTATATCAAAATCCTTAATCAAAACCGAAGTCTTGATATCGCACAGCTTGAGATTTCAGCCCCTCCATATTTTTCAAATTTCAATAACAAACGCTTTTCTTTTCTCTCCAAAATCAATTAAGTTAAATTCGTTTATTTTTTTAGTTGAAAATTAATTGTATGGAATAGGTTTTTTTATCGTCAGGCCTTTTTTGATCAGACATTTTTTCCTCAGTTGAAACAATAAAGCTTTATTGTTTTGATTGAGAAGAGAAGATTGCTCGTGCCTCGCTTAAATTTTAAACTTTGACTTGAGAATAAACTACCTCATTAAACACTAATTCATTAAAATACTATTATTATGCTAACGATTACCGAAGTTTCAAGAAAATCGGCAATCACATCATCGCGCCGTGTTGATTCTATTTTACCGTAAACTTTAAAAATTATTTAATAAGGATAATAAACAATTATAACCAAATATCGATATAATTTTTAAAGAATAGATAACAATAAATTCTATCATATGATGGAAAGGAATTTCGCACCAGTGCGAGATTCCACTCTTAAAGTGGAATTTCGCACCCGTTCCAATATTGGTTAGATAGTGAACACTCGTAGCTTTGCGTGCATTTGCAGCGCGGAATTTCGCACCCGGTGCGAGATTGAACTTAAGAGTTCAGACTCGCATCAATGGAAACTCGCACTAGTTGAATCTCGCACTGGTGGAATTTCGCACAACTGGAATCTCGCACCAGTTGAATCTCGCACCAGTGGACTCGCGCACCATTGGAATTTCGCACTAGTGGAATCACGCAGAAATTAGCTGTGACTTAAAATGTTTCTTTCTCCAATCTAAGTCTTTCAAAATATCAAAGAACTCATAGAAACAAATGCTTTTCATTTTAATAAATTTGGAGTCAGTCATATTTTATATTCGAAAATGGAAACTAATAAGGGCAATGATACATGTAAAAGAAATATCTTTCAGACATAAAAAATTTCGTATTTAATTGGTTGAGGGGCGGTAACATTTTTTAAATTTCAAAAAAATATTTTTGACTGAAAGACAGAAAAAATATCTGTAAGATATAAAAACATAACCTAAAAAGATATTTTTTGCTTGACAGTTAAAACTGATTAACTGAAAAATTGATTTTAAAAGTAAGTTTTACCAATAATCAATTACAACTAACTTAATTTTATTATTTTATTACAATTAAAATAATTTATTTACTTATTCATATACATTTAGGCATTTTCACATCAGACCAAATTTTAATAAGTAAACAAATAAGTAAACAAATTATTTTAATTGTAGCTAAATCATCAAATTAAGTTAATTTTAATTGATTATTGGTAAAACTTACTTTTAAAATCAATTTTTCAGTTGATCAGTTTTAACTGTCAAGCAAAAAATATCTTTTTAGGTTATGTTTTTATATCTTACAGATATTTTTTCTGTCTTTCAGTCAAAAATATTTTTTTGAAATTTAAAAAATGTTACCGCCCCTCAACCAATTGAATGCGAAATTTTTTATGTCTGAAAGATATTTCTTTTACATGTATCATCGCCCTAACTTTTTAAATAATCCAGTATTGGAAAATGAAGATTTTGTTTCAACCCAAGAAGCAACATCTATTTTTATTAAGCATTGTGTTCATAAAGAACGAATAATGGGTGCATTGTTTAGCGTTAAAAAACGTGGAAAAGGAAGTACAAGATATGAATGAAAAGCTTGTCGGCGGTTGATTGATGCCGAAAAAGGGAAGACATCGGAAAAGCCAGCAGCTGTAAAAGTTAATGAAGAGAACTGGACAATCATGGGTTGGCCTAAGAAAGAACATCACCCAAGTTGTACTTTATTAAATAAGGGAGAAGCACGATCCGTGAGCGCCTGAAATGAAGCCGTACAGCACAAGGCCAAATTTGGAGGAACATCGAAAGAGTTATATAGCGTGTTTCATAAAACTCTAGCAAAAGAAGTTGGAACCGCAACCGATATTGCTCTTTCTTACCGTACTTTTAAAGAAAACAAAAGTGCACTAAACAAATCACGTAAGTTGTGAAATTACTCATGTTTTATTAAAATGCAATGTAAATTAAATCTTAGATTTGAGTAAAAGTGCATCCAACGGAGACTTCATTTTTAAAAATGGAAAGCGCATAAAGGAAAAAACCGCGATTATACATACTGAAGATATAAATGAAGAAGACTTCTTCCTTATTTATAGTAGTAAGGATCTATCAAACATTTTTTTAAGATCAAAACTTATGGCTAAGAGTTTTTTCGCCGCAAATACTGTGATGTCCGACGGTACTTTTAATATTTTGCTAGTTGGATATCTTCAAGTTTATATATTTTGGTTTGTCGAAGAGGGAATTGTTGAAGGAGAAAATTTGACTAGGTCAAGAGCCTTCCTAGCTTTTTATGCAATCATGAAGAAAAAAACTACTGAAGACTACCAGCAGGTTTTGAAAAAAATCGAGGAATACAGGTATTATTAAGATTGTTTTTATTTATATCAAATAATTCTAATATTATTTGCTAGAATTAAGTATGGCTTTAAACTCAGAATAAAAGAATGGCTTACAGATGACGAAAAAGGTGTTCAGACAGCAATAATGAATTCTTTTTCTGAAATTTCTTTATCTTTGTGCATTTTTCATTTAAACAAAAATATTTTAAAGAAGTTATCTACATTGCACCTCTCGCGATTTTTTCGAAATTGCTCTAATGATGAATAAAAATATATGTATTTACAGATTAAAAAAATAGTTGCACTGCTGTACTTAAAGAAAGAAGATATTATACCAATGCTGGAAAAATTGATTGAGAATATTAATAATATTATCTATCCAAAATTAAATAATTAAGACCAAGACCATTTGAATGATTTCATACATTACGTTAAAAAAAAGTATAGTCTTGACCGTGTTGACAAGATTTCTAAATTTGGAAGATCACATACGACATCTAATTTAGCAGAGGCCTCAAACGGAGCTTTAAACAAGTCTCGCTTAACTTTTTCAAATGGGTCTCTTAATCACTCAATACAAGGTTCTATATGTTATTTTTTGAATTTTTAATTAATTCACAAAAAAATTTTTTTTTTACTTAGGCATAATGGACATTGAATTAGAGAAGAGAACAGAACTTATAAAATTAAAGAAAACTGGACCTTCTTTTTTACCAAAACATTCAAAACGATTCATAGAAAAAGAAGAAAAAATCAAGGCTTTAAATGAAAATTTTGAAGATGGAGATTTATCGACCATGATGTATTTGGAAAGTGTATTAAAGTGTTACATTAATTCTAATTATTATTTGGTTCTAATGGATACAACTGAAACTTTAAGATCAACTGAGGAACCAATCTTCGAAAACATAGAGGATTTCTTAGAGATTGTTTTGATCCACGAAAATTCTTCTCGAAGAATTAGGAAGAAGTCTCAGAAATATTATGGGGATTAATGTATTAATTAGATAACTTATACTCTTATTACCTAACCTTTTGTAATTTATTATATTTTTCTCTATTATTATATGTTAATAAATTCGATTGGTTTTATAAACATTGAACATATAGTACAATTAAAGGATGGAATAAGGTTAGAATTCTGAATAGAGATTCAACCCTCAAAAAACCTATTGTACAAGGGCTTTGAGAGTTCACCCAAGTTCCATCTTCACCGGTAGAAAAAGTTTGCAGAGGGAGGAGTTTACTCACAACAATCTGCACTAGTAGAATCTCCCACTCCAGACAATTTTGAATAGCAAGGTGCAATTCCTCAAACTTAATGGAAGCTCGCACCCCCAAAAAACTCGAAACAACAAGGTAGAATTTCTCAAACGGTGCGAAAGTACACTTCAAGAGTGGAATCTCGCACCACCGAAAATTCGAAATAAAAAGGTGGGAGTTCGATTCCTCTAGGTAGATTTCTCGAGGTTTAAAATCCTTTGTGAAACGCTCGCACTAGTGGAATTTCTCACCCCCAGAAACTCGATATAACAAGGTGGAAATTCGCACGGTGCGAAATCCCACTCTGTTATTTCGAGTTTCTGGGGTTGCGAAGTTCCACTAGTGCAAGATTCAACCGGTGCGAGATTCCACTCGTGCGAGATTCCACTCGTGCGAGATTTCACTAGTGCGAGATTCCACAGGTGCGAGATTCCACTAATGAAGTGACTTTCGTGCGAGTCCCATATCTCAGGTCGCGCAATCAATCTGCGAGTCTGAAATTAATGTCTTGGGAGCTATTGACATAAGATGCCTGTGTATCAAATTTGGAGTCAATAGGTCAAATATAGTTTCTGAGACATCGTGTTCACAAACAGACAGATACCTTGTAACCTTTTGATCCCCATTTCTCGGACCAAAATTGATCGGCGGATCTGTAATCAATCCCGAATCATGTATTGTCCCAAGACAAATTTGTATCAAATTTGAGGTCAATATGTCAAGAGGGTTTTGAGATATCTTGTTTACAGACAGAATCACACGTGATTGCAATCGCCTAAACTATCTATATAGCTTTCGATAGTTAATAAATGATGCTCATAAATCATAATGGACTTCTAATGCGCCACAATGTGAGGTTTGTCGTTCGCATGTCTTTTGTATTAAGTATAAATATCGTTTCGATAAAAACGCAATGAAAATAATGTTTAAATCAAAAATGCAAACATGTTATTCAATTAATGGTTTACTTTAATTTTCTTATAATTTATGACAGCGGATACAATTTTGTATATGCAATACGAATATACTAATAAGTTCACCTCTCCGGGTTTGACCCGAAGTCGCCAGGTTAAGCGTCGGTAATCTCCGGACTACTATTTCTTTGCGATTAATGTTTTAAAATATCCAAAACTTATAGAACGTATATTGGAATTGTTGTGGATAATCAGTTCCATTCATGAAAAACCAAATTATGCCATTTATCTTGGATGAAGCGGCATAAAAACTTGTCTATTAAGATAAATAATGAGGAATTGAACAAGGCGACTAGGTTAAATTTATGGGAGGTGTTATCGAAAATAATATGAAAAGGAACAAACATATTGTGTTCAATTTTGTTAAATCTGCAATACCAAAATGGGATCCTTAAATCGACGAAATTTTTTTTAACTAACTTCAATCAATGTACGCAGTACAATCGACAAACAAGAGATTTAGAAATATTTTATTTAATAGAAAAAAGTTGTGCAATTAATTAAAGCGCTCTTCTCATCGATAGGTTTAGCAGTTAGCTTCCTAATGTACAATATTGAATTTGGTTCTCTCTGATGCATGCACAATAATGTAACTGCAGCATATTTCACGTGCATGTAGGCAGCCGCTTCTCTCATTGATTATTGAATAAATTTCAACATAACTTACTAAAACCAAACATAGACACAAAGAAACCAGTACCAAAGTTTCTGTAATAATCAATATAATATAAAAGATGCAAGAAATTATCACAATCTCTTAATACGTGAAACTGCAAGCAAACATTAATTATATTGCGATATACATGATTAGTGGAGTGGAAATTAAAAATCAAAGCTAATGAATGCACCATCGCTTTCTAATGAACAATGACACTAAATGAATATTCAAGCTTTTTTGCATCTTTTTAGACCACATTGAAATTAACAAATCTAATTTCTCAACCCACTCAATTTCTCAACCTACTGACTTCAAAATAAGGAAACCACAAAAATTATCATGATATAATACATTATTTTCCAGGTTATTGCAATCATTTTTGTTTATACATAATAATATTTCAATTACAAAAGAAATAATTCGATTTACCTTCAACCAACTTTTTCTAATCAAACAAAACAACTCCTCCATTTATGGTATTCACAGAATATTGTTATAATAATCGTTACTTATTTTTTATATTTTTATATCTTCGTTTTCGTCTTCTGCATAACCTTTTTAATTCATAAAGTAAAAATTTTAAAAACTATTTCAATTGAAGATCATCATCGTCGTCGCCGCTTTTTTATTTCTTCTCATTAGCTTTTAAATGTCAAATCGAAACTAAAAATTCATTGAAACAAACCAAAATCAAATCCAAATGAGCTTTTAATGAAGTGTTTTTTTATTGTGGTTGTTGATCACTACCATGATCATCAAAATTCCAAATAAAAACAAACGTATGTATAATTTTCCATAAATAACTTTCTTTTCAAAATATTTAATTTTCTTTGCAAAAAAAACACAATTTTCTTTTAAAACGATCGTAAACACACAATATGTTATTATTGTTATTGATCATCACATCATCATATGCATGTGATTGAGATAGAAAGTATAATAACAAATTCAACGTAAAAATTGGAACAAAATTGAACGATAGTTATCTTGGATTAAAGTAAACAAGAAATTTTTTAAAGAAACGAAAATTAAATAAGAATAAGAATTAACTGTTGTGTAACCAGAAGATAAACAATGAGAAAATGAATTTGATTTCATTGATCAATCGTGTTAAGTTAAATTGTGTATAATTCAATACCATCATCATCTGATTGTTATTCAACAATATGATGATTCAAATATTAATTTATATTGATTGTTGTTTAGGCGTTTTTGTATAATGCTTAGATAACAATTTTAAGTGATCATTTTAATGAAGTGAACGCTAAATTTTTACCCTCAATACATATAATTTTTTAACGCAGGTAATGCCTGTAAACGGGTAAACGAACTGTTTATTCCTCCGCTAATTAAAGAGCTTTCTGATCAGTATTCAAGGTTCGAAATAAAGTTGGAACTTTTATTTTCATGTAATTAAGGATGTTGAACAAACGAACAAACAATTTGGGTGGTTTTAGTTTTTTTAGCTCTAAAAACAAAAATTGATGAGCTTCGGTGTATTTTAACGGCTTTATGACAAGCATGTGTGAGCTAATGTTCAATATAAACTCTACAGTTAGACTATAACAAATAGCAATTCACATTGCCTTGAACGTTTTCTTTAGAAAAATTACAGTAAAAAATAAAAAAATGATATTTTATAGTGATAGCAAGTTCAGTTTGAGAACAGGGTGGTCCGAAAGAGTTCTTGTAATTCAAAACCAGGGTAACTTTGAAATCAAATTACGAGAGAACTGTTCACCTGATATCAACTGTTTTATGGCGTAGAAAAAAATACACAGCAAACTTTTTGATTGCGCTGTTTTCTCAGGATCACCATTTCATGAGATTTTTTTCACAACATTTATGTTCTATAACGTTACCCTAAAACATTGTCAAATTTTAAGGAAAGTTTTTTTTTTTTAAAGAATAAAAACCTAAATTAGAATTTTAGTTTTAGATGAAGTTCGTGAAATGGATGATGACCACTGAAACGACCATTTTTGATCGATTTAATACTTGGCATACAGACCCTATTAAAGTTAGTCGAAAATCGATAAGGTTTATCGATTGTTAATAAAATATCATCCGAAAGAGACTACGCTAACTAGATAATAGCAATTATTTTATAGCTGGTCAAAAGCAATCTATGGAAAAATTTTGTTAAAGTTTCACAATCTCGGAAAATTCGATTTTCTAAAATTTTTGTTAGCAATGTAAAAATCCTGCCTTTAAAGTGTTATGTCTGGAGATGAATCGAATCGATGACAATGTTTCATAGTAATCTCGAGGAAAAAATATTGGGTCAATTTTCATGTTTTAAGGAATTCTAAGATGATTTAGAGAAAGTTGTATAATATGGCTAGGTCAGATGGGACGAAACACGGAACTAAACCATTTTCAAAACGATTTTGATGATATTCGATATCTACGATGGGAATAGGATGCTGAAATGATTTTTAGACGAACTAAACCGATTTTGCTACTAAACTGATTAAACCTTCTCAACCGATTTTGATAAAATGCGATATCTTGGATGAGATTAGCATTCTAAGATGATTCTTTGAGGAAGATCTGATATTTTCAACAAGTACATTTTCAACATCTTATAATAATTTTTTTTTAACAAGTATGTACAACATTCAATTGTTAATATCTGAATACCCATGCGTGATAAGATAAAAAAACGGAAGTGATCTTTTTCCATATCGATGGACTTGGCACTTTGACGCAGTGATGGGACTCAGTAGACTCAATGATCTTAGGAGCTACAACGGTAGGGTCACCGAAGGTCCTACGTGAGAATCGAAGCCAAGATCAAGTTCAAAAGCCAGTACGCTGATAGCTTAGCATGATCAAGGGGGGCTAGTACGGAACTCTGGAGACCGGGCTCTCTTCACTTTTAATAAATGCCTTACCACAACACAGAACTCTGTTGTGGTTGACCAATGTTGACCAATCCCTATTTTCAAGATAAATATTGTATGGAAAACAATAAAGTTTTATATGATAGGGATGCTTCTCCAAACGCATCATATAAACTAACAACAAAACTGTGTACCATGTCCTACTCTAGGATCATGCCTGATTCATCAGCTTATCTTAAACCAGACAGCACCCATACCTTGTCTGACTCTGGGATCATTCCTGATTTATCAGCTTATCCTAATTCGGATAGTCCACATACCATGTCTGGCTCTAGGGCAATACCTGATTCACCAGCTTACTCTAAGTCAGACCGAATGCCTGTACGATATAGACAAAATATCTCTAGTGCCTAAATTATGTTGCATTCAGATTAATCTGCACAAATCAGAAATGGCCTCAGTCAATTTTAACCGGTTAATTGAACAGGATGCTCAGGATCTTGCGTTCATGCAGGAACCGTGGGGAGACAGTAAAATAATAAAAGATCTATCATCAAACATAAATACAAAACTGATCTATTTCTCAGATGTGGAAAGACCGAGAACCGCGATTTTTTTCAACAAGCATCTGAAAATATTTCTATTGAATGAATTCATCTGCAGAGATCTTACAACGGTCCAGATAGAAATTCATGTTCCTCAAGGTGAATTTAGTAAATTCACTTTAGCTTCTCCATACTTCGCGGGGGATGAGGACGAAAACCACCAGAGGTGACAGAGAAACTCATCAAGTATTGCAACAATAACCACTATAACCTCATAATAGTGTGTGATGCTAACGCTCATCACATGATGTGGGAAAGTAGTAACATTAACACAAAAGGCGAGCGTCTGCTTCCATTTTTGTATACAAACAATATGTTTATTGCAAACAAAGGTAGTGACTAAATAGTGCCTACCTTTGGAAACGCAATCAGAGGTGAGGTCCTTTGCCTTACTTTAACTAACATAAACGATACTAACGATATTAAGAACTGGCATGTTTCGAAGGAAGCTTGTATGTCTGATCATGCTTATATATGTTTCAACATAGAACACTACCCGAAGAGCATCCAGTACTTTAGAATCCCAACTGTGAACTTTACACAACATACCTTCATGATAATGTAAATAGTTGCGGCAGTATCAACTCCACATTTGAGCTTGACTCTGCAGCATATAATTTACAAGAAATTATCACTAAAGCATACAACCTTAATACTCCAATAACTCAATCCAAAAGATGCAGAGATGTACCTTGGTGGAATGGTAACTTGGAGAGGAAAAGGAATAATGCTCGAACATCAATAACAAATAATTAGATCGAGTACAGATTAGCTCTAATTATAATAAAGACCTCAGACAATCAAAAAGAAATAGCTGGAAAGAGCTCTGCAATACGATAGATAATCTGCCTGCTGCAGCTCGACTCCAAAAGTTGATATCGTCGATCACACAATCCCTCTGGGCTAAATCTGCAACCCAAATGGTACGTATACCACTAGCTGCATTGAGACATAAGATACTTTACTTCAAACCCACTCTCCGGGCTTAATAGAATGGAGCACGGAAGATAATGCCAACGAAGACGTACATCTTCTAGATCCTGCAACTAAAAGTACTGCAGATCATTTCGCCAACACAATTTTCACCCCCAACAAAACGAAATGGGCTATAGGGGGGGGGGAGGGGTCTAACAATCATCCTTCCATATCTCATGCGTTGTTCAAAGCAAGTTTTTGCCTTGCTTACACATCTCAGATATGGCGGGAAACTAAAGTTGTTTTTATACCCAAGCCATCAGCCGAATTCTGTAATTGTGAAGCAATGAAGTGATAAGTTTTTTAATGAAAAGAAACGAAGAAATTTTTATCACTTCACCGCTTCACAGTTACAGAATTTGGCTGCAGGAAAAAAACAAACGAAGCCAAATCATACAGGCCTATAAGTCTTACATATTTCTATTAAAAACAATGGAAAAGATATTGGACTATCACATTCGTCATGTATGTCTCAAACAAAACCCTCTCAACTTTAGCCAGCACGCCTATCAGACTGGGAAATCTACTTAAACGGCGTTGCAATGGTAAAAGAAATTGAGAGCACCCTAAACTACAAGAAGGCACTTGTATGTACATTTATGGACATACAAGGAGCCTTTGACAATGTCCACTTCAATGCTATTATTGAAATGGCCACAAAGAAAAATATAAACACGCATATCATTGCGTGGATTGTCAAGATGCAACAGAGTCGGAAGATAACGGCTACCCTAGGTGATTATTCAATGACTGTTACTGCATCTAGAGGCTGCCCGCAAGGGAGCATGCTCTGTTCACTGCTAATGGTGGCTGATGATCTCCTCACCAAGCTAAATGATTCCGGTTTCAACATTGAAGGCTATGCTGACGACTTGGCAGTCATGGTTAGAGGAAAACATGACTCCATTGTCTCTGGTCGAAACCAGACAGTTGTTAATCTTGTATCAAAGTGGTGCAACAGATTGGGATTGTCGATCAACCCCCAAAAAACATGCATTATCGTTTTCACAAACGGGAGAAACTTTAATTTCATTTCTCCTGTTCTAGACGGCGATCAAAAGAGGTTAGATATTTAGGTGTGATACCGTATAGCAAACTAACCTGGAACTCACACCTGAAATATAACTCCGATAAGGCAAACAAAGTTTTCTTCACATGAAACCTGTTTGGGAAAAATGAGGTCTGCGCCCAAAAATGATACTTCGGTTGCACCAAAGTATTATAAATCCAATTCTATGCAACATATACAGCTTTAGTTTGGTGGCCTAAAATGCGCCAAATAACTGCTCAAAATATATTTACAAAAATACAAAGGATTGTGTGTCTTAGTGCCACAGGTGCTTTCAAAACCGCTTTACTATGTGTAAAGCGCTTTACTATGTGTTAAAAGACAATACTAAAATATTGAAATATATATTATATCTGACAGCCAAGCAGCACTCTTGGCACTAAAATCCACGCGCTTTGATTCAAAGCTGGGGGCACGCTAGCAAAGCCTACTAAAAGTCTCCTGCAATAATAGAGTTACATTTGTGTGGGCACCCAGCCACACACGAATACGAAATAGGAAATGCTATTGCTGACGCTTTAGTAAAGCAAGGTGCCTTTGTTGGACCGGAACCATTCTTTGGAATGGCCAAGAGTTCGCTCAAAAGCACAATCCAAACATGGCAACAGGAACAAAATGCTAAATTATGGAGAAGCAGAGAGGGACTAGTACACTCAACAATCGACTTAAACAGAGAGTCTCTAATAATTTTAACTTGGCGCGTTACTGGACATGGTACTTTAAACCACCATCTTAACAAAATGGGCCTTGTTGTTTCAGACAGATGTAGATTCTGCTACTCGAAGACAGAAACGATGGAACACGTCATCTGCAGCTGTCCTGAACTCTCTTGGCACAGATACAAACAGCTTGGTCATAGAAGACTAACACTTCCACTACCACAAAACGTCACTCCAATTGAGCTAATTAACTTCATTAAAAGTCTCAACCTGGACTACAGAATACAACCAATAACGGCACAGACGACGACTGGCTAATAACACAATCAGGGTAAACACAATGGACCTTCAGGTCACAGTGCTACTTCAACTGTAAGTCTCAAGGCCCTCCAATAAAAAAAAATAAGTGATTTTTTGAATAAAAACTAAGTTGAATTAATTTGTTTTTGTAATAATGGCAAGTATTCATTATATTTTAAAATATGCCGTATCTTTATCAATATATAAATTCTAGATTAATTAAATGAAGCACATTTTTTTCAAAATGTTCCAACCAATGTTTTCTTCATGGAAAATACTATGAATAAAAATTTTCATTCGAGAAAAAAAAGAATAACTAAAACTATACAAACCAATTGAGTTATCTTTATTTTTAGAAGAACTATTGCCATTTACATAATTCAAGATAATCATAATTTAACGTACTAAAAAATTTGAAATGCAACTTAAGTGGGTATAACAATTCATTTCCAGGCATATGCGTAGTAGACTTTGCTTCGTGACATTGACTCATTACAAACACTGTTACATAACGATAAAGTGTTATATAATACCAGGGCCTACTATATAATTTCTATTGCCGTAAAGTTAAGAACTGTGCTTAAATTCAGCGAATAGACACATACGAGTGAAAACGATAATATCGAATTAAAACCTCGCTGAATCTTTATAATTGAAATGGTAACTAGAATATTCAATTTACAAACCATTAAAAGCTCGTTCAAAAATATTGCTTACTTACAATACAGTTGTACAATACCAACGGTTGAATGGTTCTAACAACACTCCTTAAAAAATTATAAAAAAAATTCAGGAGATTTCCCACTTCTTGTGAACTTGGCCCAATATTTTTCCCAGAGGTTATTATGGACCATTGTGATCAATTCGATCCATCTCCAGACATAACACTTTAAAGGCAGAATTTTCACAGTGCTAATAAAAAAATTTAGAAAATCGAATTTCCCGGGATTTCCCACAGGAAAATTGACCCAATATTTTTTCCCAGAGATTACAATGGACCATTGTCATCAATTCGATCCATCTTCAGACAAAACACTTTAAAGGCAGGATTTTTACAGTGCTAATAAAAAAAGTAAGCAAATCGAATTTTCTGGATTTCCTACATGAAACTTGACCCAATATTTTTTCCCAGACAATATTATAGTCAATTGTCATCAATTCGATCCGATAATTCACTTTAAATCAGGATTTTTACAGGGCTTATAAAAAAATATAAAAAATCGAATTTTCTGAGATTTCCCACTGAAAGCTTGACCCAATATGTTTTTCCAGAGATTAATTTGGACCATTAATCATCATTTAACTTTTCGGCTGATTAAGTAATTTAATCTGCATTATCGACTTTCGACTGGAAAAATTCGGCTAACTTTAACAGTTTCGGCCGATATCGTAACAATAAAATCTGCGTTACCGATCTTTTGGAGATTTTTAGAAATTCTAATGCAGGTTAACCTTGAAATCAAATTGAAAGAGAATGGTTTACATTAATCGAAATATCAACGGTTTTATGTACATTGGAATTTGGAAAAGTAAAAAACTGTCCTATCGAAAAAACACAAAAACACAATTTGTTGCATACACTGTTGAAAATATTCAGAACTAAAATGTTTAAAGATGACGCTTATGGTCAAACATTTCCTAAATTTATTTTTCGCAATATGAAAGTTTCAACCTTCCCATAAAGATAAACGCAAAAAATTAAAAGAAAAATTAATTTTTGATCTAAAGATGTTACTTTTTAAAAATGTGCATCTCAAGTTAAAAAATTTTAGTTTTAGATGAAATTCGTGATTAAATGTTAACGATATATGTTCCTGATTGAAAAATATATTACCATGAAAAAATTTTGTATAATAGAAATGAACAACATGAGTGGAATTAAACCGACAAACTGGTAAATCAAGAGATTGCTCCAAACCCGAAATTTGTTATCGTTTGAAAACAAATTCACAAATGGTATTTTAATTTGATATTTATACAAAAATATTTTCGGTGCTTTTCCACTACAAGCTTCAAATTTATACACCATCATTTATTAGTATAATTCAACTGTATCAAACAAAAATATTGACAGCCTTGCCGCAGTTGCTTCCAACATTTATATGTTTGATACAAATTTCAAAGCGATTGACGGCAGTTATCTGAGCATAATACAAATAGCTTATTGTATCTTTTTCTTAGGAAAAAGATGGCTGATTTTTTTATGTAAAAGAGTGAGATTTTTTAGTCCTCAGGTTTTGATACTTTATCGAAAATGGGTGTTTTTATATGTCCCATACCCCGCTAATAAATAATAAAGATATGATATAAGAAACTCACAGAATATTATTTTTTTAGTAAATGTTTTGTGTAGTAGGAATTACAATATGTGTCACAACACATAACAATTGTTATGTGACCTAGGTCCTACAACAACATGCGCTCCAAGGCAAATATGCAATGAAGCTATAGCGACTTCTCTGAAAATAGTCTGTCTACCTATGTTCTAAGGACCTAGAAGAAGAAAATAAAAACGACATTCTTTTGTATTTGGGTCGAGCGAGGGTTCTGAACCTAAATCTGAGCCACAATAGTACCGAGAATTTTATTAGTAACTTGCATGTCTCGGATGAAGCTTCCACGTTTTTCCACGCATACATATGCTTCAACATAGAACACCAACTGGAGGGTACTCTCCATTTTAGGAATCCCAGGAAAACCGACTGGCGATTGTGACAAGATCTACTAAACAATAAAGCTCCACTCCCATGCGGCAACCCACTTGCAAGATGTTATCACTGAAGCTTACCACCATAATTCTCCAATTGCCAAGTCAAAAAAGCCCAGAGATGTACCTTGGTGGAATGAAAAATTAGAGAAGATGAGGAATATATTTCGCAAGCTCTTTAACAAAGTAAAAAGAACAAACACATGGATGAAGTACCAATCGGCTCTTACCAACTAAAACAAAGAACTTAGACGATCAAAAAGGGATAGTTGAAGAGAGCTCTGCGGAACGATTGCCAGTTTAGCAGCTGCAGCTTAACTCCAAAAATGGCTTACGTCTGATCACACAACCCCTCTGGATTCGATCTGCAGGCTGGACGGTACCTACACTACCAGCTGCAGTGAGACTCTAGAAACACTACTACAGACCCATATCCCCCTACATTCGTGATCTTGGAAGAGAAAAATACACCATGCTCAGGTCCGTTGAATCCTGAAACTAGGAAGGTTTCAGACCAACTAGCGATTTGGGCATCAAATCTTTCGGACCGTTCAAACCCCCAGGAGGCGACAGAATATTCCCGATCTTCCTGCAAAGAGATTTAACTACCTTCTCCCATACCTCGAGCGTTTATTTATAGCAAGTTTTAGTGTTGCGTACATTCCTCAGATATGAAGAGAAACTAGAGTAGCTAGTATTCATTCTCCAGTCAGGAATAAATCGAACGAACCACGAACCAAATCATACAGGCCAACAAGTCTTACATCTTTTCTTCTGAAAACAATGGAAAAGGTAATGGACTACTACATGCGGCATGTTTGTCTTAAGCAAAACCCTCTCAACTCATTCCAACATGCATACCAAACCGGAAAATCTATGAAAACAGCATAACATAAAGGCGTGATAGAGATTGAGAGTACACTGAACAACAAGGAGGCACTTGCATGCACATTTATAAACATACAAGGGCCCTTTGATAATGTGCATTTCCAAGCTATTGCTGGAATGGCCACTATGAAAAATCTAAACACGCACATTTTGACGTGATCATCAGACATCAACATGCAACAAAGTCGGAAAATAACAGCTACACTAGGAAATACATCGGTAAGTATCTGGGCTTCTAGAGAATGTCTCCAGGGAAGGGTACTATCTCCGTTGCTCTGGATGATATTCACTGCTGATCTTCTAAATAGGCTGAACAATACTGGCTTCACCACTGTAGGCTACACCGACGATACAGCAATCATTGTGAGAGGAAATATGACTCTACTGTCGGTGAGCGAACCCAGTCAACCCTGACCTTGTGATGAATTAGTGCAAATAAGGGGGACTGTCTGTCAATACACAAAAAACTTGTAGTCCGTAGTCTTTACTAACAGAAGGAGTTTTAATTTCAATCCTCCTGAGTTTAACGGCGAACGAATACAAGCTTAGTCAAATAGACTAAGTATATTTGGGTGTGATTCTCGATAGCAAGCTCACTTGGAAATCATACCTAAAACATATCTCGGACAAAGCAAAAAAGGATTTCTTCATGTGTAGAAACTTGTTTGGAAAAATCTGCGGATTAAGCCACAAAATGATACTTTGGTTACGTCAAAGTATAATAAAACCCATACTGTCATACGCCGCTCTGGTCTAGTTGCCAAAAACAACCTAAATATCTGCTCAGATAGTGCTCACAAAAATACAGAGGCTTGTGTGCCTCTGTGTAATAGGTACTTTTAGAACCACACCAACATCTGCAATGGAGATACTTCTCCTACTTCCTCCATTGCACCTATATACAACAGATCTGCAGCTAGTCGAAACACTCAAACCTGGTAACCTAACTATTCATCTAACGATCCTCTCAAAACTGAGAGCTACTTACAAACAGGAGTCGAGAGCTACTTACAAACACTACCGCCCAATGCCAGTATCTGGTTCCCGTAATGAATCCCAAACGTATTAACGCACTGGTTCAGGGGCGTTTGGTCACAGTGCCAAACAGGCGATAGCACTGGGTGTCTCTGCAACAGAACTTCAAGCCGAAACCTTTGTCATCAACTACTGTGCAATGCTGTGTGCCAAAAAATAATACAGCAACACTGATATATACATTGTTACTGATAGTCAGGCGACGCTATTGGCTCTGAAGTCGACGCGCTTCAATTCAAAGCTAGTATGGGAATGCTACGAGAATCGTTGTGTGGATACTTGGTCACACAGGAATATACGCCAATGTAGGAACAGACTTGCTAGCCAAAAAGGGGGCCACTATAAAGTTAATTGGACCAGAATCGTGCTTTGGATTAACCAAGAGTTCGCTCAAATATCAAAGTAATCCAAAGCTGGGAACAGAAACAAAATAAACAACTGTGGAGTATGCGGGAAGGTCTGCTGCACTCAAAAAGTTTTCTAAGCAACTTCCCCGTCTCTCCTTTTAAAACAATCAGTCTTGAGAGAGTCTCTGAAGATATTAACATGGTACGTGACAGGACACGGACCGATAAATCACCACCTTAAAAAATTAGGCCTTGCTGCCTCTGACAGAAAAAGATTTTGCAACTCGGAGGCAAAAAGCATGGAATAAATTATCTGTAACTGCTCTGAACTTGCATGGCGCAGACACATTAAACTCGGTCAAGTGAGACTATCACTTTCTCTACCACAAAACATTAGTCCAATCCAACTAATTAACTATGTTAAGGGGCCCGGATTCAAACACATTGTACATTCTCCGGTGACATCTGCAGTATAACAACCTCAGGGTTAAGCACAATAAATCTCTAGCTCACAGTGCTACTCGAACTAGTTAACTAATTAGTTCAGCTTCTAGACCCCCAATGAAAAAAAAATTAGGAAATATGATAACCATGGCAACAACCAAACTTTATATAACAAAAATAGGTTGCTTTGATTTAACAAAAAAATATTTAACGTTTGAAAATTTAGTATCTAATTTTTGCAAATAACAAACAAATTTTTGGATACAAATACTATTTTGCACTACAGCTGCGTATATTATGGGTTTGGTCAAACATGTGTGATAGATGTTTTCGCTGTCGCTCGTGCAGTTAAATTCACCGGCGTTGTTTTAAGCCCATACGCACTATGGTATGATAATCAAGTAAAATTAAATTGTGTGTCACTTTGCAAAACATCCGTAGAGGTCTTCATTCGGTATTTATTTAACATTTCGTTTACAACATGAACTTGAACTAAAAAAAGTTTAAAACCCATATGTTTCTATTCATTATAGTCTCGAATTTCGATGTTATGGCAATAACAATGGATGAAGTTTTCATAATGAAAAAGATTGGCGATATAAGTACTTGAAGTATTCTATAAAGTATAAACAATCTGTTCATGAAAAATAAATGCGCTCCGGTAATAAACGAATATACTAGTAATAAACCATAAACGAATTCTGGAGACAAAATAGATAGCGATGATGAAAATGAAGATTTTGATTTGTAATTGGAAAAGGTGATAGGTTTAGCTATCTTGCTCTCTCTATAGCAGAGATAAATACAAATAATTGCAAAATATGTATTAAACCATCGCAGACTAGGTATTAGTATATCAAGTTTATGGAAGTTAGTATAATTACAGAGCCTAAAAATGAAATGTTGTCAATAAATTCAGACGAGACTGAAACCTGATCTGAAGACGAGTTGTTAACTTTAAAAAAAAAGCTATATATGGGCAGTTGTCAAAAAGGACTTGTCCGGATCTGCTTAGGTTAAATCCAACTTGCTAACTACTAAACCACACAAATCCTGTACTTTCTATCCTCAATATGCATAGAAGAATAAATAATTTATTAATACTCTGACATGGTCGGATTAAAACAGGTTATTACTTGGCTCCATATGAAGCCACATATTTAATGAGAAGGATACAGATACATGGAAAGAGCTAAGGTTCTATTTATCTATTTAATTTAACCTTATTTGATTCAATATTTTACAGATTTGATTGCATTAAAAACATTATGTAGCAAATACTCTACATTTGTTGATGTAGAATTTGTAGAAAACTACTAATTGAGAAAATATATATGTAAAAAGGGAGGAAATCTATTTTTGTGGCATAACTATTCTAAGAGGAGCGTAAGCAATCATTAATTCAATCATTATTTCTGGTGTTCACTTGAAAACTTAAATTATTTGATTAGCTTATACGTTATCAGCACATGGAGTGTGTTGCCCATATAAATTTTCTATATGTTTTGATGGTTGAATTTCTATTAAACATACTTTGATCTTACTGGGCATCAAGTCTTCCAATTCATTATCCAGTTGATTAACTCCTAGCAACCCACTCTAGACATAGACAAATTTATAATATCCTAAAAATTTTCTAAATAAAAACTATGGCAAAAACACTAAACAATAACTGATGTAGATAAGGTCGTTTAAAGCTGAACTCTAGATTAGAACATGAAACGCACGCAATCTAAGCACACGTATAGTCAACACATGTCAACAAGATAAAATAGAAACTGAGGAGGGAAATCAAACGGATATTAACACTCTGGGAAAAATAAGAATGCTTATAGTAACCTAAAAGGAACTAAATAGTCACTCTTTACTATTTGGTACCATTTTATTTGTGGGTACAATAATTCTACAATTCGGCATAAAATTCACCCTTGCAACAATGGAACATGTCAATTTTTCTGATTTTGAATTTTGGGTTTGCTAAGCTTTTACCTCGTACATATATCATATTACCACATTCCTGTGTATGCTAGAAAAAAGTTTCTGTGCCCATATTTACGAATTATTAAAGACGCTAGAAACTATCTCTGGCATTGAAAATTCTTCTTGATTGTTGACAATTCGGGAGCAGAGTCAGTGCTAGGCAAACCGCGGATGAAAGCTTCAACGAGAAACATCACTCACGAAACTTAACTTTTAACAAACTAAAACTTTAAAGAGCTCAACTCAAACGATATCGGTTACAGTTGAAACGAAGATCATGAGGACCTTCAAGTATGTTTTAACAATATTTTAACTACTTAAACGGCTTATATATGACAAATAAGCTTTTTTGTGGTAAAAATTTCGTCTATACAAACCCACATAAAGGTATCGACAATAAAACATCAGAAAACATTGCATATTATAACCGGCATCTTACAGATTGTTTAATCTTGCTAAGATGATATTGAGCCAGAACTTGGTTTCAAAAATGAAAATCGTCTGTGCATGTCGTTTGTAGATAACAATTTAAACTACAGTAAGATCGCGGATTTGCTGGGAAAAACCAAATGTTTGACTGAATATATGTTGTGATAATAGCAGTATATGTCTTTAAGCGCGTATGAAGATGTCAGTTTTTATTAGTGCCAAGTAAGCTTGTGCGTAAGACTAACTTTAACTGACGAACAATCATAATTTTCATTGATTATTTCATGAAATCTTTCTACCCAGCAAAATTTGGTTCATGACAATTAGCAAAATTCGGTTATGATAAACAATATATTTGATTCAAACTATCTGTTAAACCGCAGAAACTTTAATACACTGCACTCGTTGGTGTATTAAAGCGGATGTAATACACTAGCAAACAAAAAACGTTGGTTTGCTGACCTTCAAATCAGGTTTCAATGGACAAGCACGACCTAAAAGAACAACTTGATCCGTTTACTATAATCCATTATTAAGTTAAAAATAGTATGTATTGTTATCACCTGGAAACTGCTATGTGTCGAATTTTATTACCATTGAAACATTCAAATCAATCAAACTGATTAACAAATTTCAATTAACGCCAAGCGTATAAAATCTTTTGTGTTTAAACAATTACACATGTTAAGGTTTACGAATGAAAACTTTTTCTAGATAAAAAAAAAATCGTTCATTACCCCAGAAATAAAATCTAATTGAAAAAGTGATGTGATTGCATCAGTATCCAATCAATCAAAATGATGATCGACTGACTGCCTCTTTTCGTAGAAATTTAAAAAGAAAAAGTCTCATTGTCAATCCGATTACAGCATTCATATTCAAAAATATGAAAATCAAATATAATTCAAGATCTAATGGTCAATGTTAAAATGATTTCAATTCGTTTCAACTCATTTTGAATAATCGAAAAATTCTTACCATATTTTTGAATAATTTTTACGAAAGTGTTGAAGGTTAATTTTAGAACGTTTTTCAAGAGATTTAAATTTACATATAATATTTTTTACAAAAATAATTCAGTAACTTCTTAACGATTGTTACTATCTTACAAGACATAATTTAAAGAACTAATAATTATAAACGATTTTATACATTCGAATAGACAGGTTGACCTTACCTTATCGATGGAAAAGTATCACAAATTCATGAACGAACCAACCTATTCGCGATGCAAAAAAATTCCCCACAAGAACTACTTTAAAAACAATCACTTGCAAGTAACAATTTACAGTATAAACCATATGCATAAGATAACAACACACCTACAAAGCAAACTACTTCTAAAGTGGAAAGAAAGTTTAATAATTAATTACCCCCAAAATAGAAAATATAAATTAAATTACACAATATTCCAAGGGAAGTTTTTTTTTTAGGTTAATTTTAATTTTCTTGTTTTTTAATTAATTTTTTTATGATTTTTTTTACAGAAAACTAAAATAAGTGAAAGGTAAAAACTATAATATAATCACGATAACTTATCATACATAAAAATAATAATAACAGTTACACTAATACTTATAGAAAATAAAAAAAAAAACTACGAACATATAAGTATAATAAATAAAAACATTACATGATCGTAACGTAAATTATCAAATTGAGTTGGCCTCAATATATTAGTTTTACATTTTTTAAATGTTTCATTAAAATAATTAAACTATTTTTTTATTAATTAATTTAGTGTAATTTAATTTTTTTAATCAATCTTTTATTTTTTGTACAATTTTCGATAGTTCAAAATTTCAAACATAATTAAGTTTTATTAATTTCACTTATTAAAAAAGAAACACAAATTAAAAAAAATAATTAATTTTAATTAATTTATGATCAATAACACAGAAACAAACGGTAAGAAAAATAATTTTAATAAGACGAAAAACAAAAATAAATCATAACATTTAATAAGAAATTCAACCGAACGCGAACAATAAAACGAAACAACTTAAACTAAAAAAGAAATTGAAATTAAAAAAAAAAAATTAAAAAATTATAAGAAAAAATAAAAATGAATGAAAATTAAATTGAAAGGTAAATAAAAACATTGCACTGTTAAAATAATGGCCGTCATTTTAAGTGATGATAAGATGATCTATGACATGATAGAAGTTCAGCATACGAGACAGTATGACCAATGCGCTTGCACAGGCTTCATATAGGTAAGATTACTATCTGTACATATTTTATATTGATTGTCAATACCTGCATCGGACTCATGTCTTAAAAAATATTGATATATTGATTGTCAATTTTTCATTATTCTACACAATTTTTATTACGAAAAAGTACTAATGATCTTCTTTTGCAAATGGATGAATAGAAAAGATATAAAATAAATAAAATAAAAAATCTTTAGGAGCGATATTGAAAAACTAAAAATATTACTCCTATGAGCGAGAGAGATGTTGAAATTATAAACTTTTAAATTTATGAATAATATTTTTAGGAGTTAAATGAGTACTCGAATAAAATAAAATACAATTGTAGAGCCAGCAGATCCAAAACTTTTTTTTAAAAATGTGTGTTTTATTAATATCTTAGACAAGTTCGAAAATCAGCAAAAACCGTCTCATGGTTAAGAAACTAGAGGCTTTATACTAAAAAAAAGTTGGTTTTTTAAATCCGTTATAACGGCCGTTTGGATACTAATATTTTTAAAAACTTTATAAATTTAGAATCTTTGGAACCTTTTTAATCAATTTCTTCTAAAAATAGACCTCTGCAGTTAGAGGTTTCTGAGTGAGCGGATACAACAAAAAAGCTTGTAAAACACAAAATGCTTTTGAATCAACCAGCACTCTCACGGTCGCATTTGTGAAACCAGGACAAAATTTTTTTTCTAAAAGTGTGTGTTTTATTAATATCTTGGACTAGTTTGGAAATCAGTAAGATGCGACTCTTGGTTAAGAAACTAAAGGCTTTCTACTAGAAAAGAAGTCTTTTTTAGATCCGTTATAACGGCCGTTTGGATACTAATATTTTTAAAAACTTTATAAATTTAGAATCTTTGGAAACATTTTAATTCGTTTCTTTTAAATTTAAACCTTTACTATTAGAGGTTTTTGACTTGTCAGCTTCAACAAGAAAGTTGGAACAATCCACAATAGTCCAGTAACTTTATACATCACAGTATGCGTCAAATCCGGTAGTTCTGATTTTTGCAGACTTGTTTATGATGTTGGCCTAATGAATAATCCAAGTTTGTGACCTCGAGCGCCGAGGTCGCAAGTAATAACTTGTGATCCCTAGGTCGAACAAAAGTCTAAAGCAACTTTGTCCAAAATCGAATCGTTTTTTTTTTTCAAATTTTGGCGATTATAACCCTAAAGGACTAGATTTTTCTTTAAACTTTCTTAAGACGTTTTTAAAGTAGAATAAATTTGCTACAATATGATACTACTTACTAGAACGATCTCTGTAGACCCAATAGTTTCCGAGATTAAGCTTTTCAAAGTTCATAATTTTTTTCGAACTTCTCCATTTTTTGCGATTCTGTCGCTCTAAATGAATTTTGACCCTGAATATACCATCGAAGCCCTGTACTTTTATGATGGAATGTTAAAAAAGTAAATGAAAAGTGTGAACGCTGATGTTTAAGCTAAGCTACGAATAATGAAGTAAAAAAGATAAGTACAACAAAAGTTAATAAGTTTATTTGTTAGGAAATTGAGTAATATTCAAAATCAAAAAGTTAAATTAATTTAATTTAAGGTCCCGGTTGAGGTTCTTCCGTATCTGGATCGACATATTGAGATTTCATATCCTCATCAGGGGATGGTAATGAATCGTCGACGTCTTGTGCCCACAAGTCATCCTCCATTTTGACATCAGAGAAATCGTCGCCTTCTGGGATATCTACTACTGAGCAATCCCACGTCACCGCAACAGCATTTGTTCTAGCATCCGAACTGACACCCTCCGATTTCGATGAAATTTCATACACAGATAGCCAGTGACAAAATAAAAATACTGTTTCTTTCGAAAAATAAAATTCCGCTCTTGGGATGGCACAGGGTGGCCGCAAAGTTTTACGGGTTGGCGTAACATTAGTATCTTTGGTTACCGATTATCAACGATTTACTACACCGATTTAAGTCATTTATAGCTCATTAGAAATGTAATTAATAGACCTTATAAAAAAATTATTTAAAATTTTGTAGTAATTTCTTAAAACTGTATTAAACTTAAATAATATTTTCAAAGATGGCACTGTTGAGGCTACCCCTACTTTTACCACATTTTTTTTCCAGAAAAAAAATGTTTAGTTAATTTTTAATCTAAAATGAAAGTTTCCCAATTGCATGATTTCTCGTTTTGAAAATAATATTCTTACAACATTTTAATTTCCGTTTTTTCAAATTTTTTTTAAAACAATAGACTGCATTTAACTATAATCGTCAGAATTCTTGTTTTATAGAAATTTAATTATTTTAAGGATACAAGTTAAGTATTTGAGGGTGTGGATGCTTTTTTACATAATTGACTTTTTCTCCCATTTCTACCTGTTTTTCTTTAAATATTATTTTAACTATTAATACGATTTACTGTGCTCCCATTTTATGACAGATATTATCATTAATTAAATTACGGTACTCGATTAGTTCATGCATTTATAATTAATTTCGGACAGGTAGAAATGGAAGAAAAAGTCAGTTATGTAAAAAGCATCCACTAGGGTGGCCCTTAGGTTACTCTAGAATTTTTTTTTCATTGTACAGTTTGCGGCACTCCCCTTTTTCGTGTCAATACCCATAAAAATATTATTTTTAAAATTTGAAATCAATCGATCAATTCTAAGCCGTGCCCTCGGCCACTTAAAGTTGAAAGGCTGTGTTCTGAACCTTAAAAACAAAATTTTTTAATTTTTTGCACGACACCCTCCTATTTCGTGTCAATACTAATAAGAATATTATTTGCAAAATTTGAAATCAATCGTTCCATTTTAAGCCGTGCCCCCCCCCCCCCGGGGCACTTGAAGTTTTAGGGGCACTTTAAGTGGCTGGGTACACGCCTTAAAATTGATCGATTCTTTTAAAATTTTGCAAATAATATTTTTATGGACATTGATACGAAATGGGAGGGTGCCGTACAAAAAGTTAAAATTTTTTTTTAAGGGCCACCCTAATTTACTCCCTCAAATACTTAACTTATATCCTTAAAATAATTGTTTTTCTTTAAAACAAGAATTCAGACGATTTTAGTTAAATAGACTACATTGTTTAAAAAAACAATTTAAAAAAACGGAAATTAAAATTTTGTAAAGATTTTATTTTCAAAACAAGAAATCATGCCATTAGGAAACTTTCGTTTTAGATTAAGAATTAGTTAAACATTTTTTTTCTGGAAAAAAAAATGTTGTAAAAGTGAGGGTACCCTCAACAATGCCATCTTTGAAAATATTATTTAAGTTTAACACAGTTTTAAAAAATTACTACAAAATTTTAAATAATTTTTTTTCTAAGGTCTATTAATTACATTTCTAATGAGCTATAAATGACTTAAATCGGTTTAGTAAATCGTTGGTAATCGGTAACCAAAGATACTAATGTTTCGCCCACCCGTAAAACTTTGCGGCCACCCTGTGTCATCCCAGAGCGAAATTTCATTTTTCGAAAGAAACAGTATTTTTATTTTGTTATTGGCTTTCTGTGTATGAAATTTCATCGAAATCAGAGAGGGTCGGGAACACCGATGCTCCGGTGACGTGGAATTGCTCTACTGCAAAATTAGGTATATTGTCACAAGAGACACCGCTGCAGTGGCTGCAGACTGATGAGTCTTTTAATCCTGCCTCCCTGCAGCTGCAAGCGTTTCCCACAACTCTTCGTGCAGCCGCAAGAAATCATCCGCAAGAGGTGTTGTGGGGCTGCATTTCTGGTCATCTTTTTAGGGTTGAGGCCTTGTGGCGTCGATCTCCACCCCCAGGAGAGAGGGTCCCCCCCTCCGAGGGACTACACAACCACGCCTATACCTGTAAGAAGATTGTACATGAGAATAGAAAATGATGAATTACTGATGCAAGGACAAATTTTTACCTGATGGTATGTCCGCAAGGAGTGAAATCGAGCAGAGTCTCGTGTAGGAGGTAATCTGGCTAGATTTAAGCTGGTTTTCGTCGCAGCCCTGACGAATAGTTGGTACCGCATCTCGACAAGGTTATAGGTGTTGAGGTTGCCTCCGTATAGAGCAATTATGACTCGCTCTCAGGTGTAGAGTTGGTGTCGAGAAAAATCGCAGCTTGCTTTTTAACGTCCGGATTTTGTTCGAATATGGACATCATTTGCTTCTTCCCTAAGCCAGAGAAGCAGGATGTCGAGTCACAACCACTAAGGGCATGAATGAAGAGGAAAAGCTCTGGTTTCAAAGAGGATTTTGAAGTAGCGATGCTGGAATACGTGACATTTAATGCTTTACCTCTTCCACATTTATTGTAAAAAATTTCACGTTGGTTTGATATCGCAGTAAGGATGATCAGCAAGTCAATGTCCTCACCAACGACAGTTACAGCTGTAGTGATGATGAGCCTATCAGCATCTTCCTCTGCTTGGAGTACTTGAATGTTGTGATTTCCCATTTTTGTTGTCAGCAGGTTTATGAAACGAATCTTATTTTTGTCATTTGACAAGAATTTCTGTTGAGGAACCTGTGCCATGGTTTTCTCTTCAACGATTATCTCTCGCGATGAGTGTAACTTGGCTCTTCGAAGACGCTCAGAGCTCTTTGCGTTTTCCTGTACAGCATCTACGAGGTAACCATCGAAAACTACTGCCACGTTTGAGCCATAGTGAGCAGTAATGTACTGTATGTATCTGTCGCACTAAATGATGAGCTTCGAGACCACACAACTTTGTGAAGTAGATGCCCTCCATCCACTACTACAAATTTCGTTAACCCTTGCTTCTCATTTAAGGTTACAGGTTGAAATACTGAATACAAGGTGGATTTTAAACCCTTTCTCATTCCCTCTTCAGAGAAAAATGACATTGGGATTGGTGACAGTTCGTAAGTGAAGAACTCTCGCAATTCTTCATCCGATTGTTTTAAGACACACATCCTGTAAAACAGTGTTAGAGGATCAACAGTTACCTGTTTATATAATAGTAATAGTTCGTACAGCTGAAGAAAGGGACACCACATCGTTTTTACGTTTGAATTTCACTTCCTGGAAGTTCTGGCCAACGATCTTTAGCATCGATTCTCTCCCAATCTCTAGAGCCATGTGGCTGTTGAGACTAGATTCTCCAACCAGGCCACTGCTGATGGACATAGTAAAATCTATTGTAAGGAATGGGGAGTGCTGTGCAAACCATCAACAGAGTTTTTCAATATCTGATTCAAAAATGATAAATTTTGAAACTAAACTAAACTTAGTTAACTTTAAAAACGTCCTAGGAAAGTTTAAAGAAAAAGCTATGTAGTCTTTTAGGAAAGTCGATAGATTTTACCGCTGGTACTTGGCGAAACATAATGAATACTTTTTCTAAATAAAATTTCTTGTTGTTATTTCGCAGAGTTTTTTATTATTAATAAATTAACGATTTAGTTATATTTAATTAATGCGCTCGATCTGATTTCGATTTTTACATCATCTTCAGGAGCTTACAAAAACCTTTTGTAAGCTCCTTTTTGTAAGCTCCTGAAGATGATGTAAAAATCGAAATCCGATCGAGCGCATTAATTAAATATAACTAAATAGTTAATTTATTAATAATAAAAACTCTGCGAGATAACAATAAGAAATTTTATTTACAAAAAGTAGTCCTTTAGGGCTATAATCGACAAAATTTGAAGAAAAAAAACAATTTTCGGCGTTCGGCGATCGAGGTCATAAACTTGGATTATTCATTAGCCAACATCATAAACAAGTCTGCAAAAAATCAAAACTACCGGATTTGACGCATACTACCCTATACTCTCAGGCGACAAAGTTGCTGGACTACAACAACAACAACAATTTGCAAAAACCTTGTAATCTATGAAAAAAAATTTTTTTTCTTAGAAATAAACTATTATGATATTCCGCAGTAATACCATGACGTGTGATATAGAGCAGGTTTGTGATTGTGTTGTGTTTTTCATTAGTGTCATACATTGTCACACATATATTCTGTGGTAGAGTTGATATGTGTTTGTTCGTTCGGAACAACGTTCCAAAATTGCATAGATGTAGTTTTGCTTATTATATGTAGCTTTTCCTTTTCAAAATTTGTTCGATTTTCTTTTGTAATTAGTTTGTTATGTTTAAACTAATCTGATTCATCAGATTCTACTTCTACACAAAACTGTCTGATCTGGAAATCTACCTATTTCTAGCGGACATACTGCCGCTCGGCCTTTTATTGTTTTAAATGTGAACATAGAATAACAAACTTACCAATTAACAAAATAACAACACCTCGGGGTTGTGAACTCACGTATTTTATGAGTGAATGAAAGTTTATTCCGAAAAGCTACTGTTGGCAGCAGAAATTAGATGGGAAAAGCCTGGATACAGTAAGGGCTATAAATTCTGATGTTGGCCTGTTCCAGGCCTGAATTAGAACAACCTTTTTGGGTTAACCTTATTTTAATATATCCGTTCCTGATTTGGTTTTTCGTATTTGACCCCTAATTGGGTAATCTGATCAGAGCCTGGTACAAACTACCTTAAGCCGGGCATTCACATACAACGGAAACAGAAACAGAAACCGAATTTCATACAAATTTGACAGATAAAAATTCGGTTTCTGTAAAATTTGTATGAAATTCGGTTTCGGTTTCTGTTTCCGTTGTATGTGGTTTCAAGCCTTTAATAGGATTTGCCTATTTAATTTTATATGGCAAACTTGATCAGAGTCTGATCTGACTTCTCTATCAGAGCTTGATTGGGCAAAAGGGTTATATTCAAGATCAGGACACAATCGAACTATTCTGGCCCTAACAAATTTGTACTCGGAATGGTTTCGAGTTGAAAAATTGACAAATGATTCTCTTTGCTACATTAGTTTGACTGAAAATAAAACTGGGTTATAACTCTAAGGCCAGATAACTATATGCAAAATTTTGAATACTGTGTATGTCCAAAATATCACTGTAGCAAATTTCAACCAAATGAAGTTTATTCAAATGAAATTGAGCTCAGATCAGGAGAAATAGGGCATACCTTAAGTGCAATATCATATATGATCTGTGATAGGAGCCAGATGGAAGTACCTTATTAGGGCTTGACCTAATTCATTCTGATCCGACCCTGATTATGTTTACTACTAGGGATAAGAACGGGTTTTCACAGACAGGACCGGATCAAAACAAATACGTCGTGTCCTAGTCGTAAAATCAGGTATGGTCTCTGATAGGGACCGGATGCAATTATCCTATTAGGATTTACCCTATTACACCTTGATCCGGTCCGGATCATATTAGGCATACGCTTGAACAAATTCTATCTGGAGAAAATTTTATTCGTCGAAAATTTAATAATTTAGATACATTGACCACGTCTATCTCGATCAATGAACTGGCATTTTGATGCAGTGGTTGGACTTAGTACATTCATAGTGAGCTTAGGAGTTAAAATTAGAGTTATAAGTTCAGGTCATGTAAGCTAAGAAAAACGTCCGAAATAATATCTGTTCCGGCGTCTGCAATCGTTTTTTGAGGAATTCTAAGATTAAGCAACTAACACCATTTTTAATATATTACTATAATTGCATCTATCATTTTGGATCTATACATTGCAAAATTATAAAAATAAACATGGCTCCAACGACTATACATACCGGATGTCCATAATTAGAAGGAAAATTTAGCCGCTGCACACAAAATAACTTTCTAAAGAGAATGAACAAAAGTTTGTGCCGCAAAACGTTTGACGTCGAGACTCTCGTCAAAAGCAGTATTCGCTAAAATACCCTACTCTGAAGGTATACCAGGAAATATACCAAAAAGGTTTAATCCAAAATATGGCAGGTCTCTCAGGAGGAAGTCACCTAGAGGAAAAACAGGATAATAAACTTCGTAAAAGGCTATCACTAAACTGTGCCTATATAAACTAGGCGCATTAGACAAACAACATCGCACCAAGGAAAGCTGTCAGAGATATATAGATCTGAGATATATAGAGATATATAGAATGCCAAGATTTACCGCGGCCTTCCAGGTCAACTCAGATCTCAGACCAAAATAATGCATCATCACGAACCATGCGGTATTTGAAAAAAAACCTTTTGATGCAGCTGTTCATTCCTGACCTTATGCCAAAGAGAAAGAAAGCTTTACTGCAAGCTCTCAATTATTTGTTTGATCTGATTCACACTAAACTCAAAGTTACCCACTAAAACAAACGAGGGAGAGAATAAGAGTCAGAAATACCAACAAAAAATTACTAAAAATGTCTAAAGTAAGCAAAGTTTAAATTAACGTGCACAGGTTACAACAGCCACAGATGCGATCTTGTAATTTTCCCAGAACCATGGTTGGGGAACAAAAAAGTTCTACCGACAATATTAACTGGCAAACTTCTCCACTATAAAAAACAGGAAAACCGACTGATAGTTTTTATAAAACATCTTCAAGGTTATGTGCCCGCTTTTAGTAGAATCATTTCCACAATGCAGCTTGACCTTGCGACCATAACGCAAACAATAATGGCAAATGCAGATTGTGCAACTTAAAAGTGAACGGAACACATTATTATCGACTGCACTGACCTTACATAAAGTAGATCCAACAAGATTGTTTGTCGAACACTAAAACTATTTCCGGAGAAAATATTCGTTACAATCGAAAATTATAAATGTTACACAGCAAAATATTTATAAAAAAATTAAAATCTAAATTAAACACGCCATCCTCGCCAGTTGAAAGTGAAGATGATGTGCTTTAATTTAGATTTGAATTTGTTAAATTTGCATTTGTATTACATTATGTTGATTGAATATTCATTAAATTTTGTGCATTTGTTAAATTATTGTGCATAATTTTGTGCATATTACACAACGACACTGACATGCCATTTAGTGTGAAACCACTATATATACATATTTTAATTTAAATTTAATCCTATCAGCATCATTGTCGTTATTGTGTCGTGTAGCGTGAAAACGCCTTAACGCAGGTTGCATTGTAAGATCTTATATTTGTTGTATTTTTTTTGTCTTGAAAAATCTGTGTGTAAAATGCGTTTTTTGCTGCCATCTTGAAAGTTTTTTATAAAATCTCATGCCGAAGACGAGTATGATATTGGTTTTAAAAAATAAAAATAACAAAATAGTGGTCGAAAAACTGAAAGCTTATGCAGTGTTGAAAATCATATTTTCAAAACTACAAAAATATCGGTGTCGTCAGCAACAACTGTTACATGCTTTTCTTCAGTGCTGGTTTTACAATAACTATGTCAGCATCTTCTGTAGCATGAATCACAGTTTGGCCGTTTGCTTCTCAATGTTTCCCAAGCATGGGTATAAAGCACTGTTTATTTTCATTATTAGAAAGAAAGGGTCCTTTGCCAATAAAAAGTGGAGAGTTCTCAGTAAATTTTGTTCATGCTTGATTTAAGAAACTGAAATAATCTAATTTCTATTCTTCCTTCTGCAGAAATATCAGTAGCATTAAGAATACTCTACTCTACGTAATAGTCTACTGCAGCTGGCTAGTGCGTCATTCTGAGTATGCAACTTCAATTTTGTACCACTCTGGATATTATTGGGAGTTGGTACAGTTAGCGGCATTTGAAATGGACACTCACTGGGTGCTCATGGAAATGGTTCAAATAGCTCATGAATACTATCTCTTCGAATTTTACTTGCACTGATGATACCTTGTATACCTTTAGTAGACAACTTAACAAGCTTTGAAGTTTCGTTTTCACTGTTAGAGCACAAAATACAGTTCCTTTCTGCCATTTTCAACTTCTTAGAAGACGTCGATACTTGTAGAAGTCACCTAAAAAGTGGAAGTTAAATATTTTTACACACTTAGATTTATATAGGGATAGATTTATACCACACTTAGATGTATTTAGCTAGGATTTTTTTCGGGAGGGGATATAAAGTTTTTAAGGGGGAGGGTTTTGAATCAAATTTCAACTAAAATACATAAAAATTGTGATTATTGCGGTAAATTTTCAGTATTTTGGGTAATTTCGGGAGGGGATATAATCCCACCCATGGGCTACACCCCAGTCAACTGCTACGTCTTTGTAAACATTTTACTTCTAGCAACCGTTATTATATTATTTTCCAGAGTGAAATACCGCGTTAAATTTGTTGCCAAACATAACTTTTTAATTTTTGATGTTTTTTTCAAGATGGCGGCCAAAAAAACGCATTTTACACATCAAAAAGATACCAACAATGAACTAAAAAATTGAAACCCCGTCTTTGTGGGAATTAGTTCCACCCAAAAACCTATACCTACTGTACTATTGTATTAAAATCTGAAATAAATTTTTTGGTTGTATTTTTTATATAATTTGATTGAATTTTATAAACAAAATCAACAAAAACATTTTCGCTTTGATTATATAAAAAACAATAAATTCAAATTGATGCGCATGTTCCTCTCTTGAATAATGAAAAAGTCAACGGTTACTATGATTAAATTGAATTAAATTTAAATTGTGAAAAAAATGAGTTTTTTTATGATTGTTATTCGGTTTCTAAATTCTCATTGGTATAGAATTTGATGTCTTTCGTTGTAGGTTATTTCATTTTCAAAATGCCAAAAAATTAAATAGTTATCGAAATTAAATAAAATTTTGTGAGGACTATATTTTGTCGTATTGTCTGAAATAACGTTAAGTTGCGCATGTAAATCAATCTTTACTTTCAAACTAACGAAAATAACAAAATTTCATTAAATTTTCATAATTTTGGAGTAAATTGTTATCTTTAAAACTTTTTTGATGTTTCGGTACAGAAATTTGTAGACTGGAAACTAGATTTTTCCATAAAAATTGGAAGAAGATATCGATATAAGATTTCAGCACTTTTATTTAAATTTATATTCTAATAATTAAAATTATTTAATTAATGAATAAAATTAGTTAGTAAAATAAGTGGAGTAGAAAGTTTTGCAATATTATTACCATTTGAAAATATTCTTATTTTTGGGGATAGAATTCTTGGCTAACTTCATAAGGGTTATTTTTTCGGAGATTGGGAGTAAGGCAGGGTCTAAAACACCAATTATAATCCATGAACCAACCCATGTAGACCATAATAAATAAATAAATAAATAAATACATAGACTGTAAGGTCCATTTTGTCAAACTTTTTTGTTGGCATTCACAAATTGCCTAAACATTATAATTTCATCAATTCATTCAGTTTAATTGGTTCAGGCTTATTTATACACTGGAGAGTGCTGTGTTTTTGTAGACAATTTGCAAAAAATTTAGCAAATTTGCTCTGACCGGGATTTGAACTTCGAGCTTTGGTCAGCCTGCCTAGCCATTCGCCTATTCCCACTTTAAACATCACTTAATGTTAGTATATTTTAATTTTTTGTTTATTTTTAGTTTTTACAACAGTTTTTACAACAACAGCCGTTTTTCAAATACGGCAGTGCCGTATTAACCATGCACTTCTTCATATTAGTTAACTTGATAAGTACTAGCGAAAGGTTAAACAAATATTACTAGATTTTTTAAAGTGTAAGTGTATAAAAAAACTTATATTACACAATAGTTTGTGGAGTCATTTGAAAATGCATACATTTTAATTTTTTGCCTAGGTAGTGAGAGGTTTTGACAAACCTCAACCCTGTGTGACGAGGTTGGCGAAAAAAAATTTTTTTTAAAAGTTTCATAACGATAAAATGTTTGATAAATTTTTAACGAATACCATTACGAAGGTTCAAATAATTATAATTTGGGTTAAAAGGAGGAGGAGGACGAAAAAAAAGTTTAGTCTTTTTAACCATGCGCACCTTTACCTCTCTGCTTCAATCCCAAACCTAATGAACAAAAATGTTTAAATATATTCACAAATGCAGAAATTTTGATAAATTTTTAATGAATTGCAGTTATATGTTTTGAGGGTGACAGGGAGTGAGGAAGAGTAACAAATCTGCTTTTTTCATTGTAGTAGGAGGTTTGTCTGGTGGTCCGTGAAGGTTCACCAGTTGGTCTTGCACGCAAACCACATGCACCCGCTGTTAGCTCAAGCTGGCGTGAATTCTGGTGACCAACCTCACTAACAAAAAATTTAGAATAAGCTAAACAAAAGCGCGTGCCTACACTACATCCGGAAGGGATGAGCCGCCATGTCACAACTCTCCATATAATATTCACACTAACAATTCATACTAATAATAAAGAAATTAAACACTCAGAAAAACAATAACAACCACTACATACATTTATCGAAATTTAAATAACTTTCCTGACTGTGGTGACGATGGTATCCCAGCATCCAGCACATTCCCCCTGATTACTTATTGTGGTATCACAAATTTACTCCAAACTCCCTCAGACTTTCCTTCATCTCACTTGTGAGTCTTATATCATTTTAAGTTTCTTTCACTTTGATGCTTTCGAAACCCTGAATTTTGCCCCTTAATTTTTTTCTGGCTTTGGAGGATGTGGTATAGAAAAAAATAAACACCAACTATTTAATTGGGACTTTATTTATTAGTTTACTAGTATACCCTTTAACATGTAAACACATTATTTTGTTCTTCTGATTGCTGTACAGTGTACACAAACTTATTACTATTTTTGATTTTAACATTTCGTTTTTATTTATTGTAACAACTACTAATCCAGTCATGCCACTGGCCAATTCAGCTGACAAAACTAAAAAAAACTCAATGCAACTTAAATCAAAAATTAAAACAAAATACCGACTCAAAAAAAAAACCACAGAATTTCAAAAAAAAACAACGACCTTGTCGTTACAACTTGCAGAACCCCAACTAATCCACCAAAAACAAATTTAAGTTTTCAAGTTATTTTTCATAGCACGAGCCAAAAGAATTCTCAGCATAAAATATTATTTTGTACAAAAAAATGATATATTTAATACTTACGTTAGTTTTTGTAGGTTTTTTCCTAATTAAGCAAAAAAAAATTGAAAATAAATTAAAATTTAACACGGATTTCCGGTAAGGTTTAGCTGTACTTGTATGGAATGTTTTAAATACTTGTGTTGTTACACAAGTGGGTTGAAAATATTTTACTATTTTCGAAGAAGTCTATAGTATATTACTATAGGGCGGAAAATGGAAGTACACCTGATAACGAAATATCTTGTCTATTACAACCCATCGGAGTATGCCATTTGAAAGAACGTTTAATTTAGTAACATTGTCTTTTATTTAATTTGGCACAAAATAGACGCATCATTAACTCGCAATCAGATACACAGAAAAAAAAAACATATTTACAAAGCCATCTAAAATTAATTGATTCATATAAAGTAATTGAACGTATTTTAGCCATCGAATCTCATTTAAGAATTCATTTATAAATGATTGAAGATTTTGCGAATAGTTTTTCTGTTTTATTTAAATATATTAGGCGAAACACCTAATGAATTCGATGAATCGTTGAATGATTTAAAAGTGTAATTATCATAAAGCTGTAATGAATGAATTAATTAATATTGTATGAAATAGATATTTTTGTAAATGAATTAGCCAAATCAATTAGACTTTATTCGTCTAATTTTAACTGTGAGTTTTAACGAAACTAAATGTTTGAAACATTAAAAACTTTTAGTAAACTTTAAAATTTAACTTAATTGAACTTAGATGAAAATGCTACTATATTTTTTTCTGTGTAAAGATTTTTATTTAATTGATATTTAAATTTTATACCACACAGTTTTTGGAATACTGAAGTGTGCGTTTCGCCGTATGTTGTCCAATGTCCACCCCTCTCTATTCTGAACTTGACGAACAAAAAAATTTGAGCAAATACACGCCGCATGGTGTCCACTCTTTTTATTCTGAGCTTGAAGAACAGAAAATTTTGAGAAAATTGACAATGACAGAAAAATTAGTAGTTTTGATGAAAAATATAGAGTCGAATAATTATATTTCTACAGTAAAAAAAAAAAGTTCGTAAAATTTACAGAAATGTAATTCAATTCAACATACATTTCTGTAACTTTTGATTCTACAAATTGTTCGATGAAGACAACAAATTGATGTCAGTTGAATATATTTTACCAACGATTTTTAACGAACATTTAGATTTAGCAAATTTCGCAACCTCATTTTTTTATTGAGTTTCATAAACACAAAAGACATTAATAAATAATAAATTATTTCATTAATCCAAAAATCGATCGTGATAATCATCAAAGTTAAAAAAAATTAAAGCCACAAAAATATTTTATCTCGTACCAAACCGCAAGCAGCATATTTTAAAGTTCACGGAATTTCCAAAGCAATACTATTCTATGCCTAACATCTGATTAATTTTTTGATTTTAGAAAGGAATTATACAGAATTCTATTTTTCTGTTTTTGTATTAAAATTCTTTATTCAAACCTGTTCATACAACACAACATCTTCACCTTTCACGATATGCAACAAAAAATCTAATTAATGTTATTTGTGTTTTTTTTTTTAAATTTCATACGGCGACAACATGTCCGTCGCTTTTATATATGACACAATAGCAAAAAATTAATATCTACATGTTCTGCCCGTTTCACATGGCAGCACGTAGTTTATGTTCATCTGTCATAAAGTTTTATTTTATTTGTCAGCTGATCGATACCAACGTTTTGTTTGAATGACCGTAACATTAATAAATTTGTTAGGTGAATGTCCTCTACCCATGCAAATCGAATTCCTTTTGTTTCTGAAATAAATGTTTAACAATAAGTAGTCAAAAATGTAGTTTTGAAAATCATTTTATCTATATGACGATCATAACCTTCCTTATTATAACTAATCCAATGCACAAACTTTAAAAAATACAACGATTTTCCTTATGACTTTGAAATCTTTATGCAAGGGAGATTCGATTTCATTTTTAATTTTTTATCTTAAATATTTTACATAATTTTTTATTGTTGGAATTCTGTAGCACGCATGAAGGTTATCAATTTTTTTTTTTGTTTGTTTTAATTCTTTTGTTGCTTTAAATCCTTTCCTTTTCTTAAACTTATAATTTGTTATATTATCTGTACTTATGACTAAAGTTCTTTCACTTTTGTTTGTTATAATTTAGCCGTTTTGTAGTTTGCCGCATGATGTGATTTGTTTTTGTTCGAATTTAGATAATCGTAACATAGCGAGGTGCTGCATATAGCGAAACATTTAAAACAAGATTAAATAACAGAGAACGGTGGGATCGATTTCAGAAACGATTTTTTTTGTTTAAATTGGTCAGCATTAATAATTTTCATTTTTGGCTAGACTGAAAAATTATAAACTTGGTGTTTTTTTTAAAAATAGTAAATTTTTGAAGGTGAACTAATTATCACTCCATACAGGTTGTAATAAAAAAGTTGGTCAAGTACAAGTATATCGGTAGGCATTTTCAAACTCTACTTCTACATCAGTGCTTTCTCGGAAATGATAATGCACGTAATGATAAACGTGTAAGTAAACACAGAAGAGGTTGCTCTATATTATTTTTCTCACTGGTCTACGTCTGCTTCTAACTGAAGGGCAGTATAACCCGTTGATAAACAACGATAAGGTCAATTTGTCGATTTTAATCGTTTTTTAAATCATACGTATAACCGAAAAAATATTATTAATCGATAGATATGAAATGTAACTCCAAGCAAACCAATTTTTGGAAAAAATGAAATGTTTAAACCACTTTCAATAACAATGACTATGACTATGACTATGACTATGACTATGACTATGACTATGACTATGACTATGACTATGACTATGACTATGACTATGACTATGACTATGACTATGACTATGACTATGACTATGACTATGACTATGACTATGACTATGACTATGACTATGACTATGACTATGACTATGACTATGACTATGACTATGACTATGACTATGACTATGACTATGACTATGACTATGACTATGACTATGACTATGACTATGACTATGACTATGACTATGACTATGACTATGACTATGACTATGACTATGACTATGACTATGACTATGACTATGACTATGGCTCGACTTCGTCTCGATCTCGAAACATGCATCCTCAATCGGTAAAGCACTCTTACTGGCCTTAATACTTAAATAACTATTAAAGTCAAAATAAAAAATCATACGTAAGAGTTATGAAAGAAATTAAACTCAAGTTTGTACGGGTATCATGTGAGTTTTTTTTCAATTCTTGTCGTATCTTGTCGTATTACTGAAATACGTTGTTATGTGTAGGATTCGATCTCCACAAATGTTATTAAAGAATAATAATTCTTGTAACACACAAGAGTTATCTAGTTTAGGTGGACAAAATATGTTAAAAAACAAGATTGCATTCTATAGCACATAATAAAAAAAATAAAATGTAATAAATTATGACATTAAGTTGCCCAGACTGTTTGAAAGTATTATCCAAATAAACGTTTATATTTTATCGTTTTTTGGAGCCATGAAATAATTTATAGTTTCAATCTTGTAATAGTGCAAAATTCCAGAGAAATAACGTAAGAGTTCAATTAAATGTTCATTAATTGCATTGACAATTCAAATTTGATCATCATTCAATAGATTCTGAAACATGTTTTACATACTTGTTGTTTCTATTGATTAATAACATTTGACATTTTAAAGTAAGATAATTTAATTGTTTTTTATAAATAGAATGTTCTTGTAAGTTTATATGTTTAAGTTAATAATGATAAACAAGATTTTAAACTTTTTATTTCATTTGTAAAAAAAAGGCTGAGGAATTGTAATTTATTGATGTCTCAAAATGACAAAATTAAAATAATTTTGTTGTTTTACAAAATATTTAAGATTTTTTATTAAAGATAGAAGGAAAACATTGTTTGTTTTTTTCTTTAGAATTGGTTATGGTATGTAATAAACTAACACATTAAGTTGTCAAGAGACAATAGTTAATAATGCGGTTAATGGCCAAATAATTTTATGGAAAATTATTTCGGTTTAGTGGGTTGGTTATTTTTAAAAGAATAGTTACGAATAAATTATCACCACATTAGTTCAATAAATGGCGAAAGATGCATTCTTTGTCATCTCAAAAAGTTTAGCACTGCATTCATAACGGTTTTCGGTATATGATTAAATTAGAGGGTAATAAATAATAGGGTTCTAAATAATAGGGATATTTGATAGGGTTCTGCGGTCTAAAATATTGAATGTTACCAAACCTGATTACTTCACCGAAAGAAAAAATCTTGCTTGATTCAAACATGTTGCATTGTTAATCGAAAATTAAGTGAAAATTGGGGAACTAAATACGTTAGTGATTGTATCAACCAACGCTCCGTATTTAAACTAACAATTTAACCGTTGTTGATATATTTTTTTATAAGTATCACAAACATATTTGATTTAACCCTGTTTGTAGTTGAGTCAATTATGATTTAATTTTCAATTGACTACAAACGTTGTAAATTAAAAATTGGACTAAAAATAGTGATATTGAATACGTTTGTGATAGAATCAAGCAATACGCCGTATTAAATCTTTTGGTTTGGTACATCTTTGTTTTGTTTTTGCTGCTATCGATGTTTGTATGGGTTCGTTTTTTTCGTAAATATAATATTTGAAATTTTTTATATTAGAAGTATGTATTTCGCATCAATCCCGACAAACATTTTTATGCATAAAGCTAGCGTTCGTATATTTACGTTCTAAATAGGAAATGTATGAGTGTGATTTTGTTTGTAAAGGATGCGTCCATTTTTTCGCCATTTTTTTAATGATACGATTTAAAAGACCAAACATCAGAAATCAAAAAATTTAAATATTTGAATTATGTGTAGAAAATTATACTAATTTTCTATAATTTTCTCATTATTATGAAAAATTAAATTAAAATATCGATAAATGGACATGAAACAAGACAAATAAAAAATATTAAAAAAATATAATAATTTTTTTAAATCACCAAAATTAATTATAGAAAGGGCCTGTTTCATTAACGATATTTTTGTTATAACATTGACTGAAAAATTTCTTTCGCACATAATTTTATATGCAAATAATATGGAAATTATTTAAATCAATTAAACACATCTAAATTATTTCCTAAAGTAAAATGTTAAATAAAACCAGCCATGTTAAAATATATAAAAACTTTTTATTTTTCTATTCTTTTGTTTATTACTTTTCTTTATTTTCTTTATTAGTTTCTTTTCTCCTAGTTTTTTATTTTAACGAACACAATAATTTTCAAACAAAAACATGAACAAACGAACTGAAAAATATGAACAAGAGAAATTGATCACGCCGTGGTTGATTTAAATAATGAAAATTGTTACGTTTTTTAAAATAAATTGACAATGCTACATTGGTTAAAATAACCACGTTCGTATTAGACGCAAAATCAAACAAGCTTTGTAGTTGATTCTACCAACGTTTTTTTTTCGGTGTTTCTGTTTACTATCCAGTTGGTACGGCCCTTCAATCGTGTCTCTTTTCGTAGATATATGTATGATTAGAAGACAGTATACCTTCAGAGCATCCTTCATCGTTTTATATTGTTTGAGAAGGATTTCTTCCTGCGATCAACAAAATCTCCATTCGTCTGTTCGCACTTCTCAATTTCTCATTTCTCCATTTTAATTTTTTTTTCAAGGTTTGCATTTACCACTACAAACTTTTTTATTAAATTATAAATTAAAGACAATTTTAAATTTAAAATTTCAAAAAACATAAAATGTTTTCTTCATAGTTATGCTAATTTTTATAACATGATTGACAATAATTACGAGAGTAATTTATATCTACTGAGTTATTTCCAGTAATTTTTTAAGTCAATTATTTTATAAAGGACAAGCAATATTTTATAACAACATGAAGAAATGTTTAAGTTATGTAATTATTCTCAAAGTATATAATGAAAATTTACTGAAAATTTTTAATCATTCTTGACAAATTTATTTTTCATTGATGAAATTTCAAAAAACTATGTTTGGTTATAACAGAATCCAAAAGTTCATTTTTTCTGTAAGGCTTATGAACAGTCGCAGGAAGGTGAAACTTTTATTTTTGTGATAGGGCTTTTTCTTGTAGAGTGAGTAAAGTAATAAGAGTATAACAACCAAAAAATATTAAAATATTAAAATAGTAAAATATTAAAATAGTAAAATTTGTTGAGTGTTAGTTAAATTATAAGAATTAGTTAATTTTTAGTAGTCAAATTTATACAAATTTAAGGAAAATGGCTATCGAGTTTTCGTTCAATTTTTTTTTGTGTGGTGCGAAAACATTTCTTGATATTTGTGTTTATAACGGGCGGTAATCTTAAAACAATTAGATACAAAAAAATATTATGTTTGTAAAGCCGTTCAAGCAAAATGTTTAAGCTTTAAGCCCTCGAATAGAGATTTAACTAGTGTTTGCAATCTTGGTATCTGGGTACCCAGATACCCGGGTATTTAGGAAGATTTTTCGAGTATTTAATATCCGGATATTTTGGTCGAATACCCGAACAACAAAAGGTTCAGTTTTTTCTCAATAAAATTTACTAAATAAAATTCAGCTCATTCTCTTTTTGCAAATTTGATTTATTCTTTATGCTAGTTGTTGACAAATGATACTCTTCTAACCATACAAATTGCAATATGTCATCCATAAACATTAAACTGCCCTTTAGTTAACTGTTATTGTTTGTAATGAAAAACGACGAAGAACATATAATAAAATTTATGGAATTTTAGTTCGTATTAAAATTAAAATTAAGTCATAAAAAATTAAGGATCTATTTATTGGTAATTTGTTTCAGGGGCGCACACAGAAAAAGTATTAGGGAGGGGGGGGGGGGTCCAACAAATTTTTTTTAATAAAAAGCGCTGTGTAGGAATTATAACAACACACACAGATACCTTATAAGACGTAGGTCCCACAACAAGATGCCTGTTGAGGTGTTGATGAACGATTTTTAAACCTTTGTGGATTGTACACCCCCGGGACTGTTGGTTCGGACTAAGCATTTCATTTGTACGATGTAAATCGGTGTGTTTCGATCGGTTGTTGATCTTTTGTTTCAAAAAACGTATTGGCTGTCAGATTTGTCTTCCAACAATGTTTATATGTGTGCATCAGTGATGCTAGGCTTTAAAAAATAAATTTCCCGTTGCCGTTTCAAAACTTACCGATTTTACCGTTTCTCTAAGGAAAAACTTTCCATCAAGCTTACAATTAAAAAAAATAAACATATATATAAATCCAATTGTTTATATGGAAAAAACTTAAAAATCCACCACTATAACAATATTTTTTAATATGCTCAAAATGCATCGACGCATGGAAAGGTAGTAGTTCCTTATTGTAGATGATTTTATTTTTCGTCTCGTAGTGTGAAAATATTCCTGAAACTCAGAAATATGTTATTGCTTTTGGGATTTTCGGAACTTTTGTTTCTATTTCCGTAAGAAATATCAGAACATCAACATCAGAAGGCTGAAATTTCATCGATTTTACTGAATACTATAAAGACGATGAATGGCAGATTCATTTAAACAAAATTATTGAGTAATCAACATCTTTCTGGAAGGATAGTAAAAAAATATATGTTGCGATCATTTTGAATAAGTTTAAATTTAAAAAGCTTCTGCAATTAATTGTAAAAAAGTCCGCACTTGCCAAGTTTTTGTCCGCTTTCCTGTTTTAAATGAAATATCCAATAAACGGAAAAAAATCACCCGATCTGGCATTACTGGAGTGTATTAATATAATGCTCATATATTTTAGATAGGACTGAGAGCAAGGGTATTGCGGTCTTTAATTTGAAATATCACATTTTGTTTCGTTTTGGGAATGAGTTGGTTAACTTCTAGGCTAACGAAAGATAAATATCAGATCTATAGGATTTGTAGAAAATTTTAGTAAGAGAAGGTGCAAGTTCCTTTGAAAATGTTGTTAGAATAGGAGGAATGATGTTCAAACCGGAAACTTTGCTGGTAGTTAGCCCCCTTAAGTTTTTTTTTGACAATTTTGGGTTTGAAATAAAAATCTTTCATACTAACGCCTGAAGACTGGATTTCTGGTTTTTCTTTAGGTTCTAAAACAGTCGAGATCACAGCAAAGCGTTCCGCAAGCAATGTGATTTTTCTCGCGCTTTCGCTCTGTCAATTTCTGTTTTTAGGTAGATTTCATATAAAAATCTACCTATTGCAATGGGCTTCATCTCGGAATTTCGGAAAAATTTTTGTGCCAAACGACTATATATGATAAGCGGAGACAAAAAAACAAAAAAAAAAAAAAATTTATATATATATATATATATATATATATATATATATATATATGTATATAAACGATATGAGATATAACGAAAACGACCGGCACTCTCACGGTCGCATTTGTTGAGCTAGATCAAAAAAATTTTCTGTACTTGTGTGTTTTAATAATATCTTGGACAAGTTCGTGAACCAGCAAAATCCAACACGTGGTTAAGAAACTAGAGGCTTTTTTCTGGAAAAAATTGATTTTTTAAAACCGTTATAACGGCCGTTTGGATACTAATATTTCAAAAAATTTAACAAATTTAGAATCTTTGGAATCTTTTTTATCAATTTGTTTTAAAAATAGACCTCTGCAGTTAGTGGTTCCTGAGTGAGCGGCACCAACAAAAAAGTTTGCAAAAAAAATTTTTTTTTTAAAACAACCGGCACTCTCACGGTCGCATTTATAAGGCCAGATCAGAAAACCTTTTCTAAAAATGTGCGTTTTATTAATATCTTGGACAAGTTCGTAAATCAGCCCAATCCAACACATGGTTAAGAAACTAGAAGCTTTATACTAGAAAAAAACTCTGTTTTTTAGATCCGTTATAACGGCCGTTTGGATTCTAATATTTTTAAAAACTTCATAAATTTAGAATTTTTGAAACCTTTTTAATCAGTTTCTTTCAAAAAAAAACCTCTGCAGTTGGAGGTTTTTGAGTGAGTGGCTCCAACAAAAAAGCTTGTAAAACACGAAATGCGTTTGAATCAACCGGCGCTCTCACGGTTGCATTTGTGGAGCCAGATCAAAAAACCTTTCTTAAAAATGTGTGTTTTATTAATATCTTGGACAAGTTCGTAAATCAGAAAAATCTGACACATGGTTAAGGAACTATAGGCTTTATACTAGAAAAAAAAGTAGTTTTTTTAATCCGTTATAACGGCCGTTTGGATACTAATATTTTTAAAATCTTCATCAATTTAGAATCTGTAGAAACATTTTAATCCGTTTCTTATAAATATAAACCTCTGCAGTTAGAGGTTTTTGACTTGTTGGCTTCAACAAAAAGGTTTGCAACAATCCATTACTACAATTTCCAAAAACCTTATAACAGTCAATGTCAACCTTATAACAGTCAAAAAAATAATAAATATAAATAATTTGAATAGAAGAAATTAATTTTTTTTTCTTAGAAATAAACTATTTTGATATTTTGCAGTAATTGCACGACATATGATATAGAGTAGGTTTGTGTCATAAATTGTCACACACATGCTCTGTGGTAGATTTGATATTTGTTTGTTGCAAAATTGGATAGATATAATTTTGCTTGTAGGTAGCTAATTATCTTTTTTAAATTTGTTCGATATCTGTTTGAAATTAGTTTGTTTTGTTTAAACTAATCTGATACATCAGATTCTACTGGCACACAAAACTGTCTGATCTCGAAATCTACCTATTTCTAGCGGATATACGTGCCGCTTGGACTTTTTTTTCGTTTTCGATTATCTGGTTTAATATAATATTGGGCTGTATAGATATTAGGACTTAAATCGTTAAGGGATTTTTGTTATGGAACCAAATATTAAATAATATTTGTTTGTTTCTAAGGGCCAATTTGGCTGGAAAACAAATATTTTTGTTGGGGTTTCATTATCAAGAAGGAAACGAATTTATTGATACTAAAACATTTTAGTCAAACAAAATTTATACTATATTATTATTTTATTTTTATGTTTATTTTCACTCGGATATAACGGCCAAACAACCTACCAGAGCTCCTGACAACCATGGTCAAATTAGTAAATTGCTGTATTTATTTTTGATAACTGATCTTTCGTTTGTACAATTTAAAGTATCAGAACCTTTAGGTGGTTAAGACCATAATTTGATTTCCACTCATTTAAATTTACAAGTTCCCAAACAGTTTCAATCTAATCCTAGTCTTATTTAGGTTGCAGATTGGCAGGGGCTTAGAGATATATGTTTAATTCAAACATTTCTGCTTCTAATTTTTCAGAAATAATACACGTGGGTATGCGCAGGTTTATTCCGATATATGGTTCTGAAGGCAGATCTTTAGGATTCGGGTAAATGAGAAGAAGCAATAAAATTTAAAATAAATGCTCCTTAAAAAATGGCCAGTATACAGCCAATTTCAAAAATGTTGCTAACATCAATTCAAACAATGTTCATTAATTTAATATTATGAGCTTCTTAAGTCGTTACTTAATGCAAGACAATGCGGTTTTTGTAAAGGAAGAGCGACGGGAAATTTACTTTCTTTGTCACACATATCTGGAACAGTCAGTTGAAAACCTTAGTGAGACTTTCATTGCTGCTAAGCAATTCTCATCTTACTAATCTGCTTGATTCGTTGTATGTTGCTGATTTGAAGGTACACAAATACACTATGGATAAACGCACGTGTCTGCCGAGATCAGAGTACCAATAGCAGCCCATCTTTTTAAGGTTCGAGTGATAAGATGTAGCTTTTCAAAGAAATTTTTTTAACAGAATTTAGCATCTCTGGAATGCCTTACTGACGTTGGTCTTCCTTGAGAATTGTAATCCACAAAACTTTAAAAATAGCGTTCCTCATAAAATCTCGTAAAATCCTCAAAGAGAATTGATCAATAGTGAGTAACTTTAGATCCATGGTTAGCATCGTATCTTACGATATTCAGAGATGTTAATCTATAATTTCTTATGGTTAACACTAAATAGTGTCTAAATTTAAAAAACAATACTGAAAGATTATCGGTTAGAGGGTGGGGGTCCGGATCCGAGAGCCAGAGGTTTTTGTTGGTTTTTTTTGTCAACATTTTTTTTATTGTAAAATTGTACCGTAAAGAAAAATAAATATAAATAACAAAAACAGTTAAGCTATTTTGGTAACGTTGATAATGTTGAAAATTCTATGTGATAGTGATATAAGGAGTTAAGGAGGAGTCCAGGTAGGTGTGAAGCGTGGATGTCCCCAAGGCGGTGTTCTATCACCCTTGCTTTGGAACATGATTGCATAATATGATAATGCATTATATGATAAAGGGCTGAACACATACGGCTATGCCGATGATATTAGCATTCTTTTGAAAGCAGACAACATGGGACATCTCTGCCGAAAAATGCCCTGGACACTACCAAGAGCTGGTGTCGGAAGAATGGTCTCTCGATCAATACTTCTAAGACACAGCTCGTTGCGTTTACCAACAGAAGGAAACTAAATAACTTCACTCTTCCTTCAATCAGTAATAACACATTAGCACTCCAAGATAATGTGAAGTATCTTGGTGTTACTCTCGATAAACGGCTCAATTGGGCAAACGCAACTCGAGTTCTGTGGCAATGCAGGAGGGCTTTCGGTGGCAAATGGGAGCTGACTCCGAAAATGGTCTACTGGCTATATAAAGTAGTTGTCAGACCCATTATCAGCTATAGATCCCTTGCATGGCTCTCAAGAACTTTTGTTGGGAATGCGATAAAAAAAACTGGAGGCGGTACAAAGGCTTGCTTGCTTATGTATCACTAGTGCCTTCAGGACAACGCCCACAGCGAGTCTGCTGGTTTTATTAGGGCTTCCTCCCCTGCACATATTTGTAAGAATGGAGGCATTTAAGGCTACAAAATGGCTCGAACTCCTGGGAAGCACTAGGGGCTGTAGGAAAAATCATCAAGTGCTATGGAGGGATCTGGAAGAACACCTGACAGATTTGTCCATGCCGACTGATGACACAGTACCTCTAACTACCTTTCAAAAGCAGTATAGAGTCGTAATTCCAACGATAGAGGACCAATCCTCAGCTAATTTGCTGTTGGATAGTGCGGCCAACACGTTGGACATCTACACAGATGGATATCTCACTGAAAATGGTGCAGGAGCTGCGGTTTACTTCAGTAATGAAGATCAAGGCCTACAATTTCCACTTGGCGAATACTGCACAGTCTTTCAGGCTGAGGTATTCGCTTTAAATGCAGCATCAAAGCGAGCGACGGGCCTTAAGTGGTCTGCAAGATCATTAATATTTTTACTGATAGCCAGGCTGCTCTAAAAGTCCCAGAGTTATACTATTAAGTCAAAAATAGTGCAAGAATGTTCTAGTTCCTTGAATTATCTCGGGCTCAAGAACAGCATATCACTGATCTGGACACCAGGGCATAGTGGGAATCTCGGGAACGAAAAAGCTAATGATTTAGCAAAGAGCTCCGCAGGGAGGCTCATAGGTCCTGAACCAGCAATTGGTATATCGAAAGGTAGGATAAGAACGCTATTCGAACAAGTTCTCTTTCGGTCCAGTGACTCTCAATGGAGGAGCACAGAAGGCTGCAAGGTCTCCAAGATGTTCACTCCGGAGCTGAACCAGCAAACCACCAAATTCCTGTTAAATCTGACTCGGTCAGACTGCAGGCTAATGGTTGGACTACTAACAGGTCACCATCATGTGAACAAAGATATGGTACGGCTCCAAGTAGAAAATGATCCAACATGCCGCTTTTGTCTTGAAGAGGATGAGACAGTCCCTCACATTGTGGGAGAATGTTTGGCTCTCTCAGGGCTCCAAAGCTTTATGTTAGGATCAAACTATCTAAGGATAGAAGATTTCCAGTAGATCGCAAAGCAGACCATTCAAGGCTGTTGGCTTTTTTCAAAAAGGTCTTCAGCTCTTGAATATAAGGATGGCATAAAGGACTTAGCAGTCTACATGTCAGGCTATGACTTCACGGTCGCCTCGTATAAAAAAAAAAAAAAAGATATAAGGAGTCGAGTTAAGATTAGTGATGTATTTTCTAAAAACTAAACGAAGAAAATGTATTTAGATACCGGTAGGCGTTACCTTGTAATTTTTGTCTTGTTACTAATTAAACTAAAACGAAACAAGATATAAATAAAAGGAAAGGTATATCGATAAAGAAAAATGAAATTTTAATGGTGGTGTCGATGATAACAGTTTGTTTGCGGAGTTTTGTTTTATTGGCTGTTAAAGGTTTTTTTGACTAGTAATTTTAAACAGTTTTTAATTAGCATCCAAATTGATCGTGTTGCAGTTTTATTCTGTAACATTTAATTATTTTGATATCCAAGTGAAGTGTATTTTATTTATTGTAATATTCTGTGAAACGATCACATCAATTCATTACAAGATATAGAACTAAGTTTTTATAAAGATTATTTCAAGTAGCGTTCAACCTTATAATGTCGATCGTCATTACATAGCCCTTATCTTTGTCACATGGAATTTGGTTATTGCAGAAATACTGTGCATAAGCCTACAATGCATTCCTAGTTAGTAGAACTATAACATGAAAAGCCTATTTCTAGAATTATTTGGGCCGGAACATTTGATGAATGGTTAGTATTATTAAAATCACCAAACACAATTGTCGGTTTCGTCCAACAAGTTTGATTGCATTAGGATTTAATCACAGACGAGTTTACTGTCACTTTATTGAAGAAGTATTACTGCTATAGCATTTATTATATTTTTACTATTCGAGTGGCCTGGCTTACTGTCCCATTATTGAGGAATTAACCTTTATTAAATTCCGTATATCCACCAATAGCCTGGATTAATGGCATATCATTGAAGAATTATTATTGCTATAACAGTGAACATATTCATATTATCCATACATAGCTTGGATTACTGGCATATCATTGAATAATTTTTATTGCTGTAGCTGTTATTATATACACCTTACACCTCATTGAAGAAGCATTGCTTAGTATGATTGGCGGAGGAACAGAATTGGTAAGGAGAGTGGGGTCAGGATGAATCATGGGATGAGCGAACTAAGAGGTCCTTTTCTCTGTTTCACTTTTTTTCGATTATACAGTCTCTTTTGCGTGCATCTATCTATTCATTTGTGCTTGACAAGGAAGGATATTCCTACTTGAACTCACGATACTGAAGCTTTTCGGATTACAACCTCGCTTGGCATGCAGTCTCCCCGTTTGCTTCTTGCTAGTGGCTCACTAGCAGGTTCAGTGTTCATAACAATTAATTTATTTTTTTATTTATTTCTAGTTTGATCGTAGACAGATCTCACACAGAATGTTTGATCACGTTTGATCTCACACAAAATGATCATATTATATTTTTAATAACTTTTACAGTTAGGTATAACAATTGGCAGCAAAATTATTATAAATACCGTTTAAAAACTTTAAATCAATATATGGCGGCAAAAATTACCTCTTAAGGTGCTAAAATATTTAAAGGTGTTAGTATAATACAATAATTTGTCAATTTTTTATAAGCAAACACTAATGAAACACTTCAAACAAACAATTCAAAAGAAACTTTAAAATAAAAATTCAAATCATTTATTAATTCAGATGTATAAATTTTGCTTCCAGCAACAATAAGAAAAAGCACAACTTAACCTTTACTTTGCATTATTAAAAATTAAAAAAATCACAAGTGTACTTATCCGAAAATATAATATTTGCATACGAAAGTACCAACCAATTTGTCAAAATGTGAATTTTACAAGTTGATAGAATAATATTATGGGTCATTGAAATAATTTTATAACAGTTGCGGAATAAATTCTGCAACTAATAGTGCAGGTTGTAAATTATAGTTTTTTATTGGCAATGCGATTTTGGGAATATCTTTCAACTTATAAGCTCTAAAAATGGTGCGTATTTTATTTTGCTTTTCTTTCCTTTGTGTCAATCAATTAGGGTCAAGTTTTCAAGTCTTTATCAACAACTGATAGTTACCAATAGATTGCCTACATTGTTTACGAAATAAATAATGAATACAAATCAATCAAATTATTGATTGATTGATTATTAACAAATCATAGTTTAACCTACAAAGGCAGTGAAAGTAAAAATTGTACATAGAAAAGACACAATTTCGAAATGTCAAAATAAAATCGGATTCTGGACTATGTTCAGGAGTTTAGATCTTTAATTTAATTTTCAAAATTTCTAAATCGCAAAATTTTGCAACTCTACTTCAAACTAAGTTATACCATGGGTATCACTAATAAAGTCAAGTGGTTTAGTTGAAAAGACGAAAAGAAAAGAAATAACTAATAGAACTCAAGCAATAGTTCTCCAAGCTAGAAATGGTTTGGAATGGGTGTCCGTAATAAACGTGTAATCTTTTTACTGTTTTGAGAGCTTCCAAGGGTTTGTTCATCATCAGAAAGTGATTTTTCACAAAACATGGTTGAGTAAATTAAAAAGTCCGTAAAAGAATTAAAGAATCACTGCACTATCAACACTGAAAATCATTCTTGTTCCACAGATTTCGATAATCGGTTGTCTTTGCCAAAATAATCAAAATTGATGTCAATGTGACAAGAAACATTCGGTCGGCCTAAACTAATTTTGGTTGCCGATTACTGCATTTAAGGTTCATACACTATCAACAAATTTGCAGATGTCATTTAAAAGTTAAAATGGTAAAGTACAACGACTATCCAATATATTACCATGCCAACACAATATATTAAAAAGAACAATTTCAATTTGTCACAAACCAAAAAAAAAACAATTTAATTCTTAAAAAATTATCTTCATAAAATCTATTTTTTATGGTCATTGTTTGTAATATAAAACATTTTTCATATACCAATAAAAAAAATCAAATTAAACTAAAAATTTTTGGACAGACAAAATATGAATAAATTGAATCAAGATAGTTTTGTTTAGTGAACGAAAACTTTAAATCAACTTTCAAGAGATAATGTTAACTGATAAGAATATTAAGCGACAAAAAAAAGTGAAAAAAACAATTATGATTAATTCAAGACAAAACCTTGATTTTACAATTTTATGTATTTAATTGATTGCTGTTTCTTTTTTTCTAGTAAAAGTGGTCAGTAATTATTCTGAATTGTGGTGATTTAATAAATTTATTGTAGTTTTCACTAGGTGAAGAGAAAATCATGCTTTTTACATGTGACAACGAAGGCTAAAAACATTCATAAGTGATTGCAATTTGATTTATTTGTATATGGAATATTTTTTAAAAAGTTGAAACTTAGTTTTTGAAACTGATTGGCACTCCTAAACATTTTCTTCTTGAATACTCTGAAGAAAATGAAACATATAAATTAAGTTTAATTGTGTAAACGTATAAAAATATTTTATAGTACATATCATATTAGAAAAAGTCCAAGCGGCACGTATATCCGCTAGAAATAGGTAGATTTCGAGATCAGACAGTTTTGTGTGCCAGTAGAATCTGATGTATCAGATTAGTTTAAACAAAACAAACTAATTTCAAACAGATATCGAACAAATTTTAAAAAGATAATTAGCTACCTACAAGCAAAATTATATCTATCCAATTTTGCAACAAACAAATATCAAATCTACCACAGAGCATGTGTGTGACAATTTATGACACAAACCTACTCTATATCATATGTCGTGCAATTACTGCAAAATATCAAAATAGTTTATTTCTAAGAAAAAAAAATTAATTTCTTCTATTCAAATTATTTATATTTATTATTTTTTTGACTGTTATAAGGTTGACATTGACTGTTATAAGGATTTTGGAAATTGTAGTAATGGATTCTTGCAAACCTTTTTGTTGAAGCCAACAAGTCAAAAACCTCTAACTGCAGAGGTTTATATTTATAAGAAACGGATTAAAATGTTTCTAAAGATTCTAAATTTATGAAGATTTTAAAAATATTAGTATCCAAACGGCCGTTATAACGGATTAAAAAAACTACTTTTTTTTCTAGTATAAAGCCTATAGTTCCTTAACCATGTGTCAGATTTTTCTGATTTACGAACTTGTCCAAGATATCAATAAAACACACATTTTTAAGAAAGGTTTTTTGATCTGGCTCCACAAATGCAACCGTGAGAGCGCCGGTTGATTCAAACGCATTTCGTGTTTTACAAGCTTTTTTGTTGGAGCCACTCACTCAGAAACCTCCAACTGCAGAGGTTTTTTTTTGAAAGAAACTGATTAAAAAGGTTTCAAAAATTCTAAATTTATGAAGTTTTTAAAAATATTAGAATCCAAACGGCCGTTATAACGGATCTAAAAAACAGAGTTTTTTTCTAGTATAAAGCTTCTAGTTTCTTAACCATGTGTTGGATTGGGCTGATTTACGAACTTGTCCAAGATATTAATAAAACGCACATTTTTAGAAAAGGTTTTCTGATCTGGCCTTATAAATGCGACCGTGAGAGTGCCGGTTGTTTTAAAAAAAAAATTTTTTTTGCAAACTTTTTTGTTGGTGCCGCTCACTCAGGAACCACTAACTGCAGAGGTCTATTTTTAAAACAAATTGATAAAAAAGATTCCAAAGATTCTAAATTTGTTAAATTTTTTGAAATATTAGTATCCAAACGGCCGTTATAACGGTTTTAAAAAATCAATTTTTTCCAGAAAAAAGCCTCTAGTTTCTTAACCACGTGTTGGATTTTGCTGATTCACGAACCTGTCCAAGATATTATTAAAACACACAAGTACAGAAATTTTTTTTGATCTAGCTCAACAAATGCGACCGTGAGAGTCTTGGTCGTTTTCGTTATATCTCATATCGTTTATATACATATATATATATATATATATATATTAGACTGGTCGTTAAAAACTAAATTTTCCGAGACGCCCCCCAGAAAAATTCTTTGTGGTCAAAAAACCATAACGGCTTTATTTTTTTTTTTTTTAAGTCAAAAGAACACGTGCCGCAAAATCGTCGAAGTTTATTTTTTGATAAAATTGTTAATATCTCATAAAATATGCAGATCTAAAAAAAAATCACTTAATCATTTTTGCAGGAAATTTAATTCTCTACAAAAAAGGTCCAAGTCATTTTTTTCCTAAAACCTATATTTCTGATGATATTTTGAAATAAAACTTGAAATTCTTCGAAACTCATAAAACCAAATGATGAAAATTTCGACGAAAAAGTACTAATTTTGATTTTTTTTGTCACGATTATTTTTTTATACATTTCATTCTATAGCATAAGAAGAAAATTAGGAGTTTTTCGTCATCTTTATTTTTAATGTTTTTTGAAAATTACGAAAACTTACAAGTTCATTTTAAAAATATCATGAGAACTATACGTTTTCGGGAAAAAATGACATGAACCTTTTTTGTAGAAAATTAAATTTCCTACAAAAATGGTCCATGTGATTTTTTTTGACATCTGCATATTTTATGAGATATTTGAAAAAATCTACGAATTTTTCAAAAAATCAACTTCAACGATTTTGCGGCACGTGTTCTTTTGATTTAAAAAAAAAAAAAATAATGCCATTGTGGTTTTTTGACCCCAAAGAAATTTTCTAGGGGGCGTCTCGGAAAATTTAGTTTTTAACGACCAGTCTAATATATATATATATATATATATATATATATATATATATATATATATATATATATATATATATATATATATATATATATATATATATATATATATATATATATATATATATATATATATATATATATATATATATATAAATTTTTTTTTTTTTTGTTTTTTTGTCTCCGCTTATCATATATAGTCGTTTGGCACAAAAATTTTTCCGAAATTCCGAGATGAAGCCCATTGCAATAGGTAGATTTTTATATGAAATCTACCTAATATATTGCTGACCCCAACGTGATCTTTCAACTTTAGAAGAAGGAACAGACGTATATTATCTAATAATTCACAGATATTCTGATACCAAAATAAATTAATTCACAGATAAAACTATTTGCAATACCATATTGGTGGTACTAAAAAACAGCATCGGAGGAACTAGAGTCAATTTTCAGTAAGGTAATTAGAGCCTCGATGTAAATGCCTGTTTGTTTGATATCATCTGCCATAGAAGTATATCAAACTAAACATTTAGCATGAAGCAAAAAACTGTTAGAAACTGCATTAGTATAGCTGTTCAAAAAGCGAACAATGCATTTATTAGTTGTAGAGCAATTTTGAATTCTGGAAGTTTAACATCATTCATTACCAAATTTTGCGTTTAAAAAATAGGCTTACCTCGTGGAAAACCAACGAGCCATTATTGAAAGTCTAAAATCAACAAAAATGGGCAACATCAAAGGACAAGTAAGCTTAGAAGCCTACTCTTGAATAAGAACCAATACAACGATCAACATCGATGAACTGATTCTACCATCTTTCACATCTTAATAGTTGCGTCTACAAAAAGCAACTGGGAGGAACTTAAAAACAATGAGTTACGGAAGCCAATCCAATTGGTGAATCAAGGTCACAAGCTTTACAATGACGTCAAATCTCTTAAAAAAAATTGCAAGAGGTCCAGAAATAAAAAAGGAATACGTCGATTTTATGAGGCAGTACGAGCAATTAGAACACATGAAGTGTATAACGGATAGCGAAATAAAAATTCCATGAAACCAGTCCTACTATTTACTACATCACTTTATTCTTAAGAAGATCAATACCCTACCAAGCTGCGGGCTGTTAATGATGCTTCGGCCAAAACCAATAATAATTACAAAACCACATCCAGATTTACAACGAATTCTATGAAGAGAAAATATATTTAATCCAATTCGTGAGTTTCATCTAATTACTGTAACGTATGACACCGCATCAGCACCATTTCTGTCCACAAATGTTTTGAAACAAATCTGCAATGACAATTAACAAACCTCTCCAGCGCCTATAATAGTCGGTAGTGATTTTGACCTCGACGACGGTATAATTGGAAGAGATTTCCGGAAAACTTCACCTGTCTGAAAATCATCTGTCCGGAAAACTGTATTCGCATGAATCAGCACGATCAATATAACTAATCTTTTTTTTATTCATACCTTTCTCAACCCTGTTTGCAACGATTTTGTTTTCATCGATTGCTGTCTCATTTTAGATATGTTGTTGATTCATAATTTTTTTTTATATATATACTTTGAAGTTTGTAATTTTTAGTGCAGTTTGTAAATATAGACAAACTCTAAAAGATGAGTTAAATTTGCAATGAAATAAAAAAAGTTGATCAAATCAATAAAATTAATTTATATTTTGAATTAATCCAACATTTTGTTGTTTTTAGAATTCCGTACTTTGAAAAAGTAAAAACGGTCTCTATTGGTGAGACTTCGGTGTCCCTTCGAACTTCTCATACATTTCTCATTCATACTCGATTTACTCACAAAATATAAGTGCTATCAACTTGAAATTTTCTACAGTTATTAAATGTGTTTTCCCACATCTGATAATAACAACAAAATTTCAAATATTTGTTATTAGCTATATTTTATGAACATAGATAAGGAAATAGTAAAACAAAAGTTTTGAAGTAAAACTTCTTTAGGCGCGATATGACAAGTAAATCAAATCTTTTTCGAACGGAAGTAACATTTTGAAAAAAATAAATAAAATAAAGAGGAAATTCAAACAACAATGAAGTAAAAAGGCAAACGAATATTATGTTCGGCAAGTATGCGATACAATTCGATAGTGTGTATTGTCAATTATCATTCATTTGTTAATGTTATTATATCTTTATTCAGTCTCGTACTAAATGTTATATGGGGTGGATGTGTCGATTTTGAGTTTCGTTATTTTTTAAATTTAAATTTTAAATTATTTTAGTTTTTAACCAACTTCAAAAAAGAGGAGGTTCTGTGTTTCATTGTGGATTTTTTTTATGTATGTTGATCGTTTTTTAAAAAACGGCTCGTTCGATTTGGATGATTTAAATCGTATTCTATTTGGGTTGATTTCGAGAGGGTCTCATAATTATTATGATGTGAAAAATGCCGTTTTCAGAAAAATGGCAAAACCCGTATTTTTATGTATTTTAGGCGATTTAATTCTAATCTGTTTGGATAGTTTGAGTTGTACTATATTGCTATAGATGTCGAGGTGGTCGTATATAATTTTCTATGAGTATGCCGTATGAGTATGAGTATTTTATATGCCGTTTTTTTATAGTTTATTTTTTAATAAAAATATTTGTGTTTATTAAATTTGTTTTGTCAAATATAAAAATGAGTGTGTGTAATATTTGCACGCGGTTGAATTAAATTTCTTTGGCTACTGTGGCAGGTATTACTAAAAAGATTAAATATAAAATAAATATATGTCATATTGCAATTTAGAGTAGTATTTCTTAATAATATAGTTTACAACATGTGTAATAAAAAGCAATACTTACAGAATGTATTACAAAGTCAGTTCCGTTATTATCATAATTGAAATATGAAATTAGGGATTTATGATAACTAAAGTGAGAAACATAAACTTTACTTTGAAAATTTGCTAAATTTTTTGAAACAAAAAAACTGCATCAATTGTTGTACCAAAGCTTGTTGTTGAATTAAGTAGACATGTTTGGATCGTGAAATTTAATTTGTAATACGTTGTAAAACTTTGTAAAACATTATGTAAATATGGCTTTTTATTACGCATTGTTGTAAATTATATTATCAAGAAATGTTACTCTAAATTTCAATATGACATATTTATTTTATATTTAATATTTTTAGTAATGCCTGCCACAGTAGCCAAAGAAGTTTTACTTCAACAGTGTGTAAAGATTACGCACTTCAATTTTTAGGGTTCCGTACTTTGAAAAGGTAAAAACGGTACGGATTTGCTCAAAAACTATAAGTGCTATCTACTTGAAATTTTTTACAGTTATACTGTATTGTTTTATTATTATTATTATTATTATTTATTATTTCAATTTATTACTACATGATTAAGGACGAGCCTTTTAAGTTACATGCATAGGTGGCTACCATATTTATTGAGTTCGTAGCTTATTATAATTTACTTAGCAAAGATCTCAAAATTAATTTATTTTAGTTTTAGTTATAGGGCGAAAGCCAAGGCCGTATTCATCTCAAAGACATATGAAATGATATTACTTTTATTTATTTACTAGAAGAGTGTACAATTCAAATATTTCATGCCGGACCGTTAGCCAAAATTATTATATTACGGTAGAATGTGATAATTTTACAAGCTTAATATAAAAAATGTTACAACTTACAATACTTAAATTGATAGTGTTGAATTTATTTAGAATACAGAGAAAATATTTTAAAGCATTCCTTTTTAAATTTCTTAAAACTGTTAATGGATCTGATATCAATATTAACCGTGTTGTAAATCTTAACACTGCTAACAAAGAACGAGGCATTTCTAACAAACTGTCTTCGACGAGCGCTATTACCAAGGTTTAGTTTTTAAAATAAGTAGTTTGGCGACCTAGTCAGTATTATTTTATGCAAGGCAACACACGCGCCGTAGTTCAAAAAGTTTTTTAATGTACAACTAAGTAGTTTATTAGTATAATGAGAAATGGATGCGAATCTTTTGACATTATATGCGTATCTGGCATAAGAGTTTAAAGCTAATTGAAGCTTTGTTAATACTGAAGTATTAAGTCTGCCAAAAACTGGGGCACAGTACCTAAAGTGTGACAAAAGCAATGATTTAAACAATTTCTCGCGAACTTCTTTAGAAATGTATGACTGAGATAGCCAAAGTGTTCTCAGGCCAGCATAAACTTTAGAGCAGGTATTATTTATGTGATGAGTCCACGTCATATTTTCGTCCATTACAACTCCCAGGTTACGGGCTTACGTCAAATATGGGATGACAGTATCCCCAAGCTTAACTGATGAAACGTTTAGATTAATAGCACTGTTTTTCTTCAGAGTGAACAGCATTGTGATTTAGCGGCAGTTAGTAACAATTTGTTGGATTTGGACCAGCTGAGGATATTTGCAAGTTCAAGGTTCATTTTAGAAATAATCGTGGAAATATTTTTTGATGCTTCAGATACATAAATTTGGACATCATATGCGCACATTGTAATCTTACAAAACCTCAGCACACTGGGTAGATCGTTAATAAATAATACAAAAAGTAGCGGTCCTAAAATTGATCCCTGAGGCACTCTAGATGTCAAACAACGCTCACCAGAGACAATTCCATTACAAATAACCCGTTGAACTCTTCATTTTAAGTATGAATGAAGAAATTTTATGGAAGTATAAGAAATTCCAAATTTAGTTAGCTTCTATAACAGAATGTTGTGATTAACCATGTCAAAAGCTTTTGAGAAATCCAACAGTGTTAGAATGATTGCGCACTTGGCATCCAAACACGTTACAATTGATGCGTTGAGTAGAAATTTTGAAAACAAATTATTTTTGACCTTGACAAGTGGGGTGTCATATGAAAGGTTATTTCGTTTCTAGTCTAAAACAGTTTTTCAATTAATTTTCAAAGTCACCATTTTTGATTTAAAATCGTGTGATGGTGAAGAGCTATTCACGTAGAATTTTGAATACTTTGATGAGGATCAATTTTGTTACATTGCAGCAAATGTATAATTTAGTAACTCAATCTAACGAAATTTAGAAAATATTTTATAATATTAAGGTTCTGAAATAGTCTTTATTCTTAATAAAGAATAATAGCCTTAATAGTCTTAAATAGTCTTTAATATCTTCATGGTCAGGGGTCTTCATGGTCTTCAGGACAAGGATTTCGAGAAAAACTGTATTTATGTTTGACTAATAAATGAATTAAATTAAAAAATTTGGCCATCATAAACAGTTATGGATAAAATTCGCTCCAACGGAAAACTATATTAGCAAGTACTGTTTTTTCATATTATTATATATACACGGAACATATATTCGCACTTCACCCGACTTTTTTTTAAGAATTCGAGTTTGGTTTAGAAAAATCGAAAAAGATGGAAATATTTAAAAAAAAGTTTCAATGAATTTTCGACTGTTTAGTTTTAGAGATATTTCCAAACTGAGTGTTTTTTTTTTGCAACTTCCCCCTCCCCCCTTAACTTCGAACATTACAAAAGAAACTAGTGGGATAGGGATGTGACCATAGGGGCCACGCCAAGAACTTCCCGTAAGATTAAAAACTAACCATTTACTGGATAAGGTATACTATAGTACCAAACATTAAAAACATTGTACAATATAATTTAGCTGCAATAAATACAAATAAAAAACTAAAACTTACAAAATAAATATTAAAACAAATCTGAAAAAAAAGTGAACACAAAGTGAATATTATCTCAATGAGGGTTTTTAAAGCTTTAAATACCCAAAATTAAGATTTATTTATTATACGATACATCAATTGTAATAATTTTTTAAATAAAATTTGAATGTGTACGTGCAGTGTATAATCGTATTTAAATTTAATAACATACTAACACTCAATCTGCAAACTAAAATAAGTTGTCTAGACCGATTCAGAAGGTATTTATTAATGAAGATATCATTAAAATGATCAACATCAAAAATGATCTACAACACAACAACCTAACCTTATGGTAAGATAAAATTTAAAGCATTTGTTTGATGAACGGCGACCACTATATACAAAACACCTCAAAAGCAAATTTGTTCTATTTCATGTTAACTAAAAAGTTTTAACAAACATTCGGCAAAAACACTTAATAACTGTGGCTGTTATTGTGATATATTTAAAAGAATAAGGTAAAGATTTTAACCGAAAGTGACAAGTTGCAAAACTACTATAAAAAAAAATTTCGATTTTGAAAATCGGCCCAAAAACAATAACTTCTTATATCGGGAAGTTAAAATACAGTTGACCAAGCAATCTACTCTCGAAGCTCTGACCTTTTTGTCAAATTTAGAAAAAAAACTCAGGTTTTTGATATTCAAGTAAACCCGGATGCGTTTGCAGGTCATTTACATACCAAAGTTTCATCCAGATATCATGCGTTTGCATAGGGAAAATAACCCGTAGTTTTTTCACATTTTGTTAAAAATCTCAAAAACTAAGATAGCAATTGTTGATACAAATCTCATTATAAATGTCCGACATGATGACAAACAATATGAAAGCTTCATTCCTTTGATAGCATTTTTTAATCTCATGATATTTGCAATAAACGATTTTCAGTTTTTTGGAAACCACTAAGAAACTAATGATGCAATCTCGCTAGAAAAGAACTGAGTTCTAAGTTACGCCAAGATATATCGATAGCGACCATTTTCGTTAAAATCGACCCATCCGTTGTTGAGAAAGCGTTGGGCAAAAATTCTCCACACAGCGATATACACACACACATACAGACTGCCAGCTAAAAATAGTGAAAACAGCTTCAGGAGCTCATGAAACGTAAAAATATCATAAAAATTCCGATTTCGAAGATCGACCCAAAAACAATAACTTCCCATATCGGGCAGTTAAAAATTTAAAAAAATTCACGAGTGTAGACATTTCGCATAAAAAATTTTTTGTTTGTTTTGGTTGTGTTATAATTTCAAATGTTCATTGGAGGAGGTTTAACGTAGAAATTTCGAAAAAAAATATTTTTGATCATGTCATGGGGGTCTCATATGAAGGGTGATTTTTTATGTAGTGCAAAACAGTTTTTTTGGAATTTTTGAAAGCACAGCTTTCGATTGATTTATTTTCAAAAATGTAAAAAAATTTTTATTTTCCACCCCATCCTCCAGCTTCTGATTATGCTCCTATGGTTGCTTGATTGCATATTCCAAGACCACCATTGAATTCAGTATCCTCGATTTATAGAAAAACCAATATTTATTATGTATATTTGAACATTTCTTTAATTTTAGACCCAAACTTTTATCCTCTAGTTTCTTGCCTGGACCCCACATACTAATTTCAGCATCACTATTGCATTCAGTACCCTCAATTTATACAAAATCGGTACCCATAATATATTTTCGGCTTTCAGCCCAAACTACCCTTTAGTGACACCCCTATATTTTTGATCCCAATTTGAACATCACTGTTGGATTCAGCGTCTTCAAGTATGTTGAGATCCATAATAATGACGATAATTTTGATACTATTCATGACCAAACCCACAACCCCCACCCCTTATTGAACTACCCTGAGTCCGGTCAACGTTTTTACCATCACCATTGAACTCAGCATCCTCAATTATGTAAAAATCGATAATAATGACAACGATTTCGATACTTTGTTCAACCGACCCCCAACCCCCACCTATTATTGGGCTACCCTGAGTCCGACCCAATTTTTATTATGACGATAAATTCGATATTTTTTATAACCGACCCCCAACCTACACCCCTTTTTGGACTACCCCGAGTCCGGCCCTCATTTTTATCATCATCATTGAACTCAGCATCTCCGATTATATTGAAATCGACACCAAACACGGCATGCAAAAAAAATATAGGGTAATATGGGGGATTGTATTTGTTATGAAATTCTGATTCTAACGATACCCCACATGACATATTTTTCTCATTTAATGTGTCAACCCCACCCACGGGGTTGGTTGGGGGTGGGGGTGCAAACAAACTTTTGGACTCAAAAGAATTTTAAAATTTCCGCGACTGCCCGATTCTTAAAAAAAACGATAGTTAAGGCTGAAAATTACATACAACAGAAACAGAATTCCATACAAATTTTACAGCAACAGAATTTTTTGCTGTCAAATTTGTATGAAATTCTGTTTCAGTTGTATGTGAATGCCTGGCTTTAAAAGAGATAGAAAGAAATCATATATCAAACGGTATGCATGAATTTTCTTTGTGTCGATATTAAGTAGAAATTAATTTTTAAAAATAAATTTACCTGTTGCATTTGAAATAAATCAATTTGAAAAAAATAAAAGAAATAAAAAAATAAAAAAATATTTACCTGCTGCATAAAAATCTCTACCGACATTAGGAATTGGAGATTGTGCATTTTTTACTTCGGTTTGAAAGACTTAAGTATTACATTCATGAGTTCAAAGTGAAATTCTTACCCCCACTTTTTTGGTTTTTTTCGACGTTTTAGGACCTACTGATTCTAAAAAAGCAAAAAAAAATGTGCGTTTGTCTGTGGGCCGGCCGTCATTACCTACGCTGCAGGGAAACCCGCTGGAGGGATTTCAAAAATTTTTTTTTCTAAAACGAGGTATACACAAGGGACAGGTCCGAAAGGACGCTGTGTTCGATAACTGTACCGAAAGTGTGTCAAAAATAGCAAAATTTCATATTTTTGGCTTAAAAAACGTTAATTTTAAGTGATTACGAGTAGGAACATTAAATTTGGAGAAATATTGATGGGATTGGTATGTGAGATTAAAAACTAGATTATTGCATTATAAGTTTGTCAAAAAAATGTTGTCAAGAGTGTCAAAAGAAAGATTTTTATTTATCTTTTAACCCAATTTTTTGGAAGAAAAAATTAATTGTTTGTTTGAAATGAAATTTTATTATTATTATTGAGAATGATGGCATTATAAGTTTGTCAAAAAATGTTGTCAAGTGTGTCAAAACTTAAAAGAAAGGTTTTTATTTAATGTTACCCAATTTTTTTAGAAAAAAATAAAAATAATAGTTTGTATGACATGATATTTTATTATTATTATAGAGAATTATGGCATTATAAGTTTGTCAAAAAATAGTGTCAAGTGTGTCAAAAAATAATTTCATTTTTTTTTTAGCCAATTTTTTGGAAAAAAAATGTAGCTGTTTTTATGACGTAAAAGTAATTTAAAATGAAATTGGACATGGAAATTTTTGAATTTGTTATAGTTTTTGAAATATTTTTGGAATTTTGAAAAAAATTGTATTTTTGATTTTGTAATAATTTTTGTAATATTTTTAGAATTTCGGCAAAAGTTTTAATTTTAGATTTTGTAAGAATTTTTGGAATATATTTAGAATTTTGAGAAATTTTGAATTTTTGATTCTATTATAATTTTTGGAATTTTGAAAAAATTTTCAATTTTTGATTTTGTAATAATTTTTTCAATATTTTTAGAATTTTGGAAAAAGTTTGAATTTTTAAGAATTTTTGGATTATTATTGGAATTTAGAAAAAGTTTAAATATTTGATTTTATTCTAATTTTTGGAATATTTTTAGAATTTTGAAAAAGTTTGATTTTATTTAATTTAACAATATTTTTGAAATTTTGATTATAATTTTCAGGCAACGTATTGATGTTTTGTGTTAGTTTTGTAATAAATTTCAAAACAGAGATAAAAAATACTTGTACTTTAACAAAGAGTTATGTTTGAAATGCATCGCTGCCCAAAACTAAAAACCATGTCCTCATAAAAGTTTTTTGCCGAAAACTATATACAAATCTTTAACCCAGACCGAAGTCAGGGTTAAATATCTCAGAGCTGTGAAATTTCAGCCTCTCCATATTTTTCTATTTAAAATCTTGAAAGTGTTTCAAATCTAACGGATTTTTATGGTACTGCAATTTTTGATAAATTTATTTAACATTCACCCGGTTATTATTGGACGCAATGCTTCGTTTGGCTTTATAGTTGACGATCACTAGGTAATTTTGGGAATTCCGATGGTTATGAATGCCATCATTGTTTAACATTCATCTGGTTCGGGATCCTGAACAATGTGTTCATTGTAATTCAACAATCGCTTATATATTGAGCACAACGTTATTTGTATTGTAATGCAACATTGATTTCATCGTAGTTAAACCATCGCATATATATTGGGTATTTGTATTATTGCATTGATATTAGTATTTTTTTTTTGTTCAACAATCGCCGCCATTGGCCCAACAAGCCCATCGGGTTACTGTAGTATTTGATTATTATTCTCCACGGCTGTTTAAGTTACGTAGGCCTGAAGGGTCACACGAAATCATGGTTCAACGTTTTAATCTTTTTTAATTTTTTTTAAATGCATCAATTGTGAATGGGTGTGTGCGGTGATCTTTTTTTAGTTCTTTTAGGTCGTCCGAGTCCATGCCACTTGTTTGGCTCATTTAAATTCGTTTCAATTACGAAACTTGCTAGCCTTTGGGACGAAATATCATCAATAATGAAGGCATCCGGGTTACAGATGTAAATTTACTGGTAAAATATATTTTTGGTAATTTTACCGTAAAATTACGGGTAAGATTGGTAAAATTGGTGATATTGGTAAAATATAAAACTGTTTCAAAATATTTAACTATAGTTGCAATTTCATTTAATTCAAAATTGATGACTAATTTCTAGTTTATAAAAACATAAATTGCAAATCAAATATATTATTATGGAGTGTAAATATACTTACTCGCTGAGTATTATAGACAGAAAGATACATATGCCACACTGGAAAATTTTTTATACCCCATCCATGCATGAACGAAGTTTAGCTGTTGTTCTTTTTGCAGAACATCTAGAAAACAGATTGCCCGCTATTTTCACAGTCGCAAAAATGCAACAAATCCTAAACACACTGGCCTCAACTGCGTTCTTCACTAATATGTTAAATTATGCGTTTTGGAAAACATTGCCGTATTCTAATATGTTTAGGTATTACACATCGAATAGAAGTAGAAATGGATTTCAGGCTCAAATGCAAAGAGCAATTTGACAGATAACCAAGCATTTTCAAAGAAACTTGCTTTATTTAGACTGTACGCAATGCATCCGAATCAAGCTCCCTTCATCGCATGTGATTAGAAAATTAACCCGGCTCAATGCTTTTCCTGCTACAATTGAGAATTGTCAACGGCGTTACATATGTCACTTTTCGCGTACCACACTTACCACAGACAGCCGACACTGGGATAAATATATTAATTACGCGTGCAACACGTCGCATCAAAATCTAATTCATGCATTATTTCTTTCTCGTTCATGGAAAAAAATATAAATCGCAAATGGCAAATATCGCAAAGATGTTTGCCTTCAAAAACGTAAGGAAAATTTGAATATGAACGTGCGTTTCACAGGAAAAATTTGCAACGAAGCAGCGATAATGGTTCGTTGCGTTGCGGTTCTATTGCTGCTGCATCGTTTAATGTAAAATTGGATGGTGAACAAAATTACTACACGAGTGACCTTTGAGGGTGATTAACACGGATAATCAGCAAACTGTCATTAACAGTGTAGGATAAACCCAGATAAGCAATTTGATCCCGAAATGACATAGGTTTAGCTTTTGCCTCACCCGGAGTAGCTGCATTATTGCTACCAGGTGAAAAAACTACCCTCACTCACTAATCGACACCAGTAGACAAAATAAATATCTGCCTAAAGTACTCTACTTTGTGGCAACACGTAGAGACGTTAACACAATGGGTGTTCAGCTGCAAATCGATCAATCATCTGATATATTCTCAAAACAATGTGCACGCAATATTCAATTATACGTGGTGTCAACAAAAAAGCACAGACTTTAATTTTTATTATATAAAGATTATTCAAATTTTATTGCAATTTTACCAATTTTAGCAAGCCTAAGTAATATTACGTTATACGTAATATTACCAATTCTACCGGTAATTTTACCATGGGTAATATTACTTTTGCATGTGTAATCCGGGTTTAATCTTCGTAAATGGCTAATCGTATTTTGGCGATTTAAATTAAAACCTAGAAATAATTGAATCTGACAGACAGACAAAATCCTTAAAAGTACTAGCAATACCTTGGAACCCCATATATCTGATCTTTTTACCTACGGAGTTTTGCAAAATGAAGTCGCATCGATCACAAGGCGAAGAATGCTATTAGATGTCTCTATATATATTTTGATCCTCATGGGTAACTGACTGAACTGTGGAAATCTGCTCGGACTGGAATGACACATCACCCAAGGTCATCCTGGATGATTGAAACAAGCTTTGAAATGTATTAAAATTAATTGAAACCATTACTATACCAAGATGGTTTTATAAATAATGCAGTCATTGCGGAAGATTATCTCAGAACCACGTTAAGAGCAGAGAACTTGGGAAGGTCTAAGATGTTTTGGTTGACATAATGTCAAAAGCCTAGGACTATACAATCAGGTTTTAAAATATACACCTCAAACCAAGGCCTTTTGTGGTAGGTAGACTAGATGACGATCAGCTAGTAAACTTTCTCTGAGCCGTTTTACCTATGGTTAAGTTAGGTTCACATTCACTTGTGAAAAAGGACAACGACATCGCAGTCCCCCACATGGTTATTGGTTACTAACTGGAAAGCATTAGAATATCAGTATGAAAGCAATAACCGAATCCTGATATAAGAAATCAAGACATATTCCTAGATACCACCTCGATCTTGGAAGATTTCATCAATTTCTGATTTGATAAGGCTCCGTGCATTAACAAAGGAACGCAAATATGACATAAACAGAGTCAGGCGGTGATATTCAGAGGGTTTCAATACCAATTCCACCATCGACGCCCGTAGTGACAACGCTTACATCGATATCCGTCACAAGATAAGACAAATATAAAGGGAAGATTCCAAGCCAAGTATCTTAGGTATTCTCGGTAGCATCACAGATATCACTAGAGAAGAGGAGTAGTTACTCTTTGGTGAGGATGTATAGTCACATCTCTCTATCGATACCAAGTAGGCGGGAGAAGCTTAACAACAACTGCAGCACACGTTCACATATTAGTCATGGGTTCACAGGATCAGAGCATGGGAAAGATAGTATGAGTCACTATTGAAGACCCACCCAAAGCATGTTTTCGGATTAGGATAATCGTTAATTAATTCCTAAGCAGGATTTGAGGGCTATAAAATTGTTTCACCAATTGAGGGCATTTGGCAAACGAACTAGCCAATAACAACAATTTTTCGAAACTCTAAAAACACAAGATTAGGTAAACCTTAAGATCCTGAACCTTAAGAAAACTTCAAATAAAGCAAACAATAAGTAATAGTTAAAAAAAACTGTTAAGCACTATACCGCGATAGAACAAAGTGGAGATGAAGTAGACCGGGTAGTGCTCAGGATATTTGAAGTCACTGCCCAAAATGCTGTCCTATTACCATAAATAGCGTGCACTTTATTTTGTGAAGCAAGAAGTTATCCAAATTAAGAAAAAAAGAACAGGAGCTCTTTAATAGAGCTAAACAATCTGTAATCTGGCATAATGCACAGTTGAAAAAATTACTACAATTTTTAATACAAGCTTTGCTATAGGGGTCATTTAATGTAAGTTATTATTAAATTGCAAAGCAAATGTTGCATTAAAACTAATTCTAAGGCAAAACCACAAATTTTAGTACTATACCATCATAATTTATTTTTTATAGAAATGGTAGAAGTTTGAAAACAACTTGCTAATGCAAAGAGCATTAAATTTTTGTTAATGCAAGCATAGCATGGTTTTATAATTTGTATTACATTTTCATCTTATTTTAACTGTGTATACGTAGGCGAAAGAACAACGTATTCCGCGCTGTTCAAGCCGACTAGGGAATTAGGGGAGGCGGTGAACAACAATTGGAAGTTGCTGTCTGTTTCTTTCTAGATATAAAAGGAGCCCTTGCTAAACCTCACATTATGTGTTCAGAAAGGATCTCAATGATAAACATGTTGATATCACTTTTAACTGATTGGTTTTATTTTGATTTTGAGCACTATGGTAACAGAAACCAAGGCAGAAGTATTGTAAAATCAGTATTGGTACAACTAGTACAACTATGTCCACAGGAAAGAATGTTATCACTCTTCGTGTAGTGCTTTATTTGAGGTGTACATTTGACATGTTAATTCTAGCCAGGAGTAAGTTGGAGCCAACAAACCGTGAAGTTGTTATCTTTGAAATTAAAATTCGATCAGGGTAAAATATTGATGAACGTAAAAAGTAAAGCTTAGCATAAATCCTATTATCATGAGCGGCTCAATATTTATACGCTCAGGAAGCACAATATACTGGATTACTTCTAGATGGTAAGTCCCAGTACAAAAACAGTGGTGAACATAGTTATAAGAGCTTTTACGGTATGAAAAATTCACGTGTAAAACGAAAGGATGTAGTATACAGCTGTTCTTCTTAAAGTGAATGTATAGCATGATATTGAGACCAGCCATCACAAATGAAGAAGCGACATGGAAAAGAAGAAAAATGAAAAGATACAGTAACAGAGATGCTGTTAGAACTCGTTCACTCTACTTGGAGTTTAAGAGCGTGATTAGACAAACCATTTTGAGATTTAAAATCGGTCTTTTCAGAGATAAAAGTTAACTTAAGTTACCGAGAGATTGCTAACCAGTTTCACTTCGATAGAAATTACATATCATAAGTTGAACAAATGAAGTTATGAAGAAATGAAGAAATGATCTTAGTGCCCAATAGGTACACTAGATCTTTTTGGTCGCAGTACAGCATTTCACCACAATATTTAATTTAATCATTAAAAACAACCCCTTCTCAGTGCTCCAACCAGCTATGTTACGAGGTTTTTCGGCCAGATTAAATGGGCTTAAAGTAGTTTCTATATTTAACTAATACATGCATTGTATTGATTATTTTCGTTATTTACTATTATTATTATTTCCTAAAATTGAAGAAATTTGACCAGATCTTGACCTTGAAACGCTTTATTCGGTTCGACTTCTGTGTTTACATCTGCCTCCAAAATAATTTAAAATTCCAACATAAATAATTAATGATTATTTCGTTAAACTTTTTTCTCTTTAAGATTATTCCATTTCCCGATGAGGAAAAAGAAAAAAGTAAGTGTAAAGAGTAAGAATAAGAGTTCTTGCAGATTATTTGGGCCCGAGCAGATTAATGATGCAATTTTGATTCTATGTGTAATAACTTTCTGTGCCGCAACCATGTGTTAAGAACAGAGTTTGGTGAATAAAAATTTGAATAACAATAATTTTCGTGCAAAACAATAGTCGTTACAAATAGCAAGAACGGAATATCACAAAAACAAAACGATTTTCTTTTAAATCAATTTCTGTTTTTCAGTACATATCGCTCATACATTTAATTTCTATTTATTTATTTATTTATTGACAATTAAAGCCTTTATTTACAATTATTTCCTTAAAATTATTCAGATTTAAAATTACATTTCGTTCACTTAACTACTATTTTCAAATAGAGTTTTCATTTTAAATTCAATTTTTTTCTTAAAACTACTTCTACTAATTTCATTATTATAAAAAACATTGTACTTATTGAAAATTCTTATACATTTATCAACTGTGTCATTAAAAGAAAAGTCGTTAGAATGATTTGCTTCTGTTAAGACTCTGGCATTTCTCAGTGAATAGTTCACTTGTCTAACTAAAAGTCTATTCGTCAAAGATTCTATTTTAATATTTTTCCGAACTAAATCAAATCCTAGTAATGCTAGCGCAAGTTCTCTTCTATTTTCTAAAGTGGTCATATTAATCAATAATAACCTATTCTTATATTTAGGTAATTTATATCCTGAAAATCCTATAGGTCTGAGAGCAAATAACAAAAATTGTTTTTGAACACTTTCTATACGATTAATGTCTTCTTGTCTATAAGGAGACCAAACAACACTAGCATATTCCAATGTCGATTGCACTAAGGCCACGTACAGTGTCTTTGTTAAATATGGATCATTAAATTCTCTAGCTCGTCTTTTAATAAAACCCAAAACCGAATAGCTACTACTTATCACTTTATCAATATGACTTTTAAAATTTAATTTGCTGTCGAAAATAACGCCCAAGTCTCTAGTTTGACAGTCTCTTTTGAGAATTTTCCCTTCTATCTCGTAATCGTATTTGAAATAGTCACTTTTTTTATTGAAAGAAATGACTGAACATTTGCCAACATTTAATTTCATGCCATTCAATTTGCACCAGTCTGTTACTTTGTTAATATTATCTTGAAGATGTTTTGCATCTTCTACGTTGTTAATGGCTTGAAACATTGTTAAATCGTCTGCAAATAATAAGTATTGTATGTCATTGAATAGTTCTGGTAGGTCGTTGATAAATACTAGAAAAAGTAGAGGCCCTAAGACACTACCTTGAGGAACGCCTGAGGTCATATCAAAAGTTAAGGATTTTTTGTTTTTAAATTTTACTGTTTGTTTTCTGTCTTTCAAATATGAAGTTATTAATTGCAATAAAGGACCTCTTATTCCATACTTTTTAAGTTTAAGAATCAGTATATCATGATCAACTACGTCAAACGCGCTTGAAAAGTCTGTATATACAGCATCGACTTGTTTTTTGTCATTCAGGTTCGATCTTATAAAAGCTGAGTATTCTATTAAATTTGTTACTGTTGATCTACCAGTACCGAAGCCATGTTGTCTAACGTTAATTAATGGTCTAACAACTGGATTTAATTTCTTAAATACAATTTTTTCAAATATTTTACTAATCGTTGATAAAATTGTAATTCCTCTATAATTCTTTACGTCGCTCCTATCACCCAATTTAAAAATAGGTGTTATAATACCGTTTTTCCAATGACTTGGAAAAACGCCGTCGTTAAAAGATTTTTGAAATATTTGAAGTAATTGTTTAGATATAGTGTTTTCTGTCTGCTTTAGAAATTCAGGAGTTATAAGATCATCACCTGCACCTTTGTTCTTATCTAAGTCGTTAATTTCTTTTAAAATATCGTCAACGTCACAGTCAATGGATGAAATAATTTCGTCTTTGTATGGAAGGTAGCTAAAACGATTATCATTAAAACTCATTGGTTCATTATATACCGACTTAAAATTTTCAGCGAACAATTCTGAGATAGCTTGCGTATCGCTTGAACTCTTGTCTGCCAAATGCATATTTGTAGGATAGCCTTTACTATTTTTATTGTCGTTTATATACTTCCAAAAGAGTTTCGGTTCAGAAATAATTTTACACGATATGCTCCCTTCATTTTTAAAGCATCAGCTTCGTCTAATTTAAATCGTTCACTCAAATGTAAAAATTCATTAAGATCAGAGGGATCTGAAGTTTTTCTATTCTCTGAAGTTTTTCTCCGACACACACCTTTTCTTTTTACTTGACATTCCATTTACCCAGCCACAACTATCGCTGAAAGAGACTAATTTGTTAAAACTAACACAGGTTTGAGGTGAGAGCTACTTGTAGATAGGCTACTTTCTTTCATAGATCATCATTTGCATATGTGATTCAATGCAATACATATTCTTATCAGAATTAAATTCTCTTTGACTAATGAAATAAAATATATTTATTATTTAAAAGCATAACCGAACAAATTTTATGTTTTTTGCAAACGGTTTGTTTTCAAACATTGACAGTTATTTGTCTTGACTTAAAAACTGTTTCTAAATAACCAGCTGATTTTTTTAGAACTCTTGTAAGATTTACATCATCCCTGTCAACTCGAACAATACCAAATTTTTCACTAGAAATAATTGAAGCATAAATTTATAGTTACATAATAGATAAAAAACATACGTATAGCCTTGAAGCCATTCAAAGTTGTCAACCAAACTCCAAATAGTAGCCCCGGTTATATTAACACCACTTTCAATTGCGTTCAAAATAGCATCAAAATGATCCTAAAAAAAATTCAAAGATAGCTCACTCTTTTTTTTACTAAATAACATTATTTTACATTTAAATACTTTATTCGGCCAACATCCTCTAATTCACCACTATCGGACCAACCAATTTCTGTTATCAGTATTTCAATGTTATCGTACGAATTTCGGATCCATAATAGCAACTGATACAATCCCTCTGGTACTGAACATAACCAGGACGATGCGCTTTTAGACCATTCTGGTTTGAAATGAAAACTGTATCCTGAGTCTCGTTGTAATGAAGGATTTGGATAGTTATCATGATTACTTGGTTGTACGATAAACGCTGTATAGTAATTTATTCCAACAAAATCTGCGGTTCCTTTGATGTACTCAATCATTTTTTGGTTGAATTTTGGTAGCCTAGACCAATCCCTGCCTTCGTTTGCACTATTTTTGTCAATTATTTCTCTTACAATTTGGGGATAGTCACCTTCCTTAGAAAATATGGGATGCGTATATAACCCAAGCTAATAAGTAAACATAAATGTTTTAACATAATTGAAGTTATTATTTTTTCAATCATACCTCGAATTGTAAGACTCTGTTAGCGGCTTCTATGTCTTCTTTATTATTCGGATCTTTTGGGAATGGATATATGGATTGTAACGTTATTCCAATAACACCTTTAAGTGTTGGGTAGTATTTGTTTCTATATAAATGGTATACACGGGCATGGGATATAATCGTATGATGGGCACATAAATAATCACCAACCCCACTTGTAGCAATACGAGGTGGTCCTGTATAAGGAGCATAACATTTACAATAAGTTAATGGCTCATTAAAAGTAATCCATTTTTTAATTTTAGTTCCGTATTCTTTAAACAATAAATTTGCAAAAGATTCAAAATAATCAACTATTAAGGGATTAGCCCATCCTCCTAGATCTTGAAGATATTGTGGCAAGTCGAAATGGTACATTGTTGCTATTGGTTCAATACTATTTTTAATCAACTCATCAATTAGTCGATGGTAATAATCAACACCAAGTTGATTTCGAGAAGAAATCTCACCGGTGGGTAGAATCCTGGACCAGCTGAATGAGAATCTGTAAAAATTGGCCTGAAACATAATATTTATGGAACATAAATTTTATGCATTGATGCAATTTTACCAAATTTTACCCCTAAACGTTTTAATACTGCTACATCATCTTTGTATAAATGATATGAATCAGTTGCTATATCTCCGTTAGATCTGTCAAGTATTTTGTCAGGATGCTGATGTGTAAATGTATCCCAGATACTTGGGCCTTTACCTTTTTCAAAAGTTAATATAATTCGTTAATCGAATGATAAAAAACCAAATAGTAATAACACAAAAATGAAGAGTTTGTATTTTTTTATTATATTTTAAATTTATGTCAAAATATAATATACCTAAACTAGAAGAATAAAAAACATGTTTGCAATAAAAAACATCAAATCTTCCTCAAGTGGGCGTTTTTTTTTTGTAACTTTTAAATTCATAAAAAATAATATAAAACCGCCTACTTTTTTAAGCTAGTTAAAAAATTTCAATTCAGATCAAACAGTAAATTGATGCTAGAATATTCAATGATTAAAAATAATAAACTAAATGTTAATAATAATAATTTAATTTCAAAGATAACTAGTAGGGTAGGGTGTGACCATAGCGACCACGCCAAGAACTTCCCGTTAAGTTAAATAGGTAACATAAAGATATTTTCTTAAAACTTTAATAAATTGAAATTCTCTTTCTATGACTTGCAATAAATCGTCATTTTTTCATCTTTTGGTTACACTGGAAAGAAGATTTTCATTGCACCATATATTTAAAAAAACTAACGGTGGAGTCTACTTAAAGTCTACTTTGTCAACGTTGCTAAAATTTTTTCGATTTTTATCATACAATAACACCATTTTTAGGGTTTCGTACTTTGAAAAAGTAAAAACGGTACCCTATTGGTGAGACTTCGGTGTCCGTCCGAATTTCTACATAATCGATTTTCTCAAAAACTATAAGTGCTATCAACTTGAAATTTTTTACAGTTATTCAATGTATTTGTCCACGCCTATTGACAACAAGAAAATTTTGAATATTATTTTTATCAATATTTTATGGACATTGATAAGGAGATAGTAAAACAAAAGTTTGTTTTAAGGAATCGAGTTTGGTTTAAAAAAATCAAAAAAAATCGAATCCAAAAAAATACAAAAATACAATCCTTGGTTGTTATAATTTTTTCAAATGTTCATTGGAGGGGGTTGAGAGTAAAAATTACGAAAAGAAAATACTTTTGGTCATGTCAAGTGGGGGGTATCATATGAAAGGTTATTTTTTTTCTAGTCTAAAACAGTTTTTTTTCTAATTTTCGAAAGCACAGTAATGGACTTATTTTAGAAAAAGTGAAATTTTAGTTTTGTCCCCCCCACTTATCTTCGAACATTACAAAAGAAAAAATTTTAAAAAATTCACGGTTGTAGGAACTTGGCAATAGAAAAATGAAAAATTTTTTTTTGTCGTTATAATTTCAATTGTTCTTTGGAGGGGGTTGCGAGTAGAAATTTTGAAAAAAAAATATTTTTGACTTGGACAAGTGGGGTGTCATATGGAAGGTGATTTTTTTTGTAGTTCAAAATAATTTTTTTGTATTTTTCGAAAACACGGTTTCTGACTTATTTATAAAAATGTGAAAAGTTGTTTCTCTCCCACTCTTTATCTTCGAACATTACAGAAGCGAAAAATGGAAAAAATTCACGGTTATAGACAATGTTGCAAAGATTGAACGAAAACTATAGCGGTTAGCTAATTATTTCAGATGTTCCTTAGAGGGGGTTGAGAGAAGAAATTTCGAAGAAGTTGCAAAACGACTATAAACATTACAAAAACCTTATGCTCTAAGTTTCAACAAAATTAAATGTCAAGACTGAGAAGTCTAAAAAAACAGTTGTTCAACGAACCACAGACATCCTCCCCGAATCCTTTGCCAAATTTTGAAAATAGCTGATTCAAAATAGCACATTTTCCATATTCAAATAAAACCGGATGCGTTTGCGGCTCATTTTAATTCAAAAGTTTCATCAAGTTTTCATGCGTTTGAGTAATGAAAATAACGCCTATTTTTCAAATTCTCTTAAAAAAGCTCAAAAAGTAACAAGCAATTGTTTATACAAATGTCATTATAAATGGCTGACATGATGAAAAACAAAATGGGAGGTAAATGATCTTGATAGCATTATTTATTCTAGTAATACTTGCAAGAGATGATATTCAGTTTTTTGGAAACCCCTAAAAAATAAATGTACTGATTTCATTAGAAAAAAACTGGGCTGTAGGTTACACCAAGATATATCGATTGTGACCATTGAAGTTGAAATCGGATCATCCGTTGTTGAGAGAGCGTTGGACAAATGTTTGTCCACATACGATGATACACACGCACATACCCCCACACACTACATACTGCCAGCTAAAAATAGCCTAAACAGCTTCAGGCGGTCTTGAAACGTAAAGATATTATAAAAATTTCGATTTCAAAAATCGACCCAAAAACAATAACTTCTCATATCGGAAAGTTAATAAACAGTTGACCAGGCAATCTCCTCTCGAACCTCTGACCTTTTTGTCAAATTCAGAAAACAACTCAGGTTTTTGATATTCAAGTAAACCCGGATGCGGTGGCAGCTCATTTACATACAAAAGTTTCATCCAGATATCATTCGTTTGCATAAAGAAAATAACACGTAGTTTTTTCACATTTTGTTAAAAATCTCAAAAACTAAGATAGCAATTGTTTATACAAATGTCATTATAAACGTCTGACATGCTGACAAGCAATATGGAAGCTTCATGACCTTGATAGCATTATTTATTAATCTCATGATATTTGCAAGAGATGATTTTCAGTTTTTTGGAAACCACTAAAAAACAAACGATATAATTTCGCTAGAAAAGGACTGGGCTCTAAGTTACGACAAGATACATCGACTGCGACCATTTTCGTTAAAATCGACCCATCCGTTGTTGAGAAATCGTTGGGCAAAAATTCTCCACACAGCGATATACACATACATACACACACACACACACACATACAGACTGACAGCTAAAAATAGTCTAAACAGCTTCAGGAGGTCATGAAACGTAAAGATATCAAAAAAATTCCGATTTTGAAAATCGACCCAAAAACAATAACTTCCCATATCGGGAAGTTAATAAAAACTAAAAGATATATTTAACAGTTTTATTTTTAAATAACAATGGTGTATTAAGAGCTGAATCAAATACATATCACACTTAACAATTACATTTTCAGCTTAACAAAAATTACGATCGAAAAGTAAGCTTTGAAAAAAGATTAATATTATGAAAACATAACTGAAAAGTGAAAAAATTTGATGGAGTTTGGAATATTATTCTCTATGAATTTACAGTCACTGTTTTAGAGTTTCAACTTTCAAGGTTATATTAAGCTAAATGATACAAAATAAATGAGACCTAAAACAGCAATAGTTGTCAAACGAATTACCAAAAATATGAAATAACTAATGTATTTGAAAATACCCTAAACTAGAAATACATCAGGGGGTTTTAAACAAACTCAAACATTAAATTTAAATACGAACCATCAGCATCCCATGCACCTTCAATTTGGTATGCAGCAGTTGCTGCACCAAACTTAAAATTGGCTGGAAATGCACGAACTCTTGTTTTCGGTTCAGTTGCTAACGATGATCTGTAACTAAAAATAACCAAACAATTAGCAAATTATATTTATTTCAATTTTTTAAAACTTCACTTTAATCCCATCCAAAACATTAGCACTAATAAAAACATATTGTGTTTCGTTATTACAACCATTTCGACAAACTTTAACTCAATACAAAACTCTTTGGGAAGATCTAAGCAAACTATAATACAAATATATTATTTCATTTATTCATTTGATATCTTGGAAAGTCAAAGTTTATTATATGACATAGATAATCAGAAGACAAAGATAATCCAATTAAATTCATTTGATTAAAAAATATATTTGAATTGATTGATAACGACGAATTGTTCTCGTAATTCTTATTTTGATGCCACTAACCTTTTTCATTCTAACAAATCTGTTTGTAAAACAAAAAAAAGTCAGACAAGTGCGAATAAAATTCGCTCGTCAAGGGTTCCATGAATGTAAAAGAACACAATATCAAAAATTATTGACAAAAAGTTGTGTTGTAATGTCTTTATATTTCCATAGACGCATAACAAAATAAATGTTTAATCGTACATGTCAATAGTGAATTACAATCAAATCTTCATTGATCAAAATGGACTCAAAAAATGTTACTTTAGGTTAAATCTCATCCATAGATGTTTATGGTAACTCAAGAAAGATTAAATTACACCAGCTTGTAAATGGTTTAAATTTGATTATTTTTTCGGTCAATTAAGTGTTGAAATTTAGAGGGGTGGAGAGGCTACATACGAAAAAATTTTTTTTTCAATAACATGAAAACTGTGCACCGCAAAATTCTAAAAAAAGTTGTAATGTTTGTTAAACTATGTACTCCTTCATATGACACCCCACTCGCTTGGGTCAAAAATGTTTTTTTTACTCTCCCCACACCCATTCCCAAAACACACAGAAACATATTTATTTAAGACTTCGCTATGATTTTCATTCAAAATTTACATACTTTCCCATCTCTGTGAATTTTTTCAAATTTTTCTGTTAATCATCGTCGAAACGTAGGGAGCGAAACGGTCTGAATTTTGCACTTTTTTGTCCATAACTCAAAAACCTTGCATCGCAAAGTTCTAAAAAAAATTGCAACGAATTTTAAATTAGGTGCTCTTTCATATGACACCCCACTCGCTTGGGTCAAAAATGTTTTTTTTTACCCTCTCTACCCCCGTCCCCTAAACACACAGAAATATAATTATTTGAGACTTCGCTAGTTTTTCATACAAAATTTACCAAATTTCCTAGTTCTGTAAATTTTTACAAATTTTTCTGTCAATCAGCGTCGAAACGTAGGGGGGGGGCGGTTTGAATTTAGCACTTTTTTGTCCATAACTCAAAAACTGTGCACCGCAAAATTCTAAAAAAAATTGCAACGAATTTTAAATTAAGTGCTCTTTCAAATGACACCCCACTCGCTTGAGTCAAAAAAGGTTTTTTTTACCCTCTTTACACCGGTCCCTTAAACACACAGAAATATAATTATTTGAGACCTCGCTATAATTTTCATTCAAAATTTACCAAATTTCCTAACTCTGTGAATTTTTTCAAATTTTTCTGTCAATCAGTGTCGAAACGTAGGGGGGGGGGGATACGGTCTGAAAGTTGCACTTTTTTGAAAATAACTCAAAAACTGTGCATCGCAAAATTCTAAAAAAAATTGCTATGTTTTCTTTCAAATGACACCCCACTTGACTACATTTTAAATAGTGTATTTACCCCTCGTCATTTCCACCCCCTTAATAAATCTAATTATGAGAATATGGCACTTTTATATATTTTTTATTAAAAACGTACTAGTTTTTCTATCATTCCAAATACATTTGAAAGTTTTCGATCAGTTAGGTTCGGAGCTAATCGAGGTAAGAAAACACGAAAAAAACGTCATTATTCAAAATTATACAAAAAATGGTGAAATGTAAAATTCCAAAATAAACTTTTAAGGAATACTGAAATGAAGCCCTTTCATATGATACCCTACTTGAATCTATAAAAAAATGTATTTTCTCAAAGGTCTCACATCGAACCCCTGTAAACCAAATGAAAACTACTTTAGTTTTATTTGTATTCGTCATTTCATGTGGACAATAGCAAGTCAATAGCATTTATTGTTTACGAGATAATCGATATAATGTGAAAAACTCGTTTTACTCTCACCAATAGTGTTCCGTATAAAAAACGGAACCCTAAAAATAAAAGAGGCTGAAATCTCAAGCTCTGAGATATCAAGACTTCGGTCTGGGTTAAGGATTTTGATATAGTTTTCGGCAAAACACTTTTATGAGGGCAGTTTTTAGGTTTGGTCCGCGATGTCTATCAAACATAAAACTCTGTTAAAGTACATGTTTTATTTTATCTCTGTTTAGAAATTTATTACAAAACTAACACGAAACACCAATACGTTGCCGGAAAATTATAACAGATCATAAATTAACATAATTTAGTGAAAAGATTATACACTCAGCAAACTACTCAAAAACCTCTCCACTTAGCGTTTCGAGAAAGTATTACAAAATTAAAAATTCATATTTCTTTCAAAATTCCAAAAATATTGTAAAAATTAAATAAAATCAAATATTCGAACTTTTTCAAAGTTCTTTAAATATTGAAAAATTATAGCAATATCAAAAATTGAAACTTTCTTCAAAATTCCAAAAATTATAATAAAATCAAAAATTTTAAATTTTTCAAAATTCTAAAAATAATCCAAAAATTCTTACAAAATAAAAAATTGAAACTTTTTCAAAATTCTAAAAATATTCACAAATTCAAAAATTTTATTTTTTTTCTAATAATTCTAAAATTCTAAAAATATTGCAAAAATTATAACAAAATCAAAAAATGGAACTTTTTCAAAAATTCTAAAAATATTTGAAAAAATTATTACAAAATCAATAATACAAAATTTTTTCAAAATTCAAAAAATATTCCGAACATTATAACAAATTCAAAAATTTCCATGTCCAATTTAATGTTCGAATACATTTCATGTCATACAAATAATTAAATTTTTTTTCCAAAAAGTTGGCTAAAAAAATAAATGAAAATAATATTTTTGATACACTTGACAATATTTTTTTGACAATAGTGCAATAATAATAATTTCATGTTTACCGCAGGAGGGGTCGATGTTGATCGATTATGATCAATGTTGGTCTACGGGTCTGACTACTCTGCGTACTCCAGTCCCTGTCATTGACATATGAGTCAGCGTGAGATATCACATACCATTGGCAATGGCAGGAGATATCATTAACCAAGAGGATATCTTAGGATGCTGGCGGACGAACTTTAATTAGTCAACGGTAGCACTCCAAGTCTTAGCTGGCGCGCGTTCCGTAGTGGTACCGCTCGTTAGCTCTTCAGAGGAATCAGACTAACACATAATTCTGTGTGGGCTTTGTGCCTCGATTGAGGTGGTGGGTTGTCCGTCTGAGGCGCGCTTCATCAGCTGGATTATTGGCAATTAGTTTTGTTTTCTGCAAATTTCTCACTATTTGTTTTTCAGTTATTATTTTGTTATTATTTCTTCATCTTATCATGAAATATTGGCATATGTCATATTTTATTGTATGATAGGATTTTTTACTTAGTTATCCATTTTAAAATAAAACATAAGAAAATTAAAAAAACCTTTTTATATATATGGCAGTACAACCGAAAAAAATAACTCTGCAAGTCGTAAAGCAAATTTGCGCAATTGACCCGCCCATAAAGCGGCACGTCCACTGAATTTGCAGGGACAACATATATATAAATCAATAAAATATTTTAAAATACATTTTCAAAACATCTGCGGATAGAACGCTAACCATGACCACGTGCAACATCATCTTGAGCACGACAAACCGAACATTCTATTCCTTACAGAAACACAAGTTTCTGAAAATTTTAACTTTATAGAATCGCTTAATTCCAAATATAGGCTCGAATCAGCTTTCAAACTCCAATAGGGCGTTTGCGCATTCTCATTCATGAGAGTGTTGCGTATACACGCTTTCCAAATTTTGAACTACACGGTGATGGCTTCAGTAGAATGGTTTTAAAGATTTGTCTTCCCGAAATTACTTTTTTACAATAGCTTTACACCGGTCCCCCAACAAACGTAACCCAAACTTTTTTAATTCACTAACAAAAATTATGGACGAGGTTAGAGCAAAGTCCCCTAATTGTGAAGTTATCGTTACCGGTGACTTCAACGTCCACAACAAATCATGGTTGGAATTCTCCAAATCGACCGACGATGTTGACAATAGTGGAAAGCTGGCAGAAATTTTTGTCGCGTCTCAGGGCCTATTCCCAATTGTTAAAAGCCCAACTTTCACTCCCCGTAATGTCAGTGATAATAGTTTTCTTTTAGATACCGCAATGCCAGATATTACGAGTGTCGATGTCGCGAAAGGTAGTATTAGAAATTCTGATCATTAGTTATCAAAACTGATTTACTTAAAACTACAGCTCCCAAACCCCGTAAAATATTTCACTACTCAAAAATGGATAAGAGTGGTCTTCAAAATTTTTTCCATGGTTTCCCTTTCGACCGTCATTGTTTTTACACTAACAATGTAATTGTTTCTGCTCAAAACTTTACAGAAACCATCCAATTTGCTATCAATAAATTCGTCCCTTTTTCCATTGTAAAACCCAAGCAAAAATACTTGTATTCGAAGGCTTCCAAAACGGCACTTAGAAACAAACTTAGATCATTTAACATATGGATTCTCAGATTATCTCAAACGAAAAGTCTGAAATTGACAGAGCGAAAGCTTCAAAACTTACGTCTATGTCTATTTCTGACAAGAGTTTCTACAGTGCCATCAATTCTTTAAATTCTGGTACAAAATTTTCTATTCCCCCTATTATTGGTGGTGCTTTAATCGTCAATGATCCCGCAAGAAAAGCTAACTTGTTCGCTGCTCTGAACTCCACTGTTTTGGAAACTCCTAAAGAAATACCCCAAATCCACCCAAGCAGAAATTTGTCAGGGCTCAAGTAAGGTCCTGGTCAGGTTTGCCCTAATCCGGATCAGGCATTGGTAGGGCAGCCTGATTGCGCCCTGATCAGGAGTGTAACGCTTTTGCCCTATCAGGTCCTGATTGGGCTTACCGGATCAGACCCTGATTGGGATAATCGGATCAGGCCCTGATTGGGATATCCAGACCAGACCCTGCTATATATATTTATATATCATATACATAAATTAATTAAATTAAAATAAAAAAATTACAATGGAAAAAATTAAAACATACATACCACCTTAATCACTATTATTATAGTCTTTCAGCTAGAGATTATTCTCGAGAATTCTTTTTCTCGATTTCTCAAGAATTCCCTATAGATTTTTATTTCTCATTTCTCAAGAAATTTTGTTTTATTTCTCGAGAATTTGAAAAAAGTTGAGGACAAACAAAAATCACTCATTAAATTTTTTAAACCTTAAATTTAAATTTTTTAAAACTCACTAATACCCGATTTCTTCAGTTCTAGATAAGTTGTCGATAACTTTATCTAGAAGATGTCTAACAGAATCGGATTTCTTCACCTTCGGTTAGGGTTTATCTATCAGATAAAGTTATTCGTTACTTGAGGTACCAGATATCTAGCAGATAAGAATGAAAGTTTGACATAATTGTTAAATATATATTTAAATTTATATTTTTGAAGCTTAGTATGGTGGGCAAAAACAAAATTGCAAATTTGATAGAAGATTCACGAGGATATATAAATAAATCAAATCTTTATCTGGCTTGTTCCTTTTGAAATAAGTTTCTCAGTTGTACTGTGGTTTCAGTATCGATTATAAATATGTCGCATTTTCAGAGTTTCTAAAAAACTCTTAGAAGCTTCTAAGGACTCTAAGCCCTTTAAAAATAATGGTATTCTACTCTAGAGAGCTTATGTAGTCTTAAAAATATTAAAATGGCCTTTTCCTGAATTTTCTAAAAAAGAAACTACGAATCAAGATCTCGGCAGAGATGGTCTCCCAAACAGTGTTCCTGAATTTGATACAAAGTTACACGCGTAGCACCAATAGCCGATGCTATAACATCAACAACGAAGGAAAAATTAAACTCTTACGATAGAAGGCTGAAGGCTCCTGAAGGCTGAATTTGGGGTATTTCAGTTAATTTTTCCGAAACGGTTAAGTTTATAACACTTTAAATGTTATTTTATGTTTGATTTTATTTTATTAATTCCTTTTTTATTAGTTTTAAACTTCTCACATTTAACAAGTTTTGAAAATAATTCACATTTGACAAGCATTTATTGAAAATAAACTCACTTCACAGCTATATTTAGTGTCGATAATATCGATAAGTACAACCCTATACAGAATAGTTATCTGCTAGATATGTAACCAGAGGTTTTAGTGAAGAAAATCAATTTTTAATTATCTGACGGATATCTTTATCTGGAAGATAGTTATTCGGAGGTATGAAGAAACCGGGCATAAGCTTTTCTTGCAGTCAGCGCAACCCTTCTACAATTTTACGAATTTTTCTGTCAGAATAATTCATTAAATTAGATTGAGAATCATGTTTTATCTTATAAACTAAAATTTTAAATTAGATAACGAACACTATATTTGTTTATATGATAAATATTGTAAATGTTGAGAGTGAGGACTCCGTTATCCATATGATAAAAATGATAAATCGCTGACGAATTATTAGATTTTTTTCGTATAATGTCTATAAAGGAACGTAATTTTTATGGCCGAATTTCACTTGAAGACTTAATTTAATCGATTAGTTTTATATGGGCGACCTAAGTGAGGACCAAAGTTTATTCAAATAGTATAGTTGTTTTAATGACACCCTCAATAGAAATTGTGTATCGCAACACTCTGTAAAAACCGAGAAAAAAAACTGTTTCCTCTATTTGATTTCAAAATTCGTAAGAATAGTTTGTTTACTTTGACAGAGCATTTTTACAGGACTGGTTTCTCATACAGAAAATGATTTGACTGTCAAGAAACTTTAACAAAGCGTCCGATGATTTAAACAGAAACACCTCTCAATTCTAGTAACTTTAAAAATCCCAGATAGCTATTGATAATTTGGCGGTTATAATTAGAGAATAGGGTTTATGGGGAGTTATTGGGTTAGAAAATTATTTATTAATTAAAGAAAATTAATAAAGAATTATCTCGAGAATTCTTGAGAATTCTCGAGAAACAGATTTTCCTTCTCAATTTTTCTCGAGAAACAGAAAATGTCGCGAAAAGCGTATCTCTACTTTCAGCCTTGAAGCGATAACTAAAACATACATGAAACGATTTTAACTATATATTTCTAAAATGGATAATACTCTAGTGAATTTTAACCAATTGAAATTTCAGATAGGGGTCAAATACGAAAAACCTGATCAGGGCCGGATATATTCAAATAAAGTTAACCTTAAAAGAGTATTTTAAATTAGGCCCGGACCAGACCCACATCAGATTGCCCTAATAGGGATTGCCTTTGTAGAACTGACCAGGCCCTGATCACGCCCTGACTATATTGAGGTTTTCCCTAACTAATTTCTGCTCGGGCAGTCTTCAGGAGTTAATATGAATGAACTCCACTTCAAACCCAAAATAGTTGCCAAACTTTTAAAGGGGTTAACCACCAACAAAGCCTCAGGGGTTAACCACCAACATATTCCACCCATCATTTTAAAAACCTATTCTAAAGAGCTTGCACCAACTTTGACTAAAATATTCTACTATTCCTACAAATCTGGTATAATTCTCTCGTGGTGGAAGTTGGTCAATGTCCAGCTCGTCCCCAAAAAGGGAGCAAAAGCCGATATCTCAAATTATAGGCCAATAGCTTTACTATCGGTCCTATCCAAAGTCTACGAGCATTATATTAATACACACATTTCAAATTTCTGCAAGTAAATCATTTAATAGCGGACAGCCAATACGGTTTTCGAAACAAAAGATCAACTACCGATCTATTGAACTATGTAGCGCATTGTTGGAACAGCATACTTGATTAAGGTGGTGAAACATACGTTATCGCTTTAGACATCTCCAAGGCATACGATCGAGTCTGGTATGCCAACTTGATCCACAAGCTCGTTGCGTATGGTTTTCATGGTCAATTTCAACTCTACCAAAACACAGCTGTTGATTGTTTCCAGATCAAAGACCGAGCTCCCCAAAGATATTTTATGCAGTATGTGTGATGAACCAATAAGTGAATGTAAAAACATTCGTTTATTGGGTGTCATAGTTTCAAATGACCTACTCTGGAACGATCATGTAATGACGATGGCAAAAAATGCGTCTAAAAAACTCGGCCTCCTAAATAGATGCAAACAAATTTTCACTCCATACCAATTGCTCCATGTTTATAAGTCATATATTTGTCATTGTATGGAGTACTGATGTCAAGTTTGGGGTGCTGCTTCTGTTTCCATCTTGGCCCTCTTGGACTCTGTTCAAAAGCGGGCTATACGAATTGTGGGTGATCGAACTTTGACATCAAAACTTGATTCCCTACGATGTTCGTCGCACTGTTTCTGACCTCGTTATTTTTTACAAATATCGTCATCAACAGTGCTCAGATGAAATCAGCGGCATCATGCCCCAAACTTATTCTTACACCCGTTCCACTCGACAATCACCCGTTCCACTCGACTGTAAACCTATAACACAACACATTTTATTCAAAAAAAAAAAAATTACATTTCATTTCATACAAATAACTAATTTTATTTTTTTCCAAAAAAAAAAAATGAAAATCATTCTTTTGACATACTTGACAATATTTTTGTGACAAACTTCTAATGCAATAATCTAGTTTTTGATCTCTCATACCAATCCCGACCATCAAGATTTCTCCACATTCTTTGTTTCTATACTCATTATCACTTAAAATGAACGTTTTTTAAGCAAAAAATATGCATGTTTCCTTGTTTTCACACACTTGACGATTTTTTCGACACACTTCCGGTACAGTTATCGAACACATCGTCCTTTCGGCTCTTATCATTGAGTATACCTATTTTTAGAAACCAAAATTTTTTAAATCCCTTCATCGGTTTTCTAGATTTCGTCGGTTGTGACGGTAGACAGACATACATTTTTTTTGCTTATTGGAATCGCCTTTTGGATATGCCTGAAAACGTCGAGAAATGCCAAAAAAGTGGAGGTAAGAATTTCACTTTTAGTAATTACATACATTAGAAATGAACAAAAATTACAAAATTCAAACAGTTCAGTTAAAATATGCAGGAAATGCAATGGTCATAAAAAAGGTCCGGCATTTGGCCAGTGGCGTAGCTAGCATGGGTGGCACCCGGGCCGATATTGTGGTGTCACCCCAAGAATGAAAACTGTCAATATTAATAAAAAGTCAAAACCGTAATTTATAATTTTATTTAATTAATACAAATGAGCATTATTATTAAGAAGTTATATATAATTAAAGTACTGTGTTATTATACATTATTTTACATGGATGTATGAAAATGAAACTATTATAGGGTATAGTAAGAGAAAAATGAGAGTAGAATTAATACACTCTCACATGCATATTATGTACATACATTTTAAATCTCTTCTTGCTAGCTTTAACAGCTGCAAACTTAGATATCAAATCATCAAAATTTACATTTTGTGTTGCCTCATGTTCTATTGTTAATATGCCAAGATTGTTGAGCCTCGTATGGGTCATTGTTGCAAGCATGTAATTTTTATTTAATTTTAATTTGTTGAAACTCCTTACACTCGAAGCCACTGATACGCAAATAGTCATAAATAACTTTAGTGCGACCATAAGATTTGGAAGAGATTCTGTAAAATCACATTCCTCGATCAATATCAAAAAGTCTATAGGCACATACCCAGCTAGAAACTGTTACATTGGCCGCTTTTAAATGCCTTCTCAACCTTAGTATCTCTATGACGAGTTCTGTTTCTATAACCTCATAATAAAAACCGGTAGATTTTGATTCAGATAGTTCCAACTCTTCACTGTTCGCCAAAAGCCCAGTGTTTGTCAGCACAACCTCGAACAATGAAGCTACATCTTGGACTGACTTTAATCTTGTTCACAGTTCAACATTGAACCGTCGTAGTCCTCCGATTTTTTCACAGCAAAATCTATTGCCTCTGCTACAATATGACTAGGTTTTTCTTCAATATAAAGACGAAGTGACTATATTTTTAAAACTAATTGATCAATATTCAAGCCTGTGCTTTGCAATAGAATCCAAGCACAATTTATTCGCCTTAAAACATCATTCCAAAACAAAAGATAGCAAAGAAATGTAAAATCATTCATAATCACCACGCACAAGGTTCTGTGCAGCGCCTCTAGTGTCTACATTTTCTTGTTGATCACTTAATTTCTCAATTGCAGCCACAATCCCATTAAAATTTTCATCCAATACTTTAACTGAAGTATAATGAGCATTCCAACGCGTTGTTAAGAGTCTTTTAAAAGTTGCTTTGCTGTGTTTAACAAGCACTCCCCAGCGGCTAGTCGAAGCAGAAAAAATGTAAAAATTCCACTGTTCCGAAAAATGTTACAAAAGCTACATTTTGTGCAAATGAGTGTTGGTCACATAAATTGATTGAATGATCTATACACCAACAAATATTGCTTTGTTGTTTTTTGCTTTAATAATAGCTTGCACTCCTCCATGTATGCCACTCATAACAGCTGCATTATCGTAACCTTGGGAACGACTATTCATAACATCTAAACTGTCATTTTCAAGATTTTTAAGAATTTCATCGCTTAAATCAGCGGCTTTTTTCCATGTAAAGGAAAAAGTCAAAGGAATACTTCTCTGATTTCCACTTTTCAATCATCAATTTTTACATAACGAATCACTTCTGACGTTTGATCAATATGTGAAATGTCAGGTGTGCTATCAAAAATAATTCCAAAATATTTAGCCAAAATGTTTATTTTCTTTTTTAATATTTAATACAAGATTTGTTCTTTTAATACTGCATCATACTTTGAAAGTAGTTTGATTAGTTCTAAGAAATTGCCTTTATTTAAAGAACTTTTTCCTTCATCATATCCACGAAATGCTAGGTTTTCTTTAGATAAAAACAAAGTTATATGCAATAATCTGGATAAAAGATGTTTCCACTTCTGTTTTTCATTATCTATTAATAGCAAGACTGCGTCTCCTATCGTTTTATGAAATTTTAACCTCGTTTCCAAAGTTTTCCACTTTTTAAAATTCTAAAGGGTTAGAATTAAAATTCTAAAGGTTATTCTAAAAATTGCAAAACCGTTTTTCAATAAAATTAAAATACATAAATGTAAAGTTCGTGAAAATTGGCATTATATAATTTTAAATTAAAATGCAAGATTTAAAAATATACTTTTACTGTTTATTTTTAATTTTTTATTTTATTAATAAAAATATAAACTTCCTTATAGTAACAATTTGAATTATTGTGGAAGTGTTGAATAATTTATTTATAACAATTGATTCAAATTGTTACTATAAGGAAGTTTATATTATTATTAATAAAATAAAAAATTAAAAATAAAAAGTAAAAAGTATATTTTTAAATATTGCATTTTAATTCAAAAGTGACAAAAGCACACAAACAGTGAATAATATTTTTTTTTTCTCTCTCTGGCGTTTACATCCCATGAAGGGATTTTGCCGTCTGTGCCACCAGCTTCCAATCATCTCGTTCCATGACCAGTTGACCCCAGTTTCGACATCCTATATCATGAAGGTCTTGGATGATGTCATCACGCCAGCGTTGTCTAGGTCTTCCTCTTCGACGAACACCAGCTGGTTGTTGTTGGGACGCTTTTTTTATCATTCTTTCTAATGGAGCCCTTTCTACATGACCAAACCATCTGATCCGGTTAGATTTAATGAATCCGATTACATCGCAGCCTCCAAGAAGCTGTCTGATTTCGTGATTCATTCGGATTCTATACTGATTTTCAGCAACTTTACATGGACCATAAATTGTTCGTATGACCTTCCTCTCGAATGTTGATAAAATTCTACAATCGGAGGAAGTCAGTGTCCAGCTTTCACTTCCAAATGTAAGCACAGGTCGAATTAATGTTTTGTAAAGTGTGAGTTTACACGACCGCGAAAGATGTTTTGATCGCAGAAGTTTTGAGTATGCGTAGAAAACTCTGTATGCGGCAGAGACACGGGCTTTGATATCTGCCTGCATGTCATTTGACGATGTTATTACAGACCCGAGGTATTTGAAGTTTTCCACGCGTTCCACTTCGTAGTCGCCAGTATCCAGATTTCCGGGAGGTATGTTCTTAGATGTTGTTAGCACTTTAGTCTTGCCGGTGTTGATGCATAATCCAAGTCGTTTAGCATTTCTTTCAAGCTGAGAGAGACTATCTTTAATATCGCTCGTTCTACGTCCGAGAAGCACAATATCATCTGCGTAGCCAAGAACTTGACTAGATTTATTATATATGCAGTTTTGCGTCTCAATTCGGCTTTTTCTTATCGCGTACTCTAGCGCCAAATTAAACAGTACAGGCGCGAGTGCATCACCTTGTCGAACACCTGATGTTATATCGAAAGGATCAGAAACTGACCCTTCGATTACTATTCTACAATTTGATCCCGATGTTGTGAGTTTGCACAGAGAAACAAGTTTCTCTGGGATACCAAGGCATATGAGTGCGGACCAGAGGTTGTCGCGGATGATACTATCATATGCTTGCCTGAAATCAACGTAGAGCTGGTGAATGCTGATGTTGTACTCCCAACATTTTTCCAGAATCATCCTTAATGTAAAACATTGATCTGTGGTTGAGCGGTTGGGACGAAAACCACACTGATAGTCACCGATGATAGATTCGGCGAACGGGATGAGTCGAGCAAGTACAACATTAGCTAGTATTTTATATGCAGTGTTCAACAGTGCGATGCCACGATAATTTTCACACTTTAGACGGTCACCTTTCTTATGTAGCGGAACAATGAGAGCTGTTTTCCATCCAGCAGGTAGTTCTTCTTGGTCCCAGATTGCAAGAATCAGATCGTATATACGTGAGACCAGAGCTGCTCCTCCATTTTTCAAAAGTTCAGCGGGAATTCCATCGAAACCTGGTGATTTGCCATTTTTCAGTTTTTTAATTGCAGCTTCCACTTCCTCTATTGCTGGGTAAGGGACAAAAATCTCCTCAGTTGATGGAGCAATTGCTCGAATAGGATGAACTTCATTCGTCCTATTCAATAGGTCTTGAAAGTGGGATCGCCACACTGCCAGCACATCACGTTCACTTGTTGTAAGTTCATTATTTTCATTTTTGATGGCTGTAGATCTTGGGTGGAAATCTTTTGTCAGATTCCTTGCATTGGCAAAGCACTCTTTTGAATTTCCGCTGGCCGCATGTTGGTTGATGTCTTCAATGCAGCTCTTCATGTGTTCGCGTTTCTTTTTACGTAGAAGTTTTGCTGAGACTTTCCTGGCGCATAGATAATCAGATTGGGAGCTTCGGGTGTTCCTTGTTAACCATTTTTCTCGCAGTTTTTGTTTATGTTCAACGGATTGGCGGCACTCGTCGTCGAACCATTCGTTGTGTGATTTCGGTGGCCGCTTTCCGATTGTAGTTTGTGCTGCGGCTATAATGGTTGATTGAAGCGTTTGCCATTCTTCTTGTATGTTAAATGGCATCTCAGAAGAGATGTCATGCTCTTCTATGCTTTGCGTTACAATTTCCTGATATCTGTTCAGCGTTTCCGGATGTTTAAATGCATCGACGTTCCAGCGCACGGTCTTTTTTGCTTGTCTATTAAATGTAGATGATAATTTGCACTTGTATTTAAAGATGACAAGCATATGATCAGTGTCCATATCAGCACCTCTGTATGATCGAACGTCAGTTACACTTGTGGAGTGTCTCTTAGAAATCATGACGTGATCGATTTGATTTTCCGTTCTTCCGTCATTTGATTTCCACGTTGCCTTGTGGATTCTCTTGTGAGGGAAGAAAGTGCTGGAAATTACTAGATCATACATCATAGCCAGCTCGGCTGCGCGAAAACCGTTATTGTTGCTGGTATGATGCAAGCTGTTAGGGCCGATATGTGTTTTAAGTTCTGCAATCCTACCGATTTGAGCATTAAAGTCACCTACCACGATTTTTATATCGTGCCGCGGGATTTTATTGATGACTTCTTCGAGTTCTAGGAAGAACAGGTCTTTAATATCATCTGCTTTATCTTCAGTAGGTGCATGAACATTGACGATCGTTACATTGAATTTTTGCGTGCGGATTCTCAGTGTGCATAACCGCATATTAATTGGGCAGAAGTCGATAACATGCTGATTCACGCGACGGTGTATAAGAAAGCCAACTCCAAATTCTCCTCCGTTTTGATGACCGCAATAATAAAGAGTGTATCCTTTCGCTGTTTCATGGATTCCACTACCTGGCCATCTTAGCTCTTGTAATGCCACTATATCTAGTGTGTAGCTCTCGACTTGTTGTGTGAGTTTTAGGAGATCTCCTGGTCTTCTGAGGCTTAGCACGTTCCAGGTTCCCATTTTTAAATCGTAGTCCGGGTACAGTTTCCGAGGTCGTTCCAATAATGATTCCGAGATATTCCGAGGCCTGTGTACAGAATTCATGACAATAATTTTTTTACGGAAATGGGGTGTTAGCCCTTCGCCCAACCCAAATTTTCGTGAATGGGTTCGTTCTGCATCTTAAGGTCACCAGAAACAACCTTTTTACACGTTTATATAGCGAGCCGCTTGATCCAAGTCAGACGCCCGCTGCAAGCCGCCCCTAACATGGAGAACAGACGCTTTCTACACATTTATATAGCGAGCCGCTTGATCCAAGACAGACGCCCGCTCCAAGCCGCCCCTAACATGGAGAACAGACGCTTGAGTTGCATTGGTTTTATGGCGCCAATGACTCGCCATGGTGCAGAATCATTGAGTATAAGCAGTATTTACTCTGCCCCTCTCAACTACACCAACCTAATTCTGTTAGCGTTACCCAGGTAGCACGGCGTGGACGTAGAATTTCGGATTTTCGCTACCCAATAATAATAAGGAAAACCATAATAATATGAATAATATGGAAAACCATAATAACGCATATGTAATTTTAACGTACAATCAAAACGAATTGAAAAAACTAAAGTCAGTCTTCATCCTCAATAATGATAATATGCCCAAAAACCTAAAATTCGTTTAGAAATTTCGTTTTTTCTACTAATATATCGTAAACGAAATATATCTTATAAAACCTTCTATGTAAAATGTTCAAAATGTTACTATTTACAATCAGTAAGACGAATATCATAGGTAAATCATAAATTACAATTACAATTCGAAATTATTGGCGATACGTTTTATTTAAATCCAGACAACGGACAAAAATCCAATGATGCCCCGGTTTTGTATAATGTGTAAAATTCATCCTTAAGTTCGTTATATTGGACAGATGTCCAAGATCCGAAATCATAACCATAATATAATTGACTAAATGGAAATTAATCCCAGATTTTGTTCAATTAGTTCCTTATGTATCACAATTAAAAAAAGTCCAAGCGGCGGGTATATCCGCTAGAAATAGGTAGATTTCGAGATCAGACAGTTTTGTGTGCCAGTAGAATCTGATGTATCAGATTAGTTTAAACAACACAAACTAATTACAAACAGATATCGAACAAATTTTAAAAAGTAAATTAACTACATATAAGCAAAACTATATCTATCCAATTTTGCAACAAAGAAATATCAAATCTACCACAGAACATGTGTGTGACAATTTATGACACAAACCTACGCTATATCATATGTCGTTCAATTACTGCAAAATATCAAAATAGTTTATTTCTAAGAAAAAAATTAATTTCTTCTATTCAAACATTTTTATTTTTTTTTCATTGACTGTTATAAGGTTTTTGGAAATTGTAGTTATGGATTGTTGCAAACTTTTTTGTTGAAGCCAACAAGTCAAAAATCTCTAACTGCAGAGGTTTATATTTATAAGAAACGGATTAAAATGTTTCCACAGATTCTGAATTTATGATGTTTTTAAAAATATTACTATCCAAACGGCCGTTATTACGGATTTAAAAAACGAATTTTTTTCTAGTATAAAGCTCCTAGTTATTTAACCATGTGTCAGATTTTTCTGATTTACGAACTTGTCCAAGATATTAATAAAACACACATGTTTACGTAAAGTTTTCTGATCCGGCTTCACAAATGCAACCGTGAGAGTGCCGGTTGATTCAAACGCATTTTGTGTTTTACAAGCTTTTTTGTTGGAGCCGCTCACTCAGAAACCTCCAACTGCAGAGGTCTTTTTTTTAAAGAAACTGATTAAAAAGGTTTCAAAGATTCTAAATTTATGAAATTTTTAAAAATATTAGAATTTAAACGGCCGTTATAACGGATCTAAAAAACGGAGGTTTTTTTTAGTATAAAGCTTCTAGTTTCCTAACCATGTGTCGGATTTGGCTGATTTACGAACTTGTCAAAGATATTAATAAAACGCACATTTTTAAAAAAGTTTTTTTGATCTGGCTTTACAAATGCGACTGTGAGAGTGCCGGTTGTTTAAAAAAAAAATTTTTTTTTCAAACTTTTTTGTTGGAGCCGCTCACTCAGGAACCTCTCACTGCAGAGGTCTATTTTTAAAACAAATTGATAAAAAAGATTTCAAAAATTTTTAATTTGTCAATTTTTTTAAAATATTAGTATCCAAACGGCCATTATAACGGTTTTAAAAAATCAATTATTTTTAGAAAAAACGCTCTAGTTCCTTAACCACGTTTCGGATTTTGCTGGTTCACGAACTCGTCCGAGATATTAATAGAACACACATGTACAGAAAATTTTTGTGATCTACCTCAACAAATGCGACCGTGAGAGTGCCGGTCGTTTTCGTTTTATATCTCATATCGTTTATATATATATATATATATATATATATATATATATATATATATTATATATATATATATATATATATATATATATACTATATAATATATATAATATATATATATATATTATATATATATATATATATATATATATATATATATATATATATATATATATATATATATATATATATAAATATATATATATATATATATATATATATATATATATATATAATATATATATATATATCTATATATATATATATATATATATATATATATAATATATATATATATATAAATATATATATATATATTAATATATAGTATATATATATATAATATATATATATATATATATATATATATATATATATATATATATCTATATATATCTATATCTATATATATATATATATATATATATATATATATATATATATATATATATATATATATATCAGTGGCGGATTAAGAGTTCAGGGGGCCCTGGTGCGGGGTAAATTTTGGGGGCCCTTTATCCTCGTTTTCCAAAATTGATTACTAAATAAAACGGTCATCTGCTTCGAAAAAAACCCTAGTAAATTAAAGTATTTTCAAAAATTCATTTTTGATGGCTAAAAAACAGAACTGATTTTTTGATGATTCAAAACTGCATGTCTGAAATCAGAACAGGAAAAACGATAACAATTACACCCTTAGAAAATCTCTGAAATAGAGTATATTCAATGTGTATCATGAATTGATTCTCTAGTTCGAACGATACTCTTGCAGCAGTTTTTAACTATGGATTCCAAATAAATTTTCGATTTCTCTATTTTGCAATCTAAAAGCAATAATCTATTCGAATATTTTAAATAAAGATATATAATTTATAAAGAAAATAAATAAAAAACAAAAGTTTTAATTCCGAACTTCCGAGAGTGATGAAACTCTGGGCTCGAATCACAATGGCAACTTTCTTGGAGCTCTTGAACTTTTGGCTAAATTTCATCCTTTCTTAAAAGAGCATAGTGATAAATTTGGCAACAAAGGAAAAGGTATGCGACATCTGAAGCAAACTTAATGAAATGATTAAAAGTGATTGTTATTGGGATATTTTTATGAAGAACGTCGTACCTCTCAAGCACAATATGTGACGAATTTATTACCACCATGGGGCAAGAAATCAAAATCGTATTGCAGCCGGACGTCATTGACGCAGTTTATTTTTCGATTAGTGTTGACTCCACTTCTGGATGTAAGTCATT
>OY856187.1:80746266-81053584 GCA_963693315.1 Diogma glabrata | reverse complement strand
TGAATCTTATTGTTATTATTTTAATTAATTACCTTGGAAATTGTACCCGGACTTCTATTAATTCTACAAATACCACAACTACCTTTGCTTTGGATTAGGATACGCATCAACATTTTGGAAGAAAACTATAATTTACAAAACAAGGCGGCATTATTATTTTACTACAATATAGTGCAACTGGACTTGCCCTGGCCATTGAAATTTCAACCATCCAGTGCAGCTGCAACTATACAATACTTTTAAGATCGGATTTTAGTTTGGTTAAATTTATGAACATCAGCTAAATTATTGGAATATCTCTTCACATTCATTTTATTCTATTATATTACATAAATTTCATTCTATTATGCATAAATTGTGAAAAGCGTATTAAAATATTCATTCCATAAATAATAATTAAGAAAATCATTTCAAGTTAAGTATGGAGCCGTCTACATCCTCTGCAGCACTTTCAGAATCATCATCAACATCAATCTCTGAATCAGAACCGGATTTATCAGCATTTATGATACCTCCAAATGCTATTGTTTACGGTGAAGCGAGTGTTTTGAATGATATGCATTTGCCAGATAATCGAAACTTTACAATACTATTTCTGGTTTGGCGATAAAGCTAAAAACCGCGGCAGAATGTTTTCATATAAAACCTTTACTCCTATTGTAATGGACAAATTAGTTGGAATATGGGCTAAGTTGGATATTGAAATTATTAATAGAAAAAGCATTGTCATAAAACTTAATAACTTGCTTGACAAATATTATAAAGTGAACAAAAATAAAGAAAGTGAGACATTTGATGATATTTTAAAGAAACTATTTTATATTGGGAAATGCAAATGTCAGTTGCAAACAAAAAAATGCTCTTGTGGATTAATTCCTGCGCACCTGAGCGAATTCATGTTTGATCAAAATAATGATAGAATATGTACAATACCGGAAAATGTGCCACCCATTGAAGAGCAAGTACCCACTGAAATACCAACAATTACACTTGGTACTGTTGATTCAAGATATGAAGTATCTCATTCAGAATTAGCTGGATGTATTGGAGAATTAGCATCTGCAGCACAGACACAAGAGACACAACAGGCGAAACGTGGACGTTATATCTCAAGATACGATGCTCCGAATTTTGCTATGATGTGCGATAGATTCGGGGTTTCAGACAGAGTGGCTTCATCATTAGCAACAGCGCTTTTGCGAGATTTAAATGTAAGAGATGATCGAGGAGATTTAGTTATTATGGACAAACCGAAAGTGGCTAGAGAAAAATTGAAATGTAGAGATGAGCTGCTACGTAAACGATATGATGGTGCCTCTTTGAAAGCATTTTCTTTTGATGGTAGAAAAGATGACACTTTAACCAGATACAAAATTGATGAAAAATTTCATCAAAATGTGGTTAAAGAGCCTCATTTGGTTGTTGCACGGGAGCTTGATGCCACATTAATTGGATATGTAAAGCTAGATCATGAGGACGCAGAGATTAAAGTCAGAGCATTGAATGAATTTTTCATCAAAAAAGAGTTATCCCTCCATGAATTGATTGGCATTTGCTGTGACGGCGAACCTGCCAATACTGGCTCAGTCAATGGTGTTGTACGACGATTCGAACTGCAGTTACAAAGACCATTGCATTGGTTTGTATGCTTGTTACACTTCAATGAACTTCCATTTCGTCATCTATATGAAGTATTAGATAAATCAGCTACAACTAGACCTCGATCATCGACTGGAAAGTTAGCCAAACAGATTCAAGAATGTGAAAAAATGCAGGTATGTAACAACGGATTTACTCTGTCATTACGATATATTTTTCAACGGCATTTAAATAAGTATTTTAATTCAAATTTATATATTAATATTCAGGTGGTGAGTGACTTTCAACCCATCCCACTGGAAAATATGCCTCCGCCTATGGATGCTAAACGTCAACAAGAATTATCTACGGATGTGAAATATTTGTATCAAATGGCTAAAACCATTTCCAATGAATCCTGTCCAACGGACCTTGCTAATATAACCAGGCCCGATGGCTCATTCCCGCTGGCTCACAAAAGCAAGCCGATTATTACGTCTGTACGTAGCAACAAGCGCACCGTCGGAGAAATTGAAAGTTATTGTGGCTTACATCATGAGAGTGTATGTGCCGATGTATTTCAACGTAAAATACTATGACTCTGTTGTGTACGGTAGTGTACTGTTATCGAAATTCATACGTTGGTCAAACTTTTTGAATCAAAATTTACGCGATGTTGTTAATAAGGTCATACAGAATAATGCATATTTCGCTCATGCGGAGAATATTTTACTATCAATGCTGTTTGATGATAGAAAAAACATACGCGATAGGGCTGTGAGAAAAATTTTACATTTTCGAGACCCATTATATGAACCAACTGTGCTCAGAGTATATAAAAAACCGGTTATCAATTTTAATTGTATGGATTACGTTGATATGATCGATTTAAATGATCATAATAATTTATCAGAGCCCCCGTCCACACGAGACATTCCATACGATCATTTGTTAGAATATTTAGAAGATAATGATAGTAAAGAACCACCTCTGCCGGATCCAAGAATTCCGTCGCATATTCAAGGAACGGAGAGACATGTCCAACTATTGACAAAGGTTTCGCGGCGTGTAACCGATAAACATCGGGAGAGAGTCTTGGCGGCGACATTGGAAAGTAGAAGAAAATTTCCTCGACTTGAATCTAAAAAAGATCTTAAACCACAATGAACTCAAATCAATGCATTAATAGAATCCGTTAATTGTAAGGAGATTGAAACTGTATGAATAAAAACAAAAAAAAAATTCCGATTAAAACTAAAACTCATTTCACTCGTATTTTTTTTCTGAAAAATATTTTTTCTCAACTTCACTTTGAATTTTTAGCCGATACATGGAAAATCTCATTTTGCTTCATGAAAAAATTTACTTAATGAATAAATACACGTTGAAAAGGTTTTTTCAGGTGCTATTTAATTGTCGTTCAAGTCATTGCAACAGCTCATCTAGTTTGAAAGTTATTATTTTTTTTATAAAAAAAGATGTGATTTTCCATATATTTTGTATGGGACTTCAAATCTGACCTCATTCAAAACTTGATAACTTTCGAACCAGATGAGCGATTTAAATAATTTAGCACAATTTTTGCTAGCATGCATCAAGACCATTCCAACGGTCTCAACGGTATCAACGTGATACACTCAACCTTTCAGAAGTTATGCCCTAAAACTCAGGAGAGAGGGCAAATTTTAGCATTAAAAAACTCAATCAAATTTCCGCGGACTCCATATATATATATATATATATATATATATATATATATATATATATATATATCTATATATATATATATATATATATATATATATATATATATATATATATATATATATATATATATATATATATATATATATTTTTTTTTTTTTTTTTTATTCAAAGTTAGGCAGGTTTAGTGTTAATTATAATAAATTATAAATTAACGTCTCTGAATATCCGAAGATACCATGCCAACTAGGGATAAGAATGGAATGCAAATTAAGATTCTCTGAGAAATTTATGAACGTTAACTTTAAAGCCTTGAGGATTAAATTCATCAGGGAAAACCCAGGAAGGTAAGGCATTCCAAAGATGAGAGACTCTGTTGAAAAAGTCACGTTGAAAGGCTACAGTTCTACACCTAATTATTTGAACTGTAAAGGGATGCGCTGCTACGTTTGCTCTGGTGTGACGCGAAAGGTTTGCTGATTTAGGTAAAATCGATTTGATCTCTTCAGAAGCTCGTTCATCCATAATATATTTATAAAATATAGTCAAATCAGCAACATTTCTTCTGTGCTGCAAGGAATCAAGACCGTTAGTAAGACTTGGGTTACCAATGAGTTTAATAGCTCTACGCTGTACAGAATCAAGGCAGTTGAGACTACTCAAGTAAGCTCCACCCCATATGTGAGAACAGTATTCCATGCAGGGACGTATAAAAGATTTATAAACTAAAAGAAGTTGTTCGCTATCGAAAAACTTACGACATCGCCCCAAAAATCCTAACTTTTGAACAGCATTCTTAGCCAGATTAAAAATATGAGAATTCCACTTCATATTATTTTCAATCTCAACTCCTAGAAGTCTGACAGACTGATTCTCTAAAAGATTTTTGGGGCCAAATGTTAATGGAAAAGGATTGGGTGTCGTTATCCTAGAAAAATGACAAACCTGTGTTTTGCTTGTATTGAATTCAACACTGTTAGCAATACCCCAATCCATAATTGTTTTAAGATCAGTGTTAAGGGAATCTATCAATTTTGACCTACACTCACTAAGCGCTAAGGGTGTATATAATTTAGGTGCTTCATGAGACGCATGAAGCGTGCTATCATCAGCAAAACTATGTATAGGATGAACCGTTGAGTCCAACAAATCATTAATATAGATAAGAAAAAGAGTTGGTGACAAAGCGGAACCCTGAGGAACTCCTGCATTAGTTGAAAAAGTATTCGATGATACACCGTCAACATTGACCCGAAATTTCCGATCAGATATAAAGCTCTGAGTCCAAGATATAAGCTGCTCGTCTAAACCATAGGATCTCAATTTGAATATAAGGTTGTTGTGCCAAACTTTGTCAAATGCCTTGGAAATATCAAGAGCAACACCGAATGTTTCTCCAAAGTTTTCAAGCGACTTGTTCCAGATATGAGTGACAAAAGACAGCAAATCCCCCGTCGCTCTTCCTTTTCGAAATCCATATTGTCTCTCATTAATAATTTTGGAAGACTCTAAGAAGCTCATTAAATTAAAATTGACATATTTCTCAAAAATTTTAGCAACTACCGATAAAATTGAAATGGGTCTGTAATTCGTAGGATCAGTCTTACTGCCCTTTTTCGAAACTGGCTGTACACTAGCCATTTTCCAAATTTCAGGAAAAATTCCTTTCTTATATGACAAATAGAAAATTTTAGTGAGGATTGGTGCTAGCTCCCTAGCAAATGTTTTAAGTATAATCGGAGGAATAAAATCAGGGCCTGTTGCTTTGTTAGTATTGATTTTTAAAAGCATTTTTCGAACAATGTTTTTCCGAAAAATTATCCGCCTCATTTTATAAGAAACTTTAGAAATAGGTTTAGGTTGGAAATTAGGTTCTTTTAAAGTAGAATTTAAAGAGAAATAATGCCCAAGCAAATTAGCTTTCTCTTTTGGATCAATGATAGGGACATCTCTATTAACAAGAGGCGGTAGGGAAGATTTACAAAAGTTGCTTTGGACAGCCTTTGCGGCTTTATAGAAATTGCGTGAACCAGTCGGATGTTCTGCGAATTTAGATGCTTTTTTCCTATTAAATAGATGTTTCTCTTCATCTATTAACTTACGACATAAATTTCTCTCTTTACGGTACTGTCTAAGGTTTTCATCGGTTTTGTTTTGATTAAACTTTCGAAAAGCCTTTTTTTTAACTTTTATAGCTTTTTTGCATTTACTAGAAAACCATAGATCAGTTTTCGGAATGATCAATTTATTAGGAATAAATCTGTGCATACCATCAATTACAGTTTCAGAAAAATTTGATGCAGCTATGTCTGGGTCTTGGCCGGTAAGGCAATAGCGTTTCCAAGGAAAACATCTAAAAAAACTTTTAAGTCCTTGCCAATCCGCAGCTTTGTAATCCCAAACATTGCGTGGATTCGCTTTAAATTGTTTTGGAATTTGTATATTTAGTTGTGTGGAGATCAAATTATGATCTGAACCACCCAATGGTTCTGATATTTTAAATTGAACCAGATATGGATCGTTTGTCAAAAATAAATCAAGCAAATTACTATTTTGACCAGGAATGTCAGAACTCTGGTTGGCTGGTCTATTATTTGAGTAAAATTGTGATAAAGAGCAAACAACTCAGCCTGTCTACCAACCTCGTCAGTTTTAGAGCTGTGTGTAAGCCATTCTTTATTGTGGACATTAAAATCTCCAAGGACTATAAACTTTGCATTAGGATACTCAACCAACCTATCTATTTTCTCAGATAAGTCATGAAATAAATTAGAGTTCTCAGGTGAATTAGGTGAACGGTAAAGTCCAAAGACAAACAGCGTTTGACTTGGGCAACTAATTTTTAGTGACACCATATTGTGAAATTTTGCATTTAATTCAAATTTATTTAATCTCACATATGGTATAGTATCCCTAATATAAGCACAAACTCCATGCTTAATGTAGAATGAGGATTCAAGTTCATAATTGGGACAAAGGTATTTGTTTTTATCTAAGGTCACAGCACGCGCACTGATAATCGTTTCCGTTAAAAACAAAATATCAGGTTTCATAGTTTCAAGAAAAAGATGGACTGAATTAAGGTTTATATTCAATCCTCTTATGTTCGCATAGCTGATGGATAATTTTGCCATTTTAATTCATAGAGAAATATCAATGAAAAACATACATACGAAAACCACAGTAATGCGAAAACAAAAAAACTCAAATTGAAATTGAAATTGACTACTTCAACAGCTGGACAACCTGAATCTAAGTCTAGGTTCACTGTTAAAATCGACAATTGAAATTATGAAATTGTAAACAAAATATTATTTTAGAAACATCAAAACAAGATGTAACTCAAAGACAGGAAACTATACATAAAGTGTACTTAAAACCTGTTATTGAGTCAACAAGACCACAAGAAAACTAACAACAAAACTAATAAAATAACTACAATTCTACATAAAAATAAATAAAATAAAAATTTGAATGATAAGAAAAACTTATCTGAATTAATTTTTTTTTGCAAAATATTCTTATCCTATCCCTTATAATTTTCTTTCACTTATTGTTTCTTTTCAATATTTTTTCGGTCAATATTTTTTTTAGAAAATCCTATATATAGGATCCTAAATATATATATATATATATATATATATATATATATATATATATATATATATATATATATATATATATATATATATATATATATATATATATATATATATATATATATATATATATATATATATATATATATATATATATATATATATATATATATATATATATATATATATATATATATATATATATATATATATAAGTGGAATAATCAGTTACACTTTTTGTTCATTCAAAATAACACAACTGAATTTAAATCAGTAAATTGTGTGTAGTCAAGACTTTATATTATTAAGTTGTATTTAAAGTTGCATAAAATATTAATCAAAAAAGTTTTATATTCACTTGAAAATTAACTGTTCATTTTTTTTGTAAATTGATATTATCTCAAAATGTAATATAAAGATTCACTTAGAAAATCGATGTGATTTGAAGAACATTAAATTTTGTTTAAAATTAGTAGAAAAGTTTTATTTATTCAACTTTGAGGAAACTTATTTCTACAACTTGGGGGCTCAACCGGGATTAGCATTTTGATAATCAAGCAACAACGGATCCAGGAAAAATTAGACGGTGAAATTTTAAACAAAAATTTTTAATTAAATATTTTATACAAAAATTATCCACGAGGTGTATTCTAAATTAAGGTGTTATTTAGAAACAGTAAGAAGGTGTCTTGCTGCAGTGTAACTTTTTGTATAATATTTAAAGGTGTATTATTTATTAAAAACAAACGAGGTGATTCTAAGTCAAACAATATTTAAAAACATCGATATTATATCGAAGGTGGTTTGAATGGTTTTATGTGAAAAGTAGGTGATTGTGTAAAGTTTCGAGATAAAATTAATTAATAATTAAAATCAGTGCGTTGCTTGTTGAAGGTAAAACAAAATAGATTTTTATGAAAAGTAAATTCAGGTGGATTTAAAATAAATTAAAATTATAGTGGTTAACATTATAGTGGTTAAAATTATAACCTGTTGGATATGAAATAAATGACCTTGAATATTGTTTGCCGTTTTAAATATTAAGGCTGTTTTCTAATTAACTTAGTATAATTATTGAAGCGTTTTGAAAAAAATTTCAACGAAAAAACAATTCTTTTTTTTGTAAATCTACTAAGTGATTTTTGTGATTAAAAAATAATTTTCTTTATTTTTTGAGGAAATTTACTATATTTTATATTTCACAATATAATAACATTTATTTTATTTCTAAAGAATGGGTGGCAAGCGACGAGTAAAGGGAATAGAACGAAAGGAAAATACTAATGATTTATTCAACTCAACGACAGAGTTTAGACGCAAAATTGATGAAATCAACTTTAGTGATAGAGGATTTTCTGCTAGCTCTTCTATGGGTACAGATAAAACAATTCAACAAAAACAGTTAGAACAAGAAAAAGTCGCTTTTATTGAAGATCAAAAAAATAAGTTAGACGAACAACAGAAGCAACTAGATGAACAGAAACTCGCTTTGCACCAAAAGGAACTCGAGTTAAAAGAGTTTGAAATAAATATTTTGAGACGTGATAATGATTCAATGAGAAGTCAGATAAATAATGTAAGTATGTCTTGTCCATCAACAAGTTCATTTAATTTCAGAGACGTTGAAGACTCACTAAACAAGTTTAGTGGAGATGATGAATATCCCATTGAAAAATGGATTATAGATGTAAATGAAGCTGGTGAAGTTATCAAATGGACTGACACACAGAAGACAATTTATGCTAAGAGGCTTCTCATTGGAACTGCAAAGCAAAGCCTTAGGGCAGCAAATGATACATCAAATTGGGAAAAGCTTACTACGCACTTGCTTGAAGAATTTAAAAAGACCGAAAATAGTGCCGTGATTCATAAAAAAATGGCTGACAGAAAGAAAAAACCAGGTGAGTCATTTAAACCTTATTTGATTTCGTTAAAGGAACTTGCAAAAACATCTAACATAGAAGATGATGCAATTATACAGTATTGTATCGATGGAATTAATGATTACGAAACCAATAAAACAATTTTATATGGTGCGAGTAACATGACTCAATTTAAGGAAAAATTAAATATATACGAAGAAATGCGAAGCAAGATGAAAAAACCAATTTCTTCAATGCCGATAGAAAATCAGAAACCAAAATATACCAAGAACAGTCATTGTAATAAAACCAAATGTTTTGGATGTGGTGATGCTGGTCATTTAGGAAAACGTTGTCCAAATAAAGAAAAAGGACCTAAATGTTTTAAGTGTGGCGAATTTGGACACATTGCCCCAAAATGTGATAAGGAGAACAAAGTTTGTGTAGCTATCAACGATCAACAACAAAAAGAAACGAATATTAAAGAGATTGTAATAGATGGAATAAAATTGTATGCCATGGTAGATAATGGCAGCGATTTAAATTTTATGAACAAAACAAAGTATGAAAGTATTGGCAGTCCAAATTTTGTCGATCATACTACAACGTTTAGTGGAGCTGGGTCTTCAGGACTAACAACAATAGGACGATTTTATACAAAGGTTAGTGTTGATGATGACGAATTTTCAACTGTTTTTCATATCGTTTTAGATAAACTTTTACCAGCTGAAATTATTTTGGGAAAAGAGTTACTCGACCAAACGGTAACTGTCCTTAGTCCTTTAGGAATCACGATGAAGAAGTTCGTACCAGAAATTTTTTCCATAAAAATTGAAGACAATAACCCGCCTTTAGAGTTAACACATCTAAAAAACAAGGAGATCGCTGATGCAATTAGGAAGATGGTGTATAATTACAACCCTAAAAAAATTATTCCAGTAAGTGAGATTGAGATGAGTATAGTTCTTACCAACGAGAAAGCAATTTATCAGAAGCCTAGAAGACTTTCTCCACTAGAAACTAAATTAGTACGACAGCAAATAGATGAATGGATTGATGATGGTATTGTACGACCAAGCAAATCAAACTTTGCAAGCCCAATAGTATTGGCAAACAAAAAAGACGGATCGAAAAGGATATGTGTCGATTATCGTAAACTGAATCAGTCAGTAATAAAAGACCGATATCCTTTGCCACTAATTGAGGAACAAATAGATAAATTGCAGGAAGCTACATTATTTTCTACGTTAGATCTTAAAAATGGTTTTTTTCATGTGCCTGTTGCATCAGAATCAATAAAATATACATCATTTGTTGTGCCATTTGGGCAATATGAATTTTTACGAGCACCATTTGGACTGTGTAACTCTCCAGCCGTATTCCAAAGGTACATTAACAATATTTTCCAGCCATTATGTGTACAGAATATTGTTTGCGTCTACATGGATGATGTGGTTATTCCTGCCAAAGATGAAAACGAAGCAATGACGAGGCTTGAACTGGTGTTAAAACTTTCGGAAGAAAATGGCTTACAAATCAAATGGAGCAAATGCCAATTTCTATGCAAAAATATAGAGTATTTAGGCTATGAAATTGAAGCTGGCAATATCAAACCGTCAACTAGAAAGAAAGAAACAATATTGAAGTTTCCTGAACCTAATTCAATCAAAAAAGTGGCAAGTTTTCTAGGGCTAACGGGCTACTTCCGTAAGTTTGTTAGTGATTATGCAGTACTTGCTAAACCTCTTACCGACTTATTGCGAAAGAATGTAGAGTTTAAATTTTCAAAGATGGAAAAGCAGTCCTTTGATCAACTAAAGAACATTCTTTTAGATGCGCCTGTGTTAAAAATTTATTCTGTAACAGCACAGACAGAATTACACACAGATGCTTGTAAAATCGGGCTTGGTGCGGTGTTGCTGCAAAAATCAGCTGATGATGACGATTTCCACCCTGTATTTTACTATAGTAAGAAAACCAGTCCGTGTGAAGAGCGCTATAATAGCTACGAGCTAGAAGTTTTGGCAATAGTTGCAGCTCTTAAAAAGTTTCGGGTTTATTTGTTGGGATTAAAATTTGTAATAGCAACTGACTGTTCTGCTTTCAAGGCAACAATGCAGAAGAAGGAGTTATCATCAAGAATTGCTGGCTGGGCATTACAGTTAGAAGAGTTTAATTATAGTCTAGAACACAGACCAGCACATAAGATGAGGCATGCCGATGCTTTAAGCCGGAACCCAATTATTTTGAATATAAAAGAAGATGTAAGCACAAGAATAAAAGCAGCTCAAAATGGAGATGAACATTTGAAAACGATTTTTATATTGCTGGAAAAAGGTACGTTTGAAGATTATCTTATTACTAATGGTGTTTTATTTAAGATGGTTCGAGGTGATAAGGTGCTGGTGGTACCAAAATCTATGCAATCTGAAGTCATTAAAACGTATCATGAGCATGGACATTTTGCTGAAAAGAAAACAGAGGAGCTGATACAAAGAGAATTTTTCATCCCCAAATTACGAGAGAAAATTCGTTTTTGCATAAAAAACTGTATTCCATGTATTTTAATGGAGAGAAAACATGGGAAACAAGATGGTTGGTTAAATCCGATACCCAAAGGCGACACACCGTTACAGACGTATCATGTAGACCACTTGGGAAATTTAGTTGCAACCAAAAAACAATACAAACATATTTTTTGCGTGGTTGATGCGTTCTCCAAGTTTGTCTGGATCTATCCAACAAAAACTACGGGTACACAAGAAGTGATTCAAAAGTTAGAGATACAAAAAGCCGTGTTCGGTAATCCGGAACACATAATTTCAGATCGAGGAACAGCATTTACATCGATTGAATTCAAAGATTATTGTTCGAAAGAAAAAATCCATCACTCTACTATCACAACAGGTGTACCCACTGGAAATGGGCAAGTTGAAAGGGTAAATAGAATAATAATTCCTGCTTTAGCTAAGTTAGCTCGAGATGAACCTGAAAATTGGTTTAAGGATACTGATAAATTACAAAGATTCATAAACAACACTTATCAGCGAAGCATAGACGTTACTCCTTTTGAATTAATGATGGGAGTAAAAATGAGATGTCCCGAAGATATTTATCTTAAAGAAGTTGTTGAGCAAGAAGCAGCCAATATTTTCATCGAAGAGCGCAGCGATATTAGAATGAGAGCAAAAGAAAAAATTGTTCAAGTACAAGAAGAAAATAGACGTAATTATAATAAAAAAAGAAGAGAAGCACCTAACTATAACATTGGCGATTGGGTCGCTATTAAGAAGACTCAATTTGTTGGAAGTAGCAAAATTCTTAATAAATTTTTAGGTCCATATCAAGTCACTAAAGTATGTGGTCGAGATCGTTATGAAGTTCAGAAAGTTGGTGATGCTGAGGGTCCTAAAAATACTTCAACAAGTGCCCAATATATGAAAACCTACTATCAGGAGATAACGGATGATGAAGATGATCAAATGCACAGTTCATCCGGGCCGGATGAAGAGCAGGATGACCGAGTGGAATAATCAGTTACACTTTTTGTTCATTCAAAATAACACAACTGAATTTAAATCAGTAAATTGTGTGTAGTCAAGACTTTATATTATTAAGTTGTATTTAAAGTTGCATAAAATATTAATCAAAAAAGTTTTATATTCACTTGAAAATTAACTGTTCATTTTTTTTGTAAATTGATATTATCTCAAAATGTAATATAAAGATTCACTTAGAAAATCGATGTGATTTGAAGAACATTAAATTTTGTTTAAAATTAGTAGAAAAGTTTTATTTATTCAACTTTGAGGAAACTTATTTCTACATATATATATATATATATATATATATATATATATATATATATATATATATATATATATATATATATATATATATATATATATATATGTAAATATATATATATATATATATATATATATATATATATATATATATATATATATATATATATATATATATATATATATATATATATATATATATATATATATATATATATATATATATATACATATATATATATATATATATATATATATATATATATATATATATATATACATATATATATATATATATATATATATATATATATATATATATATATATATATATATATATATATATATATATATATATATATATATATATATATATATAATTATATATATATATATATTAAATTTTTGTTTTTTTTTGTTTTTTCGTCTCCGCTTATCATATATAGTCGTTTGGCACAAAAACTTTTCCGAAATGCCGAGATGAAGCCCATTGCAATAGGTAGATTTTTATATGAAATCTACCTAAAATGGATATGATTAACATAAATTCAATTTTTTTTTATTTTGTCAAAGCAATACGGCCACTCCGCAGTGAGGGGTGTTACATTTGTACGCATTTAAACTGATATAATTTCCAAATTAGAACAAAAATCTCTGTGTTTTGAATACAATTCAATTCATTTCAATGATTTCTTATAGGAAAACAAAAACACATTTAGAATCATTCAAGCGTTTATATGTAATAATAGATTTAAGCCCTGTGACGGGTGTTACGAGTACTCTTACAAAATATGATATCTTGTTGACCAATCATTAGAGGTTAGCTAAACTAGTAATTTTTGTCGCAAAATTAATAGCTAGGTTGTGAGTTAAAGAATCGTCCGTTCCTATACTATAAGTATTTTGTCTATATATTACTTTTTATATTTTTCTTTTACAAAAGAAGATAGTGACGGGTGTTACAAGATTTGTGACGGGTGTTACGAGTGTAAATTAAACAAATTCTTAAGTAAATTTTGAGACTTTCTTTATTATTTTGGACTTTTATGATTATTTTTGTCTCTAAACAAAATACATTTTTGGGAGTTTGAACTCCTTGTAAGACCATATGAAATGGAAGTTCCAGTCAAGTATCTGAAATAGTGCAGTTTTTGCAGTTGAGGTAGCATCTAAAGTATTCCATTATTCCATCGGTTCTTTTACTCGTGTACTCTACTTCAGTACTTCTCTACTCGGTACCCTACTTACTAAAGATCAGGAATGTCGTTTTCATTGAAGAAATGATATTTAACGCGCGCCCTTTGGATTTGAAGACAAATATTCATAATATTACCAGAATATGTTGATCAAAGCTCACCGAGACTTTATTGCCCGCCAAAGTCTATCCGTCGCAGTTGCATACAGCCGTCGACAGCGCCCTTACCATAACTATTGGCAAAGAAAGCCCACGCTCCAGTCTCGCACTGTAATAGACACTGGAAATAGTAAATTTGTTTTTGAACTGGGCATCCGTCTGAAAAAGCTATCAATTTTTTCACACAGGGATATTGGATAGGTGGAACACATAGACACACATAGAGGAACACATAGAGGAACGTATTATATTCCTATTGTGCACTTAAAAAATTATAACATTAGTAAAGAAAATTGTAACGGGTGAAAGGTGTGACGGGTGTTACTCAAATAAATCAGCCTATATTTTGACGCAAGGTCTATTTTAATTCACAGGAATATTTTTCAAGGATTGTTTAATCCTATAACCTTACTTTTGTAAGGTCAATACCAAATAAAAGCTACCTAGTCAGCCTCATGTAGGATGAACTTTTCTATGCCTTTTGTGACGGGCGTTACAGAAATTCCTGCGTTACAATTTCATCAATAAAATGATTACTATTTACCTGATTGAATCGTGAAAATCAAAATCGTGTTGCAATTTTAGTAAATTTTTTCCAAGCTAGACTTTGAAATCCGCTCACTTGGCTTGAACAAAATATTACGAAAATCGGCATAAATATTATAGAAATTCTTTTAAATAATGATAAATTAAAATATAAAGCCTGTTAATTTTCTATGTAAGTATACATATTTGCAAGTTATTTTTCTACTTTTTGGTATCGATTACCGCGGAATGGCCCAATACCCATATGTATTTGACCAATGATTTCTTCCTTGCAATATTGCAATGTTATTAAATATTTTTGTCTTATTAAATTTTATCATTAATATTATAAAACTGAAAACAAACAAATTTTCAAAACTATAGTAATGGCATAACTAGTAATAGTAATGTCATTCGTATTTCAACCTTTCTTAAAGCTACATGCAGAAAATTTCATTCTTTCAAAGTTAATTTATCAAAAATAATTATCAATACTTTTTTCTTATTTTTTGTTTGCAAAGTGTAATTTAAATAAGTTGAAAGAATATATTTGTGATCACATTAATCTAATCAACCTGATTAATATTATAATAATATACAAATTTTTAGTTTAATTGTGTACTTTCTTCTTGTTGTACAGTTAATCTTGCTGCATGAAACTCTATTTTGATAAACGAAAAGATTTTTTGCAATGGCTATGAGCTAATAAAAATATGAAATAATATTAAAAAAGTGAGATCCAGAATCAAAACATTATAAACGTTTATGTGTAACAATAATAATTCGTTTAGAAGTTTAATATCAAATATTGATTTTTGTGTCGAACTTTAATATCAAGTATTAATTTTTGTGTCGAATTAACGCTGTGATTACTAAATACTACTAAGTACAATTAAATAGTGCAATTTATAATATAACTTTAATTTTAAAAATGTCTGGTGCAAGTGATGCAAACGCCTGTTGTGTGATATGCAATGACAAGCTTATTCGGAAAGGCATCCAATGTTCAATATGTGCCAAAAACTTTCATACTTACTGCGTGGATACACCAGTCAAGGCCGAAAAATGGTTTTGTACTGAGTGTACATTAAAGGAACAGGGACTAATGGACTCTTCTACTGGTTCTCAACTAACGGAGGCAAACGGTTCATTATTAAAAGAGCTTGTTGACGAGGTTAACCGAATTAAATATAAGCAGGATGAATTCATTAAGGCATGCTCTTTTATAAATGAACTACAACTTAAACATAATGAATTTTCTGAATCTTTAGTAAGCTTCAACTTTAAATGTCAAAAAATGCTAGAAATTGTAAACAAAGTTTCAGATCTGGAAAATAAAGTAGAATGTCTTGAAGATCTTAACAAAACGCTAACTCTAAAATGCCAGTATTTATCTACAAGATGTAACGCCATTGAGCACTTTTCGTATCAATCCAATTTGGAGGTCAGAGGTATACCACAATTAGCAAACGAAAACCTGTTAACTATATTTCAACAGTTATGCAAAAAAATTAATTTTGGTTTGCAAATGAACGAAATTAAATATATTCATCGCACAAAATCTAAAACAGCTGAAAAACCGGTAATTGTCGAATTCAACTCTAAGTTTGTCAAGCAAAATTTTCTGATTGCATACACTTCTACTGCTGGTGTTTTTATTAGTGATCTTGGTTACACAACTATGAATAAGAAAATACTTGTTTTTGAGCATCTGCCGTTATGGAAGAAAAAATTACTCAACGATGCTAATATACTTAAAACTGATGATTTTAATTTTTCTTATGTGTGGACAAAATTTGGCAAAGTTTTTTGTAAGAAAAACGACAGCAGTAAAACAATCCAGATTGATTCGTTCGAAAGGTTGGACCAGATCAAAAAATCCAACCAAGTATAACATATCTAAACTGCTGTGTCGTCAGTATAGTTGTGGATTTAATTTGATTTTTTTTATTTTTTAAACGAAAATATTTTTTGATTTGACATAGTGTTTGAATTAATAATTAATAATGATATGAACTTTAAAGTAAACTTTTTTATTATTGTTACTTTGAAATTATAACTATTATAACTTTTGTTTCCGAATTTTTACCATAAACAAATAACTCAATATATCTCCATGTATATAAATGATTTTGTATCTTATTTTTGCTGATAATCTATTTTTCTTTTTTCTTTTTTTTTTAGTCATGCTGCTTTCAGGAATCTATCAAAACTGTCGAGGTCTGAAGACAAAGTCTACTGAATTTAAGTTAAATATCTTGCAGAGTGATTATGATTTTGTTTGCGTTTCTGAGACATGGTTAAACAACTCTTGGAATTCATCTGAGTTTTTTGACCCTCGGTATACCGTATTTAGAAATGACAGTAATTATAAACTTACAAAAAAGATGGATGGTGCTGGTACGCTAATAGCAATTAAATCGAAGTACAATTTTATAAGGCTTCCTTCTAGTGGAACTTTATTTGATGATACATGGATAAAGCTATCCCTTGCAAATGGCAGTTTTCTAATATTATGTTGTTTATATATGCCATGTGGTGCTTCTTATGATATGTACAATATTTTTCTAAATCACTTGTTAGACATGTCTACTAGATATAGCAATTCCAAGTTTTTAATTGTTGGGGATTTTAATTTACCCAGTATAGTTTGGCGACGGGATGGTAACAATGAAATTGTACCAATTGACTATGAGGGTAGATCCTGTGATTGTTTAATTGATACCATGGAGTTCGTGGGCTTAGCGCAACACAATCTTATTTTAAATAATAATAATCGAATTCTGGATCTTGCCTTATCAAATTTTCCTTGTGAAAAAATTGAAGTACAGAAATCCGATGAGTTATCTAAGATCGATTATAACCATCCGCCTCTCTCAATTAGTATAGAAATAAATAGTTTAAAATTGCAGCCAAAATGTAAAAGCTCCTCGGTTAATTATTTTAAATTAAATTATGAAATCCTTTCTGAAAGAATTCTCGAATATGACTGGAATTGTTATTTTAGAAATCTGAATGTCGATTATTCTGTAAAAAGCTTTCATTCCAAAATTCGTCAGTTTATAAATTCTAGTCGTCCCAATTATACAAGTAGGAACAATAAACAAAACTACCCCTCTTGGTTCAGTGCAGCCCTAATTAAACTCATAAAAGAGAAAGAAAAGGCTAGGCAAAGAGTAAAAATTTATAAAACAGATTTGTACATACAAAGATTCAATTATTTTCGGCTGTTAGTAAATACAGAAATTAAACTATGCCAAGAGCGCTATTTAACCAAAATTGAAGGTGATCTCAAATCCAATCCTAAAGAATTTTTAAAATATACTAGAAATAGCTCTAAAAATCTGAATATCCAATAAATATGAATTATGGGAGCCAATCTAGCGAAAATCCTCAAAGTATTTGTAATTGGTTTGATGAACATTTCAATTCTATTTATAGCGATACTACGGTATCCGAGAGAGACTTACAAAAGAACTTTCCTAGTGATATTTCTGACCAATGTAACTTTTCACATATTTCAATCTCTGAACAAGATGTGTCTGATTCCATATCTGACTTGGATGTGAATAAAGGTAGTGGAACTGATGGTATTCCGAATTTTTTTATCAAGAAACTACAGCATGAATTAAAGGTTCCAATTACTATTTTATTCAATAAGTCTTTAAATGCAGGAATTTTTCCAGATCAATGGAAGGAATCTTTTATAACCCCTGTTTATAAAAAGGGTGACAAATGTGACGTTTCTAATTACCGACCGATTTCAATTTTAAATTCTTGCAGTAAATTGTTTGAGAAATCTGTTTATAAATACATTTTTAGTTTCGTTGCTTCACGTATTGATTCCAAACAGCACGGTTTCTTTAAAAAACGGTCCACGATTACTAATTTAGTAGAATACACAGACTTCATATATAAAAATATGGATAAACAACACCAAACTGACTGTATTTACACAGATTTTTCTGCTGCGTTTGATAAAGTCAACCACAAGATATTATTGCGCAAACTAAATATTTTTGGATTTAACGGAATCTTACTACAATGGCTGGCATCTTATTTAAGTAACAGAAAACTCAGAGTTAGAATGAATGGATGTTACTCGGGCAATTTCACGCCCACTTCTGGCGTACCCCAAGGTTCTATACTTGGTCCTTTGTTATTTATAATATTCATAAATGATATTGGAAAAAACATTAAATCGAAGTATGTCCTGTATGCAGATGACTTAAAAATTTACAGTCGTATTCTGACTTTACAGGATTGCAATACTCTCCAAACTGATCTTGATTCTCTTTTTGATTGGTGTGATAAAAATAAGTTATATTTGAACGTTGAGAAATGTTCATGTATTACATTTACCAGAAATTATAAAAAAATTTATTTTGATTACACCCTGAACGAAGATAAACTAAATCGTGTACAGATGATAAAGGACCTTGGAATAACCTTCGACAGCTATCTCCGTTTCGATCATCACGTGAACCAAATATGTAAAACAGCTTTTAAAATGCTTGGATTTGTTTTAAGAAAAGGTAAAGAGTTTCGTAATCCCGAAACATTATATATGCTATATAATAGTTTTGTAAGAAGTAGCTTGGAGTATGGAGTCCAAATTTGGCATCCTTACTACAACATTTATACAGACAGGGTTGAAAGAGTTCAAAGGGTTTTCACAAGACACATTTGTTTTAGATTCTTTCCGTATAATGGGCATCTGAGACTTTCGTATCCACGTAGACTAACTATATTAAATATAACCAAATTAGAAAGTCGAAGAGAATACCTTATCGAAATGTTTTTGTTTAAAATTGTGAATAATATGGTGGATTCTTCAATTCTTCAAGAATTATCTTTCTACGCGCCTTCTTATCGTACCAGACACATCCAGCTTTTTCTTCCTGCATGCACACGGACGAATTTAGGTCTCTTTTCTCCAATAAACAGAATGCAAACTTCTCATAACAATTTATTTTACACTTTAGACTTGTTTTCGGAGTCTTTGACAGTTTTTAAGAAGAAGGTTCTCTTAATTACAAGCAAACTAATTAATTAATTAATAACTTAACATATGTGTTTTTTTTTCTTATTTAACACATGGATTACAGCAGAAGTTGGGTCTTATTACGTTATTATATTTATGAAATATAACAAACAAACAAATTTAATTTAATATTTTGAGTATTGTTATTATTATTATGATATTTCTACTTATAAGTAGCTTAAGTTAACACATTTAAGTATTTTTATAGTGACATTGCGTAAATGGTAACCGTTCAATGTTCTAGTATATCAAATAAAATAAAATAAAATAAAAAAATAAAAAAAACTACCATTTTATTCCACAGTAATTATTTATGTGTCCATTCGAAAACGATCCATTCCAATGTACGAGTTTCAAGATAAAGGAAAAAAAATTAATTTGAGATTATTTATAAACACGGTGATTTGATTGTTAATCTGTTTCCTTAGGTGTTTGCAATTAATTTGTTTGAAATGTAAAACATATTAGGGAGTAAGGTTAAGCTGATATTTTAGAAATAATTTTGGAATAGAGGTATAATTTTGGAATAGAACAGAGCTCAAGGGTGCCACCCTATCGACACAGGGTGCCACATTATCGACGGATACCACTTTACCTATACATTATTCAGCAAATGTGTTTTCAGACCTGGTTAAAGAATCATTTTTGCATACTAAATAATGTACCGTAAAAGAAAATGGTTAATATGGTATCTATAGGAATATTCAAAGCTATTGAGTAATTGTGGTAATGGTATTCAATGCTCAACATGTTGATTCGATTTAAAAAAAAAAAAGAAATAGACACATATTTTTGAAATTTTATTTTACGTAATAACTCAAAAATTTTAATAAGTAAGATCCTTTTTGAACCAATAGGACACATTTATAAGTTATCACAATTTATAAATTAAAATTAAATAGATAACCTGGCTAAAATGGTTTCTAAGTGGTTTATCGTTAAAAACATTGTGATGGTTTGTTTAAGTTTTTTACGGTCGGGCCGCACCCCAAACTGTTAAATCTCATAACCGGCTGTGTTACGAGATTTTTCGGCCAAATTAAATGGACTTAAAGCAGTTTCTATATTTAACTAATACACGCATTGTATTGATTACTTCCATTATTTATTGTTATTGTTATTTCCTAAAATTTAAGAAATTTGACCAGATCCTGACCTTGAAACGCTTTATTCGGTTCGACTTCTGTGTTTAAATCTGCCTCCAAAATAATTTAAAATTCCAACATAAATCCAATAAATCACAACTATCGCTGAAAGAGACTAATTTGTTAAAACTAACACAGGTTTGAGGTGAGAGCTACTTGTAGATAGGCTACTCTCTTTCATAGATCATCATTGTGATTCAATGCAATACATATTCTTATCAGAATTAAATTCTCTTTGACTAATGAAATAAAATTTATTTATTATTTAAAAGCATAACCGAACAAATTTTGTGTTTTTTGCAAACGGTTTGTCTTCAAACATTGACAGTTATTTGTCTTGACTTAAAAACTGTTTCTAAATAACCAGCTGATTTTTTTAGAACTCTTGTAAGATTTACATCCTCCCTGTCAACTCGAGCAATACCAAATTTTTCACTAGAAATAATTGAAGCATAAATTTATAGTTACATAATAGATAAAAAACATACGTATAGCCTTGTAACCATTCAAAGTTGTCAACCAAACTCCAAATAGTAGCCCCGGTTATATTAACACCACTTTCAATTGCGTTCAAAATAGCATCAAAATGATCCTAAAAAAAATTCAAAGATAGCTCACTCTTTTTTTACTTAATAACATTATTTTACATTTAAATACTTTATTCGGCCAACATCCTCTAATTCACCACTATCGGACCAACCAATTTCTGTTATCAGTATTTCAATGTTATCGTACGAATTTCGGATCCATAATAGCAACTGATACAATCCCTCTGGTACTGAACATAACCAGGACGATGCGCTTTTAGACCATTCTGGCTTGAAATGAAAACTGTATCCCGAGTCTCGTTTTAATGAAGGATTTGGATGGTCATCATGATTACTTGGTTGTACGATATACGCTGTATAGTAATTTATTCCAACAAAATCTGCGGTTCCTTTGATGTACTCAATCATTTTTTGGTTGAATTTTGGTAGCCTAGACCATTCCCTGCCTTCGTTTGCACTATTTTTGTCAATTATTTCTCTTACAATTTGGGGATAGTCACCTTCCTTAGAAAATATGGGATGCGTATATAACCCAAGCTAATAAGTAAACATAAATGTTTTAACATAATTGAAGTTATTATTTTTTCCATCATACCTTGAATTGTAAGGCTCTGTTAGCGGCTTCTATGTCTTCTTTATTATTCGGATCTTTTGGGAATGGATAGCTGATATTTAATGTTATTCCAATAACACCCTTAAGTGTTGGGTAGTATTTGTTTCTATATAAACGGTATACACGGGCATGGGATATAATCGTATGATGGGCACATAAATAATCACCAACCCCACTTGTAGCAATACGAGGTGGTCCTGCATCAGGAGCATAACATTTACAATAGGTTAATGGCTCATTAAAAGTAATCCATTTTTTTATTTTAGTTCCGTATTCTTTAAACAATAAATTTGCAAAAGATTCAAAATAATCAACTATTAAGGGATTAGCCCATCCTCCTAGATCTTGAAGATATTGTGGCAAGTCCCAGTGGTATATTGTTGCTATTGGTTCAATACCATTTTTAGTCAACTCATCAATTAGTCGATGGTAATAATCAACACCAAGTTGATTTCGAGAAGAAATTTCACCGGTGGGTAGAATCCTGGACCAGCTGAATGAGAATCTGTAAAAATTGGCCTGAAACAAAATATTTATGGAACATAAATTTTATGCATTGATGTAATTTAACCAAATTTTACCCCTAAACGTTTTAATACTGCTACATCTTCTTTGTATAAATGATATGAATCAGTTGCTATATCTCCGTTAGATCTGTCAAGTATTTTGTCAGGATGCTGGTGTGCAAAAGTATCCCAGATACTTGGGCCTTTACCTTTTTCAAAAGTTAAAATAATTCGTTAATCGAATGATAAAGAACCAAATAGTAATAACACAAAAATGAAGAGTTTGTATTTGTTACTTCGGTTTTGAAAAAACCAAAGTATTGAATTCTTGAGCCAAAGGTGAAATTCTTACCCCCACTTTTTTTGGCATTTCTCGACTAATTTTAAAAAAGCAAAAAATGTATGTCTGTTGCCGGCCGTCACAACCGACGAAATCTAGAAACGGTTGGAGGGCTTTTAAAAATAGGTATACTCAATGGGAAGAGCCGAAAGGAAGATGTGTTCGATAGCTGTACCGGAAGTGTGTCAAAAAATCGTCAAGTGTGTCAAAACAAGGAAATTTGCATAGTTTTTGCTTAAAAAACGTTCATTTTACGTGATTACTAGCAGGAACATTGAATTTGGAGAAATCTTGATGACCGGGATTGGAATCTGAGGCCAAAAACTAGATTTTTGCATTATAAGTTTGTCAAAAAATATTGTCAAGTGTGTCAAAAAAATGATTTCATTTTTTTTTAACCAATTTTTGGGCAAAAAATTGAAATTAATTATTTGTATGACATGAAATTTAATCGAACATGAGATTGGACATGGAAATTTTTAATTTTGTTATAATTTTTGGAATATTTCTGGAATTTTTAAAGAAGTTTGTATTTTTGATTTTGTTACAATTTTTGCGATATTTTTAGAATTTTGGAAAAAGTTTTTTGATTTGGAAAAAATTTCAATTTTTGATTTTGTAATAATGTTTGGAATATTTTTAGAATTTTGAAAAAAGTTTGTACTTTTGATTTTGTTATAATTTTAGCAATTATTTTTAGAATTCTGAAAAAAGTTTCAATCTATGATTTTGTTATAATTTTTGAATTTTGAAAAAAAGTTTCAATTTTTTATTTTGTAAGAATTTTCGTTTCGTATGTTTAGTTTTATTAAAAAGTTTAAATTTTTGGTTTTATTATAATTTTTGGAATTTTGAAAAAAGTTTGTTTTTTTTTGATTTTGTTATAATTTTTGCAATATTTTGGAAAAAGTTTGAATTTTTGGAATATTTTAAAAATTTTGAAAAAAGTTTCAATTTTTGATTTTTTATAATTTTGGAAATATTTTTAGAATTTTGAAAAAAGTTTGTATTTTTACTTTTTTTATAATTTTTGTAATAATTTATAATTTTTTGAATAAATTTTTATTTTTGATTTTAAAATAATTTCTGGAGTATTTTTAGAATTTTGAAAAAAAAATAACTTTTATATTTTTAATAAATAAAAGCTTTATTTTAAAAATATAACTTTGAAAAAAGTTAAAATTTTTGATTTTGTTATAATTTTTGGATTTCTAAAAGAAATCTGAATTTTTGATTTTTTAACATTTCTCGAAACGCTAAGTGGAGAGGTTTTTGAGTAGTTTGCTGAGTGTATAATCTTTTCACTAAATTATGTTAATATATGATCGGTTTTAATTTTCCGGCAACGAATTGATGTTTCGTGTTAGTTTTATACTAAATTTCTGAACACAGATAAAATACGTGTACTTTTACAAAGAGTTTTATGTTTAATATACATCGCTGCCGATAACTAAAAAAAATGTCCTCATAAAAGTTTTATTCCGAAAACTATATCATAATCCTTAACCAAAACCGAAGTCTTGACATCTCAGAGCTGTGAGATTTCAGCCCCTTCATATTTGACCATAACTATGTTTGCAATAAAAAACATCAAAACTTCCACAAAAGGGCGGTGTTTTTTGTAACTTTTAAATGCATAAAAAAATAGAAAACCACCTCCTTTTTTTAAGTTAGTTAAAAAATTTCAATTTAGATCAAGCAGTAAATTGATGCTAGAATATTCAATGATTAAAAATAATAAACTAAATATTAATAATAATAATTTCATTCCAAAGATCATAAAAACTAAAAGATATATTTAACAGTTTTATTGTAGTATTAATGGTGTAATAAGAATTGAATCAAATACTTATCACACCTAACAATTACATTTTAAGCTCAACAAAAATGACAATCTAAAACTTTGAAAAAAGATTAATATTATGAAAACATGAATGAAAAGTGAAAAATTTGAAGGAGTTTGGTATATTATTTCTCCATGAATTTACAGGCACTGTTTTATGAGTTTTTAGGTTATATTAAGCTAAATGATACAAAATAAATGAGACTATTATTGTCAACCGCATTACAAAAAATATGAAATAACTAATGTAATTGAAAATACCCTAAACGAGAAATACATCTGGGGGTTTTAAACAAACTCAAACATCAAATTTAAATACGAACCATCAGCATCCCATGCACCTTCAATTTGGTATGCAGCAGTTGCTGCACCAAACTTAAAATTGGCTGGAAATGCACGAACTCTTGTTTTCGGTTCAGTTGCTAACGATGATCTGTAACTAAAAATAACCAAACAATTAGCAAATTATATTTATTTTAATTTTTTAAAACTTCACTTTAATCCCATCCAAAACATTAGCACTAATAAAAACATATTGTGTTTCGTTATTACAACCATTTCGACAAACTTTAACTCAATACAAAACTCTTTGGGAAACTATAGGCAAACCTGCTTAGGCAAACTATAATACAAATATATTATTTTATTTATTCATTTGATATCTTGGAAAGTCATAGTTTATTATATGACATAGATAATCAGAAGACAAAGATAATCCAATTACAATTCAATTTATTAAAAAATATATTTGAATCAATTGATAACGATGAATTGTTCTCGTAAATCTTATTTTGATGCCACTAACCTTTTACATTCTAACAAATATGTTTGCAAAACAATATAAAAATTCAAAGAGGCTGAAATCTCACAGCTCTGAGATATCAACACTTCGATCTGGGTTAAGGATTTTGATATAGTTTTCGGCAAAACACTTTTATGAGGACATTGTTTTTAGGTTTGGTTCGCGATGTAAATCAAACATAAAACTCTTTGTAAAAGTACATGTTTTATTTTATCTCTATTTAGAAAGTTATTACAAAACTAACACGAAACATCAATAATTCAATACGATGCCGGAAAATTATAACAGATCATAAATTAAAATAATTTAGTGAAAAGACGATACAATCAGCAAACTACTCTAAAACCTCTCCATTTAACGTTTCGAGAAAATATTACAAAATCACAAAATTCATATTTCTTTCAAAATTCCAAAAATATTGTAAAAATTAAATTAAATCAAAAATTCAAACTTTTTCCAAAATTCTTAAAATATTGCAAAAATTATAACAAAATCAAAAATTTAAACTTTTTCAAAAATTTTTAAAATATTTGAAAAAATTATTACAAAATAAATAATACAAACTTTTTCAAAATTCCAAACATTATAACAAATTCAAAAATTTCCAGTCCAATTTCATGTTCGAATACATTTTATGTCATTTTTCAAAAAATACATACATTTTCCAAAAAATTAGCTAAAAAAATAAATGAAAATAATATTTTTGACACACTTGACAATATTTTTTGACAAACTTATAATGCAATAAAATTCTCAATAATAATAATTTCATGTTCAATTACATTTCATTTCATATAAATAACTAATTTTATTTTTTTCCAAAAAAATAAATGAAAATCATTCTTTTGACATGCTTGACAATATTTTTGTGACAAACTTCTAATGCAAAAATCTAGTTTTTGATCTCACATACCAATCCCGACCACCAAGATTTCTCCACATTCTTTGTTCCTATACTCATTATCACTTAAAATGAGCGTTTTTTAAGCAAAAATTATGCATATTTCCTTGTTTTCACACACTTGACGATTTTTTCGACACACTTCCGGTACAGTTATTAAACATATCTTCCTTTCGGCTCTTACCATTGAGTATAAATATTTTTAGAAACCAAATTTTTAAAATCCTCTCAGCGGTTTTTTAGATTTCATCGGTTGTGACGGCAGACAGACATACATTTTTTTGCTTTGCCAAAAAAAGTGGTGGTAAGAATTTCACTTTTGACTCATGAATGTAATACTTAGGTCTTTCAGACTGAAATTTAAACAGTTCAGTTAAATTATGCAGAAAATGCAATGGTAGTCATGAAAAAGGTCCGGCATTTGGCTATAGATGTTATAAATGTAAATTTTTAAATCATTTTACTAATTGCTGTCAAGGTTATTGAATGTAACATGAATAATCATAGGAGTTTTGGATTGCACTGTAAATACGAATTTCATTAAAGAAAATATGGAAGGGCTGAAATCTCACAGCTCTGAGATATTAAGACTTCGGTCTAGGTTAAGGATTTTGATATAGTTTTCGGCAAAAAACTTTTATGAGGACATGGTTTTTAGTTTTGGGCAGCGATGTATATCAAACATAACTCTTTGTTAAAGTTCAAGTATTTTTTTATCTCTGTTTAGAAATTTATTACAAAACTAACACGAAACATCAATTCGATGCCGGAAAATTATAACAGATCATAAATTAACATAATTTAGTGAAAAGATGATACACCCAGCAAACTACTCAAAAACCTCTCCATTTAGCGTTTCGAGAAATATTAAAAAATCACAAATTCATATTTCTTTCAAAATTTCAAAAATATTGTAAAAATTAAATAAAATCAAAATTTTTTCAAAATTCCAAAAATATTCCAAAAATTAGAATAAAATCAAATATTTAAACTTTTTCGAAATTCCAATAATATTCCAAAATTCTTAAAATTTCAAACTTTTCCAAAATTCTAAATATATTGCAAAAATCATTACAAAATCAAAAATTGATACTTTTTTCAAAATTCCAAAAATTATAATAAAATCAAAAATTTAAAATTTTTCTAAATTCTAAAATTATTCCACAAATTCTTACAAAATCAAAAATTAAAACTTTTTTCAGAATTCTAAAAATATTGCACAAATTATTACAAAATCAAAAATACAAACTTTTTTCAAAATTCCAAAAATATTTCAAAAACTATAACAAGTTCAAAAATTTCCATGTCCAATTTCATTTTCAATTACATTTACGTAATAAAAACAGCTAAGTTTTTTTTTCCAAAAACTGGAGGTTCCTCAGGAGGACATTACTCCTGAGGATGTCCTAAAAAGACGAAATATATAGAGTAATCATAAAAATAAAATTTAATCTTTTATTTTTTTAAAAATTTATATTAACGTGCGTAAAAAACAAGTGTCAAACAAATATGTTAAAAACTTGGGTAAAAAAATAAATAAAAATCTTTCTTTTAACACACTTGTCAACGTTTTTTTGACAAACTTATAGTGCAATAATCTAGTTTTTGATCTCACATACCATCAAGATTTCTCCAAATTTAATGTTCCTACTCGTAATCACTTAAAATGAACGTTTTTTAAGCCAAAAATATGAAAATTTGCTATTTTTGACACACATAATGATTTTTTGACACACTTCCGGTACAGTTATCGAACACAGCGTCCTTTCGGACCTGTCTTTTGAGTATACCTATTTTTAGAAAAAAAAATGTTTGAAATCCCTCCAGCGGTTTTCCCTGCAGCCTAGGTAATAACGGCCGGCCTGCAGACAGACATACATTTTTTTTGCGTTTTTAGAATCAGTAGGTTATAAAACATCGAGAAATGCCAAAAAAAGTGGGGGTAAGAATTTCACTTTTGGCTCATGAATGTAATACTTAGGTCTTTCAGACCGAAGCAATTGGACACATGTCCTAATGCCAATATATTGCCTTTAAATTTTTTTACAATTAGAGATAAATAAATGCAATATTAAAATATGGAGGCGCTGAAATCTCACAGCTCTGAGATATCAAGACTTCGGTCTGGGTTAAGGAGTTTGATATAGTTTTCGGCAAAAAACTTTTATGAGGACAATGGTTTTTAGTTTTGGGCAGCGATGTATATCAAACATAAAATCAAATATTTGAACTTTTTCTAAATTCCAATAATATTCCAAAAATTCTTAACAATTTAAACTTTTCCAAAATTCTAAAAATATTGCAAAAATTATTACAAATCAAAAATTCAAACTTTTTTCAAAATTCCAAAAATTATAATAAAATCAAAAATTTAAAATTTTTCAAAATTGTAAAAATATTCCAAAAATTCTTACAAAATTAAAAGGTGAAACTTTTTTCAAAATTCTATGTATAGTATAAAATTCAGAAATTCTATTTTGTCAAATTCTAAAAATAATGCAAAAATTATAACAAAATCAAAAATTGAAACTTTTTTCAAAATTCCAAAAATATTCCAAAAATTAGAATAAAATCAAATATTGAAACTTTTTCTAAATTCCAATAATATTCCAAAAATTCTTAAAAATTCAAATCTTTTTTCAAAATTCTAAAAATATTGAAAAATTATTACAAAATCAAAAATTGAAAATTTTGTCAAAATTCCAAAAATTATAATAAAATCAAAAATTAAAAATTTTTCAAAATTCTAAAAATATTCCAAAAATTCCTACAAAATCAAAAATTAAAACTTTTTCCAAAATTCTGAAAATATTGCAAAAATTATCACAAAATCAAAAATACAAACTTTTTTCAAAATTCCAAAAATATTTCAAAATCTATAACAAATTCAAACATTTCCATGTCCAATTTCATTTTCAATTACATTTACGTCATAAAAACAGCTACATTTTTTTTTCAAAAAATTTGTCTAAAAAAATAAATGAAATCATTTTTCGACACACTTGACATTATTTTTTTGACAAACTTATAATGCCATAATTCTCTATAATAATAATAAAATTATTTAATATTCATAGTCTTTTATTAATTTTGATATTGTAATAAATTTCGTCCAGAATGGGTTAATTTAATTTAATCATAAATAACCAATACGTTCCGCCTAAATATTTTCTACATTCTATGGCAAAGATGAATTAAAAGTTAACTCCCTTTACAAATACATTTTGCATAAATTAAATTTGAGCTCGCTAATACAAATGCAAGTATGAATGAAAATAGGTGTGGCCTATTCAAGATGTACGGTCTACGTAGTATTGATTTCTAGTGGATTATAGAAGTTTCGATTTATTTATTTTTCGATATAAATAAGCAAACAAAATATCAGATAGGCAGTTTTAATTTGCCAATTAAAAGTGTTTATAAATATTCGCAAATATAAGGAATAATGGGTGGTACTTGAGCCTGGGTACTAATAGTAAAAGAATTTGAACTTAGTGGAATAGTAAATACAGATTTTACGATTCCGAATATTATTGATTCAAATTGTGGAAAAGCGGTGAAGTTCATCGTGCATAAATTGGAGACCCTGGAATTTATAGCAATTAAAATCGGAAGTTGCTGTAACTGGTTGATAAATAAAGTTTGAGATTCTGTTAACTAAAGATCTGTCTTTTTACTGTCGCTCAATAATCTAAAAGAACCAACGAAGAGTCGTTACAATATTTTAAGAGAGTATTTAAAGAAATGGCTCACATTTCTTTGGAACCTAAATCAATTAATTATAAAACAGATTGTTATGGTTTACATTCAAATTATATTTCTATTATTAAATCAACAATAGGGTAATATTAAATTTAGTAGGCACATTCAATTAAGAAACTGTTTTTTCATCGAGTTTTCTTATTCAAAATTTTATTTTCCGTCATTTAAAAAAATGTTTCTTTTCATAAACTATTTCTGTTGTGATTAAAAGATGTAAAATAGAATTTGAATTAAATAGAATTAAATTAGAATTCGTGTGCAGTTTGTTCTTTTAAACATTTTATGTTTGTTATCCTTTTTTTAAAACTATTGTTATTTTTTTAAAGTATTTTTAAAAATTTTTTTTGATTATGTAAGTTTTATGTGTTAATTTTTTGTGTTGTTTCTAATTAATTGTTTTGTAGGTAATATTAAAGATAATAAAATATATGTAACCCCTGATGATGACCCGCAAGGTCGAAATATTGGAATAAACATATTTTTTTAAAATAATAAATAGTCTATAAATAAGCTACTACTGAGAAATATCAAAAATAATAATAAAATTTCATGTCATACATACTATTAATTTTATTTTTTTCTAAAAAAATTGGGTTAAAAAATAAATAAAAACCTATCTTTTGAAACACTTGACAACATTTTTTTGACAAACTTATAATGCCATAATTCTCAATGATAATAATAAAATTTCATTTCAAACAAACAATTTTATTTTTTTCCAGAAAATTGGGTAAAAAAATAAATAAAAATCTTTCTTTTGACACACTTGACAACATTTTTTGACAAACTTATAATGCAATAATTTTGTAGAAGAATTTGTATTGATTGATTCCAATCTAACACCATTACTAGGGCTTATAACATGTACCAGACTGGGATTAATACAAAGAGTTCATAGCATAGTTGGAACGAAACAAACTTTTGTTCAAAATAATAAAGAAATGTTTGAAGGTTTAGGTAAATTTCCGAATGAGCTACAAATACATTTAAAAGATAACACGACTTTTGTTACAAAGCCGCCGATAAGAATACCTATTAAAATTAGAGAAGTTAAAAGGAAGATAGATAAACTTAAAAATAATAGAACCCTTACAAGAACCGATAGATTGGATAAGCAATCGTGTTGTTGTAGAAAAAACTGATGGAACAGTAAGATTATGTTTAGAAGTTCGTGATTTAAATATGGCAATTAAAAAATGATTTGATGGCCAAATACACCGTTATTGACTTAAAAGATGGATTAAAATGCAATATTTAAAAATATACTTTTTATTATGTTTATTTTTAATTTTTTATTTAATTTTTTTTTATTCAAAGTTGGGCATGTTTAGTGTTAATTATAATAAATTATAAATTAACGTCTCTGAATATCCGAAGATACCATGCCAACTAGGGATAAGAATGAATTGCAAATTAAGATCTGAGAAATTTATGAACGTTAACTTTAAATCCTTGAGGATTAAATTCATCAGGGAAAACCCAGGAAGGTAAGGCATTCCAAAGATGAGAGACTCTGTTGAAAAAGTCACGTTGGAAGGCTACAGCTCTACACCTAATTATTTGAACTGTAAAGGGATGCGCTGCTACGCTTGCTCTGGTGTGACGCGAAAGGTTTGCTGATTTAGGTAAAATCGATTTGATCTCTTCAGAAGCTCGTTCATCCATAATATATTTATAAAATATAGTCAAATCAGCAACATTTCTTCTGTGCTGCAAGGAATCAAGACAGTTGGTAAGACTTGGGTTACCAATGAGTTTAATAGCTCTACGCTGTACAGAATCGAGGCAGTTGAGACTACTCAAGTAAGCTCCACCCCATATGTGAGAACAGTATTCCATGCAGGGACGTATAAAAGATTTATAAACTAAAAGAAGTTGTTCGCTATCGAAAAACTTACGACATCGCCCCAAAAATCCTAACTTTTGAACAGCATTCTTAGCCAGATTAAAAATATGAGAATTCCACTTCATATTATTTTCAATCTCAACTCCTAGAAGTCTGACAGACTCATTCTCTAAAAGATTTTTGGGGCCAAACGTTAATGGAAAAGGATTGGGTGTCGTTATCCTAGAAAAATGACAAACCTGTATTTTGCTTGTATTGAATTCAACACTTTTAGCAATACCCCAATCCATAATTGTTTTAAGATCAGTGTTAAGGGAATCTATCAATTTTGACCTACACTCACTAAGCGCTAAGGGTATATATAATTTAGGTGCTTCATGAGACGCATGAAGCGTGCTATCATCAGCAAAACTATGAATAGGATGAACCGTTGAGTCCAACAAATCATTAATATAGATAAGAAAAAGAGTTGGTGACAAAGCGGAACCCTGAGGAACTCCTGCATTAGTTGAAAAAGTATTCGATGATACACCGTCAACATTGACCCGAAATTTTCGATCAGATATAAAGCTCTGTGTCCAGGATATAAGTTGTTCGTCTAAACCATAGGATCTCAATTTGCATATAAGGTTGTTATGCCAAACTTTGTCAAATGCCTTGGAAATATCAAGAGCAACACCGAATGTTTCTCCAAAGTTTTCAAGCGACTTGTTCCAGATATGAGTGACAAAAGACAGCAAATCTCCCGTCGCTCTTCCTTTTCGAAATCCATATTGTCTCTCATTAATTAATTTGGAAGACTCTAAGAAGCTTTTTAAATTAAAATTGACATATTTCTCAAAATTTTTAGCAACTACCGATAAAATTGAAATGGGCCTGTAATTCGTAGGATCAGTCTTACTGCCCTTTTTTGAAACTGGCTGTACACTAGCCATTTTCCAAATTTCAGGAAAAATTCCTTTCTTATATGACAAATTGAAGATTTTAGTGAGGATTGGTGCTAGATCCCTAGCAAATGTTTTAAGTATAATTGGAGGAATAAAATCAGGGCCTGTTGCCTTGTTAGTATTGATTTTTAAAAGCATTTTTCGAACAATGTTTTTCCGAAAAATTATCCGCCTTATTTTATAAGAAACTTTAGAAATAGGTTTAGGTTGGAAATTAGGTTCTTTTAAAGTAGAATTTAAAGAGAAATAATGCCCTAGCAAATTATCTTTCTCTTTTGGATCAATGATAGGGACATCTCTATTAAAAAGAGGCGGTAGGAAAGTATTATTATTAATAATAATATTACTTCCTTATAGTAACAATTTTTATATGATTTTTATTTTTATTGAAAATCGAGTTTGACTACCGTCATCATCAGTTCTTAAATTATTATTACAATTTTCACTTAAACTATTGTCTTATAAACATACTATTTCAATTGCTGTTTTTTATTATTATGTCATACATTTTGTTGGTTTTAGTGTTGATTTTATCATTTAAAATGTTGTTATTGTTTTTATGTTTATATATTTTTATTTCTTCTAATCTATCTAGATGTTGTCCTTTTCTTTTCTTATGTAAGATGGTTAAATTTGTGTTGATGGTGTATTTGTGTTGTTCTATTTTTAAATGTTGGGCATATCTTGATTTGGGATCACTTTTATTAATTTCACTGGTTGTTCAATAAATCTTTTTGTGAAGGACCGCCCCGTTTGATCTATATAAAATTTGTTGCAGTCATCACAGGCAATTTTATAAACACCTGTGTCTAAGGTTTGGGTTTTTTTGTTTTTTAAGTAATTTTCTATTTTATTTCTGTTTTTGTAAGCTGCAATATATCTATATTTTTTTAAAGTTTTTTGCATTATTTTGAATGTTGTTTTATTATATGTCACGCCTATGTATTTTTTGCCTGTTAAGTTTTCTTCATTCCTCAAAGTTGATTGGGTTTGCAAATATTTCTTGTTTTGTGCTTTCTGTTTAATATAATTAACACTGTTTGCCGTTGGCACTTGGCGTAAGTTTTCAAATAACATAATGTCAATCTCTTGTTACTTTACGCAAATAACTTATTTAATAAGTTTAATAAAGTTTCTGTTTAATGTGTAAATTATTTCGTTTTTATATCTGTTTTTAATGGCTATGTATTTTATGTTATTTAATTCGTCTTGATAATTTTCTGCATTCATTGGTATATTGTTCAATCTATTGATCATGTGGTTGAATGCTGCTAGTTTATGTTGGTATGGATGATGTGACTTAATGTTGATTGTTTGATCTGTTTGGGTTGGTTTTCGGAATATTTTAAATGTGTGTTTTAAATCTACATTTTTGATTGATAAATCCAAGAAATTTATTGTGCTATTTTCTTCAATTTCCAACGTGAATTTCATGGAAGGTTCTATGTTGTTTATGTATTATTGTAATAGATTAAGCTGTCTACTCTTTCCTGTGAATAATAAAATTATATCATCAACGTATCGATACCAATAAATGATTTTTTCTTTTAAAAGAATGGTTTTGCCGAATTAAAATGACAGAAGGAGTCATCCACATTGTGTGGTTTTAGCACTCCTTTTGCTACTACAAATTCTCGAGACTTCCATTTGGTTTGAATATTGTTCCAGACGAATTTCAGAAAAGGAATGAAAAAAAAGTTGATGTGACTCAAATGGTATATTTATCTACATTGTTGATATTCTCATAACACGTAAAACTGAATCAGAACATGACATGAACTTGATAAGTTTCATCAAGAGAGCATAAAGAGATAGGGGTGAAATTTAATATTAATAAATTGCAATTTAGAGTGAAAGAAGTAATATATTGTATAGAAGCGGAAGACACTGATTGGCGAAACATAATAATAATATTAAATATTATTATTATTAAATATTATTTAAAGAAGTAAAATTCATCGGTCACATTTTAACGAATACGGAGTTAGTCCCAAAAGAGAGCCAGTGAAAGCAATAACCGAAATGGAAATGATAAATTTCTTAAGAAGTTTCATACCTATATAATTTGGCTGAAATGATACAAACTCTAAGACAGCAATTGTGTCATAAACACATACAGAAACTCTTAAAATATAGACAGGCAAAATAGCAAGTACCCCAATATTACAACATTTTGATGTGAATAAACAAATTATAATACAAACAGATGCTTCCTAAAACGGAATTCGTTGTGTCAGAAAGGCTGGCCAAATAATAAAAGAAAGGTTCCTGATGTGCTTAAATTTTATTGGAAATTTAAAAATGATATTTTAATAGATGAAGGTTTAGTTTTCTTGGGTGAGCGAGTGATGGCTCCTCGAAGTCTCAAAAAAGAGATGCTCAAAACTTCATGAAAGTCACATTGGAATGACCGAGATCAAATCAATAGCAAGGAACATACTATATTGGCCTGGTATGGATGCTGACCATAGAAGAATATGTTTAATTCCAGTTTTTTTCCAGTTTTAATTCCAAAAAAGTCAATGCAAATTATTTGTTTTTTAACACCCGGTGTTCAAATTTATAATTATTTAGAAGAAAATAATTTTAACGATATCATGATAAATTTTTATATTTAGCACGATTTAGAATTTGGAGACCGTTTAGCATTCAATTGGAATGCAGTCTTAACATAATAATTATATTGTGGTCCTGCAAAAAATAATATATACAGCTCGGGAGAGAGCATTTCATCTCCCTCAGTGATATGTATCATCACACACCAAACACACCTCGGGAGAAAAACATACCTTCTTTCCCTTAGAGTAGAATCCACTATTTTTTGGAATAAATCTGACTCTTTATTAGTCTTTGTCATTTTTTTTCTAGCCAAAATAGAACAAGAAACCATTTTATAATCGCTGGCATGAAGAGTGGAAAATGGAAAATTTGGTTGTCAGTTTCTTTAAAAAAAATCTTTCATTATTAGATGTCTTACAACAAATATAAAATAACAAGTTTAAAGAAATTTTTTAAAAAAATTTGGAGGAACACAATGAAAAGAGAATTGTCAATAATTCATAAATGGAGCGCAACTTCAATCATCCCACGCACTTTCTTAATTAATATAATTAAAGCTCACATAAAAAGTCAAATGGAAACTCATTTCATTGAAGAAGCTTATGGGTTGCATAACTAAAAAGTACTCCCGTTATATATTGGGAAAGCTATCGTTGACTAAAGTTTGTTTTTAGCATGCCGAAGATATCACCATGCCTAGGGACAAGTCTCTAATATTAACAAAGGTATGTGATATCTACGGGACTAAAATAATATGTTTGTTACATAACTAATGGGCGTCTGCATTACATAACTAATGGGCAAACCCCAAATGAATGCTACGCAGTAGCATATATTTGTCTGACAAAACATCATAAAATCAACCATAATTTTTTCAATTCACCATTTTAATTGAATTAAATGAAATGTCAATCTTAAATCGCACCCGTATAATTAATTAATAATTAAAGTTGATCGTTTGAAAGATTTAATTCATGCATCAATGGAAATAATTGAAATATTGAAGAATTCAAAATAGTTGATGAAATAAATTCGAAATTTTTCAACATAACATCAAATTAACAACAGTAAAAGGAGCAGCTAATTTTCTTAATACAATTATTTATTGTATAAGCACAATTATAAGTTGAATATTTCAAATTACATTGTTATGCAAAGCGACATCTAAGCTTATTCTTTGATCGAATGGTTATTAATTTATGCCATTGAAATTATCGGCAACCGATTAGCCGTGATTAACCGTGTTATTTCTACATAATAAAGGATATTATATATTACAATCATTAAGGAAATGAAAAACCAAACATTATAATAATAGATTTTGTTTGCATAAACTTCTATATGAACTAATTCTCGGTCTATCAATTTCAAGCTGAATTCCAACAATTCAACCAATTTCAGATTATTATAGTTATTATTTTAAAACTTATTCAATCGTCACTTAAGTCTTATACAATTCGTTGATTACAATACATATAATTATAACAGTAATAATATAAGTAAGTAACGCAAAATTAGGTAAATAACAAAACATAAGTAATATGTTTTATCATTTTCTAATTAAATTTAAATTAAATATACTAGGATGAGTTGATATAAACTTGGCTGGATGTCAAATAGATAGGGTGATTGTAATCTATGATTAGGAAAGCAAAGAAATTGATTTTGGCCTTATTTTTATTTCGAAATAGAAGTATTTGAAATTGGTCAAACTATATTTATTTTCCACATAATCATAACGTACGGTTACCTCAAACACATCGTTCTGTTTCTTTACAGCTGTTGAATCAATTTCGGGATTCGACTTACTCACCATATTATATATGAGCAATTTCACGAAGATTCAACAACGTTTTGACTTGACCCCTTTTAATTTTGATTATTTTTTGTTTATAGATAGTCTTTGATAAATTAAAAATACAAGTTCTCTTAGAATTTTTTTTTTCGACCAGAGGTCTTCACAGGGTGCCCCTCAATTTTTGTTATTTTGTGATGTGAGTGCATTTTGACGAGCGATTGTAGAAAAACTACTGAATCGATTTTCATAAATGATATGTCGTTGAATAGGTATTAGAACAAAGTTTTTAAAAATGTACATTGTTAATTTTTTGAAATAATTTTTAACGGTGTAACATAAGAAAAAAATGGTGTAATTGAAAAAAAGATGGCATAGCCTTTTTTTTTTTTTTTTTTTTAACTAAATTGAAGCTTATTTTATATCTAACAACTTGTGAAAGTTAAGGACTAGTGTCATTTTTTGTTTTAAAGATAAAATTCGTTGTGCATATGACTGTCGGGAATCAGTTTTTTTTGTTCTGAAGGAAAATTATAAAAATGGCGATTTTTAGATTCAGATTTTTTTTTTATGTTAAATATCAAATATTTTATTATTAAATGAACTTTTTAAAAAGCAATTTCAGTCAAGTTCAGCAAAATTTTGCGACATTTTGACTCGACCCTTTTTAATTTAGAGAAAGAAAATTTAGTAAATATAGAGAAAACATAACTTTAAAATTGCATGAAGAAAGACATAACAAATGGTGATCCCTGATATGACATATTCAAATTATTTTTTACCATTTTGATTTGTTTTTAATTTCAACCATAAACTTTTTTGAATAATAAGAATGAATCTAACAAAATTGAAAATATGGTGTGCAATTTATGAAATTTTTTTGTTACAATACAATTGTCGATCGTTCTAGTTTCGAACCGATAAGAATTTTAAACTTTAACAAAAAAGTATATCATTCTCATAAACTTTTTTATTTTAATTATAAATCAATTATAAATTAAAGATAATTCTACTTTTAATTTTCTTTAATTATAAATTAAAGATAATTCTAAATGCAAAATGCCAAAAAATATTAAATGTTTTCTTTATAGTTGTGCTAATTTTTATAAAATCAATGAAAATAGTTACGAAAGTAATTTAAATTTATTTTGTTATTTCCAGTGATTATTCAACTCAAATACAAGCAATATTTTCTTACGACACGAATAAATATTTAAGTTGAGTAAGTATTCTCAAAGTATAATATGAAAATTTGCTGGCAAACTTTTTTCATTGTGGACAAATTTATTTTTGATTGATAAAATATCAAAAATTATATGTTTGGTTATAATTAAATCCAAAAAGCCATTATTTTTCATTTCTTTTATACAGTCGCAGGGAGGGAGAAACTATTATTTTGTGTGGTAGGTTTTTTTATAGATTTAATAATTATACAATTTTTAATCATATCAAACAGTTACTCAAGAGAACGGCTCACCCAATATCTACGGTTTCATGTGCTTTGGAAATGTAGAAAACTGACCTATTAAGAAAGGAATGTTAAGAAAGAGAATTTTTAAAGATTGCTTTGATGATGTTGTCAATTACTCTTTCAATTTTTTTCGCATTTAGGCAAGTTCCATCCTGCCCCTTAAACATACCGAATTTTAAAGAAATAGTTTGTTTTTATTTTAAAGATATTAATTTTTAAAGATGTACATCTCAAGTCAAAAATTTTAGATGTAAAACTAAAGTTTTTAATCGGAGATGGTCATTAGGAATAAAAAAGATGTTTTTTTACATAAATAAATACATAATTAAAATTTAAATTATAAATTACTGCCACTACTTGTGTTGATGAACATTCAATTTCCCTTTTCCCCATTTTGATTTGTTTTTATTTACAACCACAAACCTTTTTACTAAATTATAAATTAAAAACAATTCTAAATATAAAATGCCAAAAAATATTAAATGTTTTCTCATAGTTGTGATAATTTTTATAAAATAAATATAAAATTATTACGAGAGTAATTTATATTTATTAAGTTATTTCCAGTAATTATTATAGTCAAATATTTTATGGAGGACAAGCAATATTGTCTAACGAGAGGAAGAAATATTTAAGTTATATAAATATTCTCAAAGTATATTATGAAAATTTGCTCTCAAACTTTTTCATTATGGACATATTTAATTTAATTGATAAAATATCAAAAGTTATATGTTTGGTTATAATAAAAACCAAAATGTCAGTTTTTTTCTTTTCTTTTTCTTTTCAAAAAATCAAAATAATTGTCCAATTTTGAATCAAATGAAAAAGTAAGAGAGAAAAACAAACAAATACAAAACGATTTAACACAAGTTAATTCACGCCAAATATTATAGTTGTGGTGATCGGTTGATTTAAAGCGTTTTTATTTATGTTATTTGTCGATGTTATTATTTTGGTTCTGACTAATTACTGTTTACCCTACAGCACTGTTAATCAAAAAAAAAATTTGACGTCGATAGCAGAATTGTAAACGTTTTGTTTTTATTATCAATTATTATCAACGTGACGAACGTCATAATAACTTAATAAAAAACTTATTATAATAATATTTAACGTACAGACCAATAACAATGTCAAAATAAGGACATTAAAATATTTGAAAACCAGGACATGTCCACTTGGTAGGCCAGTCTAATTATATATGCTTATATACCTTATCTAGCAACTCTAGGTTCAACCCTTCATTAATCTGTAGTGAAAACAATTACAGAAATGTATACTAGAACAATTTCACGCAAGTTCAGCAAATTTTTGGGAAATTTTGACTTGACCCCTTTTAATTTTGATTATTTTTTGTTTATGGATAGTCTTTCATAAATAAAAAATACAAGTTCTCTTAGAATTTTTTTTTTCGACCAGGGGTCTTCACAGGGTGCCCCTCAATTTTTTGTTATTTTGTGATGTGAGTGCATTTTGACGAGCGATTCTAGAAAAACTACTGAATCGATTTTCATAAATGATATGTCGTTGAATAGGTATTAGAACAAAGTTTTTAAAAATGTACACTGTTAATTTTTGAAATAATTTTTAATATTTTTTTTTTTTTTTAAACTAAATTATAAGAAAAAAACGGTGTAATTGAAAAAAAGATGGCATAGCCTTTTTTTTTTCTTTTTAAACTAAATTGAAGCTTATTTTATATCTAACCACTTGTGAAAGTTTAGGACACGCGTTATTTTTTGTTTTAAAGATAAAATTCGTTGTGCATATGACTGTCGGGAATCAGTTTTTTTGTTCTGAAGGAAAATTATAAAAATGGTGATTTTTAGATTCAGATTTTTTTTTATGTTAAATATCAAATATTTTATTATTAAATGAACTTTTTAAAAAGCAATTTCAGCCAAGTTCAGCAAAATTTTGCGACATTTTGACTCGACCCTTTTTAATTTGGTTTATTTTTAGTTTATAGATAGCCTTTGATAAATGAAAAATACGACTTCAAGTAGAATTTTTTTAAATATAATAATATAAATTATTATATTTTTAAATATAATAATATAATTATAATAACAATATAAATATAATAAAAAACAACAGTAAAACTCTACATGAAAATAATTTTCAGCATGCATCTGCGACGGATAAAAGAGATATAGATGTTGTGGAGCAGTTCTATAAAAGTGATGAAATCAGTAGATTATTGCCAGGCAAACGAGATGCAATATCTCTAAAAAGGAGATGAGCGCATAAAACACAAAAGTGCTTATTGCTATGTACATTAAATGGAGCTTATGTGGAGTTTAAAAATAAGTTTCCTGATGTGAAAATAGGATTTACTAAATTCACGTCCCTTCGACCACAAGAATGTATAAAATTATCCCAAGGGTTCATAATGTGTGCGTGTGTACCATACATCAAAATATGAAACTAATGATTCAACACTCTAAGATGTCTTGAATTACTGATGCTGCTTTCCAGAATTATAAAACATTAATTGACTTTGTTTCATGTGGTGAATTAACAGAAGATTGTCATACTTTGAAGTGCAATGAATGTTCAAAAAAGCTTCAACAACTGGAAGAAAAATTACTAAATGATTTCCAAAGGAATCCTTCAAGTCAAATATCAACAATGGAATACCATTGATCGATGCAATTTGGATACTTTAATAGAAACTGTAGAAGAATTTATGAAAAAATTTATTTACCGTTTACAAATTTTGATACCACATAACTTTATAGTAAAACAGCAATCTACATTCATTGAGGAAAAAAAAATTAGAAGCAGGAAGTGCTTCGTTCAAGGGGATTTTTCTGAAAACTACGGCTTCATAATTCAGGATGCGGTTCAAGGCTATTATTATAATAATTCACAAGCTACTATTCATCCATTTGTCATTTATTTTAAAAGTGATGCAAGTGAATATATACAGCACCAAAGTTTTATACCCATTTCGGATATAAACGATCACAACAGTACTACAGTTCATCTTTTCATTACAAAACTTATTGAATTCTTCAAAACGCATATAAATTCTAATATTAGGAAAATAATTTATAACACCGACGGTGCACCTTCTCAATACAAATATAAACATAACCTAATTAACTTATGCCACCACAAAAAAGACTTTAAGGTTGATGCAGAATTGCATTTTCATGCTACCAGCCATGGAAAGGCACCTTGTGATGGAATTGGTGGTACACTGAAGCGTGCTGCACACCGTTATAATATAGGGAGCAAAGATATTATTGATACACCAAAAAAACTTTTCGAATGGGCTTTAAAATGGGAATTTACCATGAACTTTGGATACGCCGATAAAAATGAATATCAATTAACAAAAAAAAATTACAAAATCGATATAAAAATGTGATTACTATAAGTGGAACTCAAAAATTTCATTCTTTTGTACCAACCATTAGATACTAAGACAATAAATGCAAAAATGTTTTCCAACTCAAAAGAAACTTTTAAATGTAAAATAAGTAAATAATTTTGAATAGCTATATTTATTTTCTTTAACCTACATATATAATTTGTATGATACTTTAAAAAGTTTATTCAATAATAAAATATTTGTAATTTAATGTTAAAATACAATCTTTTACTTTATGACCATAATAACATAATACGAACATAATACTTCCCCAGTCAAAAGTTCCTAAATAGATTTTGTTATTTATACGGCTTTTTTGTTTGCAGTCGAGACTGTCAAATTATTTTTTATAAGAGTGATAAGTGATTACTAAAAGTGACAAATAAATATTTCATTTTTTTTATGCCATCTAATACAAAGAAAATAATTGCAGAACTGTTTTCCTATTCAAAAGAAACTTCTGTTTGTAAAATAAGTAAATCATTTTTAACAATTGTATTTATTTAATTTATTGTACTACATATATAATTTTTATGATATTTTAAACAGTTCATCTAATAATAAAATATTTGATATTTACAATAAAAAAAAATTTGAATCTAAAAGTCGCCATTTTTATAATTTTCCTTCAGAACAAAAAAACTGATTCCCGACAGTCATATGCACAACGAATTATATCTTTAAAACAAAAAATAACGCGTGTCCTAAACTTTCCCAAGTGGTTAGATATAAAATAAGCTTCAATTTAGTTAAAAAAAAAAAAAAGGCTATGCCATCTTTTTTTCAATTACACCGTTTTTTTCTTATGTTACACCGTTAAAAATTATTTCAAAAAATTAACAGTGTACATTTTTAAAAACTTTGTTCTAATACCTATTCAACGACATATCATTTATGAAAATCGATTCAGTAGTTTTTCTGCAATCGCTCGTCAAAATGCACTCACACCAAAAAAATTGAGGGGCACCCTGTGAAGACCCCTGGTCGAAAAAAAAATTCTAAGAGAACTTGTATTTTTTATTTATCAAAGACTATCTATAAACAAAAAATAATCAAAATTAAAAGGGGTCAAGTCAAAAAGATGTTGAATCTTCGTGAAATTGCTCACTAGAAGTATTGCAAACCGAAAAAAACAAACATCGATTATTTTCTTTTGTAATCAGGCAGGAAAATGAAGCTGAGGCATCATAAATTTAACATTAATATACAAACTGTAACAAGCAAAGGAGTATGGTAGCAAGAAACAAATTTGCAAAGAAACAAAAAAAACTTGCTTCACCTGATTTGAAATGTCAAATAAAAGAATTCCATTTAATCCATCTGAAAAAATTAGTACAGTTGTATACAAATGTAAAATATGAAAACAAACACGACCGATCACCGTGACATGACAATATATAGAGAGAAAATCTCATAAATAAAAGAACAGTGAGAAAACCAACTATGATCTGTAATAAAACGATATTTACCTATCGTTTATAGTCCAGAGTTTAGCAACTGTTTCCATGCTTCCACCAATAAATATTTTAAGATTCTATTGCGGTCTGCGGATCTTGCGAAATATTTCATGTTAGATGGGTGAAAGTGCTGGTAATATCTTACTCACACTTGCATACATAATGTAATTTAAACAACAGGAATAATTTACTGTTCTTTAAGAGCGAATAAGAAATAAAAATAAAACATTCCCAAATACAGAAGTCAAAATAAAAAATTTTGTTCCAACTCTTAATTCGAAATAAATTAATTTATTGCGTAAGTGTTTAATGATATATTTTATTTTTGCAAATGTGGACAATGCGAGCGCGGCACAAGCGAACATTGCATATTTGCGAGAGAATAAAATTCATTAAATATGAACCCAATACAACGTTTTATCCTTCCCACAGAGTACTATATGTATTAATTTAAATTGAATTATTTTAAAATTCATTAATAAAAAAAGTAAAACGAATAAGATTGATTGATTGTTGTTTTGATTCTCAATTCGTATCAGTCTAAAATTTGATGTATTTCAATATAAGCCACTTTACTTTCAAAATATCAAACAATTAAATAGGTTCAAAATCGAATCAAATTTATTGTTTGGAATTAAAGGGTACAAAACAAATAAAATAAAATTTATTGATTTTCTAATTCTTTTAGATTGTTTAACTAATGAATTTTAAAATGATTTAATTTAAATTAATATATGGCCTTCTGTCGGCGGTATTAAACGTTGTATTGTGTTTCTATTTAATGAATTTTATTCTCTAGCAATGTTTCAAATTTGTAAACTTCTGCTCGAAAAATAAAATATATCATTTAACAAACACAGACCCAATAAAATACTAATATTGTGTTCCGTAGCAATCGCGCAACAGAATAAAATTGATAGTTGTTTATTTTACTCTACATATTAAGACTAATAACACACATAGTTATGGTTGTAAAAAACAAAAATAAAACTATATTTGTAGCTGCTAGAAAGATATTTTTTTTTCAAATACTCACACATTTATGTTTTGCTTCAAATTTGATGCTTTCTTTCGTATTAAATATAAAAGAAGATTATTTTTTTGAATGGTTTGTCCAATTATGCAAGTTTTGTTATTTAAATAAATATGAAGGATGACGAAGAAGGACTAATTTTTTTTTGTGCAAACGAAATGAAACAAAATAATAATAAAATCGACTCCAACTGAAATAAAAAAAATAAAAGTTTTGCTCTTACGAATTGTTAATCACATTTGAGGAGTGAAAAAAACACTCGAATAAAATAAAATTCTAACTGCTAATAAATATAAAGAAATTCGCGGACCACTAAATTTTTTCTGCGGACTACTAGTGATCCGCGAACCATCGGTTGGGAAACACTGGTTTATACCATAAGAAAAATTTACCTATGTGCAGATTAATTGTTATCATAAAATGGCTAAAAAGATATCAACCCGCTCTTACACAAAACAAAAAATGTTTTTGGTAATGTACAAGTGCATGCAACAATCGGTATTCTATTTTTGTTGTTTTAATGTAATAACACTTTCGAATATGTGATTGTACCAGAATTGGATTACAAAACTGAGTTAAATGTTTAAATTATGTAAACAAACAAAATTATATTGAAGTTTTTTTTTTATAAATTCACTAATTGATTAAAAAGTTATTTTTTCGGTTACATAATGTTTACCGTTATAAAGCTTTGTTATTATTCTTGTATCAAGGTACTAGAACACAAAAAATGCGAATCGTTTAAAATTGATTAAGTGATTTTGTTTTTATTAAAAATTTTTTTTTCTTTAAAGAATTTTTTAATTTTGATTATGTGAACAAACAGCGAACTTTTATGAACCATATCGTTAAAAACTGTTACTGTTACGGTTTAAATGATAAAATTACTAAATTTTTTATTGGATTTATTACATTTTTTAAATATTTTCTACCTTTCTTTTCCGACAATGTACATATCACACGCACTTATTGGATTATCAGATTTTATAATAAACGTTTGGCTGTTTTATTCGACCGTTAATGCTAAAAATTTCAACGAAGCTAAACACCAATGTTGGTTGAACTAATTAATTTGCCGTAAAATCAAAGTATCTAAATCAGTCGTAAAGTAGCATACCTCTCAATTTCACACACTTGATTCCTTAATATCTTACTGATGATCACTAAATTTTAGGTGGAAATACCAGATTTGATTAGTATAAAACGATTTTAATTATTCAAGAACAAGGGTTCGGTAGCAACAACAATATTCAGGAGAAATTGCGAGGAACTAGGGTACTCTATGAAGTAATTCTAAGAAGTAACTCGAAGAAGTCGAAGTAAACGGGGAGCATTACTAAACATGGTCCTACAGACTACAATTTCAGAATAAAGCAAACCTCACTGTTTCCGAAAGATGCAGATTGCTACTTTAAAGTACTACCTGGACGAGCCGGTTCGAGACCATCCAGTTAAAAAATTAATTTTGCAGACTGATTTACTATAACAACTTTTAATGTTGGTAAACTGAAAAGAGAAAGTAAGCTGCATCTAATGAGCTTTATTCAATAAGCACTTATATCAAACAAGTTAAAGAGCAATACTGAGTTCTGACTTAATTAACTCAAGTGCTCCAGACTGACTGAATTTTTGCAAAGACCATATTGATTTTAGCCAAATAAAAATTATTCCCGGCAACGTTGTTCAACCGACTACCCTGATAAACTGTTAATCAGAAAAGCCCGACTATTGTTGTATTCAAGCAAAATTGACTGTAAATGTGTGATGGAGTTTGTGTCTCTTTGCAGGAGCAAAACATTACTTTATGCTGGTTGACGACAATTTACAAAAAATTAACCTTCCATCGTAATTGTAAGATAATTGCCTCATGACGGGATCTGTTTTTGTTGATTTGTACTTACACTTACACTACATACTTTACCTCCTGCTATTGGTATATGAGTTAACGTGCGATATTACATACCACTGACAGTAGCGGGGATATATCACTAGCCAAGGTGATGTCTTAAGAGTGCTGGTGGATTTTTTTATAGTTCGGGTTAATCACTTAACCATAGGAAAGGCGCCTTAGAAAGAGCATTTACCATAGAGCATTTAGAGCATTTACCATAGTAGTATCTTGTAGGATAGTGTAAGAGCTCCAACCACTCTTCTTTGATGATGCAAATTCATAGCCGATGTTATCATTGGATCATAAATCAGCTTCAATGTCCACCTTTGAACTCTGTTGATAAAATTTAAAGAGGTTTCCGGTGCTGCAGCCCAAAGATGGGAGTCGATATAAATCGTAGCAATTTCAGATGGTGAAAACAGCTTTTGCAGCGATGTCGGAAGCCAAGTCGTTGGGATTCCAATTTTGCCACGGAAAGAATATGCCATTTCAATTTGTGACGGATATTATACCCAATAGTTTGAATTTAATAATGGTACCCTGAAAAACGTTGCATGAGCTTTATTCAGTCAACAGTGGCATCCCCAATCTTATAGCTATGGAATATTCCTTGATGATCGCACGTTATTGCTTGTTCGGAGAAACGAATTCTTCTATAACTCTATGTAAGAGCTTTAATCATTGAAGAAGACGCGTCACATGATCATTATTGACAATTCCCTTTTAGTTTTCTTCCTGCAAATTTTTAAAATAAATATATATACTTATTACCTTTTTATTTTATTTTTATTTCCTGTATCTTATCATGAAATAGTGGCATATGTTATATTTTGTATGTGGTAGGATTTATTGTTAAGTTATCCATTCTTTAAAAGAAGTATAAAAAACAAAAAAAAATTGCGACATCAATAACCGCAGAACGCATGATGTTTTGGAACCTAGGTCTTAAAAGGTTTTTATGTGTTGCTGTGACACACACATATTGTAATTCCCACTACATAACACATTTTATAAAAGAAAAAGAAGACTGCCGAGAGAAGTGAAAACTTAAAACTGTGAAATAGCTGTGTTTTTATCATCTAAATACAACAAAATCTTTACTTACTTTACCACACATACACACTGCTATTAACTGAGAAAAACATTCAGAAAATTCAATAAAAAAAACGAAATATGAATCAAGAGAACGAGAGTAAAATTATTCATTCATTAGGTTATTCGTACTATCATTTGCGTTTTTTTATTAAAAAGAAAACCACAAAAATCAAATATGACACAAACAATTTTTTTATATTACTTAAAAATACAACAAAATCTTTACTAATAAACCGAACAAAAATCAAATCCAAAAAAAATAAATTATAAATCAAGAAAATGAGATGTAGAAATAAGAAAATAATAAATGATTACAATTTATCTCACTCTATTATATATTTAATATTTATTTAGCGTGACGATAACTCGAATATATGAATTTTTCCCCATACAAAATCGCACAACGCGCCTAAAAGTTTTCACTTCAAAAATTAATCTTAAAGTTGAAGGTTTTAAAATTAAATGTAAAGCATATTATCTAATTGTTTCGTGTTACATAATAATATTGGATTCTGTAGCAACTCGCAAGTTCACTCCAAAATAAATTACTTCATTAAACAACTCATCATTAAAGTACTGTTTGATTGTGCTATTAATAATTTATTTATAAACATTTGTGATTAAGTAATATTATTTTACAAATATAACTTCCTGATCAATAAAAATACAATAAACAAATAAACGGTTTAGAACAGATATGAAAACAAATATTCCTTACAGTTTATATCAGTTCAAATGTTCGTTATAATTTGCTAATCGGTTTTTGCTCTACGTCATTCAATACTATTATTATGCCATGAGCAAATATATTTTTTGAATTAATTCGCTCAGATACCACAGAACTTTCACGTTATAATAAAGTTTCTCGAAATGTTTTTCGTAGCGAAGAACAATTTGTGTTTATTAGTGTTATTATGGATCGGATTGAAGTAAAGTTATAAAGAAATCCAAGAGAACAATAATTTTGAATATTTCAAATTACAGACCATCATTAGAAACTGAGTTGCAGCCACGTGTTCGCATTTTCCCAGCTAACTTTATGTTTGGTACTGCAAGTGCTGCATATCAAGTCGAAGGTGGATGGGATGCTGATGGTTCGTATTTTAAAATTAACATTTATTAAAAATAAATATTTATTGCACTTTTATCATATTTTCATAAAAATTGTTATTTTGTGGTTCATATACATTTTTTTAAAATCATTTGTGAAATTATGTCCTCATTTTATTTATTTACATAATATTATTATGATAATCTCTTATGAGGAATCATGCAGCGTACAAAGTGCTTGCAGTTGTTTATTTGATCCTCTAATAGCAGTTACTCAAACCATTCGAAACTTATATATTTTTTTATTAATTAATTCGCTATTTTCTGTTTTGAGATGTCTGTCGAATGCGATGTTCAATTTTGATGAAATTTATTTTAACAACTAACACTAAATTCGAATAATGCAAATATTCCAAAAAAGCATATTTCCTATTTTAAAATAAAAAATATCTTGAAAATAGCCGTTTTGCAGGAAATATATTACAACAATAGCCCTGTTCGATTTGACTGAAGCAACTGAAAAATTGTATGCAATTGTTATTGTTTCTTCAGTTGTTTCAGTCAAATCGAACGCATCTAATATAATATATTTCTTCATGAAAAAGATACAACGACGATAAAAGGAGCGATAATCTTCGATATTGTAGGTGCAATTTTGTTATTTTATTGCACTTTTAAAACACGAAAATGCAAAATTGATACATTTAACTTAAACTAAAAGTTTTTTTTATTTAATAATAAAATGGGTAGATTTTTCTCTGAAATCTACCTTAAAAAAATTAAAACGAAACAAACAAAATCTCAAAAGTTCTATACGATATCTCTTTATTGCACTTGACCTGGGCCTGCTACAAACAAAATTTACGACATTGAAAATTTTCAAAGTGATCACATTAACAAAAGATAACACTCATAGTAAAAATCACACCCTTTATTCAAAAAGAATAAAATTACTTTTTAAATAACGTAAACAAACATTGTGATCTGATTCTGTGAATGACCGACCAAACCATTAAAAAGAAGATTAACTTAATCGTATAACTCTTAGCCTAAATAAAAATTACATATAACTAAACGAAATTCAAAAAATTAATAATAGAATAAAACTATACAATTAGCATAATATAAATAAAATACTTAGCGCCGATTGTATGAATGGGGATAGAAAATAAATCGTCGTTTGTATTGTATGAATCAAAATAGAACAACAAATTTATTCGAGAATAAAATTCTATCTCTGATTTATTCTTTCTTTTTCTTGCATAAAATAAAGGATAAAACAATTTTTTTTTGTCTTGACATGCGCATAGCAGGATAATTTTGTTTTGAATTTGTGGTTATTTTTGAATTTAAATTTCGTTTCTAAAATTTGTGTTTTGATGTAAATTAATAGTAAAATAAATAATATTTTTAACATAATTGTAATATATTCAATTTATGTTTTGAAATAATGTTTTTTAAATAAATTCAATTGTGTCGACTGTCGGCACTTGGCGAAACATTTTAATATAAATTAAAAATTGATAACACTTGTTATTATTTCGCAAATATTTTTGTTTTTTGTTTTTTATTTTCTAAAATTTTGCTCAATGCAGTTCGGCTTGGACTATTATCAAGAGCGATACAAAAAGGTTATATATTTGCGAAATAATAACAAGTGTTATCAATTTTTAATTTATAATGCATTTTAATTTATTTTTTTTCCTTTATCTCCATTTAGGAGCATAGGGCTGACTGGACCATCTAACTCTGTTGGAGGCAATCGCTTTCAGTTCACCCCATGTCTTGCCAATTTGTTTTGCTTCAGCTAGCACCGTTTTCTTCCATGTCATGGATGGTCTTCCAACTCTCCTTTTGCCTTGTGGATTCCACTCTAGGGACATCCTTGTTATATCTTCAGCTGATTTTCTCAGTGTATGTCCTATCCATCTACATTTCCTTTGTTTTATCTAAGTCTCAATGTCTAACTGCTCTATCTGCCGTAGAAGTTCCTGGTGGTGTTCGGCCAGAAGCATTTGATCAGTCTTCTCAGGCATTTGTTCATAAACACCTGTAGTTGATTTGTGATCTTTCTTGTATGTTTCCACGTTTCACACTTATACAGCAGTACTGACTTAACACATGCATTGAACATTGTAGCTTTGTCTTTCTTGACAGGTCGTATGCATTCCAAATCTTGTGAAGCATATTGAACGTTTTTCTGGCTTTGTTAATACGCTGACTGATATCTTCTTCAGTCCCACCTGTTTTTGCTACAGTACAACCAACGTACACAAATTTGTCAACATCATCCACTTGTGTATTGTTGATGGTAATTGGTGTTATCATTTTGCTGTTCAATCCCATAGCCTTTGTTTTTCTGATATTAATGTTGAGACCGAATTCATGTGCAAGGGTTGATAGCTTCTGTATTTTCTGCTGCATGTCCGTATGTGTGTGTATTATGTGTAAGTAGACAGATGTCATCTGCGTAGTCTAGATCATTGAGCCGTCTTGTTGTGTTCCATTGGATTCCATTTGGACTTGCATCATCGAGCTTTCTCAAGATACTATCTATAGTACAATTAAGAATAGTAGCGAGGATAGTACACAGCCTTGTCTCACTCCTCGGTGGTTGTAGTATTTATCACTTTGCTGTCCTTTGTATTGTATTCTGTTTCCAGCATCCCGATACATTTCTTTGATTAGATCAACTATTTTCTTCGGGACGCCCATTTTAGAAAGTGTCTTCCATATCGCGATTCTGTTGATTGAGTCGAAGGCGCGTTCGAAGTCCACGAAGAGAAGATACAGTGGTGAATTCCATTCGTTTGATTGCTCTATGATGATTCGGATTGCGTTGTATGATCGGTACAGCTTCTTCCTGGTCAAAAGCCGGCTTGTTCATTTCTTAGTTTCATGTTAATTGATGGATATATTCTTTCGAGAATGATCATCGCTAGTATTTTCATTGTTGTGTTGAACAGAGAAATTCCTCTCCAATTTTTGCATTCTTTTAGATAACCTTTCTTTGGAATTGTTATGGTTAAACCCTCTTTCCATTTGGCTGGAATTTTACCTTTGTTCCATACATCAGCTAATAGTGGTGTTAGAGCTTCTGCTGTTGTGTTTACATCTGCTTTGAGTAATTCTGCTGATATATTATCGGTACCAACAGATTTGTTATTCTTCAGTTTCTGTATGGCATCACTAACTTCCCGTTCCGTTGGTGGATGGGTGCTGATAGTTTCGTTATAATTGTCATCCGGAGACTGCAAATTATCTTCATGTTGCTGGCAGTTGTCTTCGAAGTATTCTTTCCATCTATTTAGCTGTTGTTCATGTGTTGTGAGGGTTTGACCAGATTCATCCTTTATTGGTGGAGTGTTTGTGTATTTGTTGGTGACCTTTCTCACGTATTTGTGTAGTGTGCGCATATTTCTATTAGCTGCTGCTGTTTCTGCAGTCTTGAGAATGCTTTCTGTGTATCTTCTGCGATCATTCCTTGCCATCTTTTTAACTTGTTTTGCTGTACTTTTATAGTTGCTGCGGATCTCGGTTGTGTTCTGGTTACACAATTGCAACTTGAGGTGACGACGCTCTTCAGTTTTCTTCCAGGTATCATCGCTAATCCATGTTTTCCGCGATTTGTCTTGGTATGCAAGCACAGTTGTGACGTAAGCTTCTTTAACTTGTTCCCATTTTTCATCAATGATGGTGGTTTCGTTTTTTGGTAGATTGAGCTGGAGCGATTCTTTGAAGATGTTATTTGTATTTTTTGTGGCTCAATCTAATGATGTTAAATTTCCTCTGACATGACTTGTTGTGTTTTACAGCGGCTGGTTTATTTTGAATGTTGCAATTACCAGTTGATGATGGTCACTGTGTATGTCTGCTCTTCGCTTTGCTCTGACGTCTTGTAGTGAGGATAGAAACTTCTTATTCACCAGTACGTGATCAATCTGATTCTTGGTTCTTCCATTTGGTGATGTCCAATAGTATTTGTGTATGTTCTTGTGTGGGAACTTGCTGCCTCCTATGAATAGTTGATTTGATGAATAGTTGAACAATCGATGAGCCTATCTCCATTATTGTTACGTGTTGATTCTAGTGCATATTTGCCCATGACTGATTCCATTCCGGTGTTGTCGGTTCCAACATTGGCATTGAAATCACCTTGTATTATTTTGATGTCATTTCGGTCTGCACTAGCCAGTGTTGCTTGGAGCTGTTCGTAGAATTCATCTTTTGTCGCATCATCAACTTCTTCGGTAGGTGCATAGCACTGTATGATCGTTGTATTTCTAATTTTCGATTGGAATCTTGCTGTTATTATTCTGCTACTGATTGGTTTCCATTCGAGAAGTGCTTTCTTTGCGTTAGGAGTTGTTAATATTGCTACGCCTTGTTCATGTGTGTTGGATTCACCAGAGAACATCATGCACAGGTGAAAATAAGCTGAATATGTATTGCAATTTGCTACACATATAGGTTCTACGGAAGTCACCTTCACAGTGTTGCTTAACTTCTTTTATATTTATAATTAACTTTATTTAATAGAAAAGTAAAAGAAAAAGTATAAAATTACTGCTATAAACTGCAATAAAAACCAAAATAAAAAAAATTCTATCCGTGTTCATACAATCGACGAAAAATAAAATCCTCGGATGAAGATAAAACTGTATTCTCGGATTTTTTTCTATCCATCCATGTGCATACAATCGACCCTATGGTCACAATACACTAACAAAATATTAACAAAATAAAATTAATTCAATTCAAACTAACGGTAGGTGTGGTAAGGCGTGTGATTGGTTAGAGTAACTGAGGCCCGAAGGAAAATTGATTCTTCAGATTTTCTAATTGCGAGGAACCTTGTGAACGGAATCAAAGAAGATTGCCAAAATGATGTTTATAATGAGTCATCATTCCAATTCATAAAAAGCATGCCAGCCATGTTTATGCCTAAACTAGTCATGTTCGTTTCTCGTTTTTTCGTTTGAGATCGCTTAAGATCATCTTCTAAGATTTTGTTTATCTTTTATTTTCTTCTTTTAGGGTATCCGATTTGTTCACTGTAGCTTGGGGTTTTTAGTGCATTGTGTCGTCTTTCAGATACACATTTTCAAGTTTTCATTCGGTAAATTTTTTTAACTCTGCGATGTTTTGTGTTGAATGACAATGCAAAACATCGCTTTGATAAGAAATTATATGAATTAAATTTTAGTTTTGCAATACCAAGACATTCTTTATCAAGTGTCATGGAAGTCGAAAACGTGATAATTAGACAAAAAAGTTGTTAATGAAAAATTAGCACATGATCTTGTATATTAGTATCAATATTATGTTATGTTTTTTTTTAATTTATTCTGGTTTTGCATTCTTATCTCAACCTTTTGCAAATCAAATTCAGCCATTTGCAAATCAAACTAAACCTCAATAAACTTTTCAATAGTAGAGTATATGTTTGTGTATATTTTGAACTACGTGAATCTTTGAACTACATATTTGTTTAATTTCGTTCTGTTGGTAAACGCAACGACCAGTGTCTTAAAAGCATTAATCGTAAGACCATTTTTTCGACATTAACTGTTGGTAATGTTCAGGGCATTATGCATTTTTGTGCAGGGATGACCCATATTGTCTCCTTTCAAAAGAAATCTAACATCATCGGCATAGACGTATGTGTTTAACTCTTTATTATTTATTTCAATTAAGAACTGGTTTACCATCATGATCCATCAAGCAGGGGTGGGTTATAAAACGCCCGTTGGGGACATCATCGCTTCAAACTTACCTAAATTTTGATGTCGATTGTTGTCATTCATGTAAATAAACAGGCATTAGTCTTCCATTGCACGTTGTATCCACACTAGAAGCTCCAACAAATTTATTCAAAAATTTGTTGATGCTCAGTATTTTTATAAATTAAGGAAATAAAAAAATTATTCTTCCTATACTAATGTATTATGTAAGGTTATGTAATCTAATAGTATATAAAATATTTATTATTAAAAATGTAGATTTGTAAAAAGACCCTTCTTCTTACTAATAAGCACGTAATAATATATAAAGTAGAATATAATTAGAATTGACCTAAAAGTGTCTAGACTCCAAAGTGAATAAACAATATATAAAGTAATATTAACAAATATATAAAATTGTCCCGTTTTTCCACCTAACTTCAAATTGACCTTACTCTCAATTCGATAAACGTAATTCCCAAAACACTTTCTGGAATCGATCACTGATTAGTAAGCAAAAACATATGCCTAACTAGAATATTCTCCCACTAGCTTCTGAAAATCCAACGGTTTATTGTAGAAATTTCTAGTACACGGCGTCCAAAATAATACACAAAATACTTCTATTAAATAACACATAAAACTTTATATACAAAAATTAATTTAAAAATAACTTCTTTTATTAACAACGGTTTTATATGCACGATACAGCGTTTCATTTACAATTAATTTCATTTAACAATCTTAATCGCAGTCTAAAATAAAACTAATTTTCATTTCGCAAAATGAATCCCTTCCCCTAAACGAATCTAATTCTGCTTAATTTCTTGCCTATTCTAGGAAAATCTTTTCTTTACAGAGAAACGAGAAACTATGATGAAATTAACTTGGAAATATTTTATTTCATGTTTTGAGGTTTGACCCTTTTTCTTAGAAAACAATGTGTCGTTCAAATTATTTTTGAAGTATTTTATGCATATCGAAAATTGAGGTTGAATGCAAATATGTTTTGTATTTCATTGCGTTTACATAGAATTGTAACATTACCCTCCACCTCTAAATCTCTCCTCCAAGAATCCATAAGGTCTGCCACTCCTTTTGTTGATAGCAGTTGCTCCCTACCTTTAATTTTCCTGCTATATCAGCGCATTCTCCAGCTTCCGTTTGCAGAACCTGATGGTTCCAAAACGCCGACAATCAAACCTTTGGTTTGGAAGGAAATTGAAGATGCCAAAGATGTGAAACCGTCATATTATGGGGGCTTTAATTTAATATTTGCTACTTGTGGAACCAAATGTGTAGTAATTTTAGCAGTTTCAACATCTTGCAACCGTTTCTCGAAATCTTTTACTTTTCAAAGTACCTTTTTGTTTTCATCAAGAAATAATAAAAAAATATTAACTTTTAGCTCAACTGTATATCTTTAATTTGTTTGGGTACAGAAAAAAATTTCGAATTGTAGTAAAAGTTTTTAGTTATCGTTTTGATAGTCCAAGTATACAAGATTGTTCGAAATCGTTTGTAGTATTTTGTAGCAATGTTAAATATTTTTTGAAAACTGTTTTATGAAAAAATTAAATATGTACAGTTGAGCAAAAAATTCAAATATTCTTTTGATCTCAGAAACTACAAACGACGTTGATGATTGTAGTAATTCTTTTTTTTGTAGTTGTAATAAATATCACTCAAACAATCAAAATAGGTGAATCCCCTACACACAGTGATAATTTTGATAATCCAAAATCTTTGACAAGATTGTTCGAAATCGTTTGTAGTATTTTAGAGTAATGATGAATATTTTTGGAAATTTGTTTTTCACTCAAAAAATAAAATAATTTAAATTTGAGCAAACAGTTGAAATATTCTTTTGTTCTCAGAAACTACAAACGACGTTAATGTTTGTAGTAAATTTTGTTTGTTTGTAGGTGTAATAAATATCACTCAAATCATCAAAACAGGTGAATCAGCTACACACAGTGATAATTTTGATAATCCAGTATGCAAGATTGTTTCAAATCGTTTGTAGTATTTTATTATAATGATGAATATTTTTGGTTTTCACTCTAAAAGTAAAAAAATTTACAGTTGAGCAAAAAGTTGAAATATGCTTTTGATCTCAGAAACTAAAAACGACGTCAATATTTGTAGTAATTTTTTTTTTTGTAGTTGTAATAAATATCACTCAAATCATCAAAACAGGTGAATCCCCTACACACAGTGATAATTTTGATAATCCAGTATACAAGATTGTTGGAAATCGTTTTTAGTATTTTATAGTAATGATCAATGATGTTGCACGAATGATGTTGAAATTTTTTTCACTCAAAAAAAAAAAAAATTTACAATTACAACTACAAACAAAACAAATTTACTACAATCATATACGTCGTTTGTAGTTTCTGAAATCAAAAGAATATTTCAACTTTTTGCTCAACTTTAAATTTGTTTACTTTCTTAATCAAAAGCAAATTTCCAAATATCTTTATCATTACTACAAAAAACTACAAACGATTTTGAACAATCTTATATACTTGGATTATCAAAATTATCAGTGTGTGTAGGGGATTCACCTGTTGTTATGATTTGTGTGATATTTATTACAACTATGAACAAAGAAAATTTACTACAAACATTAACGTCGTTTGTAGTTTCTGAAATCAAAAGAATATTTCAACTTTTTGCTCAACTGTAAATTTTTTTACTTTTTGAGTGAAAAACAAATTTCCAAAAATATTCGATTGACAATATTCGATTGACAATTAAACAATTTTCCAAAAATAACGATTTGAAAAAATCTTGTATACTTGGATTATCAAAATTATCACTGTGTGTAGCTGATTCACCTGTTTTAATGATTTGAGTGATATTTATTACAACAAATTTACAAATTTTTTTACAAACATTAACGTCGTTTGTAGTTCAGAGAACAAAAGAACATTTCAACTTTTTGCTCAAATGTTAATTATTTTATTTTTTGAGTGCAAAAAAAAATTTCCAAAAATATTCATCATTACTCTAAAATACTACAAACGATTTCGAACATACTTGGATTATCAAAATTACCACTGTGTATAGGAGATTCACCTGTTTTAATGATTTGAGTGATATTTATTACAACTACAAACCAAAAAATTTTACTACAAACATCTAAGTCGTTTTTAGTTTCCAAAAATATTTTTCTTTTTTTCTTTTCTTATGTTCGGGTTCCAAGTTCACACAGCTCGGAAATTGAATTTTTAGACGTAGGTGTTAGATAGAGGTGGAGTTGATCCTGGCTGGACTTATTGTCGAGTTGATTGTTGAGATGATGCATATGAATGATGTTGTTCCAAACTCAGTTGATTTAATTCTAGTGGCTACTGCCGCAATGTCAAATTTTGAATCGAAGATAAATTTATCAGGTGTTTATAATTCAAAAATATTATTAACATATCGTCATATGTACAAGATGATATATATGATAATCCAGTTCCAGAAATTTCATGTTTATAGTCCTGACACAATAGAATGTGATTAGTATCAAACATGTGTAAAAAGCTCGATAAACTATTGACACATTTTAAAAGAAACATGTAAGCACCTTAATGAACGTTAATTTATTGATATAAAAACTTCCAACCAAATTCTGCATACATTATTCGCTGTATACAGGTACATTTATTCTTTAAACATTATTTGTACAGGATGCTTAATTCATTAAGATATACTCCACAATTATGATCTTCAAATATATAAAATTACATTACAAATGGAACTTTCAGTAAAAACAAGAAAAAAATATGAAATGTAAACCGTTTTCAACATACAAAAACAAGAACTCCAAAAAAAACTAATTTGTTTTTCCTAAATTTTAACGATAAAAACATCGCCTACTAAATATTGAAAATTGTTAATTTTAATGTTCGCCACAATATTCCCCCCTAGTGCCATCGAAGATGGAACGATAAAAGAAAAGTAGCTAGTAAGAGTTGGAAAAAGGAGAAGGGAAGAGTTTTTTGAATGCTCGGGGTATTGTAGCGAAAAAGAGAAAGTTTGGAGGTGTCCGAAGAAGTGAGTAATTGAGAAATAGTGGCGAAAATTGAGTCGAGCCATCTTCAGATGTGACCTAAAGTAAGGTATTAGCTGTCGGTGTTCGATCAAAGGTTGGAAGAGATTGTGTTATGAGAAGAGAGAGAAATATGAAAGAGAAATATTCAGTGGAGTGGAATTATGGGTCTTACGAATTGGAGTTCTGCAAAAAAAAAAGGAAACGAACAATTATGGAGTTATGGTAACACGAGTGGATATATAGGTCTGGAAGAGCTGAGTTGCCTGAGACCAATATTTGTGGAGATGTGTACCATAGGTTAAAAGGTTCGTTTAAAATACGAGAAGCAGAAAAGTAACGTCGGTGATGCTGCAGACATTCAGCATCACCGACGTTACTTTTCTGCTTCTACAGATCAAAGTTGACTGAGACAATACTAGCATGTATAAACGTGAATATTAGTTCATTTTTCAAAAAGTTGCTATCAAAAGCAAGAAAAAGCAGAAATTTAGCTTTAGCGAAAGGGCACTCCTTATGGTAACGTAAGTGATGGTAAAGTCTGACTGTACAAAGTTGACTGAGACCAATGTTTACCTTGGAGACGTGTACCATAGAAAAAGATCGCTTTGAGAATAAAAATCTGATTAACGAAGAAATGTCGTTTTAAATATCCATAAGAACTATACCTGTTCGTCAACAGATAAATGGTTAACGTCAGAAGATGTTCATGTTGTAAAAACATATGGGTAACGTTGGGGATATTCCTTTAAGATCAGATATTTGGAAGTTCTGCTTAATTAGACGAAATCTGATTTTATATCCATAAGGACCATACATGTTTTGTCAGTCGCACAAAATAAACACTGTCTTGTAGAGACAACTGTCCACTCACTTCTTCAGACACCTCCAAACTTTCTCTTTTACGCTACAATACTCAAGCATTCAAAAAACTCTTCCCTTCTCCTCTTTCCAAGTCTTACTAGCTACTTTTCTTTTATCGTTCTATCTTCGATGGCACTAAGGGTGGGAGTATTGTGGCGAACATTATAATTAACAATTTTAATGTTCGCTACAGGTTAAATCTGAACACATTTTTTTTTGTATTTGATTGCGTTTACGTAGAATCGTAGCAATATTTTAAATTATTATATTATAGTTTTTGTAATCCAATACCAATCCAATGATGAACGTTTACATTCTAAAAGCGTTATAAATAAATAATGTATAATATAAGATTGTTTTTTGCAATTCTTTTTACAATAATATGGTTATATAAATTATTGATTTACTTTTGTACTAATGTGCTGAGCGTATATCATGATATCATTCTCGATGTCGTGTGTAAACGACATTTATACACTCTTGCTATCTGACTGCGTATTTATTATTTCAATTTTAACTTTTGTTGATTTTAAATTAATTCACCAGAGATATAACACTGTCTATATGTCCGTATGTCCTGAACAGTCCGGTTTTTCGATGATACACTTTGCCGAAACAATTTTGCACCAGGGAAAGAACCGTTAGACCCGTTTGACGTGCGTCAACTTAGGTCGTCGGGAGGATCAGAGAAAAATAAAAGACACTATTTAAATTCAAACTGATTCTACCTTTTATTATGAAAAATCATTTCTTTTATATTATTTCAAATACTTCCCCATCATATAATTATGTATATAAATTATGTATTTACAAATTACTTATTCCCCACTTAAAACTTAAATCAATTAATATATTATGTATTCCCACTTAAATCAATTAATATACATATTTATATTGTTTTAAATTTACTTATTGCAAAAATGCAATAACAACAAAAATGTACATAAAAGTGTTTATTTTAAAATAAAATGTACAAGTCATCATAAGCATTTTAACTTTTATTTAAATTGTTTCAATGTTTTGAAACATAATATATGTGATGACACGTTTTGAATCTAAGTTCATAAACTTTATTTGTTTACAATTGACGATACGAAATAATGAAATGTTTATTTGTTATTTTGTTTTGATAAAATTTATGTCGTCATGGGAATTTTTTTATAACTTATTTATATAGGTTTTGATTTGGATAAGTTGGTGAGTAGACGTAGTAGTATCTCTACACTAAATTCTGTTCTCAAATTTACCATCTTACCCGGTAGCGCGTTTGTCGCTTAGAAGAATAATTTCTCACATAATTGTCCATTTGTTTTTTATTGTATTTTGTTCGTATAAATAATAATAATCAATGTTTAAAAAATATTTCATAATTAAGTTATTTTCTTAAACTTAACAAATTCAAAATAAAATTTAAATCTAGAATTTTGCCTAATATATTTCTTCGTTGTTTGTTGCAATATCTTTCAGCAATATTGTTTGTAAAAATTGTCAATAGCACAGAATTTGAGTTGTTTTAAAAAAATATTCTGAGAAACCTTCATTTGTGTCGTTTCAGTTAAAATTTGGTTAGGTTAACAAAAAAGGAACACTGGTTAACTTTCTCGAATTACGATCATGTTGTAACTAAATTTTTTGTCACATACCCTTTCTTTTATATACTTGTGTCGATAACTTTCAGTTCCACAATAAAAAATAGTTCCAGTAATTCCACAATAAAAGTTCCAACAAATAAACATAACAAAAATTTTCTTACGCACTGCATTGCGCTATATATATTGTATATATTCCATCGGTGTGAGACCAGCGTAATATAAAATAGATGAACTCCTGGTGGAAAAAATAGAAAGCTTGACTGTTTTTTGAAATGTCATGGACTTCACTTCATATAAATAAATGTAGTTGCGTTTAATTACGCCGTTGTTGCTCCAATTTTAAGCATAATACATATATTAAAAGAAAGATGTTAAGCAATTATGCTATGTATGTATATTCATTTTGAGTGTTGATCAGTAGTATCCCATCAGCACTACCACTTCCTAGCCACTCAAAATAAAGACATGGGTGTCTTGGAGGATTTGCTCTCAACTGACCTGGCGATAATAAATGGAGCTTATTTCCCAATCTAAGTAAAACCGAGAGTTCTTGTTTCCACTTAAAGAACAAACTGGCAAAACACGAACTATCAGTGTTATTTAACGGCACTGTCATTAAGTACAATCAACAGCCAAAGTACCTGGGCATTACTCTCGATAGAACTCTTTCTTTTAAACTCGACCTAGAAAATACGTCAAAAAAAACTTAAAACGAGAAACAATATATTGCACAAACTGGCAGGCTCGACATGGGGTGCTACTCCAGCTACCCTCCGCACAACTGCTCTAAGTCGGGTTTACTCAGTGGCTGAGTATGGCGCACCAGTCTGGTTAAATAGCACACATACTGAAAAAGTTGACTGCCAGCTGCATGCCACGATGCGTACTATAAGTGGTACTATCAGATCCACCCCTTTACCTTGGCTTCCTGTGTTAAGCAATATCGCTCCACCTGAACTCAGACGCTCGCATGCTCTCATGCGTGAACATAAAAAGGTAACCAACAACATCACGTTACCCTTGCACGAATATTACGGTGACCACACTCATTGTTGATTGAAGTGAAGAAAGCCTCCACATAAAACTGCCAGCAACCTGCTGGCAGCTAATTTTAATATCTTGGATGCCTGGGATACCTCCTGGCATCATTACAACACAACTGGCCTTTCTATTACTAACCCGACTTCTACCCAACCTGGTTTCGGTTGGACTACATTAAACCGAATAAGAACGAATCATGGACGTTGTGCTGATTCTTTCTACAAATGGGGCATTTCAGAGTCCCTGAGTGTGACTGCGGCGCTCCACAACAAACCATAAAACACATTGCAACTGTGTGTCCAATTCGACGTTACAATGGCAACATCTCAGACATCCATTTGGCAACTCCCGATGTATTAGCATGGATAGACTCACTCGATGTAAATATCTAATGTTCAAATGTACTGCCCAATGTTCAAATATTTTACTTTTTTACTAAAAGACGCGCAATCAAATCGATTGTAAGTTCATTTAATGTGTATCCATGTTTTGTTTTAGGTAGATTTCATAGAAGAGTCTACCTATTTTAAGTTTAATTTTTAATGTGTCACAAAAAAACCATACGCTAAATAAAAATAAAACATCCTAGCCAAAACAATAAAAAATTCTAGCAACTCAAACGGGTAACACAATCGCATTCTAATTTGAAATGCTTGTCGTTCTGCAAAATCAATTTTTTTAATACAATTTCAATAAATATCTAGAAGTAGAATTTTATTATAAGTGATATAAGTTACTGTGAGTATAAAAACGATTAAGAAGAATTTAAGTGAGAAATATTGTTGTTATAATACAAAACCTTGAACGAATAAAATTTGTAATGTAAAGAAATTCCATTGTTTTTGCTAATCTTTGAGGTCGCAACTCACAAGTAACTCGGCCACATCATTACAGTAATTTTATTTATTGTTTCCAGCTCAATGTAATATTTATGTTTTTGTTTTGTAAAAGGAAAAGGTCCAAGCATTTGGGACACTTATACACACCAGCATCCTGAAAAAATGCTTGACAGATCTAATGGCGATGTGGCGGCTAACTCATATCATTTATACAAAGAAGATGTAACAGTATTAAAAAGATTAGGGGTAATTTTTGGTCATCTTATATCAACACATAAAATTTCTATTCTATAAATATTTTATTTCAGGTCAAATTTTACAGATTCTCATTCAGCTGGCCCAGGATTTTACCCACCGGTGAAATTTCTTCTCGAAATCCACCTGGAGTTGATTATTACCATCGGCTAATTGATGAACTGCTTAAAAATGGTATTGAACCAATAGCAACAATTTACCACTGGGACTTACCACAATATCTTCAAGATCTAGGAGGATGGGCTAATCCCTTAATAGTTGATTATTTTGAATCTTTTGCAAATATGTTGTTTAAAGAGTATGGAGCTAAAGTAAAGAAATGGATTACTTTCAACGAGCCGTTCACATTTTGTAAGGGTTATACTCCAGAAATAGGACCACCTGTTATTGCTGCAAGTGGTGTTGGCAATTATTTGTGTGCTCATCATACGATTATATCACATGCTCGTGTATATCATTTATATAGAAACAAATACTACCCAACTTTCAAAGGCGTTATTGGAATAACATTAAATATCAGATATCCATTCCCAAAAGATCCAAATAATGAAGAGGATGTAAAAGCAGCTGATAGAGCTCTACAATTTGAGGTATAACTAGCAAATTAATTCGTATATGTTAAAAATTTAAAGTTTACTCTGTAGCTTGGACTTTATGCGCATCCTATATTTTCTCAAGAGGGTGACTATCCTCCGATTGTTAGAGAAATAGTTGATAGAAATAGTGCTAACGAAGGCCGAGAATGGTCTAGACTACCAAAATTAAATCCAGAAATGGTTGAATACGTTAAAGGAACGTCAGATTTTTTTGGAATAAATTCCTATACCAGTCATATTGTACAACCAAGTAATCATGATGCTTATCCAAATCCTTCATTCCAACGAGACTTAGGTTGTAGTTTTCACATTAAGCCAGAATGGACGAGAGGTATATCACCATGGTTATATTCAGTTCCAGAGGGATTGTACCAGTTGCTATTATGGATCCGAAATTCATACGGTAATATTGAAATATTTATAACAGAAAATGGTTGGTCCGATGGTGGTGAATTAGAGGATGATGACCGAATAAATTATTTAAATGTAAAATAATATTATATGTTAAAAATATCTTCAAGTAATCTTCCAAAATACTTTTCAGTGCCATTTTAATGCTGTTTTAAACGCAATTGACATTGGTATCAATGTGACAGGCCATGCTACATGGAGTTTTATGGACCATTTTGAATGGATAAGTGGCTATGTGTATGTTTGTAATATATACGAATTAATATAATTTAATAACGATGCTTGTAATCATAGTGCAAAATTTGGTATTGTTCGAGTTGACAGAGAGGATTTGAATCTAACTCGAGTTCCAAAAAAATCGGCTGCCTATTTAGCGAAGATGTTTCAATCAAGGCAAATAACTGTTAATTGAAGGTAATATTAAAGGTAAACGAAGTACAAATTAAAAAGTTTAGTTTCTTTAGTAAATAAATTTTATATGATAACTAACATAAGCCTTTTTTCTTGTAATGGAAACAGATTTCTCATTGATATAAACAGATCCCTGAAATATCGCAAGTCACCTTTTCGCGATAAACTGTCGTCTAATCTCAATCAAATTATCTCAAAGTATCACAAAGCCAAATTCGTCATTCTTAGGAAAGCATGATAGACTCAACACTGATCGACAACGTAGGTATAGAAACTGAATTTATATTCACGACAGACCATGGTCTAATACAAATTTTAGATGATCCACGTAGCATATCAGATAAAACTAATCTTACCAATAATTTGTTGAACCATTTATTAACTAACTAGCCAGACGTGTTATGGCAAAAGCATACAAAATTTGAACAACCCGATGTATCCAATCAAAGGCACTTCTTATCGGGTTTTGCATTATAAACACGCTTCTGATTTTAGTGTGAAATTTCAGGTATCAAATTAGTAAGTTTGAACATTTCACAAAATTTCAACGACAAAAATAAACCCGTTCCTGAAAAATATATAACGGAAGTGTTCAACAGTTAATTTAAGACTACGGTCTAAGCTTGTTCGCTAAACGCTGAAATCAGTTTTGTCTTATTTTGGAGAAGCCTACGTTGTTGAATGCTTTGAAAAAATCAAACAAAACTAGAATTGACGACCACAGCGAAACACTGTGTTCACAAATTTCACCAATAAGGTTGGCGACTGTAGAAATGGCACTATGACTTTTCCTGAAGCACGATTGTTTGCTGGTGAGTATAGCATATGACGATTAAGATGATCCAAAATTTGACTGCACATCAGTTTTTCAAGAATTTTGGATAAAATAGGCAGAATACCAATAGGCTGAAAGTCATCGACAGAAGTTTGGCGAATTTTTTTGTACAACCCTAGTACTTCCAAGCTCAAAGGAAAAGTCAACATCATCAAACAACTATTAATAAGATGCGTAATATATACATAGATATAGGGCAGTAGGGTATGATAAGATGTAAAAAAACGTACGTCGATTAGATCACACCCAAATGACTTAGATTTAAGGGCATTTCAACATGGTCAAAATCCATAATCAGAACTGAAAGAGCCATATATATAGAAAAGTTCTTTGTTGAATGCGTAATTGACCAGATCATAGTTTATATAACAAGAAGCACTTTCCGCAGACACCAATCCTGTTCGATTCTGACCATTGCTGTTTTGTGGAAGGGTCAAGTTTGCCAATTATAGCGAGTCGTCTCGCCTATGTGATTTTCTTCTTTAAAATCATACAAAGAGTAGTATGCCTAACATAAGAATCCTCATCCCCATTCTTTATGTACACACAGCCTATACGTCTTCTTCCTTAACTTGTTTAATCTGATTAATTTCAGGTGTAAAAAACCTTCTCGTGAGTTCAAGTTCAAAATTGCTTACTAAATACAAATAGGTATAAATCTATCAAAAATATTGAAAATGGTATAATGTTTAGTTCAGACATTCAACTTGAGTGTTAACATCAAAGAAGAGTATATCGTACTCCAGACGAGATCTTCAAGATTTTGCGTTAGGCGCAAAATGCGAACATTTTTGGATCTAGCCCTCTATTATTGGCTTTAAACATTTGCACGATCCAGTAAACAGCTTTTGTGTTCAGCAAAGCTCCAAACCAAACGCAAACATTGCACAATATTAGCCAAACCGTTTATTTCGTCGTTTAGAAACGAACTAGACGTAAATGAAACAAGTAAAACATTTAAAGAATGATTGAATTGAATTATTAATGAACTTAACATAATTAATGAACTTAACTTAACGAACCAACATCAACTCAAACTGAGGGCAATTTTTCTATATCGGGGAATTTTGTTTTCGCAAAAGCATTCGCGATTGTCAGACGCAGACGTGTTTTGTTAAATTCTAATTTAATAGGCTATTTTTTGGCATTTCTTTGCTTTTAACTGATTTTAGAACTTTATAGTTTTTTTTAAATTTCCTCGAGAAATTTTTTTTCGGGAAATCCCGGATTTCGAGAGTTAAAATTTTCAGTATTTCGAGAAATCCCGATTTTTTGTACACACTTGTAATACAATAATTCTGCTCCTGGTCCCACATTTTTGCTTTTTTACAATTGTTAAGACCTAAAACGTCGAGAAATGCAAAATAACTAAGATTTTGACATTTAGCTCGAGATCGTAATGCTTCGGTCTTTCACACCTAAGTAATTATATAATTTTCTACTGTATATAAGCAAATTACTTCGGTCTGAAAGACCTAAGCATTACATTCATGAGCCAAAAGTGCAATTCTTACCCCCACTTTTTTTGACATTTCTCAACGTTTTAGAACTTATTGATTCCAAAAAAGCAAAAAAAAATGTATGTCTGTCTGCCAGCCGGCCGTCATTACCTACGAAATCTAGAAAACCGCTGGAGGGATTTCAAAAATTTGGGGGCATTCTTTTACAAACCGAACAGATTTGGACCAAATTCATAACTTCGGTTCTATTAAAGATAGAAACTTCTGGTTTGTTTTATTTTAAAGTTTAAAAACGTGTTAGTAGAATAAATAAAACAAGACAAAAATTGACACTAAAAATGAATTAAAAATAATTGTGATGTTAAGTCGATCGTCCAAAATCAAAATTTATCTCGTCGCTGGTTAACCATAAACTCTGATTAGAGGACGCCCGTTCGATTCCCGAACCGACCGGATTTGAGATAAAACATTTGTTACGGATCTTTCGCTTTTCAAAGCAATTTTTCATTCTATTCAATTGAATAACGAATACATTCATTTCTAGTGACTTATAATTCTTGTAGACTTATTTTCAATGATTCATAACATCGGTTCTGGTAAAGATAGATACTTTTTGTGTTTTACTTTAAAGTATAAAGATGAAATTAAAAAAAAACGTTGTTAAAAAATTTATTAACAAATTCCTATTGCTATAAACAAATAAAATGTTAAAATCAATTTTTAGTCATTATCTAATAGAAATAAAGAGTGTTTAGTATGACCATCGTTTTCCACGTTCAATTTTCAATAAAAAAAGTATATTTAATTAATGGAGAAATGAGTTTTACTGTTAGAAATAATAATAATAATATAGACGATACACAAAAAGTCACTAGCTCCCAATTAAATACACTATTTTTTCGGCAAACGTTTAAATTTTTTATAAACATGAAATTAATACATCAAACTTTTCATAAATATGAATTTTTATCGTCATTAGTACTTCCAAAAAACGGAAAAAAACATTAAAATTTGTATGAATAAATTTTTTTTATCAAAGCAGGCTTTTCAAAATTTCATAATCCAATTGAAATAGTTGTTATTTTGTTGTCATAGTTATACGTTTCATCATTATGAAATTCGCTATAACGAAATTATAGCTAGCTATTTTATTGCTAGTCTTGTTTGGCTGTTTTCTTACATTTTTTTCTGATCAAATTGTAAATAAGACTTATTAGTCTTAATTTGTGTATTTTTTGCCGAAATAAATAAATAACAAATTGTTAATAGCTTTTACTTAATCTTTTAACTTTAAAATAAAACAAACTATAGGTTTCTATCTTTAATAGAACCGAAGTTATGAATATTTGAAAATAACTCGTGAAGCCAAAAATCACGAAATTCTCGAAATTTAGAACCGCTATTTAAAAAAAAAATCCTCGAACACGTATATCGTTTTTCCGTTTTAAAACCCATAAAAAATATTGCGACGCTGATGCATAGGCTGACTTAACCACAGATCTGGAAACATAGTGTTCTGTATATATAATGAGCTAATACCCATTAAGTACTTTAATTAAAAGCTAACCAATGTTATAGATTTCGCGTAGTTGTAATTATAAAAATATTAAAGAAAGTAGTATCCTAACAAACATAAATTCTGTTGTACGAGAAAAAGTAAACAAAATTATTTTACCGGAAGTGACAAACCGGAAGTTGGGATGCAAAACTGTTGTGAACCGTACTAAATGCTTATGTATCAAGTTTCATCTAATTCTTTAATCAGGTAGAGATATTATTGAGCTTTCAAAAAAAAACAGATACTCGGGGGACCTCCCACCACTTTATTCAATATCGTTCAAAAACTAATCAGTCCCTTGCCATACATATTTGCCATCTTCATCTTTTTTTAAAGTGTCATTAAAATTGATTATTGAATGAAGTCTGTATGCTCCCATCAAACTTTAAAAACAAAGCGTGAAAAGTCAGCAGTTGTATGGTGCCCCTTTGATCAATGTGTCCCAATGTGTCCCGATCAATGTGTCCCAGTAGTGTGCATAAAGACACTGAAAAAACTTCAAAAACTACAAAAAAAAATTTTGCCGGAAGTGAAAAACCGGAAGTTGGGATTCAGAACTGTTGTGAGCCGTACTAGATGCTTATGTACCAAGTTTCATTCAATTCGATTAATAGGTACAGATGTTATTGAGGTTTTAAAAAACAGGTTCTCGGGGAATCGCCAAACCCCAAACCACTGTGTTCACTATCGCTCAAAAACTAATCAGCTCCTGGCCATACATATTTGCATCTTTTTCCAAAGTGTCATCAAAATTCGTTCACGAACGAATGTGGTATGCTCCCAACAAACAAAAACATGATGGAAAAAAAACTGTTGTATGGTGGACCCCCCAACCTTTTATCCAATGTACTCCAAAAGCTGATAAAACCTAAAAGTTTTTTCCAACGTTTCATAAAAATCGATTTGTAATTGTAGGCTACAGTAGGGATAAACATCTGAAAAAAAAACTTTTTAACCGGAAGTGACAAACCGGAAGTTGGTATGCAGAAATATTGGAAACAGTACTAAAACCTCATATACCAAGTTAAGCTTCCATAAGATCATAATCCGGGATTAGAAGATATTTTAGATTTAAACTTAGAGGTGTTCGGAAGACAATTCTCCGAAACCAAATTCTCCTGTCCAAATTTGAAATGAATCCAGATGTTCCATTTTTATGTGAACCTGGATTATTTGCCAAAGTTTAATCAAGATCCTATGCAGGAATGTCACGTATCCACCCACCACACACAAACGCACACCAAAACTTTTATTGGTTATTTAGATGGTATTTAGAATGGTCCAAAACAAAAGAAAAAACAAAACACAATTTGAAATTGTGAGGTAAAAATTTCAGTCAAATCAAAAATGTGTCGGTTAGAAAGGTGTTCGGTTTGTAAAAGATTGACCCTATTGTGAAGTTTAATGACAAATTCTTTTTACTCTACACAATCAAAAACTACGTTCTATTCACTCAAAAAAATAAATTATTTTTCAGAGCAGAAAAAGTTATTCTTTTTCACAAAAAATCCTTTCCATCCTAGCTATTTTCGACTCTGTCCAAAAGCGTGCTATGCGAATTGTGGGTGATCGAGATTTAACATCAAATCTTGATTCCCTACAATTTCGTCGCATTGTTGCTGATCCCGTTGTTTTTTATAAATATCGTCACCAGCAGTGCTCGGATGAAATGAGACCAACCATGCTTCAATAAAAACCCTTGACAAAGACCGAAGTCTTGATATCTCCGAGCCTTGAGATTTCAACCGCTTCATATTTTTCAGATAGTAGAACTTCATAAATTTTCAATTGTGATGAAGCAAAGCAACAACAAGGAAAGAATTCAAGTAACAAAAACAAATATATAAGAATTAAAATAAACAAAAGTTTATCATAAAAACGCAAAATTACACAGCGAACTAATTTTTCTTTTCTAGCACTTTTTTACTTTTCACCTCCTTTTTCTTTTCGTCATTTAGTTCCTCTTGTTTCTTTTTATCTTCGAAACTTTTAAATCCTTGCCTTACAACTTCTTTATCTGATTGTTCCTTTTCTTTTTGTTTTTGTTTTTCACGAATTTCAATTAACACTTTGCCGGTACATTTTTTTTCTTCAATAAACTTAATAGCTTTTTCAATGTCATCGAGCTGAAACGTACTACTGACATAGGCACTAATTATTTCTTCTTCGCACAATGTTAAAGTTTCAGAAACGATACTTCGATAAAATTCTATATCAGTTTCACGATATTTTTCTAAGCTTACATGTTTAACGCGAGTTTCTATTGGAGTTCGTTTTGTTTTAGATTTGCCTAATTTTAAATCAACTTTTGATTTATCCTCAACCAACTTTTCTTTACTATAAAAAGGATCGATGGAAATTAGAGTACCAGTAAGAGGATCAATGAATTCATCTAAAATATATAATAATCCATTTCCGATTGCGTCAATTCCAACTTTTGCTTTTTTCCCATTTAAAGCTTTTTCGAGATATTTGGTAACTTTTCCTAAACCTTCTTTAATACAAATCGACTGAAATGCTCCTTCTTCGCGTAGCAATGCAGAAGAATCTTCAGTATCACATATGGCTATAACTTTTGCTTTAAAAACCGATGCTGCTACTTCAATTGCACCCAAACCTAAACCTGCCGGCCCAGCTGTTACAATTATCCAGTCATTTTCTAAAACAAAAATGAATATTTGTTAAAATCTAGAATCGATTTCCAAAATTAAGAACTTACCATTAATTTCACAATATTTGCTTAACGCAAGCAATGCAGTTCCGTGACCGTATGGTAAAACAGCCGCATCTTTTAGTGATACAACTCCGCAAGGCCATACATCTGTCTCGTTTACAAGAGCTTCGCCTGCCAACCCACCCCCAGCATCAAGATGGTCTAAAATCAAAAACTTATTTATTCACAATAATTTCATATAACCATATTACATATACTTTTCAGAGCTACCACTCGAGTACCAGCTGGATATTTTGTCTTGACCTTAGAACCAGTTTCTACTACTTCACCAGAGAATTCGTATCCAGGGATAATAGGTAATTCTACATTCATTTTTTTGTAGCCTCCCTTCAATAATTTTACATCGCTTGAATTTAAACTACAGTATGATACATTTATAAGCACCTGATAAATACAAAAACAGTTTTTACTTATTATCTCAACATTAACTTTTTCAACTCACTTTATTATCACCAATTTTTCTGTTTTCCTGAACAGCTGCAATTTGTAAAGGTTTGCCAAACTCATTTAGCATAGCAGCACGGTAAAATTTTATTTGTTGATAAAATTTGGGAGATAGACTATTTTTAATACATAGTTTTACTAACGGCAATATTTTAAACGAAGCATTTGATAAATTAATCATTTCGAAACTAAAAGCTTATTCACACAACAGAAGTTATTTACATGCGATTTGATTGAGTAATGTTTTGACAGCTGTCTAGTTTTAGTACTGCCATTCTAGTTATTGCTGGTTTGCTCAATCTTTTTTTTTTAAATTTTGAGCAACATTGGAGCAAATCCAAATACGCAAAGGAAAATACTTTCAAATTAAAATAATCATTTGTATCTCATTATTTTACAATCCATTTTATTTTAAGCTTAAATATAAATATATGAATGTCAATTTACAGCTACAGAAATTTACGTTCAACACAAAGATTCTAGAAAAAATAATATATGTAAATGCGATTTACTTGTTCAATTAATAAATATAACGGTGCATGCACAATGTATTTCAAGTTGTAATCAAGGAAAAAGTAATTCAAAAATAAATTTTCATACAAACTTGGATCTCATGAGTAAAAGTATTTTCATTGTGCATGCATTGTAAAATGAGACAGAATAGTTTTAAACATAAATTTGTTGTATCGAAATTAATTTTCTGTTCGTTTTGAAGATTCTTATAAATTTACAGCAACACCTAATCGTTTGTGGGGAAGCTCTTGAGAGGGATCTAGTCCTCTGACTGTTGGATAGTTATCAGGTTTACAATAAACATCAACTGTTAATTCATCAACGGAAATTTCTGGATCAGTTTTAGATTTTTTCGTTGCTTCATCCATTATATTACGAACTTCCACTTCAATAGCTTTCAATTCATCAACTGTTGCTATTTCTTTTGCAATTATTTGTTCGCGTAAACCTGTTATCGGATCACGTGTCTGTCGAACTTCTTGAATTTCATCACGTGACCGATAGCTTGTGCCTGGATCTGACATAGAATGACCTGAATATCTGTAAAAGAAAATAATTAAAACCAAATCCAACCGTGCGTGCAGCTTGTAATTTATTACCTATAAGTTTCAGCTTCTATGAGAACGGGTCCTTTTCCAGAATCACAGAGATCGATTGCGAAACGAGTAGCTTCTTTTACAGCAAGAACATCCATTCCATTAACCCAAATTCCAGGAATAACATCACCGCGTTTATAGTAGGACGTATTAGCTGATGCTCGTTCCGCACTAGTGCCCATACCGTATCCGTTATTTTCACAAACAAAAATAACAGGAAGATTCCATAATTTTGCCATATTATAAGCCTCAAATATTTGACCTTGGTTAGCCGCACCATCTCCGTAAAGAGCAACACAAACATTTTTTTTACCTAAATATTTATTGACCAATGCAATACCTGCACCTAGTGGGATTTGAGCACCAACAATACCATTGCCGCCATAGTAATCCTTTGTATACATATGCATAGAGCCACCTTTTCCTCGGACACAACCTGTTGAACGACCAGTTAGTTCAGACAAAACAGCAACAGGCGAGAGTCCCATCAAAAGACTCCAACCATGACAACGATATGCAGTTATAACAGAATCATCAGGACGCATTGATGCTTTGATTCCAACTGCAACCGCTTCTTGCCCAGAGTATAAATGACAGAAACCTCTAATTATCCTCTCTTTGTATAAACTTGCTAAGATAAAACAAATTAAACGATAATTATCATCGGTCGGGTTATATTAACAAAACAAACTTACATGCGGCGGTTTCCAATCGTCGAATCGAAAACATTTCACGGAAATATTTGAGTGCATCTTCTTTTGTAACTGTAACACTTGTACTAGGTCCCGAATCTAAATTGACAAGTTTATATTCCTGAAAATTTAAAATTTGTAGTTACAGAATAATTAATATTTTAATTTCATTTTTACCTTGGTCTCAAATGCAAATTCAGTTGCATAGTTATTTGTTGTTGTAGCTGAAACTGCCTTCTGAAATCGAAAAAATTTGAAACAAATAAAATTATCATCTTCTAAAAGAAAAAGTCTTGTGTTAATTCAATTTAATAACAGTTAATCCTGTACCCAACCCTGAAGTATATTTACTTTTACCGGTCGGTAACGAAGAAAATACAAAACTGTTTTTGACACATACACAAAAAAATATATGGAAAATTATTTTCTGTTTTTCTCTTTTTCCGAATTTGTATGTGAATGTACGGACGTCATATTTTCCAATGACATAATAAAATTAATTTCATGTCAATTATTTATTACATACAACTTTTTGACAGTTTTGAATAAATAAATGCCCCTATTTCTATTGCTCAAGGAATATTATCTCTATTTCCCACGATATTGTTTAATTGATTCATCTTAAAAATATTAATTAAATCGTACACAGTTAAAATTAATTTCTTATACTAAAATTACATAATCAAAATTTAAGTGTCAAAAAAAATTATATTTGTTATCTTACCAAATTACTAAGCAAAGATGGTTTGTTGATATTTCTTAACCATGTTGTCAACATTTTTAATTTATCGATATACTGATACTGACCCAGAATGAAACAGATTTGAAGCTCAAAACAACTTTTTGCAAAATTTATGGAATATGAATTATTTTTGGTTTCTGTGACATTTACATAATTTTTGTCGTGACGTTTACACCATAAATTAAAATTTAAGGTAGAGGTTACATTTAAGCTTGCATAGAGTGCTAGAGACGCAGTCAACATTTGAGAACATTTTTTAGAATCGGATGTTATTTCAAAAATCGGATGCAAGTTCAATGAGATTTTGATTTGTTTACGCCTTCTTGATTCTCTCCAAAATGTAGTGTGTAATGTCGAATTGAATTCGATTCATTCTCCGAAAAGGTTGATTGCTAGTAGCTTTACCTTGTGTTTATTTCGCTGCAGTTCATTTTACTGGAAGAAGCACAAAAACCACCATTCTCTGATCATGAGAGAGCTGATGAGTGTTTTAAGCGACACAAAGCTTCAGATCCTCAATGTGAAAGGTGCAATGGAAGTTTAAGTGTTCTAATTACACCCTTCGGTTGTAGATGGATTTATTTGAATCAGATTCACATTCTTGAAGCAATTAGGTAATCGTAATGAACCACTACAGCCGTTTTGTATTAACCAAACCTTTATGACAACCAATGACTCTAATATGTATTTATGGTTGAATTTATAAATATAGGTGCCCAGAGAACGTCGGATGTTAATATTTAAAAAAAATTTCAGCATTAGGAAATATGCGTCAACAAAAAAAGATCATGGATTACTCAGCGTATCAGATCCTATGGAACATTCAACAAATAGTTGAAGTTGGTTACCACCATCGAAACCAAGCCGAAATATCTCTGTGATCTGTAACAATCTCTACTTCGCAAATTGCGACAAACTGGTAAACTAAATCACCTGAGCAAATAAACACCTGAGTAATGTTCAAGTCTTTTAGTCTCAGAAGATTGTGATTGTATGTTATTACAATTAACGTCGTGCAACCGAAAAATTCCTTTCGATTTATTTGACACAATTCACTCAAAGCATGAGACATCTCAAAGGTGATCGTCACCACGATTGAAACCTACAAAATCACATCAAATTGTGCTCAGGAACACACTACAAATGGTTATGTATTCACATAGGCCATAGGCAAATCAACAATGCAAAAGTTGTTTTTGTATATATTCAGTTTAATATTTTTTAATTGTAGTGTTTTGAACGTGTCGGATCTAGTTGTCACCATACTTGTTTTTGAAGTGAAAACTTCTTTAGGCGCACCACACAGATTTTTCCGTAGGTAGTAAATTAAACTGATCCGTCATGCTAAAAAACGAAAGGCCAAAAATAAATTAAATAATAATCTATCTATTATTTCTTAACGTTTCAAATTGCGTTGCGGATATCGTGCTCGACTGATGTGCTGTAGGTACTGAGTTCCACTCCAGGTGTGGTACATATTGTAATAAACTTCATGGAACATGGAAAGGGAGCTGCGGAAAGTTACCGAAGAACATGAAGAGAAATTACGCAATCTTTCGAGTGAATTCCGCCAAGAAATAGCACAAGTGAAGTCTGGTAACATAATCAATCCATCAACTACTTCAGCTCCAGCTAGAGTGAAAACACCCGTATTTGATGGATCTACATCGTACCAGATGGATCTACATCGTACCAGATGGATCTACATCGTACCATTTAAGATGCAATTTGAGATAGCAACAACTGGGTTCGATCACCAGCAAAAAGCAAATGCGCTTATATTGCCATTGAAGGGACCTGCTGCTGAAATTTTGCAGACACTATCAGCGACAGAGCGTGATTACAACAAGCTAATGGAGGCCTTAGAAGTAAGATATGGGGAAAGTCATATGCAAGCTCTCCATCGCATGCAGCTCAGAACACGAAAACAAGGAGTCAGCGAAACTTTGCAAGAATTAGAGGCTGACATTGTGAGACTGGTTAATCTATCATATCCGAATTATAACGCTGAACATCGAGACAAACTGGCAGCTGATACATTTATCAATGCTCTTCGAGATGTGCAAATGAGAAATCAGCTGTATCTAAGCGGGAAGAAACTACCTGCGGAAGTCTTAGCATTGGCTCTACAAATGGAAGCTGGAAAAAGAGCGCATGGCTCAGATAGAGTACGTCAGATGGAAGTTGCTGAGGAACCACTGAAAGCAGCGCTTGATGAAGTGATCATGCGTGTCAAAAGTTTGGAAGATAAGCCTGAACGAAACCAACGAAGAAGATCCAGCAGAGTAAGATGCTGGAATTGTGGGCAGTTAGGGCACATCACGAGTAGCAGCAAAAGAAGGAGTAGTTCCAGGCCGGTTGATGAACCTTTTAAACAAGCAAGTGGATGTCAAAAAGGAAGGAGATTGCCGCGTTGAACACCGGAAGAGAAGGATACATTGTAACGCTGAAGATCTTTCAAGAAGACCCTGTGTTGAGGAGCGCAAGTCATATAGCTGGACTGAGAGAAAGGAGGCAAATGTCAAAAAGGAAGGAGATTGCCGCGTTGAACACCGGGCGAGAAGGATACATTGTAACGCTGAAGATCTTTCAAGAACACCCTGTGTTGAGGAGCGCAAGCCATGTAGCAGGACTGAGAGAAAAGCGGCATTAACAGTGAAGCAAATTAAGTTCCAAACTCCTGACGATTGGTGTACCGAGGCGCTTAAAAGAGAGCAGCTAGAAGATCCAGCTATGGCTCCAATTTTGAAATGGAAAACCGAGGGAAGGCGACCGGAGTGGAAAGAGGTAGCACCTTTAAGTACGGAGGTGAAGTGCTACTGGGCGCAATGGGACTCACTATTGATGGACAACGGGATACTAAAAAGAAAATGGGAGTCCGCTGATGGAAAGAAAGTGTTAGAGCAACTGGTGCTGCCATCAAGTCGAGTAGAAGAGGTACTGGGAAAGCTGCATGGAAGTATTTCTGGAGGACACCTGGGAGTCAATAAAACCCTAGCTAAAGTAAGGGAGAGGTTTTATTGGGTAAGGTATCGAACCGACGTAGAGCAATGGTGTCGGCGATGCGATACTTGTGCAGCGAGCAAAGGACCAAAAACTAGAACTCGAGGAGAGATGCAGCAGTACAATGTGGGCGCTCCAATGGAGAGAATTGCTATAGACATCGCGGGGCCATTTCCGGATTACAAAAGGGACCCCGTACCAAGATGAAAGTGATACATCTGCAAAGGTTGGCACCGTACCAAGGTAACAGCACCAATACGATAGCTGATATTGTTCGGGACGAACAAAACTAAATGGAGGGCAGTGTAATAAACTTCGTCCAGAATGGGTTAATTTAATTTAATCATAAATAACCAATACGTTCCGCCTAAATGTTTTCTACATTCTATGGCAAAGATGAAACAAAAGTTAACTCCCTTTAACAAATACATTTTGCATAAATTAAATTTGAGTTCGCTAATACAAATGCAAGTATGAATGAAAACAGGTGTGGCCTATTCAAGATGTACGGACTACGTAGTATTGATTTCTAGTGGATTATAGAAGTTTCGATTTATTTATTTTTCGATATAAATAAGCGAACAAAAATATCAGATAGTCAGTTTTACTTTTGCAATTAAAAGTGTTTATAAATATTCGCAAGTTTAAGGAATAATCGGTGGTACTTGAGCCTGTGTACTAATAGTGAAAGAATCTGAACTTAGTGGAATAGTAAATACAGATTTTACGATTCCGAGTATTATTGATTCAAATTGTAGAAAAGCAGTGAAGTTCATCGTGCATAAATTGGAGACCCTGGAATTCATTGTAATTAAAATCAGAAGTTGCTGTAACTGGTTGATAAATAAAGTTTGGGATTTTGTTAACTAAAGATCTGTCTTTTTACTGTCGTATTTGCTCAATAATCTAAAAGAACCAACGAAGAGTCGTTACAATATTTTTTTATTGTTTTTTTTATTTGTATTAAATACCATTAAAATTATTTTTTTTATTTATGAATTCATAAAAATAATAAAAATTTCTTTATACGAATTTTAAAAAATTGATCTATAACACAGTTTTTTAAAATTATATTGCTACTGTCTTGTGCAATTTGCATTCGAGTCATCATGCTAAATAAATATTGAATAAATATAAAATTGAAAGTATGTCTGTTTGTCCTTTATGCATTAATACATTAATCATCATGAAAGTTTGGGAAGTAGTTGTGTATGTTATTTGCTTTTTATTTAACTATCGTTTTAAACGGTAGTTTGCTTTGATCAATGTTTTTTTGTTGAACATAATGTTTATGAAATTAAAAATAACGTAAGAAAGATAGTATAACCTGAAACAATTACATTTGTATATCAAAATTGTATGTATTGGAATTTTGGAACAAATCATTGGAACTAAATATGTTGTCGGTTTGGAATTTTATGTAATACATGTTTCTAAAATTAAGTGAAGACTTGTTTACTTGTTACTTGATAAAATCGATTATATCGATTTAAAGCTCACAATTACGAAACGGAAATCGCATAAATTCTATACAAAGAAGCATAGCTAGCATAATCATACGTAATTAAACATGGATGGCAATCATGATAAATAAAATAATTTAAAATGGTGGCACTCAGCCGATAGTGATTTGCAAACGGCAACAATCCGCACCAATGAATTCGCTTAGCTTTCCGCAGGAAGATTTGTAAAATTTAAACTTGTTGATCTATGGGTGTGACAACCACGCGTACTTTAGTCCCTGCTATTGGCATATGAGTGCTATTTTGACAATTATTTGGTTTACATTGTGAGATTAGTGTGTGTAGTTAGCGGTTTATCGTTCGGAATTTTTTCTCATTTATTCTACTAATACGATCCAAATACTACTAATACGATATCAATTGATTGCGATTGTCAATGAAGTTTTCACTTCTGCCGTGCGGCCTTAAGCACACTCTCTGTTTTTTGTTAGTGTGAGCATTGTGAGCAGTTCTTTGTGAGTTGCTCAGATACAAAGTAGATTTTAAGTGTCTTTTACCTTACCAAGTTATCGATTGGTCGACCTACTTTCCCATGATACTCGTGGAAATTACGATGAAAAATAAATAAAACAAATACAAAGTATAAAAACAAACATACTACATACAACATAGTGGTTGGGAATACTGCTCTGGCGTGGAGCTGAACAGGTCCATTGGTGAGTACCATATCTCGGAAAATAAGCAGAAGGCATAAAGGCCCATCCCTACAAATCTATACGCCAGCATGGAGGACTCGTCGACCCACTGAGGAGGAAGTGAAGCTGGTACTAGGTGGTACTTGAGGTTTCTCGTGGAGGAGATGTCTCCGGTTTATTCAAAGAGAAGGGCTGTAGAACGGCAAGGGAAAGCCCAACCGTCGCAGCAGAAAATATTGAGTGGACAATGAAGTCCGGCATAAATGATAATGTTGCAAATAGACCCAGGATAGCCACCTGTCAAGAACGAGAGAACAACATGTCAGATCAAGCACCTATGCGGGTGCCTTTAAGGCAACTAATTAGTGGCTTAGTAACTATTCCGGCCTTAATAAAGTGGCTATTCTGGATGATGACTATCCCCAAACGATGTTAAGCGTGGAGGTGCTGGGATTAGTTAAGGTAGGGTTAGTGATCTAACAGGCAGTAGGATGCTCAGATCACCTAGGATTGAATTTGGGTTATTCACTTCAGGCTACGCAGTGCGATGACGGCCTACGGTGAACTGGTTCGTGTCTTTTCTACCCAAAGTAGAAGTCAGTACGAATATCACTTCTAAAGAGAATGGGAGATGATATTCCGATTTTTCCACAAGGTTACCGTCTTACGCTGAAACAGTGCTGGACAGACTAGTGAGAAATTCTTCTCACTGTTAGAAGGGCCAAACGCCGGATTGTTTATTACGGATGCAGTTGTCTGGTACTAGGGATGAAGACACATTCGTAGCTACCGGTTTGGAAAAGTCATTGTTCATGGGTCCCAGAAGGCGTAGTCGGTAGAGACTTAAGAAAAAATAGGAAGGGTGAATCTTGTTGCAGATACCTTAGATATCATAAATGTTCAAGGAGGCGACCTCAACCGTTATGATATCCAGTGTGATGAAAGAAATGGTTGTGGACGAGATTGAGGACGCTTTCGTATAGGTTTATATGAGTACCGAAGATTGGCCCATTATACTGATTTTGGACTTTATCAAATATAATTATGTGACATTACACCGGAAAGCTAAAAAAACTATATGAAAACTGAATCTAAGACAAACAGAATTTACACTTGGAAATTTCTTATATTATGAATCACAGAAAAATTGTAAAGAAACTTACTTATTGACCAACAAATAAAATAATGTAGGTAAAAACAAATCAAAAATGAAGTGCGTAATCTTTACACGCTGTTGAAGTAAAACTTCTTTGGCCACTGCAGCAGGTATTACTAAAAATATTATATATAAAATAAAATAGATATATCATATTGAAATTTAGAGTTTCTTTCTAATATTCTTGATAATATAATTTGCAACAATGTGTAATAAAAAGCCATATTTACATGTTTTTCGAAGTCTTACAACGTATTACAAATTAAATTTCACGATGAATGCATGTCCACTTAATTTAACAATTGGTACAACAATTGATGCACATTTCAAAAAATTTAGCAAATTTGTCATAAACCTCTGATTTCATATTTCAATTATGTTAATAATTGAATTGACTTTGCAACACATTATGTAAATATTACTTTTTATTACACATGCTGCAAATTATATTATCATTAAATGCAACTCTAAATTGTAATATGACATATTTATTTTATATTTCATCTTTTTATTAATACCTGCCACAGTAGCCAAAGAAATTTATTTCAACCGCGTGCAAAGATTACACCACTCATTTTTCTATTTAACAAAACAAATTTAATCAGCACAAATATTTTTTCCCGCCCGGGAAAGCCCGGGATACAAACTCTAAACACCATGACCACCGTGACACCACCACGACCATCATGACCACCATGAACACCATGACCACCATGACCACCGTGACCACCATTACCACCATGACCACCATGACCGCCATGAACAATATGACCATCATGACCACCGTGAACACCATGACCATCATTACCACCGTGAACACCATGACCACCATGACCACCATGACCACCATAACCACCATGATCACTATGACCACCATGACCACCATGACTACCGTGACCACCATAACCAACATGAACACCATAACCACCATGACCACCGTGACCACCATTACCACCATGACCACCATGACCACCATAACCACTATTACCACCATGACCACCATAACCAACATGACCACTATGACTACCGTAACCACCATGACCATCGTGACCACCATAACCACCATAGCCACCATGACCACCATAACCACCATGACCACTATGACCACCATGATCACCATGACCACCGTGACCACCATGACCACCGTGACCACCATAACCAACATAAACACCATAACCACCATGACCACCGTGACCACCTTGACCACCGTGACCACCATTACCACCATGACCACCATAACCACTATAACCACCATGACCACCATAACCAACATGACCACCATCACCACCGTAACCACCATGACCATCGTGACCACCATAACCACCATAGCCACCATGACCACAATGAACACAATGACCACCATGACCACCGTGACCACCATGACCGCCATAAACACCGTAAACACCGTGATCACCATTACCACTATGACCACCATGACCACTATTACCACCATGACTACCATGACCACCATGGCCACCATGACCACAATGACTACTATAACCAGCCCTAAAGAAATTTTGCTTCAAAAAACTAAAACAATTCAAAATATAAATTTAAAAAATTATGAAACTCAATAAAATATTACGAATATTATATTATTAGATATTTAAATCTAAGATCGACACGTCCAACCCATTTAATGTTTAATACGATACTGAATAAGCGTATACAAAATACAATACACATAAACGAATTGTCGCATACTTGCCGAACATAATATTCGTTTGCCTTTTTTATTTCTAGTTTCTTTTTTATTTCATTGTGTTTAAATTTCTACTTAAGTTTTTTTGGAATTGTGTGCATGTATATGTTTAAAATTCAAAATCAGACTGTAGTATGATAGAGATGAATATATATGGTTATATATCTGTTCAAATGACTACTTCCGACATTTATATGTGTGTCATAATTGAATTGTATCGTATATTTGCCGAATATTATATTCGTTTTTTTATCTTCCGTTGCAAAATTCTTAAAACGCGCCTAAAGAAGTTTTACTTCAAAAATTATACAAATTAAAATATAACTAAAAGCTTACATTAACTTAATAGCTTGAATGTTGTCTTCTTCATGTTTTATTTTACGTTTTCGTTTATCTTCTGTGATAACTCCCTTTATTAACAATTGCCCAGACATTTGATTGAATATAGCACGTATTGCAGTTTTCTCAAGATGTATCCTTAACGGTGAACTTTGATTCAAACAGTTTTCCTCAAAATACTTCGAACAAATTGCATCATTTTTCTGCTGTTTTCAATGTTTTAAATTTAGTGCTTTTAACCATGCATTTAAATATTTTGTATCGGTAGGAAATCTATGACATGTTATTTTATTTCTATTATGCTTTTCATGACGATTTGACTTCACACATTTACATATACAACATTTCACAACTATTATCGTTTAAATAAATTTGCAAAATTTTAATGTTTTCAAGTTGTAAATAAGAACTTTATTTAAAAATAATTTTATAAATTATTTTTGTTAATTTTATACAAAACAATTACAATTGATTAATTACCACTTTTTCTTTTAATTTTATTAATTTTCTGAATACTTATCATTTTAGCTTAATTTTATACACTTGTGGTGAACGGCTCATAGAGAAAGTAAGAGAACATAAGAGTTCAGTGTGCGAAACTTAAAATGAATACCGAAAGTATAACAGTGTAATCAACGATGAGAATATTTTTTCTCTTCGTATTTTTCAGAGTTACTGGATCTCTCCCGACGAATGGTCGCTAATTAAATTGTTTTAAAATATATAAAAATATTTAAAATAAAATGAGCACATGTTGGTTAGTGTAAAATGTATAAAATTTGGATTACATTGATTAATAAAGAAAACAATAATTTGTGTTAAAATAATTCTTTTATTTAGTAGTGAAATTATATATAGAACGAGAACCGTAGAACTTACCAGAAATAAGTTCATATACGTTGGGTGTGGTTACACTATAGTTATTGCTGTGGAATCCTGTGCAGACATGAAAGTAAAAGAAATAGATAATATAAAGATAGTTAAAGTCGTCTAATTATATGTGGAATATTCGATGGAGTTATTTAGTGGACGAAACAAACAATTTACGGAGTCGGTTTGAAATTTATACATCCACCTTAAACATTCTCCATATAATTTAACCATACACTAATTGATTCAAAAATTATATACTAATTGACTGATTTAAATTTTAATTAAATACAGATCATGGATCAAAAAATGATCGATAATTTAAATAAAAATTTTTCAGTTTTTTTGTTTCTCTTCGTCTTGTCTCTTTCTCGTATATAATTTAATAATTTCTCCTTCCATATATCATCAGAACAATAAAAAATTAATTTAAACGAGAAAATATTCCCATCCATTTAGACAATAAAATATTATTTACAAATGAACAAAACTGTATTCTATGTACATATAATATTATCAGCTTTACATAACTAAAAATTGTCATGTAGGCATAAACAAAAAAAATGTTAAAATTTTATTGACTAAATGTAGCAAACATAAAAACTCTTATGTTTGTTTCTTTATAGAAAAATAAAGCCCGAGTTGCAACAAATTGGCCTAATTATTAGGGAATTTCTATATACATACATGAATAAACTTAGTTTAGATTAAAAATTGAAAATAGTCCGTCGTTACACCCTTCCCGAGAACATCTACTGGAAGCTTGCGTGTTTCTTATTATAAAAGAGTCAGTTTTAGTGGCCAGGACATTCAATAAAAAACCGCTAGGACTCATCTTGTTACAACGCATAAAGCGAGATGAAGGTAGTATGGAATACTAGTACAAACTATCACGAGCGTGCATTCTGATTAAGAAAAACATTAATTTCTTCCGTCTCTAAAACTGGCCTTACCATGGACTTTGTGACTCTATCAACTACCACTGCACTCGGAGGTATTCGCCGACAGTTAGTGGTGGATCAGGCTTCTTTGCAGATGACTGGATGTAGATACTGCCCGTGTAGCAGGAATAAGTGGCTTTTTTAATCATCGGTGTGATGTGATTCAAATGTTCACAAATATGAGTGATATGAGTTTCTGTTTGAATATTTTACTAAAGAAAACCTAATCATTTTTAATGTTAGAAATAGAAACACACCTATCTCTGTCACAAGAACAAGAATAGAGGTATTATGCCAAACGGTAGAAAGCATTGGTGTAACACACCTATCTCTGTCACAAGAACAAGAACGGAGGTGTTATGTAAAACGGTAGAAAGCATTGGTGTAGGATAGTTCATAAAAAAACTGAAGAAACCCAAATGAACTCGCATTGTCGGATCAAAGCATGATGCTGTTTGAACTGAAAAGTACAAATGAGGAACCATCCTCGATTCGGAACTCTAGAAACACAAGGTGGGTTAAATTTGAGGAGAGAAGGTCTACTGCTAGTACCAGTTAGGGAAGCAGTTAAACAGCATACTGTGCTGGAACAAGTTATAGCAGCGGTAAACCTAGCTATCACCAAGGGGTTAGAATTTAACTGCCCAATTACTTAAGTAAAAGAGCAGAACGACACGATAAGAAGTGCATGCGCAGAAGACACAAGTAATAGGAGAGTTAACAAACCAAGTCTAAACTGGAGGGTTGCGGCCATATTGCTTACGCGGAACCATAAAAAGTGGTTCATAGATACTTTCCAGCCATACAAATCACCAGGGGTGAACGCATAGTTCTAGTTCTACTGCAGAGAAAGAAGAAGTGACTGTTGCCGCACTTTATGAGAAAGTTAGTCATATCCCAGGAGCTTGAAGAACGGCAAAAGTGCAAAAGTGATATACATTCCAAAAGCAGAAAAAAAAGATCCCAGCCATCTCATAAGCCTATCATATTCAATATCTTTCACGTTAAAAATGATTTAAAGCAAAAACCAACAAACCGACGGCAGCAAAGAAAGTTGCAATAACATTTTTTGTCGGGCTGGAGACCTTTTGTGGACTAAAGACTAAATCCATCCACAAAAGAATGAGCGATGAAATTATGATGGAATGGCCAAAGCTTGGCATAACGAAGAGGGTTTAAAGTAGTCTAAGGACTATATTGGATTGTTCAATCAGAAGAGAGCAGTAATGGGCTGTCGACTGAGTCCGAACCATCTGAGGTTACTAACAGGTGTTCTTACAAAGCTGTATATTAAGCAATCGCCCCAAAAATTTTGGAGTTGAGGCGAGAGACGAATGTAGACTCTATTTATTGAAGTAAGAGGCCCATGCCCATCTTTTAAAGTTTTTGGTGCTTTTTCAAAGATTTCCGTGCTCCACATGAAAAGATATCATGTACAAGAATATTGTATTGACAGGCGTGACCTGCACTGAATTCTCTTTATATCCTGAAGTTCCTAAATCAGGCTTGATTGAAGGAGGTGCTCTGATTGGGTATTGTACCCCGTCTGTCTAGTCTACTCCAGGCAGTAGACATGTGTTGTACAATAGATCTTTTTTATAGCAGAACAGCTTTTCACATCTTTTCATATGCAGACGACTGTACGGTACTTGCAATAGGAAACAACCTGGAACAACTCACTAATGTTCTGAACACCTAACTCAACACCCTGAATGAATGGTTTGTCACCCGGAATGAGCTGTCCACTGAAAAGTCCACTTCTGCACTTTTCACCACATGAACAAAGGAGGTGAATACAACACTTAACATCTGCATTGACAACATACTTATTCCCACGGTAAAAAATTCGAGTCTGTTGGGTGTCACATTCGACCAACCGACCACCATAACTAATATTAATCGTGATTGATCTTCTGTCAAATCGTTTTTTTGTTTGTTTGTTTTCCTTTATTTCTCTGAGAGAGAAACCGGTTTGTCTTCCCAAAGACGTGCATAAATTTTTCATTTGATTCAAAATTGTACAATTATTGCGAGTTTCTTTTAAATCTATAAGAAAAAAAATCTACCACAAAAAAATAGTAGTTTCTCCCTCACTGCTACTATATAAAAAGAAATAAGAAAAATGACAGATTAGGATTTGATTCTAACCAAACATATAAATTTAAATCTTTTATCTATTAAAAATAAACTACACAATAATGAAAAGTTGGTCGCCAGCTAGTTTTCATAATATACTTTCAGGATGTATACATAACTTAAATATTTGCACATTTGCATTATAAAATAATAAAATATTCACTATTATAAAATCACTGGAAATAACACAATAAATGTAAAATACTCTCGTAATTATTTTCATTCATTTTATAAAAATTAGCACAACTAAAAATAATAGATTTTACTTTTTGTTTCGTTTTAAATTATTTAATTGTTTTTAATTTATAATTTAATACAATAGCTGGTTGTTGTAAATAAACAGAAATGCAAATGCCAAAATGAGAAATTGAATATGACATATTAGCAAACACGATTTCTTATGTCTCTCTTCATACAATTTTAAAGTTATGTTCTCTCTATATTTATATATACTCTAAGCATTCGACCTACTACTTAAATTAAATGCTCATGCTCAGCAGGTAAACACGAGATTGAAAAACAGGAACAATGCAAAAACAACAATCATAACAACTTACAAAGCAATAGGAAGACCTATTTTAAATTACGCTGCACCCATATAGACACCTCAAGTCGCTGACACACACTGGAATAAATTACAAATAACACAAAACGCAGCCTTGCGAATAGCAACAGGATGTCATATGATGGCTCACCGAGATTACCTGCACGAAGGATGTAGCATATTGCTGATCCGTCAACATAATAATATGCTCACAAAACAATATCTATGGGCTTTTTCATATGTAAAGTGGTTTTGATCATTAATTTATTAAATTACTTAATTTAATTCAGTATTCATTAGTATTCAATTCAACATAAAGTTTGCTTGACACTTAGGGACACCAAAAACCAATCAAATCTATTCCTATAGTGTAGCTTGAAATAAACTTTGATTTTAAATCGTAACACATATACATTCTCATTCAGAAATGAAAAATGGGTATGAAATTGTTTAATGGGTATACTTTTGGGTACGTACGTATAGTAGATTTTTTGCCAGCGAATTTTTGACAGATAGGACGCAGCAAGAGATAAAAGATGAGACAAAAAGTAAAACAGAGATGTATTATTTATTTTGGGATAAATTTGTTTTCAAAACAATTATAATTACACTTAAATTTCTACTTCTAGTTCGTACCACTTGTTTGTTGTGATATTTGTTTCCATAAGTTTCGTTATTTTTATTATAATTATTTTTAATTATCAAAATTTTGTTACATTGCCTACAAAATCATTAACATTTTTGCTAGTTTTTGGTTTTCTATTATAATTGGTTGAATTTCAATAGTAATTTATTAATTTTATGCGTTTTTTTTTGTCCATTTAAATGGGACCCCAATAGTTTTTTTAATATTTTAATCGAGACACTTAATGTGCAAGCAATATGCGCATGTGCAAACAATATGCGCATAACAAACAAATTTCGTGTTCGCTTTCAAAAAAATTCTACTATAAAATTGTTTGATGGGACGTGACTGTTTATATATGCACACAAATTACATTGTTGTGAGCTTGCCTTTAAATTGCTGACAACCCATACAAAAAATTGCTGAATTCGGAAAACATCGACCATCGTAGTGCGAGGAGAAGAGTCAATTTACATTGTGTTTGCTTTTATTAACAACAAACATATTTAATTGATGGTAAAAGAAAATAATTCATAATAAATATAAATTAAAAGTTATGTAAATATTTCAAAAGTGAAGCAATAATTGTAGTAAATGTGTTAAAATTGCACGTTTTTAATAAATTTAATTTGATTTTGTGTAAAAAAATTGAATTCAAATCAATTAAAATATTTTTGTTTTTAAATTTTATGAATGATAATAGATATACTATAATATATTTTAATCATGTCGGTATATCGTCTTAATTCATTTACCTTAAACATTTTAAAAAATTGTTTAATAAAAGATTTTAATGTTTCTTCTAATTGTAATAAATTGTTACAAAGAAATATAAATGCATCATCTGTGAGCATGATCGTATTGGCGAAAAGAAATTATAGTTCTACGGATAAAAATGTGAGTTTTTTCTATTTCTTGTTATTAATTAAAATTCTATATGCATTTGAATATCAACTTTAATCATTTTTAATTAAATTTATATATAAATAATTTATGGTATACATAAATGCATTTTTTACTACATATGCACACGTTTACTTTTTATATAATTCACTACTACTTTGACTGTTAGAAAATATAAACAATAATAATTTAGGATTGTATTGTGTATGCGCAGAACTCAGTGGAAATGCAATTATCGAGAGCAACTGTACAGACATTCTGTAGAATTTAGACTTTTATTTAAAACTATTTTGTCCCTTTATCTAATTTAAATATTTGTGTGCAACAATGTTGATAAATTTAAAATGTTCAATAAACCATAGTGCCCTATTTCGTTACTGCACTGGAATCTCTTACGATACCAACGTCAAAAATTTTATTTGAAACAAGTCAGTTTCAGTTGTAGATAATAAATAGTTTTTCTAAAATACATCTTATCAAGCAAATATTATATGTGCGACTATTAATAATTTAATATAAAAAAGAAGAGCTTGATTTGTATAATTTTACTACAATTTTAATAGAATAAAATAATCGGATGGTTAATATTTAAAATTGATTATGATTGCTTGTGAATCAGCATACTTTTTCTGCAGTAAATTTTTTTAACAGAACAGCTGATGTCTGACTTTTATATACTGACTTGTTTTTGGATCGCGTGTTTGCAATTAGTGACACATTTTTTTTCAAGTTTAAGTGTGTTTAACCTTGACTTTTAATAAATTCTCTTTATAACAAATGGTTTTCGTAGTATCCTCAGCTTGATTCCTATATGTATAACTTTTTTTGTAAATTAATTAATTAATCAAAGTAGAGATTATAATTTTTAATTATATCTCACTCAATCAAAATAATTATTTTTGAACAAAAGTTCGTTTTTTACCTATTGAGTTTTAGTATATAAAAAGCATCAGTTGGAAATATGTACATAGTTTATTCGTTTGCTTATACGTAAAATGTTCTTAATTTTAATGTAACAGTTTTGTAAAACCGGCGTTCTAAATAATATTGATTTTGTTTTCTTGATTGTCATTGGTCAATCAAATGCAGTTGATTTATTTCATTTACTACCAATCAAATTCAAAGTGAGTTTTATCAATAATCTATTAATAAAATTTTTTTAATTTTTTAAAATATAATTGTTGAATGTTTATTTATTTATTTACTCAATCTACAATTGAAGACCATGCAGAAGGTCTTTTTTATACAAATTATACAGATTATTTAATTATATTTTACAAAATTTTGCATGAGAAAATCATTCACAACTTTAACAATAATATATTTTTCTATGTTAATTTTAATTTCTATCAATTTATTCTCAATCCCAGTCCACCAAACTTCCCGCCATAACAATCACAATCCAAGTATCTATTTAATTTTTTATTTATTTTTATATTAAATATTACTTTGAACAGCAAACAGGTTCGCACTATTTATATAACTTTTGCTTACAGAGCTATAATTTTTAAGCCACGGTATTAAGGTGTTCCAAACATTTTTTTTTTTGAATAAGAGAATAGATTCAACATCTCTTATGTGGTTTGGTAATTCATTCCATAGTCGACTAGCTCTGATAATAAATGATTTTTCCATAATGCTGAAGGAATGTACGGGAATCAAAAGATGTCTAGTTCTTAATGAGTTGGCATAATGAAGTTTATCAAAGATGTATGTAGGAAGTCTATATTTAATGATTTTAAACAGAAAGATCAGAACTCTACTCTTGAAAAAGGTTACAAATTCACTACCCAGAAATTGAAAAGATAGCGTTGAAATGTGGTCCCGAGACCGAAGAGAATGAATAAAACGGATGCAGGCATTAAAGCATAGTTGAAGTCGACGAAAAGTACCAGCACTCGTACCCATAAATACTTCGTATACGTACCCATAATACCTGCATGATTAAAGATTTCACCAGTTTGGCTTTAAGTGCAGTAGGAAGTACATCTTTTATCATGTATAATTTACGTAATATATTCCATACTCTGCTAATAATTAGATTTATATGTAAGTCCCACGATAGATTGTCGTCTAGGATAAAGCCAAGACTTTTTACCTTTTGAACGTATTCAATAATAGAGCCATTTAACATAATTGGTTGCAGAACTTGAGTGATTGAGTGCCGGTAAAAAGCAACTGCTTGACTCTTAGAAGGATTAAGTATAAGATGATTGGACTGCGCCCATCCTGAGATGCACGCAATGTCCTCATTTATTTTAGTAATACCCCTATTCAAATCTGAAAAGTGTGCTGCATGCGCAATTTGCACATCATCCGCGAATAAGTGGATAAGTGAGTGTAGGAGAGCAGAAGGCAAATCATCAATGAAGAGGCTGAATAGAAGAGGCCCAAGGATGGAACCCTGAGGTACTCCTCTAAATAAATATAGGAAATTTGACTTATTATCACCTACACTCACACATTGTGATCGTTTATCTAAGTAAGAAAAAATTAATTTCGGCGCAGTATTAGAAAACATGAGGTGGTTTATTAACTTAGACAAGAGTATGGAATGATTAATACTATCAAAAGCTTTGCTAAAGTCCAAGAATATTACAAAAGTTACAAATTTCTTATCCATATTTTTCCTGATGAAATCAGTTAAATCTAAGATGGTCGACGTTGTGCTGTGGTGTTTTCTAAAGCCAGATTGATTTGCAAAGAGACCAATGTTCAGATCAAGGTGATGGGTTATTTGGTCTTTTACGATGATCTCACATACTTTGGATAAGGCAGGCAAGATGCTAACTGGTCTATAATCCGATAAAGATGATGGCTCACTATTTTTGGGTATAGGAATTACCATTGCTTTCTTCCAATCAACAGGAAATGATGAAGTTGTGAGAATAGTATTAATGATGTGAAGAACATAGGTGGATATAAAAGGGTAAAGTATTTTAATGAATTTAATAGGAATACTGTCTAATCCTACAGCATTAGAATTAATATGAGAAAGAGCAAGCCAAATCTCACTTTCATCCACATTTCTAAAAGAAAAGGAATTTGTATGCTCAGGCATGTCAGTGTCAAAGATGGTTTGGATTCCTGACTGTACTGAAGAAAAATGACTATTGAGTGCATCTGGATTGAACCCGTCACAGTTAGAAGTGGGAGTATCGGTAACTCCAACATCTTTTATCTTACGCCATATCTTACGCCATTTTGTAATAAGTTTTACCAAATTCTTTTTTTGCTTTTTTACAAGTGAATTAACTTTATTACGATACTTACAGAAAGTCTGCCATCGATCGGGAGTTTTTTGCTCATTATATGCTCGCCATGCTAAATCTCTTTCAGATTTCATCGGAGTGCCATAGAATAGCCTCAGGACGAACTTTAATTGATTTAATTGGAACATATCAGTTAAAAAGGTTTAGTAAATGCTGGTTAAAAATTCTAACTTGGTCATCTACATTGCTAGTATTGTAAATTTCATTCAGTTCATTGAGGTTAGTATCCTGAGATAGTAGGTCAAAGTTAATATTGCGGTAGTCCCGATATTGAAATACTTCCTCAGTTTTAATACACGAGATATTCATTGAAGAATAAATTAGCGCATGTTTTGAAATTCCCGGTATCCAAAACTGATTCGAAAAGTCAACTAATCTACTGTCGCTAACAACCATAAAGTCAATAAGAGAAAAGCTTTGATGAACCACATCATAATGTGAAGGTTGATTATTGTAGATAATTTTACAATTATAGTGATTAAAGAAGTCAGTAGTCTTATCGTTAATGTCTTTATTAAGCAGATTTAAGTTGAAATCCCCCATAATAACATTGAATTCGGTTTGAATCAAGTAGTCATACAAGACAGACGCGTTTCTTTTTTTTCTCTAGGAAAAAATAAATTTATATTTTTTCGTATAATTAATTTTATTTTTAACAAATATATTTGTTAATAAAGTAATAAAAACTAAACTTCCAATGGTTTGAAAAAACAACTATAAAATGGATTTTGAATGTGCAAAGTGTCTTAAATCCAGTAGATCAGAGCAGTTGGATATAATTTGCAGTGGTTTTTGTGGAAAAAAATTTCATAGAAAGTGTGTACAGTTAGCTGAATATGATGTGGAGTTAATTAAAAAAACCAAATGTATAAATTTTTTATGTGAAAATTGTGTGGATAAATATGATATAATTAAAAAAGACTATGCTAACATTTTAAAGGCTATTGATCAATCTATATTCAATATCAGCAAAGTTGATAATAAAGTTGACACTGTTATTGATTCAATAAAAGAACTGCAGAATACCGTTATAAATCTTGATAATAAATCTGAAAAGCTAACAAAAAAATTATCATATGCAGACAGTGTTAATTTGAAATCAAGAGCTTCTTATGCTGATATTGTAAAACAAAAATCAGTGGTTATTATTAAACCAAAAAGTGTGCAAACCTCTGAAGTTACAAAAGCTGATGTCAAAGGAGTAATTGATCCAAGTAATTACAATTTAAGCGGGATTGTGGATAAAAACGATGGAAGAGTAGTTATTCTGTGTGATGATAGTGATACTGTTGAGAGTATAGAGAAAGTAGCTAAGGATAAGCTGAATATTAACTACGATGTTGTAGTTCCTGGGGTTAGAAAACCTAAAATTCTTATCGTTGGAATGTCGGAAAAATATGAGAGTGAAGAAATGGTTCAAATGATTATCAAACAAAACAATTTAAATGATGATGTTAAATTTATTCGATCCTATGAAAATCTAAAAAATAAAGGGAAATTCAATGCAGTAATCGAGCTCAATACTAATGATTTTAAGATGATATTGGAAGTGGGAAGGTTAAAAATAGGCTGGAATACGCCGATGTTTTAAGTGCTTAGGGTTTGGACATAGAAGCGATAGATGTTCTATGATGTCAAGAGTATGTTTCAAATGTGGAGGTAATCATCTTTTTAAAGATTGTGTTGTGCTAGAACACAGTTGTGTGGATTGCAAAAGAGCAAATGATGCGTTAAATCTTCAATTTGCTGTATCGCATAGTGTTTCAGATAGAATGTGTCCATCTCTGTTAAGAAGAATTGAAACTAATAAGAGCAAAATTTATAATCGTTATGAGTAATTTAAACCGTAATAATAATAATAATTTGAACTGTACTACTCAACCCTTAAACGAAATTTGTATTCCTAATATTGTTTTGAAGTCGACACTTAATGCCAGAAAAACTTTGAATATATGTCATCTTAACTCTCAAAGCATCTTACCTAAAATAGCTGAAATTAGATCTATTTTTGCTAATGTAAATTCACATGTCATCTGTGTATCTGAGACCTGGCTTAAATCGTATATACTGGATAGTGCCATAAAACTTGACGGATATAATATTTTTAGGAATGATAGATCTGGTAAGCGTGGAGGGGGCGTTTGTGTTTTTGTTAAATCTTCTATTCCAGTTATTGTTTGGTTTGAATCGTCTGATTCTAAATTTAATGTTCTCTGTTTAGAGTTGTTTGTATCACGGGAAAGAGTATTTCTTGGTGTGGTGTATAATCCACCTGGTAGTACCTTTCTACATGAACTGGAAAAGCTGTTGGATGACTTTTCAATGAGATATTCAAATTTTTTATTAGTTGGTGATTTTAATTATAATCTGCTATCTACTACTAGTGAGAGTTTGGAGTTTAAAGATATTCTTGAGAGATTTTCAATTAATCTTTGCAATAGTGAACCGACTCATTTCTGCTCAACATCTTCCTCATTAATTGACATTGTTCTGTCGAACTCGGATAAAGTTTCATTTTTGAATCAAATATCGATCCCGGGCATCTCTCGGCATGTATGATATTCCTTATATCGATGATCAATTAACATTTTTTAATGATATGATTACACATTTAATGGACGTATTTGTACCTTTTAAAACAATTGTGGTTAATGTTAATCAACCTAAATGGTTTACGAGTGAAATTAAATGTAAAATGAAGGAGAGAGATAAGGCCTATCTTAAATGGAAAAGTTTTCGTACCGAAGAAAGATGGAATATTTATAAAAATTTGCGTAATAGGGTTAATGTTTTAAAGCGTCAATCACAAAATAATTTTCTGAATGAAAAACTTGATCCTAAGTTACCTCCAAAAGTTTTTTGGAGGAATATAAATAGTATTGGTATTGGTAAGAGTGAATTTGATCAATCAACGTGCCCGTTTTTACCTAATGATCTGAATGCATATTATTGTAAGCCAGCTAATAATAATTTGGCGTCAACTTCGACAACAGTTATGGATTTTGCAGATATAGATGATGGTACTCCGCAATTGAATTTTGAAAATATTTCTCATGCTGAGTTGCATTCATCTATATACTCAATCAAATCTGAAGCGGTGGGCTTAGATTGTATTTCGCTTAAATTTATTAAACTTTTCTTACCTGAAATTTTAAATAGCATTCTATATATTTTTAATAACTGCATTACGCAGTCATACTTTCCAAAAAATTGGAAAATTGCGAAAATAACTCCATTGCCAAAAGTTAAAAAACCCACATCCTTTTCTGACTTTAGACCGATTAGTACCTTACCAACTCTATCAAAAGCTTTTGAGATAGTGATTAAAAGACAAATGTTGGTGTTTTTAGAGCATCACAACATGTTTTGTGAGTTTCAATCTGCATATAGAACTGGTCATAGCACAGCATCGGCGTTGCTACACATTACAGATGATATTCGTCGGAATTTGGATGCGTTTAAATTCACCATGCTCATCTTGCTTGACTTTTCCAAAGCATTCGATTCCATAATACATGAAATATTATGTTGCAAACTGTCATCGCTGTTTAAATTTTCACCTTCTGCTTGTCGACTTATTTATTCATACTTATGTTCGCGATCGCAAGCTGTTGAAGTGTCTGGTTGTCTCTCTGATGTCATGCCACTTGCGTGTGGAGTACCGCAGGGCTCTGTGCTTGGGCCTCTTTTATTTTCTCTATTCATAAATGATATTTCTTCTTGCCTAAGATTTTCTAAATTTCACTTGTATGCTGATGATTTGCAATTATACATATGTGACAAATTAGTAAATAAAAATGAATGTATAGAAAAACTCAATGAAGATTTAGTGAGAATCTATAAGTGGTCTCTTGAGAACAATCTGAAACTTAATGCTGCTAAGTCACAAGGCATTTTAATTTATAAATGTATGTTACAATCGTTTGATTTTCCTCCGGTTGTCCTTAGTAATAATTGCATAGCTATTTTACCTGTTGTACGTAATTTGGGACTCTTGATGGATTCAAAATTGTTATGGAATGAGCAGATTAATAATATTTGTGGTCGAGTTTACGGGATACTCCGTGTTTTGTGGAAACTTACAAAATTTGCTAATATAAAACTTAGACATAAGTTATTCATGTCTTTTATTTTGCCCCACTTACTTTCTTGTGATGTTGTGTTGTATGGAATGCTTGAAAAATGTATGTATAAATTGAAGATGTTGTTCAACGCATGTGTTAGGTATGTTTTTTCTTTACGAAAATATGATCACATTTCAGCATTTGCTGATAAATTATTAGGTTGTGGCATTAAAGAGTTTTTTGAGTTTCGAATTTGTGCTTATATTCATTCACTCATTCACCCGTTTTGGGGTGACACCCGAACGTAAAAAACTTAAATAAACTATCACAATGTTTTCAACGATAGATCACTTCGAAACCGTTTTGGGGTGACACCCGGACGTAAACAACTTAAACAAACCATCACAATGTTTTCAATGATAAATCACTTCGAAACCGTTTTGGGGTGACACCCGAACGTAAAAAACATAAACAAACCATCACAATGTTTTCAACGATAAATCACTTCGAAACCGTTTTGGGGTGACACCCGAACGTAAAAAACTTAAACAAACCATTACAATGTTTTCAACGATAAATCACTTCGAAACCGTTTTGGGGTGACACCCGAACGTAAACAACTTAAACAAACCATCACAATGTTTTCAATGATAAATCACTTCGAAACCGTTTTGGGGTGACACTCGAACGTAAAAAACATAAACAAACCATCACAATGTTTTCAACGATAAATCACTTCGAAACCGTTTTGGGGTGACACCCGAACGTAAACAACTTAAACAAACTATCACAATGTTTTCAATGATAAATCACTTCGAAACCGTTTTGGGGTGACACCCGAACGTAAAAAACTTTAACAAACCATCACAATGTTTTCAACGATAAATCACTTCGAAACCGTTTTGGGGTGACACCCGAACGTAAACAACTTAAACAAACCATCACAATGTTTTCAACGATAAATCACTTCGAAACCGTTTTGGGGTGACACCCGAACGTAAAAAACTTAAACAAACCATCACATGTTTTCAACGATAAATCACTTCAAAACCGTTTTGGGGTGACACCCGAACGTAAACAACTTAAACAAACCATCACAATGTTTTCAACGATAAATCACTTCGAAACCGTTTTGGGGTGACACCCGAACGTAAACAACTTAAACAAACCATCACAATGTTTTCAACGATAAATCACTTAGAAACCATTTTAACCAGGTTATCCATATAATTTTAATTTGTAAATTGTGATAACTTATAAATGTGTCCTATAAATGTGTTATTGGTTCAAAAAGAATCTATTCTACTTTTTAAAATTTTTGAGTTATTACGTGAAATAAAATTTTAACAATATTAATCGAATCAACATGTTGAGCATTGAATCCCATCACCACAATTACTCAATAGCTTTGAATATTCCTATAGATACCATAGTGACCGTTTTTTACGATATATTATTTAGTATGCTAGCATGATTATTTAATGACCAGGTCTGAAAACACATATGCTGAATAATGTATAGGAAAAGTGGTTTACGTCGATAATGTGGCACCCTTTGTCGATAGGGTGGCACCCTTGAGTTACAATGTCTCTATTCCAAAATTATTTCTAAAATTATTTCTAAAATATCTTTTAAAGATCCTTGGCTACATAAATGTAAAGCTTTCAATTTTTTTTTAAAAGTGGTGTAGCTATTGTTATTAACTATGTAAATGGTTTGCAAAAATAAACTTTAAATTTTGTTTATTTTTCTTCTTAGGCAGGTATTCCTTAAATCAGTCTTTAAAACATTTTCCGGTTTTCCCGATGTAAAATTTTTCACAAAAATCACATTCAATTTTGTAAATTATTGAGCATGATTCTAATTGGATATTTAATTTTGGTTTCAATTCTTTATATAAAATATCTTTTAGGATTTCATACTTATATTTTTTTAAATAGTTCCTTATAATATTAGGCTATGATTTGTATATTCCATTTTATCAAATATTATTTAATATAAGTTGTTACAAGGAAATTTAAATAAATTAATTTTCTTGGCGGTGTATTTAGTCGTTAACACAGTGTACTTATTATGAACTATGTACCTATTATGTACCCTACAAATATACTTAGAATTAATGTTTTGCTGATACCTATACTATAATTAAAAATATTTTTTTAGATTTCATTTAGCAAATATCCCAAAAAATAAATATGCCACGAGGAGTTCATAATTTTTAAAGAAAAAGTTGGTTCCAGCAGAGAAAGACCAAATCTATAAATATGTTACAAAACCCGATGATATCCAAGGTTCATCAAAAGAAACTGATTATCACGTTGATGCAACGAATGTTTCAGAGAATATTGGCTCATCTTCGGAAAGTAACAGCAACAATACAGAATTAATAATGATAACCTATGATGACGAATTAGAAAGGAATAATGAAAATGACAGTGATAATGCCGCTAATGCTTCTACTATCGAAGACAGTATTTGCATGGGTGAATCACTTCAGGACTTAAGAGATGTATCACATTGGAATATACTCGTCTCTGGTAATGTTCGCATTGAAATCATAAAAAAAGAAAGTGAACATTTTCAAAATAGAGAAGGGTCGTTTGTTACTGTATCTAGACACGGGTTAGACATAAAAGGTGATGTTCGCCATCTTTCTAAAGAATGGTTTTATAAAATGATGAATAATGGCGAAAAAATTCTACGGCCATGGATTGTTTATTCTCCTGTAAATAATAACTTGCGTCCTGTATTGCTTCTGTTGTCGTGTATTTGCTGTCACCAATAATAATAATACAAAATCAACATTTACTACTGGATATCAGAAGCGGTGGAAACTAAATCCCAAAGTGGCCGAGCATGAAACTTCAAATGAACATCTGGAGAATTTTGAAAAGTGGAAAACTTTGGAAATGAGGTTAAAAATTCATAAAACGATACGAGACGCAGCCTTGCAATTAATATACAATAAAAAACAGAAGTGGAAACATCTTTTATCAAGATTATTGGATATAACTTTGTTTTTATCTAAACAAAACCCAGCATTTCATGGAGATGATTTGGAGCATGGTAAATCACCAAAAGTATCATATTTGTCACCAGATATACAAAATGAGTTCATAAATGTTTTAGCGATCCACGTAAAGTTTAAGCTTGTCAACGAAATTAAATCGGTTAAATATTTTGGAATTATGTTTGATAGCACACCTGACATTTCACATATTGATCAAATGTCAGAAGTGATTCGTTATGTGAAAATTGATTATAGTAAAGTGGAAATCAAGGAAGTATTCCTTGGATTTTTTCCTTTACGTGGAAAAAAGCCGCTGATTTAAGCGATGAAATTCTTACACTGAAAAAAAATTGAAGTAATGATAACCTCATCTCGAAGATGGCAGTTTATTATTCATGCAAAGAAAAGATATTTACAAACAATTTCACCGTGATTGGGGCAACTACTCAGTACTCAGTAACATTTTCCTGATAACAGAATGAGGTGTAATTAAAATATAAAGTGCTATCCAATATAACAGTAGTTGAATAAAGTTAATAACTATTTCCATGAAAACATATTTCTTTGGCCTTATATCATGAATTTTTCATTTTAAAATTTAAGTATTTGAGATTAATTGAACTATATTTTATTTCCACATAAATATTTCATCTGATTGTCTCAACTGCATCGGGCTTATCATTGTACGGTTGTTGAATCAATCTCGTATTTCGATTCGCCATATCTGCCCGCACGGTGAGGTTGAGACAACTGCATTTCGATTGGAAATAGGATATGTTTTTTTCAGTGTAAAAATCTTGAAAATGATGGTATAGATGTTATGAATTGTCGCTCCCAAAGGTTATGATAATGCAGCTGTTATGAGTAGTATACATGGAGAAGTGCAAGCTATTATTAAAGCAAAAAATAACAAAGCAATTTTTGTGGGCTGCAAAGATCATTCAATTAATTTATACGGCCAACACTCGTCAGTGGAAGCCATTTTTACATGTTTTTCTGCTTCGACTAGCCGCTGGGAAGTACTTGCTAAACACAACAAAGCAACTGTTAAAATACTCTTAACAGCGCATTGGAGTGCTCATTATGCTGCAGTAAAAGTATTGGCCGAAAACTTTGATGGGATTGTGGCTGAAATTGAGAAGTTAAGTGATCAACAAGAAAATGTAGACACTAGAGGCGCTGCACAGAACCTTAACAATGCAGCATGTGATTTTTCGTTTCTTTGCTATCTTTTGTTTTGGAATGATATTCTAAGAGAAATAATATCTGTGCTCAGATTGGATTGCAAAGCACGGGCTTGAATATTGATCAATTAGCTACAAAAATAGAGTCAATTCATAACGAAGTCTCATTGTAGAAGAGGCAATAGATCTTGCTGCGAAAAAATCGGAGGACTATGACATTCCAATGGAAAGCCGAATTCGTCATAAAAACGCAAAAAATGAACGGGTGGTGAGTTTGCACCTGATGTTGGACTGACACTGAGAGCTCAACTTGAAAAGGACATGTTGGAATGTCTTGACCGATTCAGTGTTGAACTCCGAACTAGACTGAAGTCAGCTCAAGATTTAGCTTCATTGTTCGAGGTTGTGCAGACAAACACTTAGCTTTTGGCGAACAGTGAAGAGTTAAAATTATCGGTATCAAAATTTACTGGTTTTTATGATGCGGTATTTGCAACAGAACTCCTCATAGAGATACAAAGGGTGAGGAGGCATTTAAAAGCGGCCAATGTTCAAGGTTGGCATGATATATATCAATGATATATATCCGATATATATCATTGATATATATCACGATATTTATTCCCTGATATATATCATGATATTTATAAAAAAATAAATAATTAATTATTCCTACCTTAAAGTTAGAAAATCTGCTAATAGTCGCAGCACTGCTTGCAAAACGCATGCCAAATTGAGGTAACCTGGTTCAGCTATGCCAAGACCATAAAGCTGACATAGATTCTGACAAAACTAATCTTATGATAAACATTGCAATAAATGCTTAACATATGCCTTGTTATCTAAAGACTAAAGCAGCCGCTTTAGACAGACTCAAAGAGATAAAACGAATATTGCCGTTGTAGTTGAAATTTCGCATAACCTATACAAGGTTGTACAACTGGTTCAGTAATGGTCCATTAATGGGAACCAGTAACGCAGCAATGGCAGAGTACTGGCAATCATGCCTTGGCCATTTACATAATTATACTGGATGATAACTTAGGACAATAATCGGCTGCCATTCATAGGTCAGAGAAAAAAACCAATGGCCCATACAAGGTTGAATAGTGGGGCCAGTATTGCCGCAATGGCCAATGGTATCATCGGCAAATTTAAATAAATTAAATACAAATGGATTTCATAATTTAAAATAAAATAAAAATATCTCATGAAAAATATTATAAAACATACCAACCTTCTCAATATTACCATAGTCTTTTAGTTGAGAAGCGAATAGTAACTATAGATAAAAAATGTTCAAATATGTATTTATAAAATGAATTTTAGTCTAGTGAATTTTAACCAACTGACATCGATCGGCCAATTCATGACTGTAGTACTGAGCTAATAATAATAGCCAATTAATTTTAGCCATTAACGAGCTAATGCTTGGCCATTTAAATTAAAGTGTACTGGTTATTTTCTATAAACCTAATATCGGCCGATTTATGGTTCCAGTAATGGCCCAATAACAATAGCCAAGTATTGTTTACCATTAATTGGCCAGTGCTTGGCCATTCAAAGGTAACTATATACTGACTCTATTCTGTAAAGTGTAAACCATAGATCGGTCGAAGAATGTTTCTAGTACTGGCCCAATCACAATAGCAAATTACTGTTTACCATTAATGGGCCAGTGCTTGACCGTATTTCAGGGTCAGGCAAATCCTGCTTGGGAAACTGGAAGTCGATTTTAAACTAGAGCAGCCTTTCGAAGTTAAGAAGCTTTATCGAAGAAGATTTATGCTTGGCCATCGATTTTTAGGTAAATAAACGTTACAACAACCACCAAAGAGAAGAAGCATACATTTCCTTATTTATATATAATTATTTCAGTCTTCATTCCATTTGTAATGGCGCTTTTAACTGAATCCACACCATTTTCATAATATGTACTTCATTCTAAGTTCAGAAATACACCACCAATGGTGTGGTGGAATGGAATGACTACCCAAGCAGGGGACTCCAGAATTTGAAAACCACCAAGCACTATTAATAGTTAACAGGGCTTGACTTTTGTTATTAGGCCAGTACTAAAATCTTTCATCGGCTGATCTATGGTTAACAGAAAATAGCAGAAACTATAACAGAAATAATAACAATAACAGAAATATTTAGTTACCTTTGAATGGTTAAGAACTAGCCCATGAATGGTAAACAATGCATTGCTATTGTTTTGTTATTGGGCCATTACTGAAACCATGAATCATCCGATCTACGGTTTATAGAAAATTACCAGTTTACTTTAAATGGCTAAGTAATGGTACGTTAATGGTTAATATCAATTGGCTATTCTTATTGGACCAGCACTGGACCATAAATTGGCCGATCTTTGTCATTTGGTTAAAATACGCTAGAGTGTTATCCATTTTAGACATATACTTATAGTTTGAAAAATTTCACCTATAGTTTAATTACCGCATCTCTGCTGAAAGACTGATATGTTATGTTAAAATTGGTATAAGTTTTAAATATTTTTCTCTGAACATTTTTACTTTATTTTAATTATTTTGTATTGAATTTATTAAAATTTACGTATGATATTTTATTTTTTTTTATGACCCTGCCATTGTTGCCAGTATTCGGTCATTGCTGCAATACTGGTCATCATCATTAGTCTGTTACTGGGTCAGCTGTACACCCTTGTATGGGCCATTGCTGTTTTTCTCTCCGGCAAATAAATGGCAGCCATTTATTGTCCGCAGTTATCAACAAGTAAAATTATGTTAATGATCGAATCATAGTTGCCAGTACCCGGCCATTGTTGTATTACTGGTCGCCAGTAATTGACCATTGCTGGACCAGTAGTATAACCTTGTATGGGCCATTGCATGGCAGCTATTTATTGTTCGAAGTTATCATACAGTTACATGATGTTTATGGTCCAGTTATGGTTGCCAGAACTCTATCATTGCAGCCGGTCGCCAGCAATGGACCATTACTGGACCAGTTGTACAATCTTGTATAGGTATTGATGATGCAATTTTGCCAAATAAACAAGCCAAAAGCAAAGCAAGTAAGCGTATTCGTCATTTGGACTTTTGCAATTGAAAATAGACGAATAGGCTTGATAAATTGCCGATAAACTCAATTGGAGTTGCCATATTTGAATTTAGTTTACGAGGAAGTGATGCGCTGCACTGCATACAAGTGTGAAAAGGGCCATATATTGAATAATATTTAAGATAAACAACTTATTCAAAAATAAATATCAGAACATGATATATATCGGATATATATCTGATATATATCGGATATATTGATATTTATATAAATATCATGATATTTGCCAACCTTGCCAATGTTACAGTTTCTAACTGGGTGTACCTAGACTTTTTGAAATTCATCGTAGAATGGGATTTTTTAGAATTTCTTCCGAATCTTACGGTCGCACTAAAGTTATTTATGACTATTTGCGTATAAGTGGCTTTGTGTGAGAGGAGTTTCAGCAAATTAAAATTAGTTAAAAATTACTTGCGGGCTTATAATAATAATGCTCATTTGTATTAATTAAAATAAATTATAAATTACGTTTATCGGCTTTTTATTATTATTGACAGTTTTTATTTTTGGGGTGACACCACAATATCCGCCCCGGGTGCCACCCATGCTAGCTACGCCACTGACTATGTTACAAAACAATACAAGAACCCAGAATTAAGTCTAGGTAATTTAAAAGATAAATTAATATATTTAACCATTGGCTAGATCGTTGCTGCTTCCAGGCTGCGGGGACATTTGAATATTTAAACTTTGTGAATGTGATGTTGATGGTTCGTGTGTATCTACTATCGTGATGTGTTGTAAAACGTCCTCTTTAGAATGAACCACTACCTCGGAATTATGTAATTTTGTTATGACGATGTTTCCATTTAAGACTGATGACTTGAGAATTTTGTTGTTTTTTTAAGTTCAATACAATATTTTTTAAGTGCAGCAACATGAGGTGGCAAGTTGGCGTTTAAGTATATTCTAGCAAGTGAATGTGAATGTTTAATTGCAAGGACTTCCAAGTTTAATTGCAAGGACTTTCTAAATCAATTCTAGTTCTTTCTAGTTCAATTTTTAATATTTAGACGGAGTAAAGAAATATGCCGTCAGTCAGCCGAATTCGTTTGTGTTTGGTGTGAGGGCGGCTTCAATTTTGTAAAAAACCATATACCTTGAAACTACTTTCTAAAACCTGAAAATTAATTTGAGAGCAGTACATATATTAATAGGGTAGCGAAATCCAAAATTCGACGTCCACCCCGTGCTGTCTGGGTAATGCTGAAAGAATTAGGCTGGTGTATCGGTGACGCTGTATCACTGAATCAAGCGACCCAAGCGTCTGTTCTCCATGTTAGGGGCGGCTGGGAGCGAGCGTCTGCCTTGGAACAAGCGGCTCGCTATATAAACGTGTAAAAAGGTTATTTCTGGTAGCCTTAAGATGCAGAACAATTTGGATTGGGTCATTTTATCTGGCCGTGAAAAACCAGACTACCGAATCGGAACGCGGAACGTGCGCAGCTTGAGGGCTGCTGATGCTCTTAAAAGTCTAGAAACAGAGGCTGAGAGGTATAGGATGGATATCATAGCTCTGCAACAAAGTAGACAGCCAATAATCGGAAAACAAGATTTGGATAGTCACTTTTTATACTAGTGGTCATCCTTCTCGAAGAGAATTTGGAACTGGTTTTGTTGTTGGTGCACGCATACAAGAAGCCGTAATGAAATTCATCTCGGTCAATGAGAGAACTGCTACCTACGGGTACGGAGCACATACAACATTTCTCTTATTGCCGTGCATACATCTACTGAAGTTAAGACTGTTGACGAGAAGGATACTTTCTACATAGCACTGGAAGAGCTTATGAAACAAACACCAAACCAACACGCTACTTCTCATTATGTTTCTTGGTGACTTTAATGAGCAGGTTGAAGAGATATCTCTTTTGAAATTGTGGTGGGCCTCAACAACCTGCATTTGAATTCGAATGATAATGGTGAGAGAATGATTGAGTTTGCACTATCAAATAATTTGAGAATTGCCAGTACTTTCTTTCCGCATCGATCGATTCATAAGCAGACTTGGGTCTCACCGAGTGGAAACACTCGAAATCAAATTGATCACGTACTAGTAACAGCACGTTTCTTTTCTAGTGTTCTGGATGTGCGATCCTATAGAGGTGCATACATTGGAAGTGATCACTTTGTTGTATGTGTTAAAATAAGGTTCCACTTTCCATTCATATCATTCGAGCACTAATGGTGGGCAACATAAGGACACCTTGGGTGAAAATGTGCAAAAGGGATTGGAAGAGATCGCGCAACATAATTGGCGCCTTGGATAAACTCCGAAACACTATTGACTTTAGCTCAAATGAATTTTGTGGTATGGAATTGTTTGGAAACCAGGTGTGCATGAAGAATCGGTTAACATAAAAAAAATAAAACGAACTTAAGACTCACAGAGAAAGTCATCTTTTCCTACCTTAGCCACAATACCTTCTCCCATGTCCTCTCAATTGCATACTGTATAAAACTTTACATTACAATAATAAAAACAAAACATGACATCCATCAAAAATGTTGATAGACATTTTTGGATAATTTAACTGAATTTAGTACCAAAAAATTGTTTACCTTTGCAAGCCGGACTCACCCGGGTACTTAACTTATTTATGTGGTTTTCAGTGAAAAAGGTTCCAATCCTGATCATTAAATGACTAAAGTTTTAACACAAAATTTAAATCAATGTTAAAGGACCAGGAATATGGTTAAATTAAAACCCACAAAATACTATTAGGTAAGCATAGTTTTGAATATTTTCCACAACTCAGGTGTAGAATAGCAATTTTTAGTCAAATTTAATTCTAAAGTCATTGACCATTGCAGAATAACTGATTGCAACAGCGTTAGATTAAGTAAAACATAATTTTAAGATGACAAACGACTATGGATTTATTCGATTCATTCCTCTCTACCAGCGGTAAAACATGAGCTTGGCAAATATAAAGCATAATTATTTATAAAAAAACTCATCATTTTATTTCAAAGATGTTTTTGATAGTTTGAAAAATTAATTTATTAAAATTTATTTCAACAATATTTAACAATTAATTTAATTTAAACTGTGTTTTGTAAGTTCATAATAATGGCGTAACATTCGAAACTCAATCGAGCACTTTTAATAATTAAATTAATTGCAATATATCGTTGGTAACATTTTTTAAAACTATCAAACACAAGTTTTCGAAACAAAAACACGTGTTTTGTTTGAACAATGAAAGAATAATGTAATTTATTTTTAGAGATTATATTTCTTTAGATGTTTTGTAATATTGGCATTTTCTTTGATAAATAATTTTGTTCGATCAACTTCACAACTACTTTCTCGATTAGGATCATGTTTTGCAAAGATATCTAAGGATTTGTATCTTGGCTTGAAATCCTTTTCCTTTTACGGTTGCGTTACGATGCTTCCTTGTGTTATAACCTTGCCTATATACATAATCATTAAAATATAAACACTAGTTATAACATTAGTTATATATTGATCAGAAATTCGAAAGAATCTGACAATCAAATCGTCCACACGCTGATATAAAGCCTTCTACGGTTAAGTGACTTAATATATATGCTTTAAATTCAGGCGACATAACAATTACTGGTATCAATATTAGAAAAAATTATGAAAGTCTATTTACTTTCTATTTACTACACAACCTTCCAAAGTGGACAATTTGAGCTGAAAGTTCCAAATATAAACAATAAAAAATAAATAAATATTTTTAATATCGACTTAGCCAGTCATGTAATAAATGAGAGTTGACCTGGGAAAAAAAGCATCTAGTTTATTCGTTTGTCTATTTGTAATCAATTTTTTTTGGACATAGTAACGTGGTAGTGTCAGTGCTAAATTAAACTGGTTGCAAAGTCGGTTGTTGTTAACTATTAATCAATTTCGATGTAGAACCTTTCCGGGAAGCAGTTTAAAGAGTAATAGTCCCTGGGCCGATGCCGATTTCATGTGATGATTACCACATATTTTATACTTCGTGAGGCGCCTGTCCTTGACGACTCCGAAAACTTTTGTTCTGCTATTTTTCTCGATTCGGCCGCTTTTTCGTTCAGCAAGCTCCGAAAAATGCCGATTGCCCAGGATCTTGTAAATTTTTTTTTTAACTGTGAGGGTTGGAAATTTGTTTTAGAACACGAGGGTAACCTTGTCCTACCAAAATTTGTCCGTTATTGTCTAGGCCGACAACCCCAAAATCCCGGACTCGACAATAACAGACACATTTACAAGATCGCGGGCAATCGGCATTTTTTGGAGCTTGCCGAACGTAAAAGCGGCCAATTTGAGGAAAATGGCAGAACAAAAGTTTTTGAAGGACTGGCACCTCACGAAGAATAAAATATTTGGTAATCATCACATGAAATCGGCGCCGGCCCAGGGACTATAATAACAATAAGCATATTTATTGTTGTCCAAACTAAAAATTAATACAAATTTAAATTAAATAGCTACATTGCAGCTCAATAGCATGTATTCTGATGCTGTTGGAATAAAAAAAATTTGTATACATTAATGTCATTTATTATACAGAAAGTAAGTGATTAACTAAGTTTTATGGATTCAAAGTTTAAATCAGTTATGAGAAAGAATAATAATAAAAAACTGTGGCGGCCAAGCGGTCTTTTTCTTTTCGTTGTAATATAAACAAATTCTAGAATCATCTTTTTTCAATCGTTTGTTTTAAAATAGAATATTGGTCGGAATTAGGGATTGCAATCCCGAGGTGTTTTATGAATCCCGGGACTACGGGATTCCTAAATTTTTAATCTCGGGATTCCCGGGATCCCGGGATTTAAACTTTGTATAGAAAACCTTAAATATGTAATTAAAAAAAAAACACAATTTTCAAATAAAAAACACATTATTCATTTTTTAGTGTCGAAAAGAATAAACATTTAAAAAAAACATTAACATACTAATTCAACTTCACAAAAAATACAAATTGAAGAACCAAAATAAAACTTAAATAATATTACATACAGAAAAACCAGTATCATACACTTTCGAATGATTTAAGAAATAGATTTTAGAAAACATTTATCGTCAAACCTGTTTGTTAATTTGGAAATAATATTTGCGCTGCAAATGCGGCCCTCTACGACGGCTTTGCTTACTTATTTTCATTTCACTCTCTTTCATTTCTCCAAATGTTGTTTATAGGTATTAAGCGTGAATTAAACTGCGTTACAGTTCATCTTTCAAATTGCTTCATTTTCGTTGTATCTGTGCTCAATTATGTTGCAGTGTGAGGAGTTGGATAACCTGTTTCACATCCCCCGTACTTGTCTTTGACTAAAAATAAAAAGCAAATTTGCTTGGAAATTATTTGGCGTCGATTTTACATTAGTAGGACCCAATTTCCAACCTAAACAAATTCCTAGAGATAAACTTCATGTTCTAAGGAGGGCTAAAATTCGTTTAAATGGAGGCGGGCTCTTACGTAGTTTCGCAAATGGTTGTTACTTAAAATGCGGCTGTTAAAATGTACAGCATAAATAAGAGAAGCTCAAATAATTTTTGAATAATTCCAAATTTAGGATAAAATTGTAACCAACTCTAGAATCTGTTCTCTCAAATCTTAATTTTTTAAAACTTGCTTTTTATTACTCTAGCAGTGCGATATGAAGAAAATCTTGATTTATGCTACCCTATTAAGTATTAAGTCAATCTTAAGAAAGCTTTAAAATTTTTTTTAAGTTGTCAGTTTCTAAGATTTAAATTTACCTAATTCATGCGTTTTTCATTTAATGATATTTGTGGTTGCAGGTTCTAAGAATTTAAAGGTTTATTTAAGGTTACGTTTATTCAAGTTAGTAAATAATCATGATAAGCTTTTTCGCAAGTGTTGATAGCATAAGCTCGACCTGCATTAACATAAAATGTACAACTAAATATACAAAATTATGAAAATTGTCTGTTTTATTGAATATGTGTATATAATTATTTCCTATATAACCTAATAATTGCTTTTTACTCACTCAAACAAAATATGATTGTATTAATAAATGAACAAAATTGTTTGAAATAAAGAAAGTCAGGTTAACTAACCAATGACCACAATTTTTTTTGTCTTAATAAATTATATGTAAAGTTGACAATTTTTGTTAAAAAACGAATTATGTCCATATAATTCTTAGAAAATCTAAAGTCAGTCATTATGTATGTATGTATATATGTATGATTAGAATAATTGAACCTAATTGCTATTCGGATTTCCGCAAGACTGCAAGCAAAATTGTTACCCTATTACTCGGACAATTCGACTTTAAATCTAATATTAAATACATTTTAACTGATATAGTTTTTATATAGAGATATGAATTTACACTATTGTCGTAAAACTTCATATGTACAAATAAAATTGAAAGTCAATTGAAAAATAAATTGAAGTAAATTACATGTTTTAATGATGATGAATATTCGATAAGAATAATATTGTAGATTTTTTTGTGTGTAAAAATTTGTATTAAATTTAAACGGTTTTGAAATTTGGAAATCATTTTCACGTTGCGAGAAAGTGATTTTTTTAAATGGGAAATGTGTTAAAGTTAAACATCACGATAACGTCTAACGATAACTTTTGTATATAGAAACTACAACTAGATCGTCTTATTCTTTCTAACAAAAATATATATTTCATCCTCATTCCTCAGTGTAGAGAAATGAATAAAAATGTATGTATTTTAAAATAAAAATGAATAAAATTCGGTTGCTATTTCCAAATATAAAACTAAAACTATTCTTAATTATGAGTATGCGACTCAAGATTGACCTTCAACGAAAATAAACTTTTGACTGTCAGTTTTTGTTTTCCACGTGCATGTTACGTGTTTTATTTTAACAAAAGCATTATCAAAAATGAAGTTTTGTTCAACTTTGAACAAACATATTTGGCTATAGTTTTTTAAAAAAATATTTGATTTATCTTAAAGCTAAACAATGCAATTATTAGACAATTGACCGCCGAACACGTGCCAAAAAATGTTTTAGTAAAAGATATCGTATCTATGAAAAATCTAACAAGTATCTTCAGCAGAGGCGTCAATTGGGTAGGGCTGGGGGGCATTGCCCCCCCCCCCCCCCCCCAAGGATCTGATACTATCAATACATCGATTCAATAAAACCATCCAATCGTGGTAGAATTATACACTATAAAAATTTCAATGCACTGTTATTTTGTAAATTCGTCTAATTTTTAGAAGATTTACTTAACTAATATACCAATTTTATCGCATACTATTAATTGAAATATATCTGATAATATAATTATTACGTTACATATTATTTTGGCCCGACTAAAGTACAGTTCACCGCAATATTCAAACCGTTATCGTTCTTTGTATCAAGGACTAGAGCGCCGCCGATACGAAAGTCGGTCGTATTGCTTCTAATTTTCTGATGAAATCAGTTTTATAAACAAAACACGATCGTTCTTTGAAAAACGCAGTGGGTGCGTATTTTGACAAAATTCTATCGTACTATAAGGTGCGCGGCATCACCGCTTTTAGAAGAACGATTGTGTTTTGTTTATGAGATATTCGTGTGAGGAAACAAAATATTTCATTAGTATAGCGTTCCTCGAGAGTTCTTAGTGCAGTATTTAACATTCAAATTTTTTATCTATATCATATTGTATAAACTTTACAAGACTTTTTTAAAAACAATAAATTAAAAACAATTCTAAATGTAAAATCCTATAACATATCAAAGGTTTTCTTGATAGTTGTACTAATTTTTATAAAATGAATGAAAATAATTACGGGTAATTTAAATTTTTTGTGTTATTTCCAGTGATTTTATAATATTGAATGTTTTATAATGGACAAGCAATATTTTCTAACGACACGAACAAATATTTAAGTTATGTAAATATTTTCAAAGTATGTTATGAAAACTTGCTGACAAATTCTTTTCGCTATATGGACTATAATTTTTAATTCATAAAATAGTAAAAATTATATGTTTGGTTGGTTATAATAAAATCCGAAACGTATCCTAAACGCCAATCTTTGTTCATTTTTTTATACAGTCACAGGGAGGGAGAAACTATTATTTTTTTGTGGTATGTTTTTCTTATAGATTTAAAAGAAGCTCGCAATAATTGTACAATGTTTATGGGTAGTAAACTGACCAGAAGTCCCACGCTGCGTGGAAATGTCCCACATTTCATTGCGTTGTCCCACTGAGAAATTTGTCCCACGAAACAAATATTTCCACCACATTTGCCCGCATTATCGAAATAATCAGAAAACCTTATATCTATCTACGTACAGTTTGCGCAATATCTTAGTCAAAGCAATGGCTTCACAGTTTTTTCTAGCAGTTTGTGTAATGTTATGTATATGTTGATTTAACTATATTGAGAGAACAAACCAGTGCAATATTTTTTTTACTAAAATAGTGTTTTAACTATAATTTTATTAGAAATACTAAACTCAGTTTTTTTCACTTCAATAATTTACATTTTGTTTTGCGAATATCTTTTGATAGCTAACAGGTCTACCTCGTTGAAAAGGTTTCTTTGTTTATAGAAACATCTCCCCGGTGTATATACGAGAGATCGAAAGTATATTATGAAAAATAAAATACAAAATATTTTACTTAAAAAGACGCAGTTTTCCGTATAAATTCATAAAGATTTAAATTTTCAAACCAGAGTTTTACTTTATTCGAGCACTCATTTCAATCCTTTGAAATAATATTCAAAAATTAAAATGTTCATAATTTTTGTTTTTTCGATTTTACTCCTTTGGAGCAGATAACATTTTCCTGTTCTTTTATTCGATTTGCAAAAGAACAAAAATAGTCCCTCTACGTCATCCTTTATATTCATTTTTCTAACAATACATGAATAATTGAACGAATCATTCGAAGCATTTTACGTTGGAAAGCATCAAATATGAAGCAAAAATAAAAGTTTTGAGTATTTGAAAGAAAATATTTATTTCAATTTAGTAGCAAGAATGATATTTTATTATTTTCACTCCTGTATGTGGGAGTGTTATATTTTTTTTAAGCTACGCACTCTGAAAGAACAAAGTAAAGGAGTGATATAAGTAGCGTTTCAAACTCTGTTAAAAACACACTTTAACTAGGTAGCTCAAAAGTTAAATTATTATTTTCTAATATATAATTTTTTTTCTCAATAAAGAAAAAACAAAGTAGAGAGCATAAAAACTTGATAAATGGTATAGATTTGTAAAAGATAGAACGAGAGGTATACTGTATACCTCTTATACTTACAGAATACAGAAACGATATTAATTATTTAATAAAATTATAATAAATTGTTTCAATTGTTTTGCAGTCTTCTTGTGTAACAAAAGTTTTAAGCTACTATAAAAGGTAAATTTATACTAATTTTTAAAATTATATTTAAAAAGTTCTCCTGCAAATCAAGATGGATAGAAAACGTTTACGTAAATTCTCATACGATATTGAATTGGACTATCCTTTTATAATCAAAATATAACGACGCAAAGGTTTATTGTATTACCAGTCGGAGTGAATTTGCAAACTAGCAGTGGACATTATGATATTAAAAGACATACAGATACAGATAAACATAAAAGCCAGCTCCAGTAGCTTGAACAAGTTTTGTTGTTATTTTGTTTTCTTGTTGTTATTTAACATTGACAAAAAGTTAGTTGCAATTTGCGCTGATAACACGAACACCAATTTTAGTGGTTTCCCGTCAAGAAGTGAAAATTTAAAAGCAAGCTTAGCTTGAATTTGAACCAGAATGTATTGGGTATTGGATTCGCAGCCCATATTCTAAATAATGCAATAAGAAGTGCTGCTAATTTAAATGGCAGGGTTAAAAAAATTTGGATATTTTACTGTCTTTACTGGAGACGTTGAAGGAGTTCTGCGGCAAAAGTAATGTCGAACATAACCAACTTATTGGATACAGTGAAACTCGCTGGCTGGCGGTAATGCCAGCACTAGAAAGAATTTTGAAAATGTACAAACCACTGAAAGCACATTTCCTAACGGTTGAAAAATGTCCAATTAAAATAAAAGAATTTTTTGAAGAATTAAATAGTAAACAAATAGTAAAGGAAAGCGTTAAAGAGTAAATTTATGCACAATCTAGTTAGCACGTTTTCACCGTCTCACTTTCTCGCAATAGAAATTCTAATTAGTTAGTATTTGGAAGAATGTTTGCATTTCGTCCCACATTTTAACGATTTGGCTCTGATCAGTTTAGGGTAGACATAACTCTTTCTGTCTGAGACAAATAAAGGAAAACAAACAAACAAAAAAACGATTCGACATAAGAGGAGTCACGTAGGGATTGCAATCCCGTGGTGTTTTATGGAACCTGGGACTACGTGACTCATAAATTTTAAATCCCGTGATGCCCGGGATCTAAAAAATCGTATAGAAAAACCATCCTTTTTTTATGCTGCACGATCTGCTGTCGTTTACAAATTCACTCTCTGAACAGTTACAAAGCAAAGATATAATAATTTCTAGCACAAGCGCATTAATTAAAACTACTATCTTGATGCTTAAAAAATGCAGAGATGATACTAAATTTAAAATTATTTTTAACAAATGAAGGGATTTTGCAGAACTTTGCGGCATTCGCTTCGATGAAACAACACTAGAAGACAAAGATCTTATAGCTAGCATAGTAACCAAGGTAGCTCAAAAGCATTTTATTTTCATTTCTAATTAAATTCATTTAAATGCTTTTAAATATATGTGTGTGTAAAAATGTGCATGTTATGTTTTACGAAAAAAATCTTTTTATGTCATTTAAATTCTCGCCCCCCCTAAGATTTTGGTGAAATGACGCCACTGATCTTCAGACAATTATTATAACACAAATCTTATCATTATTAAAAATTATAATTTTTGTTTGAACTACTTGAAGTGATTCTAACAAACAATAATTAGTAAAACAACGTCTTTTTTCACTTCAAAAATTTTATTTATTTTTAACACCAAATATTCTGTCTCTAAGAGACCTTCTTTATGGGTTAATTGTTTTCTAAACTAATTGTTTTACTAATTATTGTTATCATTATTACTTCAAAACAATTCATATTATTGCACTTGCAATTTTAAATTAGAAAAAATATTGCATAATTGATAAGATTAAAAATTTGTAACCGATATTTAATCAGAAGCAACCAAACAGAAAATAATTGATTTAATCAATATGTCCAAATTGCAAACAAATTGAAGATGAAACTAGGATAAAGACTTGTATGGCGGCATGTGGGCTAAAAGTGCCGGGTTTGTGCAATTGGAATTCAAAATAAAATGGCGTTTTATTGTCAAATTAATGAATTCACAATTACAAAATTTTTTCCACAAATAAAAAATGTATTTATACAAAATTCCATTTAAAAAAATGTATTTTCAATCTGTTACTATAGTTCTCGAGATTGTGAACCTAAAACGATTTAACAAAGTTTTTGAATACTATAAATCTCGTTATCAAATAAGTGATTGCTTGAACCTTAAACAGACTAGTCCAAGAAAAATCATGGTGTATCTATCGAAAGCAATTGGTATTGTCACACATTACTTTTTTATAACATTCTTCGTATCAGAATGCCGAATATATTGGTTATAAAAACAAGTTCTAATCGTTTTTGCAATTTATGGCGCTGACAGCGTCATTGCTTGTCTCATGCTGTAGTTTGCTGCTGTGGTCTCATGCTGTGGGCACTTTAGTTTGAAACTTCAATATATAGGTTGCCAAACGCAGTAACAAGCGATTGCTTCAAGCGTTGACAAATTTCTTTTTTTGTGGCGTTCAAAATATCGATTTACCTGCAAAATAATCGGAATTTGCGGGAGAATATACTATTTTATTTTTTGGCAAAGAGCAGCGGAAGGACAAAGTAAAGTAGTTTTTCCTCATAGAAGAAGATAACTGAATCATTAAACACAGGTGGTAAGCTTGGCGTTTTAGTACTTTCTGATAAAACTTTTATTGTAAATAATATACGTAAATAAATAAAATGATCTTGTGTGGTTGAAGTGAAAATTTAACGACAATTTTGGCAACCAAGTGCAAAATGTAAACAAGTTCCCGCTTCAGTTAGATGGCAGTAACTGCAAAAGTTCTCGCTTATCTCATATTTACAGTCATGATTCTAGGTAAACCGATGCGTTAATCCGTTGGGTATAGAAACACTTTTGTTACATCAAGACTCGTCAGCGTTCCATAAACCAATACCAGATGTTCCAGGCATACAATACATAGTGTTCCAGATATTGTCCAGTGGTTCCAAAACTGATTGACTTTGTTTCAATCAAGTCGTGCTTAAAAATAATCTATCATTCCACTACCCGGTTAGTTAAGGAAAATGTTAGTATGCATCTGGTTCCTCCATTATGACTGTTGGTCAAAACATAGTTTTTATGCTTTATTTATCTGGTCCAGTCATTCTTGTAAGTTCACGTTTCTTTACTTTTACAGGACAATCGTCAAACAGATATCACTGAATTTTTATATCAAAGACTGCATTATTATTCATTATTAGCCAATACGTACATATATCTTTTAAAATTTTGTATAATCTCAAATAAAATTAAACTTTGACCATAAAAACTTTGGAAAAACCAAAAACTAAATCCAATTCGACTACCACCGTGCCTATTGGCAAACGAAAATTAGTTTTGAAAAATATAATTTCTTGGCGTATTGTCTATAAATTTTCTCTTTCGTTTCTTTTTCGTTGTTGTCCATTTTAATTGGTATGGATAATATCCTAATTTTGATTTAAATTTATATTTTCAGGTTGTTTCGAAGTCTAGTACGGGCACCTCAAACATAAAGAATCAACAAAAGATGAAAAAATTAGCCATTCACGATATAACAAAAAATATTCAGTTATTTGCGAGCGCACCAAGAAACGTAGAACGTGATCATTCGACGTTAAAGTTTGTATTAAATGCTATTTTATAGTTGTATCAATATATTATTTCATACTTATTTAAGATTGAAATCACCATTACATAAACCGATGGTTTTGATATTCGCTTGGTTGCTTGCTAAACAGAAGCATTTAGCTAAATACGCAGAAATCTATATAGAACAAGGATATGATGTGCTTGTGGTTTCTATTACACCATGGCAACTTTTATGGCCAGTTAAAGGAACACAGGTAAATATTGAATTATATTATAGTATTTAAACGGGTTTTAAAGATTAGCTATAGTGGGGTAAGATTATAGTATGCGTAATATACATTAAAACTATAGAAATTATTTTTGTAAACACACTTTCTATATTATAATTGCAACATTTTAACACAAGTTATGATCGTTTTTAACAAAAGGTCAAAACTCAAACGTCTATCATTAAAAGCTATTAAAATTGTAATCAAGAAAAAAAGCTTTGCAAGATTAAAGTTATTTGTTATAGTTCTTACAAGTTTAAGATTTGTTAATCGGAGTAATATTTTAATGAAAGACAGTGCGTCACATGATAAAAGAATATGTGATTAGCTGGATGATTAGCAATCCCATTTTAGTTTTGTTCCTGTAAATTAAAATAAATTTGGTCCTATCTCTTGTTTTGTGTTTTTTCTCTATTCTTTCAATATTGGCATATCAGTGTGGCTTCCGGCGGGGCCGAGGTACTACCGATGCACTTTCCTCGATAAGGATGATTTTGGAAAAGTGCCGAGAGTTCAACATACCTGTGCACCAACTCTTCATCGTTTCAGGCAGGCCTACGACTCTATCGAACGAGAGACTCTATGGTGTGCTCTGGTGTCAATGGGAATTCCTGGTAAACTGGTATCACTATGCAAAATGACAGTACAGAACTCTCAATGCTGTGTACGAGTAGAGAACGAAATATCAAAATTTTTTAAAGTCGACTCCGGTTTAAGACAAGGTGATCCTATCTCTACTATACTTTTTAATTTAGCCATGGAATATGTGTGCCGTCAAAAGAAACTACCGACTAACAACAATATCTTGTAAATAAACTCAGTACAGATGATCGCGTACGTACGCTGATGATGTTGTCATCCTCGGCCGAAGTGAAGCTGTTATGAGTGAGACTTAACAAGTCTCTTGAGAGTCGCTTGAGAGTGGTGCTAGAAAAATTGGTCTGCAAATAACCTACAATAAAACCAAACATATGAATGTTTCAAGAGAGGCTGAGAAGAAAAATTTGATGTGCGGCGGTGAACGAATTGAGGGAGTTGAATCTTTTAAATATTTGGGATCAATGCTTGACTCAAACAACAGCATTCTTACAGATATAAACGCTCGAATCGCTGCAGGTAATCGAACTTTCTACTCAATTAAAATGTAAACCTCTCCTTGGCTCACCGTATGTATCAACTAACACCAAGCTCAAGTTCAATAATCATAACCAATCTATATCAATAATCATCTTCAATAATCAATCAATATGAAAAGTTTGCCTATGTCATAGATTATGTGTGATAGGATTTATTGTTTAATGTTTAGTCAAAAAAATGTAGAAAAAACCTATGAAAAAAAACATTTGCGCCCAGGTAGTGATGGGCGCAAATGTTTTTTTTCATGAACGTATGTTGTGAGACCTAGATTTTAAAGTGTTGTTGACACATATTGTAATTCCTACTTCACAACATATTTTACTAAACAAAAATATATATTTTGCTATCTTTCTGTGAGTTATATTATATTTCCACGCTCATAAATCTTCTGATCTTTACTGTCAAAAAACTGAACCAGATGATATCTGACCACCGCATTTGAAGTAAAGATTTTGCCCTCTAAAAAATAACATAGAAGGCATAACAAATAATAATGACAAGACGCCAGATCTGGTGAATACGGTGGGTGTGGTAGAACATTCGATTCAAGCTGTAAAACTTTTGGCGAAATAACAAATTTGTATAAGGTGTGGAACACTACACCTTTTCGATTAATCAATTCTGGCCTTTTCGGTTTAAGTGAATTATTCAATTTGCACAGCTGATGACAGTACACGTCCAAATTGATTGTGGTACTCTTCGGTAGAAGCTCCAAAAAACGATTCCTTTGAAATCCCACCAAACGGTTTAGTGAGATTTCAAAAACCTTGATATCGCCTTGCGAGTTATTTTGTTCCGGTTCATCTTTTTTACTCGATGATCTCTTGCATTTAACAGTGTTGTAGACAAACCATATCTCGTCTCCAGTGATGATGCGCTTCCAAAATTTATCATTTTCTTGACTTTTGAGAAGTAAAATGAGTTTCTATCTATAGGTTCACTAATCACTAGTTCACGAACAAAAATCGTTTTCGTCTTGCGTAGGCTTTAGGTAATGCATTTAATCATACGACAGTAAATATAAATTATTACATTATAAATTACAATATTCTTACTATAACACATTCATGTTGAGTTTTATCATGGTTGCTTTGATTTAAGGACTTTGTAAAAATGTCAAATGTGCGTAAAGGGAGTAATTTCCAGTTTTATGTTTTCTAAATAGGCGTAACGTACATCATTAATAAATGACAGTTATCAATAATTTTGAAGTAAACAAAGTTGTTCACTAAAGCAAGTGAGTAGAAAAAATAATTTAATTTCTAGAGAGGCAAGTTATCAGTTAAATAGAAACAAGTTCATGTTCAAATACGATATGACACTGATTAGTTTGTAAAATATCATTAGTTTCAAATCAGTGAGATGCATCGACTACAAACAATAAATATTCTACTACAAGAAATGTTTTGCACTTGTGAACCAAAAACATTGGAATAGAAATTACATACAATTGTTTGTTCCAATACTAACAGTAGACTGTACAACTAGTGATTGCAAACAAAACCTATAAATTTCAATGCCGATATTATAATATTACAAATCATCAATATTGGAATGCCGGAATCCCGGGTTGGTTAATTTTTAATCCCAGAATGATTAATTTTTAAAATACAAAAAAATAATGTTAGTGCTCAAGTAACTATTGAAATCAATTGAATTGATGGCAATAATTCAATTGATTTCAATAGTTACTTGAGCACTAACATTTTTCATTTCTTAAATAGTTTGCGTAGAAAAACTTGTGAAAAATGTGTTTCGTGTGGGATTTAAACTGACACTGATCAGTACCACTATTGTTCACATTTTGGTGCTATCTGGTGCTAACTCAGCCTTTAAAACCGGTGATGATGTTTTTTGTTAATTTTGATGCTTTTTTTTAATTTTGAATACCAATTGGCTTTCTGTCTTGAAAATGAAAACATATATTTACTAGTCTATATCCTTATCCAGGGTTTGAAATTAATTGCTTTACAATTGTCGAAGTCATCTTATGCTCTAAACATCCAGCTTGAAATATTAATTTCTACTTTAAATTTAAATCATCCATTGTTCATCATATATCATGTTTTTTTTTTCATAAAATGTGTTGTGTAGTAGGAATTACAAAACGTGTCACAATACTAAAAAACCTTTTAAGACCAAAGTCTTACAACAACATGCGTTCTAAGATGTTGATGGACGCAAATCCTTTTTTTATTTGTTTTTTTTATATTTTTTTATAAAAGAATGGATAATAAATGATTTTTTTGTAGTTACAGTAACACCAAAAATAATTCACTTTAAAAATAAACAAAATTGATTTGGTTTTTAATTTTCATCTAATTTTTATTTAATTACCACGCGTTTCAATCTGATGCAGATCATCGACAGGTAATGTTTTCATATTAAGAATGAATAACTAAACAATAAATCCTATCCCATATAAAATATGACATTGGCCAATATTTCATAATATTATAGAGAAAATAAAAATAAAATAAGTGGTACGAAGCAAATTTGTTTTAAAAATATGTAGTAACACAACAAACCTTTGGTTGCCAGTAATCCAGCTAGTGATATTTTCCATGATCATGTGACGCACTGTCTTGCTCAATGATTAAAGCACAGCGTGCCATCATCAAGGATTAATCCACAACTAAGATTGGAGGTGCTATCGTTGACTGAAAAGAGTTAATCTGCCAGCACCCCAAAGATATCACCTTGGCTAGTAATATCTCATTGCTTTTGTCAGCGGTATGTTATATCTCACGGAATTTTTCACGGTTCATACAAAACTGGGTACATAATTACCAAAGATAATTCTGCAGCCGGTGATGTACTAAGAGTAGCAAAGTAAAGAGTAATTGAACTACAGTATGTTTTAACAAATAAAAAATATAAAATCAAATCAATCTTTGAGTTACATGCATCTTTTTTAAAAGGTGAAAAAACAGAACAAAGAAAAAGATACGTTAACACCGGTGTGCGAATAAGAAAAAACAATCACTTTAAAAAGAAAGATGTCAATAGTGTCTATTTCGCTAATTTTTATATCTAGGTTACCCGAAAAGATAAAATGTTTGTTTTATAAAACGAGAATTAATTTTTTTTAATTTTGTCTTATTCGCACACAGGTGTTTACGTATCGTTTTCTTTGTTCTGTTTCTTCATCTTTTAAAAAGAATGTATGTAACTGAGGCATTAACTTGGCAAAAATATTTTGAAATTCATTAAATTGTAAAAAATATGTGAGCTCAACTTTGGTCATAAAAATTCGAAATAAATATACCCGATTATTTTTTACGTAAAATATCCAACGTTGTTCTCGTTATTTGACAATCTTTTTGATTATATATTACTAGATAGTTAATTCCCAAAGCAGATAAAAATGTCATCTGACAACCGTCTTTTCCACTTATTTGTTGTACCATTATTTTTTTCTCAAATCAACAACACATAGAAATATAACACGAAACATAATACAAAATTGGAATGTAATTTCTGGAATATTTTGTTATTATCTAGTGTGAAAACACCCAAAAAGTGACGATTTTGAAAGATACATTCGAATCATATATTTTTTTCATATGGAATGTGAATAACGGCAAATTGTTAAAATTAGATAATCTCGGAATAAGGTGAACTATATTTTTTTTGTGTAAAAATGTTGAGTTAATAAAATGGTAACAAATTATTTTCAAATTAATAAAAACGTATTTATGTATCAAATTAAGCTGAAATTTCAAATAATTACTCTGATGATGACAATGTGACGAAATTTCAATTTAATTCAAATAAAACTGAGAAAATATTTTTATAAAACCCTTAATTTAAAAGTATAGAGTATTAAGTTAGATTTCAGGATAGTTTAATTAAAAATTATACTGAAGAGAGTTCCAGAAAGGACCGAAATATTTAGTAAAAATTAAAATAAATTTATGATCTATGGCTTGGCATTTTATTCGTAGATAAACATTAACAATCATAGCAAGGACGGTAGAAACAATTATAGTTTATGATAAATTATAATCAATAAATAATATATTCTCAAAACTCAACATTCATTCAATATATCTCGATGCATTTTAATTATCAAATGCAAATCTTATTAAAACGTCTTTTAAAAATAGACGCATACATTTTTTTGGTTGAATATAGACTGCCTTTGCTGCTGTTTATATGAAATATTTTAGGAATTGAGAAGGTTAATTCAATAAAACGCAAATTGAATACAGATTATTAAAAATAAATGCGATACGGTATAAGATACATTTCTTTAAGTACGATACCAAAAGTTTAACTTCATTACAATTTAAAATTGGCGAAGTAATACAATCAGTGTGAATGTTTTAAATACTAATCATTCCAAAACTGAATTTATATTTACTATTTGGATGTTTCGGTACTACAATCTTCAGTTAATAATCGATTTTGCAGATTCTTTTTAAAAGTTTTTGTACGATATTGAACCAAGTAGTGGATGGTCTTTCTGACAGCTGTTTATTTAAAACAACAATAATCTGACGAATGTTGATGATCCTAACAAGGTTTACCGCAATCCCGCATCTCTTCTTTTTAAAGGCTTTTGTGAACTCTGCCAAAGTAGTAGTATTGTCTATAGTTTTTAAATAAAAGTGATGTATATGAAATTAAGAAATTCTAAAATTTATTTTTTTTTCTACTTTTAGCCAATAGCCAAAGATGTTTTAAAGTTTTTAATGAATAATGAAAATTCGAATCCTATTGTTATTCATGGATTTTCGGTCGGTGGTTATGCATTTGGTGAACTAATGGTTAATATGGCAGCTGAAACAGAAAAATATAAGCCTCTTCTAAATCGAGTTATTGGACAAGTTTGGGATAGTGCAGCTGATATAACAGAAATACCAATTGGCTTACCTACAGCAATATTCCCAAAAAATGCCACAATGCGAAATGCTTTACATAAATATATGATTTACCACTTAAAAACTTTTCATGAAACAGCAACGTCGCATTATATAAGATCGAGTCAAATGTTTCATAGCACTATTGTGAAAGCTCCTGCCTTATTTTTTGTTTCAAATGCAGATCCTGTGGGCGCGGTAGCATCTAACGATCGTGTACGTGAAAATTGGGAATCACTTGGGATGAGAGTTGTATGGAAATGTTGGGATTACTCACCACATGTTGGACATTACACAAAACATAAAAAGGAATACTTAGAGATTTTGTATTCGTTTTTAATATCGTTAAATGCTGCCAAGTATCCTGAAAAACTGCGAGCAAAAATATAATTTTATTATATTATTGTTACGGTGATATTTTTAATTATTTTATAAAAAAAATTTATAACATTATTCTTTAGATTGTGGTGACTTTTTATTTAATCGTTTGCGTTTAATTTGAAAATTTTCGTTAAATTCGTTTCAAACTTTTAGCAATAGATTAATAAAATTTTAGGTACATTTTTTAATCTAGTTTTCATAAAATTATTTTATCATCAAGTAGTGATTTCAAAATTCATTAAAAAAGTTTTGTTTTTTCATTATTCAGATTTTTGTTTAGTTAACCAAAAAAATTAAAATAATTGTTATACGTCTGCCGCAAAAACGGTCTAAAAGATATATTTTGTAATTTTAATTAAATAAACATACTTAACTATATATACATATAAATGTGAATTAAGGCAAATTTAAATAAACATAAAATTTTTACAGTTTATTTTATATAGTTTGAAGTGTTGAATTGTGGTTTATAATATTAATATATTGAAATAGAAAGAAAACTATTTTATGGAACAAATATAACAATTAATTTTTGATTGTGGCCAATGTCAGCAGGCGTGTCAGATCAGCGAATGAAAACAAAAATCTGACTAATGAAAAAACAAAACTTTTTTAATGAATTTTGAAATGACTACTTGATAATAAAATAATTTTATGAAAACTAGATTAAAAAATGTACCTCAAATTTTATTAATCTATTGCTAAAAGTTTGAAAGGAATTTAACGAAAATTTTCAAATTAAACGCAAACGATTAAATAAAAAGTCACCACATTTCTGTGTGTATTTCACAAACAATTTCAAATTACCTTTTACCTATGAGTTAAATTAATTTAATGTTTATATTGGGAATAGTATTTTAGGAACGATAAAATAAATATACCAATTAAGTTTAAATTTAAAAATAAAATAAAATGAAAAAAACTCGTAATAGGTTTAGAGTAGAGAAATTTAAATAATTAATAAATTAACATATATATCCTATTATAGAATATTATATTTTATCGATTTAATACAAATGACCTTTTCATTATTCGTAATTTATTTTGACGATATGCATTTTAAAAACAGTTGTAATTTTTGCAAAATTTTGTTAAACTGATTTATTTGCTGACAACTATTTCTAAAGATTATAATTAATAAAGTTTTTTAACCTCAGTATGTAATATTTTTTTGGACATCAATATGTATTTCTGCTAAATTTGTTCAATAGCTTCTCTGTATGCGCTTTCCATAAAAATATTTCAGTTTATATGTCACTCAGCAAAATATGTGAGAAGTCATTAATCGGTATTTCAAACAGCATTGGATAACTGAACTCCTTACCTATATTGCAAGTTATAATGGGTATTTTTGTTCAAAAATCGACCGACCAGATATTACAAAAATTGATACTATTTAGAAGTAGACATCAGCGTAACAAATATAGGTGGTCCCAGTTAAATTTGAATTAATTATTATTTTTTTTTTTAATAAAATGTGTTGTGTAGTAGGAATTACAATATGTGTCCCAACAACACATACAAACCTTTTAAGACCAAGGTCCCACAACAACATACGTTCAAAGGTGTTGATGGACGTAAATCTTTTTTTTTTGTTTTTTTTATATATTTTGTTAAAGAATGGATAACTAAACAAAAAATCCTATCACTGACAAAATATGACATGGGCCAATATTTTATGATAGAATAGAGAAAATAAAAGTAAATTAAAAAGTAAATAGCAAATTTTTACAAAAATTTGCTAAAACAAAACAAAAATGTAGTTGCCAATAATCCAGCCGGTTGCATATTCCTTGATCCTGTGACGCACCGTCTTTCTTGAAGATCAAAGCCCACACATAGTTATATGAAGGCTCGTTTCCTCAAGGAAGCAATAGCGTCTCATCATCAAGGATTATTTCACAGCTAAGATTGAGGGTGCTACCGTTGACTGAATACAGTTCATCCGCCACCACCTCTAAGATGTCACCTTGGCTAGTGATATCTCACTGATATTGCCAGTGGTATGTGATATCTCACGTTAACTCGTATGCCAATAGCAGGGTCTGGAGTACGCGGGATTGTCACACCAGTAGATCAAAAATAAAAAAAAATTTCAAAACAATAAAAACTGATCCCTCCATGCGGGAATTATGGGCTGAAAAATTAGATTTGAAGAGAAAATCATTTCTTCTATATACAATTTTGTTATTATTAATTTAATTCATAAACATACATAGATAAAACAGCTTATGGGCTAAAGAAATGATTGAGATTAATAAATTCGGTCGTGAACCAATTGATTTCAGTTATTTGTGAAGAAATGAAATGAATAGTTAAATATAATTTTTTAACGTTTATTCATATATTATTTTTTTGCATTGCTATTTATATTTATTATGTTTCTTAAATTAATTATTTTTCAATACATACTTAGTTGATTTTTTCTTAAAAAAGAATTATTCAGGTTTTGATTATTTAAACAAATGTTTTGTTTTTGACTATTTTGATCAAACGATTTGTTTTGATTTAATTAATTTTTAATTACAAAGCAAGATGCTTATAAGTTTTGTGCATAATATTATGGTCGTGCAATTTTTTACTTTTTAAAGTGTATTTTCCGTTTTATTTCACTATTTTTTTCATGATAAGTCACTTAACTTTTTAGGCATCTGATCTCGTTATTTTGGCTCGGTAGGATCGAAGTATTAAATTTAAGCAAACAAAAAACTTTTTGGACCCGAGTTTTTTTTTCACTTTTCTCGACTAGGATAAAAAACAAAAAAATGATGTATGTTAGTCAGTATTCGATTTAGAAAACTCTTACTCCAAACAAATTGTGTGATTGTTAAGATGCACTGTTGCGATGAACGGAGCAATATAAATTGTGGCGATCGACTGAACGATCGAAATGGTGAATGCGCCTTTAATTAAATATTGCAGTTCCTCATCTTGATTTGCATGTACTTTACTTGTGGTTTTGACATGTCACAAAGTATTTTCTCTTTTGTTTTTTTGATCAATTTAATTGTTTTATTTATCTATCTACAATGAATTAAATATATAAAATAAAATTTTAAAAAAACAATGCCATGTCCGAACAAATGTTTTATCGCAAAAACAACCAAAAGGCTGTAAAAAAGCCGCGCCATGTTTTTCTTTAGCTTGAAACTATCATTTTAACTATAACAAATTAAATTCTTGTACCTTATTCTTTACAAAAACTTCTCAAATCATTAAGAACTAGTTATAAAATTTCTTAATGGCATTTTGTTTTCTAAACATCTGGCTTTATTATATAATTTAAGTAAGACTCTAGAACTACATATCATAGTTCTAAAATATACAATAAATATGCACACATATTAAAATTTATTTAAACAGAGGAAATATAATTTATTTTTTTTTCTATAAAAACCGCTCAGTTTCACTTTTTTTTTTTTTTAATAAAATGTGTTGTGTAGTAGGAATTACAATATGTGTCACAATAACACATAAAAACCTTTTAAGACCAAGGTCCCACAACAACATGCGTTCAAAGATGATGATGGACGTAAATCTTTCTTTTTTTGGTTTTTTATATTTTTGTTTAAAGAATGGATAACGAAACAAAAAATCCTATCACTGAAAAAGTATGACATAGGCCAATATTTTATGATAAAATAGAGAAAATAAAAGTAAATTAAAAAGTAAATACCAAATTTTTACAAAAATTTGCTAAAACAAAACAAAACTGTAGTTGCCAATAATCCAGCCGGTTGCATATTCCTTGATCCTGTGACGCACCGTCTTCCTTGAAGCTTAAAGCCCACATATAGTTATATGAGACTCGTTTCTTCAAGGAAGCAACAGCGTCTCATCATCAGGGATTATTTCACAGCTAAGATTGAGGGTGTTACCGTTGACTGAATATAGTTCATCCGCCACCACCCCTAAGATGTCACCTTGGCTAGTGATACCTCACTGCTATTGCCAGTGGTATGTGATATATCACGTTAACTCGTATGTCAATAGCAGGGACTGGAGTACGCGGGGTTGTCAAACCCGTAGATCAAAAATAAAAAAATTTTCAAAACAATAAAAACTGATCCCTCCATGCGGATGGACTTACATATTTCTTGAACAAAAACCTTGGCGCGACCTTTTCTTTATATGACAATAAAGCCAACCGCATAGTGACTATGGTTGACCCACAGTAATATTAGTATAAACATTATATTGAAATAACCATTGATTAAATACCCATCTTAAATGAATCTCAATGAATGTTAAAATTCAGTACGAAAAGAAATGTATTGATAATGTTATTTCATAGTCATCGTTCGTTATATTGTTATAGTTGCCATTTGCTAGATATTCTTACAGCAAATCATGTTTAATATAAAATTAAGCATACCGTAATAATATAAAGGGAATTTCAAATAGATTACTATACTTCAGGAAAATTGTAGAAAATATGATACTGACTTAATTAATATAATTAGAAGTCCACTGTTGAATTCATCAGCTTTTCACAGTCGTCTGACAATAGACCTTACGAATGACGTTATTAAATTAATTGAGAAAAGGTCGCGCCAAGGTTTTTGTTCAAGAAATATGTAAGTGAAAGCGAGCGGGTTTTATAGAAAAAAAATAAATTATATTTCCTGTTTAATAAATTTTAATATATGTATGTGCATATTTATTATATATTTTAGAATTATGATATGAGCCGTTCACTGCACAAAACGATTAACTCCATAAAACAAAATGTTGAGAAATTGAATTTGTTTCAAAGGTCAAATAAATTTCGATGTTGGTAGTGTTAATCTTTATCATTCAGGAGTGTTATTATAAACATAATTTATTTAATTTTGGTTACTAAGTATGTATATCAATTAGCTATTATAGTAGTAATTTAATTAGTATAAACTAAATATCTAGTTTTTAATGTCAGGTTTTTAATAGTCATTTTTTAATGGTCAGACAAATTTTGACTTTTAATGGTGTTTATCATAATTATTCAGGAAAGTTGTTTTTAACATAGAAAGTTATGACTATAACAAGTACTTTGACATTTAAATTTAAAATTTTCCAAAAAGTGGAGTTAGTCGCTTTGTGCAGTGAACGGCACATATGTAGTTCTAGAGTCTTACTTAAATTATATAATATAACTAGATGTTTAGAAAACAAAATGCCATTAAGAAATTTTATAACTAGTGCTTAATGATTTGAGAAGTTTTTGTAGAGAATAAGGTACCAGAATTTAATTTGTTATAGTTAAAATGATAGTTTCAAGCTAAAGAAAAACATGGCGCCGCTTTTTTACAGCCTTTTGGTTGTTTTTGCGATAAAACATTTGTTCGGACATGGCATTGTTTTTTGTAAAGTTATAATATAATATGGGAGAATCAAATTATTATTATCCATATAAAATGTTTTCTACAGAGAACTTTACTCTTGATGTTTTATCAATTTAGATTCTAGATGCAATATTTTAAAAAATAAAAGTATCGTTTTTATATAAACAGGTCTCAACTCATGACATGAACAACTCATGAAAAAGTAAAAGAAATATTCGAAAATAAGTCTAAAGCAATGCTTTCGAAAATTAATAAAATTATTACATACAACGGAAACACACACATAAAAACTATAGTCTTTGAGTAATAATTTTCAAAAATTAACATAACAGTTTTATAAAAGTTCTTGAGGATAGCATAAAAGCTTAAATCGATTGTTATTTACTCTAAATAAATAACAAACAAAACAACATTGTGCGAAAAAAAATGTGAAATTAAGTGTTTCGCAAAAAAATTTTTTTTTTTTAAATTATTGATTATGTTCAGGCAAGTACCATTGGTGTCTTCCATAAACTTTATAGTCTATGATTGACTGAAAGTTTTAAAAAACTTCAGTTTTTACGGTTATATGTATATGACCTCAATCTCGAAATCGGCACATATTTGTCATTTTCGCCTTATCTTACCACATAAATATACGTAAATACATATATGTGCTAGGGTTGCCACGTTTTAAAAGTTTCAAAGTAGGACACACTTCCCTTACGGTCTTAAAACTAAAAAACTCGTTGGATTTGTACCACTCTATTTTTCAGTTATAAAATACATTTTTTTTTTTAATTTGGTTTCGGTTTGGTGTAAGTATGAATGTATAGACGCTATATCTGTAATGCTAATTGATTTATTTATAATGAATAATGACATACAAATTCGCATTTATGTTATCAGCCTCCAATGCTATAACACTCGAAAAACTTAAATTTAACGTTTTTAAGGACTCAGAAATACATCTGAACATACCGTCTGCTGATTCATTGGCACTTTCATTAACATCAAAAAATTTATGTTGTAAGCCAGTTACTCATAAATAGTTCTGTTTTCTATATTTACATTTTCCTTCAAATTCGTTAGCTTTCTGTCGCCAAATGTTTTACTTTATAACAAAATTCAGTTCAGTCATTTTATTTTATTAATAATACTAAGAACAGCTAATTTGCAACAAAAGTTATTTTAAAAAAACAGAGGTTTAACGGTGGATATAATTCAAAATTATTTAAATAATGGTGGTTTACCACTTGAATAAATCGTGCAATAAAGCATAGATATTCACATATGTCACAGCGATGTAAATTGTTTGCTTAATTGTTACTAACCTTTCGACATAAAATAAAATAATCGGTTACAAATTTAATATAAGTAATGGTGCAATCACGATTACTTATTTTGCTAACGCGTTGTTTAAGAGAAATAGGTTGGAAAAAAAATCTATTTTTTAATGTAAGATATTGTATTACAGTTTGCCTAAAGTAGGACATTTTTATAGTAAAGTAGGACGTAGGACATTCTTGCTCCAAAGTAGGACTGTCCTACCGAAAGTATGACACGTGGCAACCCTAATATGTGCCCATAATTATGAAAGTGGTCTAAGTCAAAATTTGAAAAAAATGAGTTTATCCGTTATATCGCATCAAATTACTTCAAACTAAATTAGTCCAATGTAATTTGTACGATATTGTTAAAAAAGTTCCGTTATAGAGAACTTGTTATTTCAACAAAAATGTAATACATCTAGTGTTAATTATGATAGTAATCTAAGATAAAATTTGAAGAAAAAAAACAACAAAGTCGAACAAAATGTCAAAAATAATTGCCAAAACCTCGTGTTGCAAAGTTTTTATATTGTCGGACCATAAGCCCATAAAAACGAGCTGTTCCTCCTAAATGTCAAAAATGCTCTGTTTTAAGTCAAAGTTAATGGTGACAAAACAATTAGTTCGGAAAATATTAATAAATAACACTAGAATTTCGAAGTTTGCTTTTGCGTTAAGTCATTTATACGACGCACGTTCAGTTAATTTTGAAAATGGTCTAAGTCAATTCAAACTGTAAAAAGCATATTTCGGAATGAGATTTATACAAAATTTCACATGCATAATAAACTTTCATTATTGAAGACAAAAAAAGCTCTAAAATAAAATTTTTCATAATATAGAAAAGTTTTTTAATTTAATCATTTGCAAACCTTTAAATATCTCAAAACAAGAAATATATGACTTAAGCCGGGCATTCACATACAACGGAAACAGAAACCGAAACTGAAACTGAAAATTTTCCGTTTCTGTTTCTAATTTGGTTGACGGTGGTGAATAATAAAACAGAAACGGAAACCGAATTTTGTTTGAGTTTGTGAATTTGTTATCCATTATGAATAATAAAATTTAAGAATAACAAAAAATAATAATTTTTATTTATTAATAGTAGTTTAGTCAATGAGTGAATAATGAAGTAGTTTATTCTCAAGCAAAAGTTTAAAATTTGTGCGAGGCACGAGCGAGAATTTTAATTTGCGAGAGAATAAAATTCATTATTCACGAATCGATTACAATACTTTATTCTCTGACAAAGAATTGTGTATTATAAAAAAAAAACACTTTCTTCACTTAAAACAATAAATGTTTATTGTTTTAATTGATAAATCAAATTTCTTAATAAAAAAACCCTGAAGATAAAAAACGCCCTTCTCATACAATCAACCAAGTTCAACTAAACGAAATAAGAGAATTTAAATTAAAATTTGATTTTTGAAAACTTATCAAAGCAATTGTGATTATAATTTGAAAATAATTTTAATGAAATCAAAACAATTTGACCAATTGGAATCATACCAATTGAATAATGATAATTTTTTTATAGCAAAATTTTCATTAGACAATAGTGTGGTAACCCACCCACCATTTCAGTTTACTTAACTTCGGTTTCACACCGTATGTATCCAGTGTACATTCATACCATACATTGTATTGTTACCCAATATCATATTCTAATTTTTATGTTAGAATAAACAAAATTTAATCGAATGATTTTTTAATTTGTTAAAAGAAAACAAAAGTTTTATTTTACATTGTATGATAGATTTATGTTTCACAAAAAAATGCAAGACAGCGTATTTTGTCACGTAGTTCTTAAATTGAAGAACGATTGTTTTAACGAAAAGCCAGGGAAAAATCAGTTGTTGTGTGGTAATCCAAGTGAGCATAAGCTCCTAATTTTTTAATATCAGTTTTATAAAAATTAAAGGTTAAATATTAAATTTTCTTATTTGTGTTATAATTTAATTGTGTTATAAGTTATAAATTATAAAAATTATAAAAGGTGGTTACAAATAAAAGAATTTTACCGAGTTACCGATTCACATCTACATTTGTGTTTTATTGAAATTTTGGGAAAAGCCTGTGATCTCATCACGTCAGTGGATAATAAGGTGACCGGATAATAAGGTGACCAGGAAGGAAGGAGACCAAGCGAGTAGAAGAGTCACTGAAGAGTCTGGGCACAACATATTTGGCGACCTTGCCAGGAGCGAACACGCAACAAGACGGTTACCACACAGCAGCTCACATCAATATTTAACACAACATCAAAAACAAGAACCACAATAACTCGTAATCTGGAAGTATTTAACACATCAAAAACAAGTACCAGAATAACTCGTAATCTGGAAATATTCAACAGCAAAAACAAGTACCAGAATAACTTGGAATCTGGAGGTATTCAACATCAAAAACAAGAACCGCAATAAATCGTAATCTGGAAGTATTTAACACTTCAAAGGCAAATACTTACAAAATTTTGTCTAGAAGAAGGCTTCTGGACTTCAAAACACTCAAAAGGCAGGCTGTAAATTGTCGGGTGAGTCACTTTCAATTTTTTGAATTTTCCTTATTTTAATAAATTTTGAAGAAAATTTTGGAAAAATTTTAATTAATGTGCTAAATAAGAAGTTTTTGAATTTTCTTTATTTGATAAATTTTTTAGAAAAATTTTATTATCACTTTTATATTGTTTTAATTGTGGAAAATTTTAAATTGATGTGCTAAATAATTCTAAATGGAATTTTCCTTACTTTGATAAATTTTAGAAAATGAAATTTTGGAAAATTTTAATTACTTTGCTAAATAATTCTAAATAGAATTTAGATAATACTTTCTTTATTTTAATAAATTTTGAAGAAAATTTTGGAAAAATTTTAATTAATGTGCTAAATGAGAAGTTTTGAATTTTCTTTATTTTGATAAATTTTTGAGAAAAATTTTATTATCAATTTTATATTGTTTTAATTGTGGAAAATTTTAAATTGATGTGCTAAATAATTCTAAATGGAATTTTCCTTACTTTGATAAATTTTAGAAAATGAAATTTTGAAAAATTTTAATTACTTTGCTAAATAATTCTAAATAGAATTTGGATAATACTTTCCTTATTTTAATAAATTTTGAAGAAAATTTTGGAAAAATTTTAATTAATGTGCTAAATAAGAAGTTTTTGAATTTTCTTTATTTTGATAAATTTTTGAGAAAAATTTTATTATCAATTTTATATTGTTTTAATTGTGGAAAATTTTAAATTGATGTGCTAAATAATTCTAAATGGAATTTTCCTTACTTTGATAAATTTTAGAAAATGAAATTTTGAAAAATTTTAATTACTTTGCTAAATAGTTCTAAATAGAATTTGGATAATACTTTCCTTATTTTAATAAATTTTGAAGAAAATTTTGGAAAAATTTTAATTAATGTGCTAAATAAGAAGTTTTTGAATTTTCTTTATTTGATAAATTTTTGAGAAAAATTTTATTATCAATTTGATATTGTTTTAATTGTGGAAAATTTTAAATTGATGTGCTAAATAATTCTAAATGGAATTTTCCTTACTTTGATAAATTTTAGAAAATGAAATTTTGAAAAATTTTAATTACTTTGCTAAATAATTCTAAATAGAATTTAGATAATACTTTCTTTATTTTAATAAATTTTGAAGAAAATTTTGGAAAAATTTTAATTAATGTGCTAAATGAGAAGTTTTGAATTTTCTTTATTTTGATAAATTTTTGAGAAAAATTTTATTATCAATTTTATATTGTTTTAATTGTGGAAAATTTTAAATTGATGTGCTAAATAATTCTAAATGGAATTTTCCTTACTTTGATAAATTTTAGAAAATGAAATTTTGAAAAATTTTAATTACTTTGCTAAATAATTCTAAATAGAATTTAGATAATACTTTCTTTATTTTAATAAATTTTGAAGAAAATTTTGGAAAAATTTTAATTAATGTGCTAAATGAGAAGTTTTGAATTTTCTTTATTTTGATAAATTTTTGAGAAAAATTTTATTATCAATTTTATATTGTTTTAATTGTGGAAAATTTTAAATTGATGTGCTAAATAATCCTAAATGAAATTTTCCTTACTTTGATAAATTTTAGAGAATAGAATTTTGGAAAATTTTAATTACTGTGCTATATAATTCTAAATGGAATTTGGATAATACTTTCCTTATTTTGAGGGATTTTTGAGAAGAAAATTATGGAACAATTTTAATTAATTGGGTTTGAATTGAATTTTCTTTGTTTTGATAAATATTTGAAAATAAAATTTTGAAAAAATTTTCAATTACTTGCTAATAATTCTAAATGGAATTTTTATGATACTTTCTTAATTTTGATAAATATTTGAGAATGGAATTTCGGAAAATTTTAATTTCTGTGATTGAGTAGGAAATAGATGTCGAAAAGTTAAATTCCGTCTTTACTCAATCGGCTTTACTCGGTGCTACTATCAATTAGTTCTACATGTTGGATTTTGTAACTCTAGAATCTCTAGTGAATCTAGACACCCCTCTCCTTTTTTAAATAAACAAAATCTCTATGACATGGTTTGCTTAAGACGTTAGACAATTTAATCGATGAAATTGTAAACTTTTGTGAAAATCACGGTTATTGATTAAAAACATTTTTGGTTTTGTTTGAGTACTTAACCAAGTCACTGGAAAATTGTTGACCTTGTGGAAATCAACTAAATTGATTCTTTTTCTTATTCTATTTTCTTCAATGCTAATTAAGAAATACTGTGCTGCTGTAGGTAATAATCGTATAAGTTGTCCTTTGTAACTTTAGAATCCAAGGGGATTCCTTTCTTCATTACGTTAGCTGAAGGATTTAATTAGCTTCAATTGGAATTTGGCTCACTTAGGTTTAACCTTCAAATCTGTTCTTCATTTAATTTATATACAACGGTTTCCATGTGGGTTTCAAACGTTTATTACAATCCAATTATAACGGGATAAAATCTGGGACGGAGCAATTTAAAATCAAGTGGTGAACTCTTAATTCAAACTACTGCTAGTCAGCTGTACAGATTGGGCTTGGGAATTGCATAAATCTTAAATAAATTTCATCTCTTTATAAAATTGTTGACCAATAGTTTAACAGCCAACGGGGCTACTCGCACGAGCGACACTAAAATAACGTTTCACTACTGCAAACACTAAAGGAACTGTTAGGTACCATCTCCTCTGTAATAGCTAGTCTTATATGTCAAGTGATAAACCCACAATATTGAACACAGAGTGGGACGGAAATCATTTTAACGAAACTACCCTCTCGGAAGGATTTGTTTCACCTACTTCTCCACCCTTCCTAGGTTTCGAAGACAGCTTTGACATGGTTTTTGACGTGAAGTTAGCCTCTTCGGTAATCCCGATGTTCACTGGAAATCCAAAGGATCTAGAACATTTCTTGGGTTGTGCTTAGTATCTTTATGACATGACCCCAGCGCCTCAACGAACAGATTGTCTAAATTTTGTTAAAGTAATTAAAATAACTGGTTCGGTAGCAGAACAGATCAGGAACAAAGCTTTTGCTGACATAGGAGCTTTAGGCCAAGAGTTGAGAAAAATTTGTAAACCAACTCGTCCAGCGGAGCACATCCAAATGGAACTGTTCCGACTTAAACAAAATAATCGTTCAATAAAAGAGTTCTCAGAAACGGTTCAATACCTAGTGGCGGAACTGAATACCACAATGACCTCAACTCAGGGTGAAGAATTTAAAGCAGTCATTGAATCCATAAATGAAAAAACTGCATTAAAAGTTTTTACGGAGGGACTAAGAGAACCCCTGCGTTTATACATTAAAACTGGCAGATTTAAAACGCTGAAGGAAGCAATCACTGCCGCGGTAGACGAGGAACAACAGTCCTTATCCTTACAATCTGGAGTATTCGTAAAGAAAGAAATTGGTCTTCTTAATAACGAAAGTGTATCTAGGTTAGAAAGATTTTTCCCAGCTTGTGGAAGGAAGGGACATCAACTGCAAAACTGTTTTCAACTGCAAAATGGAAACCTAATGAACAACGCTGGTCGGCAAGTTACTCAGAATGGTCAACAGAATCGATCTCAACGAAGCGCGGTCCCAATTCGACCAGGAAGTAATAATAATAATAACAATTTTTCAAACAACCGGCGATTTACGGATAACAATAGGCAACAATCTGGGTACGCAAACCCTAGTAGAACTTATTTCCAGGGTAATCGTTATCGTTTTCCTCACTCGAAACCTACTGGAATTGTCAATTGCTTTACGTGTGGCCAGGATGGACACATCAGTAAAAATTGTAATAAAAGGGTCTATCCTAATCATTCCACGGCTACTAGCCCTCCATTTACAGGGAGTACACAAAATTTTAGACGCGAGGAACGTAATAATGGCAATAATAACTCAGTACCAAATACTAATAGAAAAACTGTTAATGTACTAGAGGAACAGGGAAACGAATGCGGGGCCCCCGAGCAGGTGGTGGCGGAGGGTCTATAAGTATGTTAAATCCACCTCTTAATATTGTTAAAAAACTAAATATAGCAAAAGCTACAAACGTAGTAACCTTACATCTAAACGTTGCCCATAGAGCATTAGTTTTATTAGTAGACACTGGTGCAGAAATTAGTGTTCTTAAGGAAGAGGTCCTCGTAAGAGAAACCTCTATATTTAAAGGAAATATTTGCTCTGTGTCCGGAGTGACCAGTGGCATAACCAAAACTTTGGGTACGGTCAAACCCTATATAAGTGAATTAGGAGTACCTTTTGAGTTTCACATAATGAATAATTTATGTATCTGCGCCGACGGTATCTTAGGCCAGAATTTTTTGTTGGATTTCGGAGCTGAAATCAATTTTAATGATAACAGTTTGTATTTAAGAAAACTTGACATGGGTGTCAAAATGAATACGGAGATAGATAATGAGGTGTCTATCCCAGGTAGAAGCTGTATTAATGCTTATTTGAATTGCCACGAAACCGGAAGTTTTTTGGTGCACTCAGGGGAAGTGCAACCGGGTATATTTTTAGCTAACTCTTTGGTAGAAGTTAGGGATCGGAGGATCGTGGTAAACTTGATGAACATTAATGAACACAATGTCAATATAAAGGGTTTTAAGCCCAAGCTTGAACCATTTGAAAACTTTACGATTATTAACGACAGTAGCCCTGATTCCGATGCGGTAGTTGATACGGTGCCGAGTGCAATCAACGAAGTATCAGGAAGCAGAGATATTGGTGGTTCGTTAATCACAATAGGTGTTATGGAAACACCGAATCAAAAAAATAAACTGAGCTATGATAGCAGCAAGGAAAATATAGAATTTATAAATAAACGTATTTCTCATGTATTGGGGGAATTGAATATGAACATTTTGAATTCCGAGGAAAGGACGCAAGTTACGGAACTGTGTACCGATTATATAGATTTATTTTATTGTCCAGGTGACAAACTGACAAGTACGGATATTTACAAACATGAAATTCAGTTAAATTCGGGTACGGCACCCATCCATGTCAAAAACTATCGCTTACCTTATTCCCAGCGAACGGAAATTAATAAACAGGTAGAAAAATTACTTGAGGAAGATTTAATAGAACATTCTCGAAGTCCATGGAACTCAGCGTTGTTGGTCGTGCCAAAGAAGAGCACTAACGAAGAGAAAAAATGGCGGTTGGTCATAGATTATCGGAAGCTAAATGACGTAATAGTCGGAGAAATTTATCCTTTACCTAATATCACCGAAATATTGGATCAATTAGGAAATTCGCAATACTTCACCACGCTGGATTTAGCGTCTGGGTTCCACCAAATTGAATTAGAGGAAAAAAGTAGGGAATACACAGCGTTTAGTACTTCAGACGCCCACCTTCACTTTAAAAGATTGCCATTCGGTTTAAAAACTTCCCCCACAGTCTTTCAGAGGATGATGAATATAGCACTTACTGGCCTAAATGGTCACTCTTGTCTGATTTACATGGACGATATATGTGTATATGCTAAAAGCCTACAGGAGCATAATTTAAAAATTCGAAAAATTTTTGAGCGTTTGAGACGCCACAATTTGAAACTACAATCTAATAAGTGCGTATTTCTCAGGAAAGAGGTAAATTACCTAGGTCATCTTATCACGGCGGGTGGCATCCTTCCGGATCCGGCTAAAATCGAAGTTGTTAAGAACTACCCTGTATGCAGGAACGCGGACGAAGTAAGGAGGTTCATAGCTTTTGCTAACTATTACCGTAGGTTTATAAAGGATTTCGGACTAATCACTAAGCCTCTCAACGCTCTATTAAAGAAAAACGTTGTATTTAATTGGTCCATAGAGTGTCAAGAAGCTTTCGAACAGCTTAAAAACGCACTTTGTAGTTCTGAGGTGTTAGCATACCCTGATTTTGAAAAAGGTTTTATATTAACTACCGATGGCTCAGGTTTAGCTATAGGTGGTGTTTTGAGTCAAGGAATAATAGGTTCGGATAGACCTATAGCTTATGCCAGTCGCGCCTTAAATAAAGCTGAACTAAATTACAGCACAATTGAAAAGGAACTGCGTGCAATAGAATGGTGTATACAACATTTTCGACCTTATTTGTACGGTCACAAATTTATAATAGTTACAGATCACAGGCCGTTAGTTTACTTGTTTGGTATGACCAACCCTTCCTCTAGACTCACTAGAATGAGGATAAAGTTAGCAGAATATGACTTCTCAGTAATACATAAGGCAGGGAAGTTAAATACTAACGCTGACGCCCTCAGTCGTATAATAATACCGGAAAGCACTTTATTACAGTTCGAAGACCTGAAAACTTTAAGCGCATTATCAAAGTTCGAGGAACCTGAAACTTTATTCAATATGATTGCGGTAATCACCCGCAATAGAGCTAAAAACTTAATACCTAAACCTTGTTCTTCGGTTGGCCAACCCAGCTCAGGCCACAGCCAACCTAATCATTATAAACAACTAAACCCTTTTAGAGAATCGAGAACCATACCAAAGGAAGGTATTAATCTTTAAACAAAATTTAGAAAACATTCAGGACACTAAGTTCGTATCAAATCGGGATAAATCATTACTTTTTGACAAGAAATCAAATGTATTATGGGTCCAAATAGCAAAACATCGGCTAACCTCTAAGGAGGTAACGCTCTATTTCCAAAACATTGCGCAGTTCGCGGAAACGCAAGGATTTTGCACTCTGGTAGTAAACAAGAAGGACGTCACGAGCATACTGTCTTTAGACATAGCCGAATTTAAGGGTATAATTGCTCACACTTTTAATAATTTAAATAAAGAAATAGTATTGGTAGACTGGGTAGAGAATATTGCTAATCCTATAGAAAGAGACAAAATTCTGGTAGACTATCACAATTCTCCAATTGGTGGTCACGTTGGTGTTAAAAAAATGTACAAAAAGATTAAACTGAGGTACAACTGGCATAACCTCCGTGAGGATATAAGTAATTTCATAAAGAAATGCGACAAATGCCAATATAACAAAAGTTCGAAACATACCCGTTGTCCAATGAAAATCATCACAACCTCTAAACAGGCTTGGGAGATGGTTGCGTTGGATATAGTAGGTCCTTTGATAGCATCAGAGACAGGAAACAAATTTATTCTCACTTGCCAGGACGATTTGACCAAATTTGTAATAGCAGTTCCAATTCCGAATCACGAAGCGACAACTACAGCCAAAGCTTGGGTAGAGAATATAATACTGGTACACGGCATCCCATTAAAATTAAAAACGGATCAAGGAACGGAGTTCCTAAGTAACTTATTTAAAGAAGTTTGTAAATTACTGGGTACAAAGAAAATAATGTGTTCTGCTTACCATCCACAATCTAACGGTGGCCTGGAAAGAAGCCATAGAGTGATGGCAGAATATTTGAGAATGTACGTCGAGCGTCACAGGGAAGACTGGGATACGTGGCTAAAATACTATACTTTCAGTTATAATTCTACGCCGCATACATCAACTAATTTTTCTCCATATTATCTCATGTATGGTAGGGAACCTGAACTACCATCGTCCTTAAATAGACCTCCGGAACTGGTTTACAATTACGATAATTATGCCGTAGAAATTAAAAACAAACTACAGGAAGCTCAGCAGGCTGCAAGAGATACACTGATTTCAAACAAGGTAATTTCAAAAAATTATTTTGATCAATACATCAACCAAAAAACTTACTCCGTGGGAGACAAGGTACTTCTTTTAAAACCAGAGAAATCTAAATTAGATTCACTCTATTTTGGCCCTTTTGAAATTGTCGATGTTTCTACAAATGAGAATAGCACTTTATTGATTAATGGGAAAAGGAAAATAATCCACAATAATAGATTAAAGCCGTTCTTCTCTTAACACAACCAAATGAATTGTTAGGTAGGCCGTTTAGTTGTTAGGTTTTGCAAACGCGTTCTACAAACGCATGCTTTAGAAAATTTCTTTTTACAACTCTTGGAATAATCATCCTTAAATACATATAGGATTACTTATCGCGAAAAATTTAATTGTTTTGCCGTATATTGGGATTATGGCGTTGAAAGGTTTTTTTTTTTTTTATTTTTATTATTTGGAATTTAATCGCACTTACTTTACTTGCACCTAATACTAACAACACACTTCTTGGGTTATGGGGTCTTGACAATTAGAAAATTGATAACGCAGTTTAACAATAACCTTTTAATTTCTTTATCCGGAATAGGTACAACAAATCTCGTAGTAAAAGTACTGTTTAAATTTTGGACTGTCCTCTATTGAGAATGGGAAATCAAAGTACAAAGGATAAGGAGGTAATAATCGCACCTCAAGCAGTACAGAGTACACCACTACATCCTACTCCGACAAACGAGAATATTATTGCATACACCCATATAGGAATATTTGTATGCTTGATCTTTCTCGGTTTACTTTATTTTGCCGTTAAATATTGGAAGCAAAAATTTATAAGTGCCTCAATTGTGCAAATGAGAGCCCAGGGGGTGGTCTAGAATTTACAATTACCGTAAGGTATTGTTTTGTTGTTTTACCTTCTTCGGTGCAACAGATGGCAAATTTTCAAATTTTTTTTTATTATTACTTTCTAAGGTTGAGTTGATATGAAGTTTTAGTATAAACAATTAAGAAAAAAATTTTTTTTTTTTTGTTCCATTTTTTTTAGGGTTAAATTTGTATGAAGTTTATATAAGAAAATGGAGAAAAACAAAAATTTCTCTCATTTTTGTAAGATTAAATTTTTAATTTTTATTGAGAAATAGAGGAAAACAAAATTTCTCTTATTATGTAAGGTTTGAATTGTTATTTTGTAAACCTACAACAACTGATTCCTTTTGTCTGACTCTGTGAACTAAGAGACATTTCTTAGCAATATGTAAGAAAAATATCTTTCACTAGCGGGAGGGTAATGTGGTAACCCACCCACCATTTCAGTTTACTTAACTTCGGTTTCACACCGTATGTATCCAGTGTACATTCATACCATACATTGTATTGTTACCCAATATCATATTCTAATTTTTATGTTAGAATAAACAAAATTTAATCGAATGATTTTTTAATTTGTTAAAAGAAAACAAAAGTTTTATTTTACATTGTATGATAGATTTATGTTTCACAAAAAAATGCAAGACAGCGTATTTTGTCACGTAGTTCTTAAATTGAAGAACGATTGTTTTAACGAAAAGCCAGGGAAAAATCAGTTGTTGTGTGGTAATCCAAGTGAGCATAAGCTCCTTAAAAATTTTAATATCAGTTTTATAAAATTAAAGGTTAAATATTAAATTTTCTTATTTGTGTTATAATTTAATTGTGTTATAAGTTATAAATTATAAAAATTATAAAAGGTGGTTACAAATAAAAGAATTTTACCGAGTTACCGATTCACATCTACATTTGTGTTTTATTGAAATTTTGGGAAAAGCCTGTGATCTCATCACGTCAGTGGATAATAAGGTGACCGGATAATAAGGTGACCAGGAAGGAAGGAGACCAAGCGAGTAGAAGAGTCACTGAAGAGTCTGGGCACAACAATAGGTTAAGTTCATTAGGCTATAGGTTAGAAAACAATACAATAATACATACTATTATTATCGAAAAAACATACAAATAAAGCTGATATAAGTAAATGGAAGAGAATAAACCTATTTATTAAATTCAAAATTCAAAGATTTTGTTATCACAATTCAAAATAATAATTAATATTATGTGACAGTTTCTGGTCATGTGACAGTTTCGGTACTGAAACAATTCAATTTTAATTGTTTCCGTTTCAGACAAAACAGACGAATTTTCCGTTTCTGTTTCTGTTTCTAAATTCGGTTTCTGTTTCAGTTGCTGTCAAATATGTATGAAATTCGGTATCTGTTTCTGTTTCCGTTGTATGTGAATGACCGGCTTTAGACCACTTTCATAATTATGGGCACATATTTCAAGATTTTCATTTTCAGAGAGAAAGTCGTTGTGAATAATGGATAATAAACAATCAAGTCCTCACCATAAGGGTTTTGTTCTATTTTTGAAGTAAAACTTCTAATGCGACTTTCAAAAAATGTTGCGTTAAAAACATAAAATTGTTTGCGCTACACTCTGTCTGACGCTACACTATGTCTAACGCTACACTCAAACTGTTTATGACTCGATGAAATATAAACCGTCTCATCACCGTTATTATCTACACAGAAATTAATTAATCATTTAATTATTCTTTGATACCCTTGACATCTTGACACCCTTGACCCTTGACACCCTTGACATCTTGACACCCTTGACACCTTTGACACCCTTGACACCCTTGACACCTTGACACCCTGAAAAATAAAATTTTATTACAATTCCTCCACTAGTTTTTTAATTTTCTATTGATTAGAAATTAAAGAAACAATTTCCCAAATTTGCAAAATTTCCCAAATTTCTCAAATTTCCCAAATTCCCCAAATTTCTCAAATTTCCTAAATTTCCCAAAATTTTTACCAATTTTCCAAATTTCCCAAAATTTCCCAAATTTCCAAAATTTCCCAAATGACCCTAAATTTCCCAAAATTCCCAAATTTTCCAAATTTCCCAAAATTCCCAAATTTCCCAAATTCGAATACGGGAACACATCTCAAATTTTAATTAATAACTTTTAAAAGAATGTAATATGTTTTTATTTCCACATTACGAAGTTTTACTTCTTCCGCGCGGAGGGGCTCCACGCACAACTTCTTTTTAAAGTACGGAACCCTTAAAATAATAATACATTTTTCTCAAATTCTTTTCTTTATATCTCATCAAGCATAAAAACACTAAATTTTTTTTAATCTCATTACTTCAAAATAACTACCAACGTTCTAAAATAAAATAAAATTAAAATTTATTATCGATATAACATTTGTTGGGTTCTCTCAGATAACAAATTTACATAATAGACCAAACACATGTTTTCACAACTTCGTTTTCTTAACACATCAATAATAGGTCTTTTTACTGAAAGCATATTCTAAATATATTTTTTTTCCTAATATCTTTATAATTTATGTTTTAAATATTTTTAATAATTACAAAAACACCAATTTTTATTCACTTATTATTATTTTTTTTTTTTTTTATTAACGACCGGTTCCGATTTTCAAAAAATCATCGACAGGCTTAATTTGCAATTAAAAATTATAATGAAATTACCAACTATATATACATATAGAGTATATATAGTTGGTAATTTCGTTATAATTTTTAATTGCAAATTAAGCCTGTCGATGATTTTTTGATAATCGAAACCGGTCGTTAATAAAAAAAAAAAATAATAAGTGAATAGAAATTGGTGTTTTTGTAATTATTAAAAATATTTAAAACATATATTATGGATTATTCACGTCACTCCGACTCAACAATTTCAATCTTTATAATTACCAACTTCCATTTAATATATTAATAAAACATTTGATATTTCTGGAATACATAACAAATATTTTTATCGAAAACAACTATACGTTTGCAAACTAATCTGGGTTCGTGTTTAAGGTTTTTAACTGTTGTTAAATATTACCAATATTGAGGGATAATAAATTTCAATTCGCATACTTTTGTGTTTTTCAATTCTGTACATTTGGTTGGCTTTTGAAAATTCGCCAAAATGATACTAAATTACTACATATTATAAATGCTACCAACGTGGTATAAAAATTTGCAAAAATATTTTAATTTTACTAAAAGTTTGGGAGAGCAACATTTTGATTTTATAAACTTTAACCTTTAAAACCTATCCGGTGCACAGTATATATACTAGTAGTGTCTTTCAAAACATGGCGCGCGAGACACTACCGCGTCTCTTGATTTTTCATTTTAATGGTAGTTCTGTTAACCAAAAAAAAATCGATCAAAGGCAACTGAGCGAATGAAACGAAATTTGAATAAAAACCAAGTATAAAATACAATCAACATTTAGGCAAGCCCTTAAGAAAATTAAATAATATTAACTAGGAGGGCCCGGCGTGCTTCGCTACGCTTATAAATAAAGATTTTGCGTAGACTTTTTGTTGACTTAGAAGCAATGATTTCAAAAAGTGGTAATGAGATATGCTAGCATATAATTTTTAATTTTTCTTTTTAAATATATGAATGAAAAATAATCAGAACTCTAGCTGATCAGTTCGGATATATGAAAAATTAGCGATCAAATAAGTTTTCAAGTAAGCTTATTTGATCTCTAACTTATTTGATCGCTAATTCGTCATATATCCGAACTGATCAGCTAGAGTTCTGATTATTTTTCATTAAGTGTGTTGCATTTACCACATTTTCCTTTACGTTTGTACTAAATTTCGTTTTCAAGTTAACCATTTTAAATGATGGTAAAGCTACGTGACAAACTTACGCTTCTATTCACCGCCAGAGTTATTGTCAGTTTAGGGTATAATTTCGAATATGTTTGCCCAAATGCTTATACAAATTTAGAATTTCTAGCCTAAATGTCATATTTCTGTCCAGCTTTCTTTAATTGTTTGTATTTTGCATGAATCATAATTTTAATTTTCAGAAATTTTTTAATATTTAATTAATTTTCTTAAATTTAACAAACTCAAAATAATATTTAAACTTAAAATTTTGTCAAACTAATAATTTTCTTTTACGTTGTTTAGCAATATTGTTTTTCAAAAAAGTCAAAACAATTTATTGTCAAAAAAAATATCGGAAACATGTGGTAAGAAAGAATTTGAGTTGTAGTAGATCAAAAATCTAATACACCTCACATTTAAGTCGTTTCATTTAAAATTAGGTTCGGGCAGCAAGTTTACCTAAAGGGAACACGGGTATTCATATATTTAAAAAGAAAAATTAAAAATTATATTTACATATATATAAAATTATTTCTCATTACCACTTTTTGAAATCATTGCTTCTACGTCAACAAAAAGTCTACGCAAAATCTTTTTTTATAAGCGTAGCGAAGCACGCCGGGCCCTCCTAGTAACAAAATAACATCGTATCGTTTTTGTGAAAAAAAAAGATATGAAAAACAGAACAAAATTTTCACATGCATTCACATCAATGTACATAAGAAGACTAAAATAAAATGTATAAAAGAATAAAAAAAAAAATCGTATCGTTGATGTAATTTTTCTTAATCCTTCGTTGTCAAACAAAATTTCAAACGCTATCACAGCCGAATATAAGGTGTTCTTAAAGTAATTCAATATGATTAAAATTTGTGTTGTATAGACAATTAAATATATTTATATTTGGAAATAAAAGGAAATATTTTATTCAAACATATTAGCCTTTTAAATTTATATGTAACATTTATTATTTGTTTTATTTGTTTTGAGAAATGAGAATATAAATATGCAAATTATAAACAGTACCAGAATGCAAACACTATTGAACTTCTCCAATACTATTACTCTTCCTTAGATATTCATAAGAAGACTAAAATAAAATACAAATTACAATGTATAAAAGAATAACAAAATAACATCGTATCGTTTTTGTGAAAAAAAATATAAAAACAGAACAAAATTTTCACATGCACTCACATCAATGTACATAAGAAGACTAAAATAAAATGTATAAATGAATAACAAAATAGCATCGTATCGTTTTTGTGAAAAAAAATATATGATTTGGGCAAATCCATTTCATATTGTGTGGGGGGGCCGTTAAATTCAAAAATACATTTTAATTCGTCTATAACTTTTTTATTTATGATCCGATTTGTGTGAAAAATTTTTAAAATCTAAGTTACACTAATATCAGTTAGCAGTGAAAATTTGAAATGAATCCATCTGCGAATAAAAAAGCCTTAGGCTCCTCAAAGTTTTTTTAGCGTATTAATATATAAGATTTAACAAAAACTAATTATAATTTTAAAATTCAGACTCCGCGGTGTTTTAGAAGCTGTTAATGACCTTCTACTGACGAATTTTCCCATGTGCCGTAGATTTTGCAGGAGAGCGAACATAGACAGACACACTTTATATTATTATTATATAATAAATATAATAATATATAGATCTAGAAGAAGAATTTAGAAGATAGATAACGAAGTTCTAAAGTCGCGAACTCTATGAAATTAGCAGGTGTGGAAAGAGAAATCCTTCTAGGTTACGGCAAAACATAGAGGAAACATAAAAGATTTTCCATGCAGAATTAATATCTGACACAGGGTCAATTTATTGTCATATATGTTCCATATATAGGCAACATTAGCGAAATATAGTTTGGGGAGATTTTGTGAGTGATTAAGCACAAGTAACTTAGAATCTATATATATAACTATTTGGAGAAATCGGGATTTGAACATTGTGTCTTTGATGAGTGTGAGTTCAATCCCGACACGAAACACACAAAAAATTTTCTAAAGAAGTTTTCCTAAAAGAAAATGAAAAATGAATCAAATTTCAAGTGAATTCCAATATAGTTATTGAATCATTGCATGCCGCATACTAAGATTTCGCAGAAAGGATTGTTCACTTTATGGAGTGTTACCTTGTCTAGATATCAACGAAAAGACTAATGTTAGCAGCAGTCTTCGTGATATTAATTTTAGTTGACTTACCAAAACTCTGGATGGCTTTTTTTCAGAGTGAGTTTGTCCAGATCACCACATGGTTCATAGAAATAATTTTGGTAGAAGATTGCGTATATTTATTGAGAGAAATTATACGAGTTGGATCCAAACTAAAATATATCAGAGTAATAAAATGTACTCACCTGTTGTAGTTTCTTAATTTCATGTTAATGATGCTGTTGTATCTTGTTGGGTTTGTTCATTGTTGTGTATTTTGATCACGTCGGGGTCACCTTTTTGTTAATTTTAATAACAATGGTTTCATGGCTGTATTATTATAGAACAATCATCACAAAATATAAAACAACTAACCATTTTGATTGATATTTTATTATTTACATTTCTTACTGGTTTGTGGTGGAGGCCATTTATCCTGTATGTTTTTCAGAATTTTTGTTAGTATCAATCAACGTTAATATACAGTATCAACGTGGTATCTACGGATATTGAGAGTTGTTCTACATATATGATAGAACGGAATATTTTTTTAACTTGAATTGCACAACGGAATAAAATTTCAATTACCAATTCGAATTAGTGCAATAAAACAATTTTTTAAAATTTTAATTTAGTAATTATTTTTATTTATAATCTTTTACCATTTAATATAAGAGATAATTAAAAATTTTAATAATCTGTAACAACTCACAGTAAATAGTAAATTTAGAATTAATAACAAGTAAACTAATACAAATTCTCCTTTTATTGCATCACTATAAAGTTTAAATTTAATTGGAACTCGGCAGAAAGAAATACCAATTATGAGGTAAAAATCAAGGTAATTCGTTATCATTTTCGCGAAAGCGAACCTCACCAAGAGTTTTAGTTTTTCCACCGTGGTTTGGTTTTTTTATAAACTTGGAATTTGTTGGTTGGCAAGCGTCTTGAAAGACAGATCCAATTTATAACAAACACGAGAACTTTTAAGCACGGCTGGATTCGAGGTTAGAAATTTTTGTCTGTGATAACTTTAAGTACAGTATGTATGACACTTCGTTGGCAATATCTAGAGAAGTTACACTTCTTTGGCAAAATTCATAAAAAATGAATAGATTCGGTCTCAAAAGCTATATGTGCCCAAATAATTTAAAAATTATAAAATTTGAAAGTGGAAAAATCGAAGTACTAACAAATGAGTAATGTAATGTAAACAATGACAGTGACAGTTATAATCATGATTCTTATATATAAATTCTTTAAAGTAAAAGCGATTACTTATCATTAACATCAATTGGATTTAAAAAGCTAAGTACATATAGTAAAAATGTTATTTGCCTAATTTGTCTTAGAAAAAATCGCCCGAACAACTTCTTAATTTCGAAATTTATAAACTTAATTCTATATATCAATATAAGAAGTTACTACTAGTTTTACTATAAAATATTTTTGTCTATAAATAATTTAATTGTAAGTTTTTGATTAAAATAGTGGAATTGTTTCTAAATTGATAAGAAAATTTGAACAAATGTTATCGTCCATCTTCCTCACCTTCAGATGAACTTCTAATTGTATTATATTGTGAGTTTCTATTACGTAACATACGTAAAAAACTACCAAAGGCAAATATTGTGCGACGATGACGATGAAATATTCCTTGATATAAGGCATCACGTAATGCTTTACGATCATCAACAACATCTGCTTGTGAAGTTACGGTTGCTTGAACTTCTGTACGATGTCCTGAAAATACAAATACAAATCAATTATTGATTAATATTTAACATAAATTGTAATTTTTTTGGAAATAAAAAATTATAGAAAATTAAAAATTCAAGTGAGAGAACAGCAAAACTAATGCCTGGTTTCATATCAACACATAATGTTTGTGATCAAAACAAAACATTTTCCAAGAAAGGGTTACAATCAGCCATTTATTATAAATAAATATTTGGCTATCTCAAATCCAACAAATGTTGACTGGATAATCATTATATAACGTCCAAATTAAATTTATGAAATTATTCCGCTCCGAACTTAATAAATCTTTAAAAAGTGACTGCTTAACTGTTTGCAAATTTAGAATTTATTAGCTGCATATTAACTTTATTGGATACTAGTGATGGGTATTTCAGCCATTAAATGATCCGTTCTGAATGGATCGTTCATTTGTACTGACCGATTAGAAAAAATCGGCCATCGTTCAATCGGTCACTTGCAAAAAACATGAAAATTCAAGTAAAACTGTGAATAAAAAGGCCTAATTAATAAGTCAAGAACCATCTCTTTATTCAAATGCAACAATTTCGCCATATCCTAATTAAAAAGTTACACCACCACCGTTTTTTATAATTAAGCAAAAAATATTTCTCATAATATAATTTATTTAAAAAACAACAACTCAACTTCTATCTACAGCGCTACAATCTAACATCACATTCAAGAAAAAAATCCTCATCCTAACATAGATTTAAGGAAAGATATTAACAAAATTTGTTTGCTATAATAAGGAAATTCATGTTAAAGTTTAGTTCAGACGTTTATAGTTTAACTAAATTTTTATTCTACAACTAAAGTATTTTTATTCTTCAACAAATTCAAGATTTTATTAAGATTTTCATCTATACGATAGCAATGGATCTAACCATTATGTAGTTTAGAATTATAAATCACTAGAACTGAATGTATTCAATTAAATAGAATGAAAAATTGCTTTGAAAAACGAAAGATCCGTAACAAATGTTTTATCTCAATTCCTGTTCGGGGATCGAACCGGCGTCCTTTTGATCAAAGTTTTTCTGGTTAACCATTTAACCCATTTGACCAGCGACGAGATAAAAATTTGTTTTTGGACGATCGACTTAACATCACAATTATTTTTAATTCAATTTTAGTGTCCATTTTTATCTTATTTCATTTATTCTACGAACACATTTTATGGTTCTTTATACTTAAACTAAGTTGACATTGAATGAAGTAAAATAAGTAAAATAAGTAAAATAAGTAAAGTAAATAAGTAAATAAGTAAAATAAGACAAAAATTGAATTAAAAATAATTGTGATGTTAAGTCGATCGACCAAAAACAAATTTTTATCTCGCTGGTCGAGTAGGTTGGAACGTGCTAAGCCTCAGAAGACCAGGAGATCTACTAAAACTTACAAACCAAATCAATAGCTATACACTGGATATAGTGGCGTTACGAGAACTAAGATGGCCAGGGAGTGGAATCCACGAAACACCCAAGGGATACACTCTCTACTATTGCGGTCATGAAAACGGAGGAGAATTTGGAGTTGGCTTTCTCATACATCGTCGCGATGAATCAACATGTTATCGACTTTCGCCCAATTAATATGCGGATATGCACAATGAGAATCCGTACGCAAAAATTGAATGTAACGATCATCAATGTTCATGCACCTACTGAAGACAAAGCAGATGACATTAAAGGCTTGTTCTTTCTAGAACTCGAAGAAGTCATCAATAACATCCCGCGACACGATATAAAAATCGTGGTAGGTGACTTCAATGCGCAAATTGGTAGAGGTGCAGAAATTAAAACACATGTCGGCCCTAACAGCTTGCATCATGCTAGTAACAATAACGGCTTTCGCGCTGCTGAACTGGCTATGATGTATGTACTAGTAATTTCTAGCACTTTCTTCCCTCATAAGAGAATCCACAAAGCAACGTGGAAATCAAACGATGGAAGAACTGAAAATCAAATCGATCACGTCATGATTTCTAAGAGACACTCTACAAGTGTAACTGACGTTCGATCATACAGAGGGGCTGATATGGACACCGATCATATGCTTGTCATCTTCAAGTATAAGTGCAAATTATCATCTACATTTAATAGGCAAGCAAAAAAGACCGTGCGCTGGAATGTCGAAGCATTTAAACACATGGAAACACTGAATAGATATCAGGAAATTAACGCAAAACATAGAAGAGCATGACATCCCATCTGAGATGCCATTAAACATACAAGAAGAATGGCAAACGCTTCAATCAACCATCATATCCGCAGCACAAACTACAATCGGAAAACGACCACCGAAATCACGTAACGAATGGTTTGAAGACGAGTGCCGCGAAAACATTGAGCACAAACAAAAACTGCGAGAAAAATGGTTAACAAGAAACACCCGAAGCTTCCAAACTGATTATCTATGCGCCAAAAAAGCCTCAGCAAAACTCCTACGGAAAAAGAAACGCGAACACATGAAGAGCTGTATCGAAAACATCAACCAACATGCGGCTAATGAAAATTCGAAAGAGCGTTTTGCCAATGCGCGGAATCTGACCAAAGATTTCCACCCAAGATCTACAGCCATCAAAAATGGAAACAACGAGCTTACAACAAGTGAACGTGATGTGCTGGAAGTATGGCGATCCCACTTTCAAGACCTACTAAATAGGACGAATGAAGTTCATCCTATTCGAGCAATTGCTCCGTCAAGTGAGGAGATTTTTGTCCCTTACCCAACAATAGAAGAAGTGGAAGCTGCCATCAAAAAATTAAAAAATGGCAAATCACCAGGTATCGATGGAATCCCTGCAGAACTATTTAAGAATGGAGGAGCAGCTCTGGTCTCACGTATATATGATCTGATATTTGCAATCTGGGACCAAGAAAAACTACCTGCTGAATGGAAAACAGCTCTCATTGTTCCGCTACATAAAAAAGGTGACCGCCTAAAGTGTGCGAATTATCGTGGAATCGCACTGTTGAACACTGCATATAAAATACTAGCTAATGTCGTACTCGCTCGGCTCATCCCGTTCGCCGAATCTATCATCGGCGTCTATCAGTGTGGTTTTCGTCCCAACCGTTCAACCACAGATCAATGTTTTACCTTAAGGATGATTCTGGAAAAATGTTGGGAGTACAACATCAGCATTCACCAGCTCTACGTTGATTTCAAGGAAGCATATGATAGCATCATCCGCGACAACCTCTGGTCTGCACTCATATGCCTTGGTATTCCAGTGAAACTTGTTTCTCTGTGCAAACTCACAACATCGGGATCAAACTGTAGAGTAGTAATCGAAGGGTCAGTTTCTGACTCTTTTGATATAACATCAGGTGTTCGACAAGGTGATGCACTCGCGCCCGTACTATTTAATTTGGCGCTTGAGTACGCGATAAGAAAAAGCCGCATTGAGACACAAAACTGTATATTTAACAAATCTAGTCAAATTCTTGACTATGCAGATGATATTGTGCTTCTCGGACGTAGAACAAGCGATATCAAGGATAGTCTCTCTCAGCTTGAAAGAAATGCTAAACGACTTGGATTATGCATTAACACCGGCAAGACTAAACTTTTAACAACATCCAGGAATACACCTCCCGGCAATCTGAATACTGACGACTATGAAGTGGAACGTGTAGAAAACTTCAAATACCTCGGATTAGTAATAACATCGTCAAATGACATGCAGGCAGATATCAAAGCCCGTGTCTCAGCGGCATACAGAGTTTTCTACGCATACTCAAAACTTTTGCGATCCAAACATCTTTCGCAGTCGTGCAAACTCACACTTTACAAAGCATTAATTCGACCTGTGCTTACCTTTGGAAGCGAAAGCTGGACACTGACTTCCTTCGATTGTAGAATTCTATCAACATTCGAGAGGAAAGTCATACGAACAATTTATGGTCCATGTAAAGTTGCTGAAAATCAGTATAGAATCCGAATGAATCATGAAATCAGACAGCTTCTTGGAGGCTGCGATGTAATCGGATTCATTAAATCTAACCGGATTAGATGGTTTGGTCATGTAGAAAGGGCACCATTAGATAGAATGATTAAAAAAACGTCCCAACAACAACCAGCTGGTGTTCGTCGAAGAGGAAGACCTAGACAACGCTGGCGTGATGACATCATCCAAGACCTTCGTGATATAGGATGTCGAAACTGGGGTCAACTGGTCATGGAACGAGACGATTGGAAGCTGATTGCACAGACGGCAAAATCCCTGCATGGGATGTAAACGCCAGAGAGAGAGAGAGAGAGAGAGAGAGGTCGAGTAGGTTAAATGGTAAACCATAAAAACTCTGATCAGAAAGACGTCGGTACGATTCCCCCAACTGGAATTAAGATAAAACATTTGCTGCAACAAATGTTGAAAACAATTAATTATCCCTAAGGCTTCGTTCTCTATTTTATAAGCAATCACTTTTCCAAAAATGAATCAATTTTGGTTTTAGATCTGCCGTTCTTTTTTGTATCGGTCCTTCATTTTGGATCAGTTGTTCGTTTGGTTAGACCGGACGTTTCCCTGGACAAGTACCGAGCTCATAATCTACAAACGTTCTTTTAGCAGCAAACGATCTTACAAACATTTAAGCGTATTTACTATATACACTCTCACTGAACTGATAAAGGTTAACATCCGAGACCACCTTAGCCAAAATACAAATTTCAAATGGTGTAACTAGTGAGGAAATATTTGGTGTCGTTTTGTTATTTGTGTTATTTTTTGGTATCGGTGTCATAGTCATAGTAGAAAAATTGCTTTGAAAAGCGAAAGATCTTTAACAAATGTTTTGGCTCAATTCCTTTTGATCAGAATTTATGGTTAACCAGCGACGAGATAAAACATTTTTGTTTTGACGGTCGATCTTGAATACAATCAGTTCTAACTTCTAGTGACTTAAAATTCTAAACTACATAATGGTTATATTTATTGCTATCGTATAGATAAAAATCTTAATAAAATCTTGAATTCACAATCAATGCTAGGACTCGCACATAAATCTTCTCAATATTAATTTCATACAACTACTGATGATAGTGAGCTGGTAATCATTAAAAATTGCATGGTTTTGAATCAGTTAGAGTTATTTTAGTTGAATTGGACTGTAGTAGTATAGGTACCGGGTGTGAAGAATAGACATGCTACTTGGTAAGGTAATCTTTTTCAGGCCTGAGAGGAATCTGTGAGGTAGGTTAAAAACGGATGGCTGGAGAGGAGTCTTTAATAAGTAGGGTTGGTTGAAAAACATCGCGTAACACCATATCCTACATAAATCTAAAAATGCTTTCTTTGAACGGAAGAATGCAATAAGAAAACAAAATCATAAGGGATTAATCAAAATAGAAATCAAACCCATATCACGGGAAGTTCAGAGATCCAATAAGCTCAATCACTTGGAACACAAATGAAGCTATATGCTAATGATGAAGCTAAAAATTGAACAAAAATTACTAAGTGCTTTGCGTCTGGTAAGAAACAAAGGTCACATGAATCACTTGAGGCAACACCCATGGCCAAACAGTACAGATACACTAATCGAAAATTTGTTGTACTCTGGTCCATCACCCAGCTTCGAGAGCCCTGGATTACACCAGAGGTTCCCAAAGTTAGCTGTAAGTGAGGATTAGCAGGTAAGACAAATTCGTCCTTATCAATAAGGGGATTAATAAGGGAAGCAATAAGTGGAACAAACCCTGCAGGGTCATGAAAGAACTGCTGTTGTATGTGAACGTATCCAAAAGAAGCTTTTCTGGGTACATGCATATACAACAACTATCAACTCTTTATATGAGATTTAATTATTTACGAAAATAGTGTGTCACATGATCAAGGAATATGCCTGAACACCTGATTTAAAAAAAAAAAATTCTCCTTACCTCTAATTTTGTTTTTAGTTCTTCCATCCTATCATTCTTTCATAAAACAAGAAACAAAAACAAAATACGTCCATCAACACCTTAGAATACATGATATTATGGGAACTGGGTCCTGTCTTTAAAGGTTTTAACGATGTGTTGTGCCACATGTTGTAATTCATACTACACAATATATTTAATTTTAAAAAACAAAGTTCATATCCTTCTCCTCATTTTCTCTGGCATGTCATCAAATTGTTTGTATGCCAAGTTATAAGTCAACAAGAGATTAAATTAAATCTCCAAAATCTTTTAATTGCCATCTAAAATTCTTACCTGCAGTATTAATTAGAAACTTACGTGTTTTATCACTTTTATCCCTGCTATTATCACGGTCTAAAGTTTTTCTACTCATATTTATGTATCCAGGTGTTAAATCTAGTTGCATAGTTTGCTTAATTAAATTTTTTTCAATTTTATGTTCGTTTGTTTGATGACTGTACGATTTACTGTTATCAATTATCTGAGCTTTTGGCTCAATGTCCATCACAGATACCATATTCTAGTTCACTACAAAAATTCTAATTAAATTATTTCGATTTAATAATCCTAATTGGTTTTTACTTTTAAAATTTGGCTTTATCACTTTTGATTTAATTATATTACATTATTTAGATTAAAAATTATTTTAGCTATATTCAAACTGACAAATATATATTTTGAATATTATTTCTAATAATAAGCTCATTTGTTTGTTCGATAATTATCACTTTTACTAAATTAACTTTATGTTTTCACTGTCACTTATTATTACTTCATTGATTAATTTTTTTTATTTGGATTAAATATTATAATGTTGATTTCAGGATTAAATAATTATAATTATAAATCCTTAGTATAATTGAATAGTTATTGTTCACTGTGTTCTGTCATTCAACAGATATTAAATAATATTGACTTCTTTGATCAGTTGAAATTCTTGTATTGATATCACGTGAATCTAATAATGAAAATTCACTAAATGAAAAAAAATATAGAAATGGAATATAATAGAAAAATAAACTTATATTATTTAAATAATTAGATTACTCTATTTTAAAATAAAATAAAAAGATAAAACAGCATATTACAGTGGAAGGAGTATGAATATTTAATTATGAAAATAGAAAGGTTTATTCAATTTTTTAGTTTCAACCGACAGCGATTGAAAGGGACTCATTGTAAAAACAACCTGCTAACAAAATTTGTTTTCACTTTAGGATAACGCACTATGGAAACGCAACTAATAACCATACAACTGATAAACGAAATTTATGTGTTACATGTATACCTCAACAATATTTATTTGAGTCTAATGTGTTGTACTTAAGTTTATTTATGTAGTTGTAAGACAGACCACGCTAGAGGCTAGCAAATAAATGAACAGACTATAGCAGGATCAAAAATGTTTTGCAACACTTACGCAGGATCAATTTGGTCTCAGATTCTTTTAAATATTCTAGTTTCAAACAGAATCGCATGCACATACTTGGCAGTGTCGAAGTATAATTTTACCTTACCACCTTATAGAGATCTGGCATGGTGGATCATAAACCCCTAGCTATTAATACGAAAAAACAAAACGGTGAAATACCACTTGTCACAGTGTGAACACAAGTAGTGGTCTTAGGAGCACACCGCCAACATAGATCATAAAGAAAACTTTACTGGTTGCGAATGAAGGTTTTACACCAGCGGTGGATTATCGAACAGAGACGGCTCTAGAGCAGAAAGAAAAGAAAAGTAAACAGCAGTTAATAAGCCCGTAATGTCTCAAGATAGCGTAACTTAGAAATTCAAGTTGTCCTTCGGCCAGGATGACTCTATTCGCAATAGTGGTTTGTAGGGTACATATAGAAATCAATTGCGTTGTTGGAAGCTAAATATTCAGGGATGGATGTTCATCAGTTGCTACAAGTTTTGACATGTTTGATATCGATATAAAAGTGATGGCCAACTTCTATCAGTTGGGATCGTTAAAATATAGTAAGAAACCATCTCAATAGCGGAGACTAGCCTCGAAAGACAAACGTAGTAGAGACGAAGTAGAATGGTGACATTTAGAGGGATTTGCTGCTAATTTCACCATTGCATCCAGATGTAACAAGAACTGCAGGACTGGGTAAATAAAGCAAATAGATACAGTGGACATTTCCGATAACATAACTGATGTTAATGAGGAAGAGTAAGAGTACTTTTTTAGCAGGGGAGCAGAGTTGCACCGCCTTAGTAATACTTGAGGGAGGCAACAGGAAACCCACTCGTGGAACTGGTGGATGTAAAATATGCCATTACAGCATTAGTTGTGGTAGCCAGGATGTGCCTGGGTTGACAGGGCCAGAGTGGGTATCAAAAGATAAAAGCGTTGGCTTAGGATAGAATGGACTGAAGAATTTCAAGTGAACCTTTCTTGTTGAATCATAGAACTAATATGTTCGAAATAGTCTATACTCAGTGCCACCGAGGAAATTACCTCTGTTCAAAACCCTAACCTCAAACAAGATTATATACATTTGAGGTTAATATAGAGAATGATTTCCTACAAGCAAAAGTTAATGGGACTCCAGAGAAATGGCTTCAAACTTTTCTGTGATAATACATTTATAACACTTCCTACGGCTTGGCTGCATAGAGTTCTGGGTAAAGATTGGTGTTGAGATCTTTAAATTCGCCCAGAAATTCATCCATGTAAAAATGGATGTAATATGTGATCGAAATGCATATGTAAACTAGTATTCTGGAAAGATCGCTTTTTTAAGATAGTTGACATGTATACAGAACCGGAAGAACATTGGAAACCACGTTAAGTAGATGAGAGCAATAAGGAAATCAGTAAGGACAACTTGGATGTTGCTATTTGTCTCTTTCTGGAAAAAGTAGAAGTCTTTGACAACACCTCAGGGGTCAGGATAGCCTTCACAAGAAAAGAATGTTTCAAGCACTACAACAAATTGGGTGTGTGAGATGCTGTTGAGATCTACAGTAAAGGAAATTAATTCTGGAAATTGCAAAATCCTTGTTGGTACTTTACATTGAACCTTGGAGTAGATGAAGTTTTGACCATATCAGGCATCAATCTGAGTAACATCATTGATATTCGATTTGCCAGGAAGAGATAACTCAACTTATTCTACCACCACGTATTTCCATAACGAAACTAGGGAACCATTCCTGAGATTTTCTTTGGAAAAATTATCAAGTCTAAATATCAAGATTTCCAAAGAGAATCCCTGGCTTGTATCTTAAGACGGAACGATTAGGCAGTTTAACTTTGATAGGAGCTACTCATTTATATGTTGAGTAATAAAGCAGAGTGAATCAGTGAGACAACCATATACCATTTGAGCAATTATGTCGTCAAATAGAACGTGACTATTTCAAAAACCGAGGTAAATATTAATGAGGCATATATTCTGGCGGAATGGATTAATGGCGTTGTTGAAATAAACAGATTAAAAAAAAAAACACCTTAAGAATATTTAAATATGTCAAAAGAAGTAAGAGACCCAGTAAACTTTCTTAAAAGTGGTAGAGCTTGGATCCACAAAAGAAGTTATTTTCTAGAACCGTAGTGAATTGATGGTGATAAACTGCGTGGATTAATCCCTCTCCATATCCTGAAGTTCCAAGAGTAGGCAGGATTAAAGAGATACTATAATTGAGTGATCACTTTAAGCTGAGCCTGATTTTATTTAGATCACTCAAGCAATTAAATAAGCAAGCAAGAATAAGCAATTTGAAAGCCATGCTGACCTTGAATTTGATTTACGAAGTTGCTGAAAATTTAAAATTCAAATCAAATATTTTATACAAACGTGTTATGATGACAACCAGAGACAAGTCTAATAGCATCAGCAGCAGAAACCTTTAAAACTAATTTTAATAGCACTGATGACTATGAAATTTTAAATCTTGAACGAAAGGAGAGTTTTTAACCATCAGTATAATAAACAGTTAACATAGCTTCAGGCTGTAAGAATAGATTATCATATGATCGTATGAAAATATAAAGCACGAGCATTGGCGAACATGATTGTATTATTAGCATTTAACGGAATTTTAAAATTTACCTTGTCTATAAGGCTATAAATCATCAAATAAAACAAAATAAATATTTCATTTAAATTTGTAAATTATGTTGTATGGTTTCGCCACGCCCGCCTTATATGAGATTTTGTTATAATAAGCCATCTTAAGACAAATAATACTGAAACGATGACACCAAAATTTCTCACCAAAATCGTTAAATATGTTAATAGTTATTTGATTAACCGATTGTTAATCATTCGAAAATGACATGAAACCATTTAATCCAGCAGTTCGCAACAATTTCAACAGGACGCTAAGGAAGACCACAAAAATTAATTATTTAAACTGAAAAAAGAATTAAAAAATTTTATCAATTTAACTTTATATAATTTTAATTAGGTTTCTCAATAACAATTCAAAATATTTCCCCTTAATTTCGTTACCGTATGTAAAACAAACACAACTGTCACATTTGATTAAAAGTTAACGATTTCGTTATGATTTTCATGATGTAAACTGTTAGGAATGTCCTACAGGTTTATATTTTATTTACTAACATCACTTCGTAATTTTTTTCCATATTTGTGTTATTTTGCAAAACAAATTTTTTTTTGCATATCCTTACACACAAACACATTAAAGGATTTAAAAAACTATTTTTTTTAAAAACATGTCCTAGTTTTTTATTATAGTTTATTGCCCTAAACAATATGTATTTAATCGATATTTTTGTAAATAAATCAAAACAAATATTCGAATTCCTTTAGAACTCCATGAAATTCTCTAAAACGAAAATAAATTCCTTAAATATATATCTCATTCGTTTTATTAACTTATTTATTTATGCGAGTATTTTAAAAATTAATTGAATATTTAATAAACTACAACAGAACTAAGCTATTAAAATATAAAACTTTTGTGTTTTCTGTCTTTTCTTAAAACTATAAAGCTTAGATACGAGTATAATGAACTTTGTAAACTGAAAAGCTTCACATTATATCGAAAATAAACTTAATTTTATTTATTTAGATAAATGAATGAAAATGGTTGTAGTGTAATCGGAGAGATATTATTTGATACTCTTGAGGAAAACTCTCACACAATTTGTTCTTTTTCATCAAAAGAAAATTTAAATACAAAAAAATTGTATTTACATCGTAATTCTATAGATGACAATAATTTACGCGTAGTTTGTAAATAGTAGAACAAAAATTTGTTTCATTTGAGGAATCTCATAATTGAAACATGTGTGAAATATCGAACCTATCGAACCTATTATTTTTGTGTTTTAAGGAAGAAAAACGGGAATGGGAAAATCGTCAGGTCTTCAAAACTTTGTCTTTGTAAAACTGAATAATAACCACGGAAAGCCAAAGATATCATGCAAACTGGCGTTTGGGGTAGTTGGTTTCAGGTCTTCTGTTCAGGTTTTCGAATTCTTAAGATTTACTGTAACTTTTTGGTATTAAACTCATTCCTCTTGACTCTCCCATATTTAATTATAACTACTTTCAATATATTATATATATTTCTTGGATTTTTAAATTAAAAAAGTTGATTGCACCTTTTTCCAGTCTGGTTTTATTTAAATATTAATTTTTAATCAATTAAATATTTTAAATTTAATCACACGATATTTCGCCAAATTGTGACATTTTCAAGTGTATCATATGTATTTATAAATAATTAACAATAAAAATTTTTTTTACAAAATGTACAAATACAAAATATTTGAATTTAAAAATGATTTTAAAAAATTTTGGAAATGACATTAGAAAATATAATTTGTTTAAAAAACTAGTAGACCAGGGCCAAACCGTTATAAATATCGAAATTGACGAAAAATTCTTAGCAGTATACGAATGGTCGAAAAATGTAGTTAATGGTCTAAGTAATTAAGGAAAAATCGACGAAACTGTGTAAAAGTCCCGGAAAGGGGTGGGGTCTTGTATTATATACGTTTTAGGGGTTTGTATTAGTTTTTTGCGATTTGCGGCTAAACTATGCATCCTTTCGAAAAAAGTTGAATGTAAAAGTTGTAGATAATAAAAAAATCTAAAACTTTCTTACTGGACATTATGGACCATTACCACAATATTATCGAGAAAAATGCAAAAAACCGTTTTAATTGTTTTTATTGTATAACTATCGCAAAAGTTTTTATATTTTCATGAAAATCGATGGAAATGTTTTTTTTTTGTGTTTCAAACAATCCCAAATTTTTTCAAAGCGTAATATTTAATTTTCGATGTTTTATGAAGAAAATTAAAAAAAATGACCTAATTTTCAATCGAAAAACTTGGTTAGGAAATTTTCGATTTTTGAACTTTACCAGTGCTCATTTTTTTCGTTGAAATCCCAACTTTAATATAGAATTAAAATATAATATTGTTTATGCACAAAAAGTTCGTTAAAACAGCGAAAAACCGAAAAAACTACTTTCAAATCATGCATTTCTTTTTCTTTGTTGTAAATAGACGTTTCCATTCATAAAAAGCGGTAATTCACATACGATACTGTGTTATACAAGTAATTTACATATACTTATACGTATACAACTAATCTTGGCTTTCAAAGTCCCGAAAACATCGTTTAAACTGCAATTAAATAGATAAAAAATCAAAAAACACAAGGGCTGTGACTGAGAAATTTTTTTTATTATTTCTTGTGATTCGTAAGTATTATAACGTTTCTTAGCCGAGTCACAATTGTTTAGTTCGATCACTAAATCAGAAAATTAAAACACAATGGATTTTCTAAACGTCATAATTTTATTCGTTCAAGAATTTATTATAAAAATATTGTTTTTACTACTATTCCTTTTGATTGTTCTTGAACTTACAATAATTCACCACTTATAATTCTATTACAATTGTTCACAATATCACTTTTAACTGTTCACTTACAATAATTTTTTTCTTTCTACTTATAAGTTACAATAACACTGTTAATTTCAACTCGTCTATATCACTGCTGATCCGGCCTATATCTCGCTGACAAAGTAAACGCAATCAATTAGAGAATAGGTAAATAAACAAATTGAAAAGAATAGATCTCATACCTATGTGTCAATATTTGCAGATCGTGTTCTTATGTTTATGTTGATAAAGGTTTTTGTTCTAGAATATTGTAGTGATATCGAGGCTACTTCATGTTGTATATATAAGAGGTGTTGTTCGAGCACAAGATCAGTATGAAATTGTCAGCGATAGAAAAAAATATAAAATTCAGCAGTGATATAGGCGAGTTAAAATTAACAGTGCTATTATAACTTATAAGCAGAAAGAAAAAAATTATTGTAAGTGAACAGTTAAAAGTGATATTGTGAACAATTGCAATAGAATTATAAGTGGTGAATTATTGTTAGTTCAAGAACAATCAAGGAGAATAGTAGTAGAAACAATATTACTTCGGTCTGAAAGACCTAAGTATTACATTCATGAGCTCAAAGTGAAATTCTTACCCCCACTTTTTTTGACATTTCTCGACGTTTTAAGACTTATTTCCAATTTCATTTTCAATCATAAATTTCGATAGAAATTGGCGAGTTTTTTAATACAACAAAAAAATTACTCAAAAAAAAAAAACTCAATTTAAAATTTTGACGAGCCCTTATCTTACAGCTAACTATGAAAAAATCCAATTTCGAATTCCTTTATTTCACCATTGTAATAATATTATAGTCATTATATGGCTCAAAGCATATAAATATTCTTTAAATCTGAAATTGTAACATATTTTAAAACTAAAAAACTGAAAAAAACAACGAAAAACAGAAATAATTTAATATTTATGCAATGAGATTTTATTTTCACTTAAAAATTCATCGTAACTACGACGGTAATTTTTAATAGAGATGGCATTGATTTCCTTTTTTCGAAATACATTCCTACTTTCCGAAACTACCTTACCTACTTTCCTATTTGAAAATTTTGACAGCTAATTTGTATTTTGAAAACATTCATAAATATTATTTCTTCCAAATCAAGGTTGCTTTTGTTATTTTTAATATAATTATTATCTTAAATTACTACAGTTAACTGAAAAGAAAAAGTTAAGTTAAACTTAAATGATTAATAATTATTAATTATTAAACTTATTTGATTAATAATTGTTATATAGTATCAAGTATGTGTGGAATTATGTTTTATTTTCTAGTTTGTAACAAGTGCGACATATTTCTTCAAATTAATAGTGAATCAGCAAACTCTAATAAGCTACCATCTGTTAAAAATTATATTCTGTGACTGGAATTCCAACTTTAGCTTTGTTAGAACGTTTGCTTAAGTTTTGTTTATTTATAAGATCAGTAGATCTATAATATCACGGTCTGTACAACATCTACTCTCCGAAACACACATACTAGATATTAGATAACAATAATTGATCAAATAAGTTTCTAATTGTGTAACTTGTTAATTATATTTAATTTAACTTTTTCTTTTTAGTTATTTTAATTATGACCGTTGTACCCGGTTTTGGTGGTCAAAAATTTATGAGTGAAACTCATATGATGGTATCGAACCCAGATCAGTGGATAGAACCAATGGCCGATGCTGGTGTTGATCAATATACTTTTCATGTTGAACCGGTTCAAACAATTGTTGCAGAAGTTTCAAGGAAATTTGATAGAGAATCACTCACTGAAGCGAATAAAACCAAAACGAGTTGTATCGGAGCCCCGGCGTCCAAGATACAGGCCTTTGAAAAAAGCAAAATCCATACAAAATTGCACTGGTTTTGACAAAAATGTTTTATTTTTTACTTATTTTTGCTTTATTTCCTATGTGCTTATAAGATAAACGATCAAAACTGTCCATTTTACAAAATTTTCTTAATTTACGATAAAAATAATAAAAAAAAAATCCACTCGCGCCTAAGTTAAAGTAATCTTGCCTGAAATAGTCATAACGTGGGCCCCCAAAGTTATAATTATTTTTTTTAAAGTTATTCATGTTGATTCTTTAAAATTATATATCAAAAATAACATTAAACGTCATTTGGATTGTAACATTCGGTAAAAAAAGTGTACTTTTATACGATATTTGTTTTTTCAAAGGCCTATATCTTGGTCCCCGGGACTGATTTTCAAAAAAATTTTTTTGTAATATGCTTATAAAAGTGCCCTAAAATAAAAAAAAAATTGGCCGGGGCCTAAGATAAAGTAATCTTGCCCAAGGAAAGTTAGAGACGCTGGAATGAAGGTTTTAGCTTTAAAACCATGCACTCCGGTTGAGCTTGTGAAAGAGTACATTCCCTTAGCTGATATGATTTTAATTATGATCGTTGAACCCGGTTTCGGGGGTCAAAATTTAGGAGTGATATTATGCCAAAAGTGGAATGACCACGTTAAAATTACCCCAACATCAGATATAGAGGTTGATGGAGGAGTTGGAACAGAAACAATTAATGAGTGTGCTAAAGCTGGAGCAAATATGATTGTTGCTGGTACAGCAATTATTCGGGCTACTAATTAAAAAGATGTAATATCGCTTTTAAAAACTCTTCAGTAGTTTACACTGGTAGTCTCATAAATATGTTATTGTTCCTATTTTTAAGATGATTTGTTAACTTGGGCTGGATATGGATTTAGATATGGACATGGATATGGATGTGGATATGGATATGGATATTGATATAGGTATGAATATGGATATGGATATGAATATGGATGTGGATATGGATATAGATAAAGATATGGATATGAATGAGGATATGGATTGGACTTCGTATGGATATGACATGGACATGAATTGGATATGGATTGGATATGTATTAAATACAGATTGGATATTGATTTGATATGGGTTGAATATGGGATTGTATATGAATTGGATATGGATTGGATATGGATTGGCTATGGATTAGGTATGAATTGGATATGGATTGGATATTAATTGAGTATGGATTGGAGATGTATTGGATATGGATTGGATATGGATTGGATATGGATTGGATATGGATTAGATATGGATTGAATATGGAATGGATATGTATTGGATATGGATTGGATATGAATTTGATATGGATTAGATATGGATTGGATATAGATTGGGTATGAATTGGATATGGATTGGATATTAATTGAGTATGGATTGGAGATGTATTGGATATGAATTGAATATGGATTGGATATGGATTGGATATGGATATGGATTGGATATGGAATGGATGTGGATTGGATAATAATTGAAAAGGGATTAGTAATGGATTAAAAATTGGATATTGATGCTATATTTTTTTTATATAGACCAACAAAAAGAAATGATATCAACGGAAAAAACATTAAAAATGTAAATTCAGCAGTTTTTTTTAAGATGTTTAATACACAATGTACGAAAACAAAACAAACAAAAAGAAATGATATCTTAGCGGAAAAAAACATCAAAAATGTAAATACAGCAGTTTTTTAGAGAGATTAGGTACACAACGTAAAAAAACAAATAAAAAGTAATGATATCTTATCACACGCACATTTCAGCGGTAAGAACGTCAAAGGAACCAAATCAGGAGTTTGTTTTTAGGGTTTAATACACAACATAAAAGTACCAAACCAAAGAAATGATACATTTTGATAAGCAAATTGGATACTGCTACAGTAAAAACATTTCATGTAACTATTCAAGCTAAAATTTTCAATAAACATACCAAGCTACAAAAATGTATGTACATTTTATGAACTAAAACTTAAAAATAAAAAATATATAAATAAATAGTCCCGATGGTCGACACAATTAAGTTTACAAAGTATAAATTTATTTTTCTTCGAATTCTAAATGTACAATGCATTATTTGAAAGTTAATCTGAAACGAGAGAAGTACAAGCCAAACGCGAAAACTCTTTGAAGTGTAAGGGATCTCTTGTCATTAAACGCCCAAAATTAGGGCTTTCAAAAATAAAATACTGTGTGCCTTCAAAGAGTTTTCGCGTTTGGCTTGTACTTCTCTCGTTTCAGATTAACTTTCAAATAATGCATTGTACATTTAGAATTCGAAGAAAAATAAATTTATACTTTGTAAACTTAATTGTGTCGACCATCGGGAATATTTATTTATATATTTTTTATTTTTAAGTTTTAGTTCATAAAATGTACATACATTTTTGTAGCTTGGTATGTTTATTGAAAATTTTAGCTTGAATAGTTACATGAAATGTTTTTACTGTAGCAGTATCCAATTTGCTTATCAAAATGTATCATTTCTTTGGTTTGGTACTTTTATGTTGTGTATTAAACCCTAAAAACAAACTCCTGATTTGGTTCCTTTGACGTTCTTACCGCTGAAATGTGCGTGTGATAAGATATCATTACTTTTTATTTGTTTTTTTACGTTGTGTACCTAATCTCTCTAAAAAACTGCTGTATTTACATTTTTGATGTTTTACATTTACGTCATAAAAACAGCAAAATTTTTTTTCCCAAAAAATTGGCTACAAAATAAATGAAACCATTTTTTTGACACACTTGACATTATTTTTTGACAAACTTATAATGCCATAATTCTCTATAATAATAATAAAATTTCATGTCATACAAATAAATAGTTTTATGTTTTTCCAAAATATTAGGTAAACAAATAAATAAAAATCTTTATCTTGACACACTTGACAACATGTTTTTGACAAAATTATAATGCCATAATTCCCAATAATAATAATTAAATTTCATGTCATATAAACAATCCATTTTATTTTTTTCCATAAAATTGGGTAAAAATATAAAAAAAAATCCTTCTTTTGACACACTTGACAACATTTTTTTGACAAACATATAATGCTATAATCTAGTTTTTGATCTCACATACCAATCCCTACCATCAAGATTTCTCCTAATTTATTGTTCTTACTCGTAATCACTTAAAATGAACGTTTTTAAGCCAAAAATATGAAAATTTGCTATTTTTGACACACATAATGATTTTTTTGACACACTTCTGGTACAGTTATCGAACACGGTGTCCTTTCGGACCTGTCCCTTGAGTATACCTATTTTTAGAAAAAACATTTTTGAAATCACTCCAGCGGTTATTTAGACATCGTAGGTAATGACTGCCGGCAGACAGACATACATTTTTGTTTTGCATTTTTCATTTGGAGAAATCTTGATGGTCGGGATTGGTATGTGAGATCAAAAACTAGATTATTGCATTATCAGTTTGTGAAAAAAATGTTGTCAAGTGTGTCAAAAGAAAGATTTTTATTTATTTTTTTACCCAATTTTTTGGAAAAAAATAAAATTGCTTCTTTGAAATGAAATTTTATTATTATTATTGAGAATTATGGCATTATAAGTTTGTCAAAAAATAATGTCAAGTGTGTCGAAAAACGATTTTATTTATTTTTAGCCAATTTTTGGAAAAAAAAATGTAGCTGTTTTTATGACGTAAATGTAATTTAAAAATGAAGTTGGACATGGAAATTTTTGAATTTGTTATAGTTTTTGAAATATTTTTGGAATTTTGAAAAAGTTTGTATTTTTGATTTTGTAATAATTTTTGCAAAATTTTTAGAATTTCGGCAAAAGTTTTAATTTTTGATTTTGTAAGAATTTTTGGAATATTTTCAGAATTTTGAAAAATTTTTAATTTTTGATATTAATATAATTTTTGGAATTTTGAAAAAATTTTCAATTTTTGATTTTGTAATAATTTTTGCAATATCTTTAGAATTTTGGAAAAAGTTTGAATTTTTAAGAATTTTTGAAATATTATTGGAATTTAGAAAAAATTTAAATATTTGATTTTATTCTAATTTTTGGAATATTTTTGGAATTTTGAAAAAGTTTGATTTTATTTAATTTAACAATATTTTTGGAATTTTGATTTTAATTTTCCGGCAACGTATTGATGTTTCGTGTTAGTTTTGTAATAAATTTTTAAACAGATATAAAAAATACTTGTACTTTAACAAAGAGTTATGTTTGATATACATCGCTGCCCAAAACTAAAAACCATGTCCTCATAAAAGCTTTTTGCCGAAAACTATATCAAAATCCTTAACCCAGACCGAAGTCTTGATATCTCAGAGCTGTGAGATTTCAGCCCCTCCATATTTTGTGTATTATTTTTATAATTTTTTATATATTTTTTTTCAACTTGAAAATGGCAATGTGCCGAAATATTGTTTTTATTAATTAAATAAAAAGAAATTTTAAGACTGATATGAGCCGTTCACTGCACAAAACTATTACCTCCATAAAACAAAATGTTGAGAAATTGAATTTTTTTCAAAGGTCAAATAAATTTCGATGTTTATTTAATCTTTATCATTCAGGAATGTTATTATAAACATAATTTATTTAATTTTGGTTACTAAGTAGCATAATTAGCTATTATAGTAGTAATTTAATTAGTATAATAGATATTGTTAGTTTTTAATGTCAGGTTTTTAATAGTCATTTTTTAATGGTCAGACAAATTTTGACTTTTAATTGTGTTTATCTTAGTTATTCAGGAAAGTTGTTTTTAACATAGAAAGTTATGACTATAGCAAGTACTTTGACATTTAAATTTAAAATTTTCCAAAAAGTGGAGTTAGTCGCTTTGTGCAGTGAACGGCACATAAGTGTTTTCAAAAATAATTAAAAAATAAAAGTGTTATTGTTTTGAACTTTTAATATGAATTACAAAATAAATTTGTTTTACTTTTATATCTGTGTGTTAAAAAAGTTATTGTATTGAAACTCAAATACAAGTGTAAAATGAACTTAAAATAAGAAATTTAATGTCTAATAAATAATGAATGGATTTAAGTTGGTGTTTTATCATACAGTCTGACTGAAGGAACCGGAAAACTTAAAGGATTATTTGTCATTGACTGACTACGAAGATAAACGTTCAACAAATATATTGATAAACTCATTCCTCAGAAAGCAGATATTCCAGCTCCCAGATAATACTTTGGAATTCAAAGCAAGATTTCTCTACATTATAGCACAACTAGCTATAAGCTTAATATCATTTTTCCATTGAATATGAGCCTTTCCTATCCAACATTTTTATGAAGTAAAGAATTTCTCGGTTGATCCTATTAAAATCGACCTTTTCCTAGCCAGTTTTCATCAATATTCTATAGGATTGTATCTTTACTAATGGGGCAGTTTAAGTAGGGAGGATAACATAGTTTTCAAATCAATAGGTCCATCGTAACAGTTGACCAGTAATAGTTCGAAATAGTTATGTCCAAAGTATTTAACACTGACTCAAACAATAATAATGATTTTAGAACCATTGTAAGAAATGTTGAAAGTAATAAAATATTTTGGATTTAGGAAAACAAAAAATTTTTTTGTGTATATCATTTTATTATTAAATTTCTTAGAAATTTTTGTAATTCGAAGATAAACATGACGTTGAAATGAAACTAATATTATTAAATATAAAATAAATAAATATCCTAATAAAATGTATGTATATATAGGTTTAGATAATAAGTGACTAAAAGTCTAATAAGGGACTAGTCTAATATACTGATTACCATTAAATTTATTATTTAATTATATCTAAATTAGTGTTGCACATTAATTTATAAGATTTGTCTTAGTAGTAGTAATACTCCTTAGTTTTGTTGCATCCGTCGATCCCAATATCGTTTAATTAAACTATTTGTCATATCATTCTAGTTTTCGTTTTATTTTATTTTTTCTTATTCATACGTTAATTATATTTTCAATATTATTTTTTTTTAAATCTCCAGTTGCATTTAATTTTTCTTGCATTTGGGTTAACATGTCCTGCATTCGACGTATCTACAAAAGTTACAAATAAACGAGTTAATATTTATAACAGCGAGAAACTTAAAAACAATTTACTTCCTCATCCTTTTGTAATAGCAATCGATCCGTATCAGAAATGAGAGAATCTGTATTTGAATTCATTGAGTCCCGTTTTAATTTTCCCCGCTCTCTAAATGCGTGCTGTGATATTTGTGAAATACATTGAGTACGATAATTTTCATAATGAACATCTTGTGTTGTATCCTTTAAATCTTGCATATGGGTCGATATCAACATTGTTCTTAGTTTTATAAAATCACTATGTGAAGGATTTTCAACTGGAAATAATAAAAAACGACAAAAGTTACTTGATTATTTTCTATCCATTTGTAAAATTAAAAACTCACCATCAACGACACCCCAAGGATATTGCCGTCCTCTCACTTTTTTACCAGCGATTTCTAAAACTGTATTACTGCCGACTACAGCAAATGGAATGCTTGCTTTCAATTCTTTATCTTGTTGCTTAAAATCTTCATCTTCATCCGAATCGCATTCGGGAAAGTGATACACCTGTACTCGATTTTCTGCCAAATCTTTTAATATCCTTTGTTTTAATTTTTTTATTTCGGTTTGCGTTAGGGCATCAGCTTTTGCAATTACCAACACAATGTTTACTTTTTTATGTAAACGTAACATCATATCAAGATCCATCTGGCGTAAACTGAAATAAAAAATCAAATTATTTACCACTGAAGGATGATGTGTAAACTGCAGTTGCTTGGCGAAAAACTTCCTAAAAGATCTTCCTGAAGAAAAGACAGTTGAGCAACAAGTCAAAATTTTCATATATCGTATGCTTTACAGTTTTATTCATGATCTATTAGCTAGGAAGAATTTACGAGACATAGAGGAGTCAAAATTGCTTGACTAATTAAAAAAGCAGAACATTTAGTATCAACCGGCAAATTTGAGTCGGAAAAGAAGAACGGAAAATTTTTGATAACGCTGACACGCATAAATCACCATAAATATTTCAGAAATAAAATAGCTCCGGCAATTCAAGAGAAGTTTATCCAAACATCTGGCCATCACCCACCGGTGCTAGTACGAAACATAAACCAAAAGCCTTTACAAAGGCCGAAAATGGGGTAGATCAAAACGAAAATAATAATTCAAGATTGCATTCGTATAAACCTTAACCACGGTAGAGGTGCGTTTTGTAAATCTTAAACAATAAAGATCGATATATACACATTCTAAAGCCTGACACATGGGTTTGTTAGGTATTCGCATGCAATATGGACATAAAACCTTTGTAATCCTTTGATTTTTTTTTCTTTGAAATCTCTTTTTTTAAACCAATTGGAAGCTATTAACTTCAATCTTATTGCAGAAAAAGTACAGGTACAAGTAACCTGGATTAGTAGATGATTACTTTTAAATGCTTGGGGTCTTAAATTATAATTCAAGCCTTGTTGGGGTCAAGGGTCTGTCTTTGTGAATAGGGATAGGCAAAAATTCTTCGATTTGTTCGGCTGCACTTGTTCCAGTGCAAAGACAACAAGATGAAAAACGGGAAACTGCACTTTAGATCATGGACATATGTAAGCTATTAAAAATATTTTTTGTTCTATAACGGAATAATATTTTTAGTTATGTTATGCAGTTTGCTACAACTCCCAATCATAGAAGTGGAAGCTTTTACTCATTCATGGAAGCTTGATTATGATTAAAAGATTCAAGCTTGGTTCTCTAGCGTCTGTTCTTCATGTCAGTAGCGGCTTGGAGCGGGCGTCTGTCTTGGATCAAGCGGCTCGCTATATAAACGTGTAAAAATGTTGTTTCTGGTAACCTTAAGATGCAGAACGAACCCATTCACGACAATTTGGGTTGGGCCTAAGGTTAACACCCTAACCCCGGAAAAAAAAATTTGTTAAATTTGGAAATCAGAAAGAGTATAACAGACCCGGATTTCAAAATAGAATTTTACCTGGATGTGACAAAGGACAAGACTACCGAATCGAAACGTGGAACGCGCTCCTGATGTTCTTATAAGTATAGAAACAGAGGCTGAGAGGTATAGGATGGATATCATTGCTCTGCAAGAAATTAGTTAGACAGCCGATAATCGGAAAACAAGATTTGGATAGTCACTCTCTATACTGTAGTGGTTATCCTTTTGGAAGATAATTTGGAACTAGCTTTCAGGAGGGCAGGTTGGAAGAGATATCTCTTATGGAAATGTGGTGGATTCCAACAGCATGCATTTGAATTCGAATGATAATGGTGAGAGAATGACTGAGTTTGCATTATCAAATAATTTGAGAATTGCCAGTATGTTCTGTCCGCATCGATCGATTCATAAGCAGACATGGGTCTCACCGAATGGAAACACTCGAAATCAAATTGATCACGTGCAGTAACAGTACGTTTCTTTTCGAGCGTTCTGGATGTGGGATCTTTTAGAGGTGCATACATTGGAAGTGACCACTTCCTTGTTTGTGCTAAGATAAGGTTCCACTTCACAAATCCAGGCATTCCAAAATTCAATCAACGGAAACGTTTTGACCTCTCATCATTAAAGAATGCTGAAACGGAAGAGAGATATCAAAACCATATTGCTGAAATATTGGAGAAATCAGAAACCATTAATGGAGACGTCGATAAGTCATGGTATTTGCTCAAAGATGCTGTTTTAAGCGCTGCTGAGGGAATACTTGGACGACCACAGAACCACTCTCAGAAGCCATGGATAGATCAAGCATGCCCTGTCGCTATTAAATACAAAAGAAATTGCTATCTAAAATGTCTACAAGGACGCAACACCAGGTCCAGCAAGGAGAACTATAAACAGGCAAGACAAGCCGTTACAAAGCTATGTAGACAAACGAAGAGAGAATGGTGGAAGAGACAGTGTGAGGAGATTGTAAGCTTTAATAAGGATCATAAATCACGTAACTTCTTTCAACAGGTTAAAACCTTAAAGAAGGGCCCTCAAACTAGATCGACTGCTATTCAAAACAACGATGGGGAGCTACAAGTAGACCTTTTCTAAAGTTAAGTGACCAGCAACAAGTCGGGCAACGAGCAAAGCTTATTCGTGCGTCAAACGTACATGTAGACGAACCAACCAAAGAGTAATTCGAAGCAGCGCTGTCAAAATTAAAACGCAATAAAACACCTGGTATCGACGATATAACATCCGAAATGATTTTACATGGTAATGAAACTCTATCCTTAATGTTTGAACTTGTTCAAATGATCTGGAAGACTGAAACCATGCCACAGGACTGCAACACAGCTATGCTGATACCAATCCATAAAAAAGGTAATCGCCTACAATGTGCAAACTACAGAATAATAGAGCAATTCTGCACAGCATATAAGATCTTTTCCTACATTTTGCTATCAAAAATCAATCCTTTTGCTGACTGTTTGGAGAATATCAGTGTGGCTTCCGGCGGGGCCGAGGTACCACCGATGCACTTATCTCGATAAGGATGATTTTGGAAAAGTGCCGAGAGTTCAACATACCTGTGCACCAACTCTTCATCGTTTCAGGCAGGCCTACGACTCTCTCGAACGAGAGACTCTATGGTGTGCTCTGGTGTCAATGGGAATTCCTGGTAAACTGGTATCACTATGCAAAATGACAGTACAGAACTCTCAATGCTGTGTGCGAGTAGAGAACGAAATATCAAAGTTTTTTAAAGTCGACTCCTGTTTAAGACAAGGTGATGCTATCTCTTCTATACTTTTTTAATTTAGCCTTGGAATATGTGTGCCGTCAAAAGAAACTACCGACTAATAACAATATCTTGTCAATAAACTCAGTACAGATGATCGCGTACGCTGATGATGTTGTCATCCTCGGCCAAAGTGAAGCTGTTATGAGTGAGACTTTCAAGTCGCTTGAGAGTGGTGCTAGAAAAATTGGTCTGCAAATTAACTACGATAAAACCAAACATATGAATGTTTAAAGTGAGGCTGAGAAGAAAGATTTGATGTGCGGCGATGAACGAATTGAGGGAGTTGAATCTTTTAAATGTGCCCATAATTATGAAAGTCAAAATTTGAAATTTGAAAAAAAATGAGTTTATCCGTTATACCGCATCAAATTGCTTTAAACTAAATTAGTCTAATGTAATTTGTACGATATTGTACAACAAAAATGTAATTCATCTAGAGTTAGTTAGGATAGTAATCTAAGGCAAAATTTGAAGACAAAAAAACAAAAAAGTCGAACAAAATGTCAAAAATAATTGCCACAACGTTGTGTTGCAAAGTTTTTATATCGTCGGACCATAAGCCCATAAAAATGAGTTCCTAAATGTCCTGTCCTAAATGACCTCCTAAATGTCAAAATTGCTCTTTTTTAAGTGAAAGTTAATGGTGACAAAATAATGAGTTGGGAAAATAATTCATAAATAACGTTAGAATTTCGAAGTTTGCTTTTGCGTCAATTCATTTATACATCGTTCAGTTAATTATGAAAATGGTCTAAGTCAATTCAAACTGTAAAAAGCATATTTCGGAATGAGATTTATACAAAATTTCACATGCATAATAAACTTTCATTATTGAAGACTAACAAAGCCCTAAAATAAAAATTTTCATAATAGAGAAATGTTTTTTAATTTAATCATTTGCAAACCTTTAAATATCTCAAAACAAGAAATATATGACTTAGACCACTTTCATAATTATGGGCACAAATATTTGGGATCAATGCTTGACTCAAACGGTTGTGATGTATGGGTCACAAACGTGGACCCTAGGGATGGAAAGATTTATAGAAAAGTCGATTCTCGATTCCTACTTCGACTTTATACATTTCGATTCTCAGAATCGATTCTCCGGCTGCAAAAGTCGATTCTTTCGATTTTAATCGATTCCTATGTTAAGAAAACTAGCTTTAACTGGAAAAAATTTAAATTTATATTTCATTGATATACATTTATTCAAAATAAATTTTAGACAATCAACTTATGAAAACCACTTATTTTCTGTAACATGATCTTAAGAAAAGTAGTATATTTAAATGATTAGGCGTTAAACGACTTCAAATCTGATTTGCAATCAGACCATAGTATGAAAATAAACGCTCACATGGTTGATGGTTGACGTGGCATATTTCTGATAAATTTGGGTTTTCATTTTTGAGTGTTTTCCATGTGATAATTGGATCCGGATTACTTTTGCTGTCAACTGTTGGCCGATTAATGAATTGTTTTAATTCAATCGGCAACCCGCCTACTTCATCACTGTCACTATTTTGATGGTTTTGTATCAAAGAGTCGTCTAAAAAATCCCAAATACCATTACCATGTGAAGAGCGTTGATGATATGCAGTGTATTCACTTTCATGATCAAACGCAACACTTTTTGTTAGTTGAATTTTTTTTTTTAAGCAATCACATTTGTGGATAAAGTTTGAACAAATTAATTGAAAAACCATGACGAAGAAATGTTTTTCTAATGTTTTCTAATGTCAAAAAAATCGAATACTAAGAATCGATTCTTGATCGACTTTGAAAGTTAAAAATCGATTCTTTATAATCGATTATTTTAGCAGAAAAGTCGATTCTCGAGTAGAATCGGAATCGACTTTTCCATCCCTAGTGGACCCTTACACAAAATGACGAATCGCATTTATCTGTATTTAAGCGCAAGACGGACGATGGAGAGTTTAGAACCTGGTATAACTTTGAAATCAGAGACCTTCTTGAGGGTACTGATATAATAGGTTGTATCCGTTCTGATAGGATTGCCTGGTTTGGGCATGTTCCACCACGACTACAATGGGAGACCGACGTAATAAACGACCTTAAAAAAATCGGCTGCCATGGTAATTATGTCGCTGTTGCGAATGACCGTGGTGAGTATTCAAAGCCGATTAGCCTGGCAACGCTCTTACATGAAGCATGAGCGCCGATAAAAAAAAAGCTTAGTTTGGTGATTAAAGTGATTTTTAAGGCCCAAGTAGTTGTAGTTTTTGAAGTAAAACTTCTTTAGAGGCGATATTACAAGTTTTTGAACGGAAGTAACATTTTGAAAAAAAAAAAAAAAAAATAAAATAAAGAAGAAATTCGTGTGTGTCAATTGTCATTCATTTGTTAATGTTATTATATTTTTTATTCAGTCTTGTATTAAATGTTATATGAATGGATGTGTCGATTTTGAGTTTCGTTATTTTTTAAATTTATATTTTAAATCTTTTTAGTTTTTTAGCTGACTTCAAAAAAGAGGAGGTTGTGTTTTATTATGGGTTTTTTTTATGTATTTAGACCGATTTCTCAAAAACGGCTCGTTCGATTTGGATGATTTAAATCGTATTCTATTTGGGTTGATTTCGAGAGGGTCCCATAATTTTTTATGATGTGAAAAATGCCGTTTTCAGAAAATTGGAAAATTCCGTATTTTTTTGTATTTTAGGCGATTCAATCAAAACATATTAACCTGTTTGGATAGTTTGAGTTGTATTATATTGCTATAGATGTCGAGGTGGTCGTATATAATTTTCCTTGAGTATGCCGTATGAGTATGAATATTATATATGCCGTTTTTTTTAAAGTTTATTTTTAAATAACAATATTTGTGTTTATTAAATTTGTTCTGTTAAATAAAAAAATGAGTGCATGTAATATTTGCACGCGGTTGAATTAAATTTCTTTGGCTACTGTGGCAGGTTAAATATAAAATAAATATGTCGTATTGCAGTTTAGAGTAGCATTTCTTGATAAAATAATTTACAACATGTGCAATAAAAAGCAATATTTACATAATGTATTACAAAGTCAATTCAATTATTATCATAATTGAAATATTGTATTAGAGGTTTATGATAACTGAAGTGAGAAACATAAACTTTACTTTGAAAATTTGCTACATTTCTTGAAAAACTGCATCATTTGTTTTACCAAATCTTGTTGTTGAATTAAGTGGACATATATTCATCGTGAAATTTAATTTGTAATACGTTGTAAGACTTTGTAAAACATTATGTAAATATGGCTTTTTATTACACGTTGTTGTAAATTATATTATCAAGAAATGCTACTCTAAATTTCAATATGACATATTTATTTTATATTTAAAATTTTTAGTAATACCTGCCACAGTAGCTAGAGAAGTTTTACTTCAACAGCGTGTAAAGATTAGTCACTTCAATTCTTATTATAGGATTCAGGCAAGTGACAATATCCTGTCTGCATAATGGAGGAAAGCTGAAACTGCATCAGATGATTATCATGCCATGTTAAAGATCATCCAGAAAATTTATAGGGCTGATTCAAATTGTTAATTCATTCTACTTCTAATGTAGGCTTTTTAAACCACTCAGATACATAAATATAGGATTAACCCCTACCAACCTGAGCATTTACAAACTCTACATACGCCTAAGAGTTACGATTTAATAGTTATAAACATATTGCATACCTGTGCCCATAAGGAGGAACGAAGTACAAACAGCAATGCACTCGATTGTCTTGAATATTTTTTCTGTTTAATCCGCTCTCATCGGAAAAATATTGTTTAAACTAAAAAAAATAAAACCAAATCAATTTTATCTTACTAATTTATAAGTGAAATCTCAAACCTGTTCATCAATATACGACGAAACTACTCTCCAGCTATCATCACAATTAATCGCATCTCCAAATCCTGGGGTATCAACAACTGTCAAACGTAATCTTACACCCTTTTCCTCTATATCCATCGTTTTTCTTTCAATTTTTGTTGTTTTTTCTACACGTTGTTCAACATTTGGAATATTTCGGTTTTTATACAACTCGCCTAAGAATAAACTGTTAATGAGTGTAGATTTTCCTAGGCCCGATTCTCCAACAACCATTAATGTAAATTCAAAACCTTTTTTAACAGATTTTCGATGAACTTGTTCAGGTAATGTAGCGAAGCCAATATACTCTCTATCGGTAGGAAACTTTAAACCTGTCAAATTAAATTATTTTTACACAAATGTTTTTGACATAGAATTTCGACTTTAATCTTACTTCCATAATTTCCAGCCATAATATTTAAATTGAATTTATTTATTTAATTTAAACCAAATATTTCAAATCAAAACTTCATTCTTTTATTATGATTTGTTTGACTGTCAAAAACTATTTATTATTTTTACTGATACTGATAAGAGAATTTACAATATTAACCCTCCCTAAATCAGAATTACTTTGATTAGTTGTAGAAATTAGAATAGAAATATTCTTCTACGAGAGTTTTTTTAGGTTTTTGATCGGAATCGCGTATCATGCGCATAACCATTCTGATATATATTTATCGAAACTATTTATTTCGATCAATAATTTTATGAAACAGAAATATTTATAAAATCATGACGACTTGTTTTGTTGTTTTGATTAATTTTGCTTAGATGACATTTTAAAAACTGTGTTTTTCTTTTCTGTTTATTAGGGTTTGATAAAATTATATAAACGGTTTTTATTTAAAATTTATTCATCCATGTTTAATATAAAAATTAGGGTTGTCAGAGGTGAGTTTTGATTTCGAAGATTTATAAAAAGTTTTTATAAATGTTGATGGCTGGAGTAGTTTTTTGTCTATTTCTAGGGTTCCGTGCTTTATAACGAACCCTATTGGTGAGAGTAAAAAGAGTTTTCCCATTATATAGGACCATATCGACAAACCCATCTAAAATCGCAACTACAACTAAAGTGTCAGTTTTGCTATTTTTAAATCACATTAAATCGTCCGTTTTAAATGTAGATTAAAATTGTAGTTGCAGTTTTAGTCGTGGATATCGGTGATTAAATTTACACTTACAGTTGACGGTTAAAATTGGATAATAGATTTTTTTAAAACAATACGTTGTCAAATAATATTTTATAATAAAATGTTTTGAAAAATTAATATATATACGTATTTCAATTGTCTTTTGAGTGCAAGATTTTCACTTTTGGCTCGATATTGTAATACTTAGTTTCAGACCGAAGTAATATGAAACGAAATGGGAAGAAAAAATATTTTAATAGTAAAAAACTTAACGTAATTTTTGTTAACTCCTTTATTGTTGATATTTTTTTTGTAGTCGCTAAAACACTAGTCCTGTGTGGCTGTGTTGAAATACTGTCGTAATCCGCCTCAAATGCTATTTACTGTGTAGAGAAGGACTTTTATAAAGAAAATACGGAATCCTGCCTGGGGAATCTTTTATTTACACAAAACCCTGAGTAATACACAAATTGTTTGAATCTCATTATTAGTTCTATATATGCAACACAAGCAGATGATCTTCGTCTCCTTCCATTCTATATATGTAGTTTTTTTCAAACTTTCCAACTCACAACTATCCGCCATTGTTCTTTTACAAAGTATTTTATTTTCCTTAGCTTGATGTGAGGTAGCTAGTGCCAAACGAAATTTTTCACAAAATTCCATTGGATATAACCACGAGTTTATATCCAGTATTACATCCATATAAAGAAGAGTCGAAATTACACTGTAATTAACGACTAACAACATCAAACTTTTGGGGTGTGTGAATAGACAAGTTCCTCGCGCTACACCCTAGATTACGCAAAAAGTCTATTCAAATTTGGTAGCCAAATATTTCATTTCGAACTCTTGGCTGTGATACAAACAAATGAACATGAACCAAAATCACAATAACAACGGTACTTTTCAGCACCATCTATATGTATAATACAGAAGAAACGAAAAAGCGTAGTCATACGATAGGAAAGACGACTGAAGAGTATACGGTAGGGAAAGAAGAAAAATAAAAAACAAAACAAACGAAATTTATCAAATTTCTATTTATTATTTTATATTTTCTCTTCAAATTTCAATTTAGTTTATGCTTTGCTTTCGGAGTGGATAGATGTATTATTTTAGATTTAATTTATTTCAAACATAAAAATATTTCTTTTAAATTTTCAGCTGTGTTTAAATTCATTTTTCACTTTCTTTTTTTCGGAAAATACATTCGGATACCCCCTAGTAAGACAAAAAATCTTGAACCCTCAGTCCGTATTTTGCAATTGAACATTGAAGGCATTAGCAAGTCAAAAACTGAACGCTTACAAAGAGTTTTAAAAGATTTCGACATCGACGCTGTAATTCTGCAAGAAACGCATGCAGCAGATGAAGCGCAACTTACCTCTAGAGGAAACATTGTTGGTTACAAACTAATTAGTGCTATTTACCATCAAGCATATGGATCTGCCAAGTACGTTAAGTCAGAAATCGTGAACTGCACCCATGTACTTACACAGACGGACAACGATATACATCTTATTGTTGTTGATATATCGGACACGAAGATTGTAAACGTATACAAGCCACCAAATACAGCATGGTCAGCTGCTACCCTACCATTATTTCACCACCCAGCAATATATGCTGGTGACTTCAATAGTCATCACTCTCAGTGTACCCACTCAAATAACAATCCCAATGGCATACAATTGATTGACCGGGCGGAAGGTAACAACATTTTCCTGGTTTACCAGGAAACCTTTAAACAGGTTTACCAGGTTTACCAGGGTTTACCAGGGTTTACCTGGTTTACCAGGAAAACCTTTAGATCTGCTAGATGGCAACGTGATTACAATCCCGACCTATGTTTTTCGACCAGAAAAACGAACAATGTAACCTACATCGTCCAGTAATTCTTGAGGTAGGTATCCAAATCGCACTCGTTAACTCTACTCCTCCTAGATGGAATTTTAACAAAGCTGACTGGGCTAAATATAGGTCGGAGTTAGATGCAGTGATTCGCTGCATCCAAATCATTCCGAAAAATTACGATAGGTTCGTTGGAGCCATCATCTCAACTGCTAAGAAATGCATCCCACGAGGCTTTCATGAAGAATACATTCCTGGCTGGAGTAGAGGAGGACGATATATTATATGAGGAGTACCTTACTAGTGATGAGGCAGACGTGGCTGATGGCCTAATATACTCACTTTACGCCGCGAGGAAACAAATGTGGATTAACGCTGTTGAAAACATTGATTTTTCCCATTCAAGCAGGGAAGCTTGGAGTCTACTTCGGAAGCTGGGTGGCTCAAACTCAATTACTCGCGCTTACAATGAAATAAATCCAGAGGACGTTGCAAATCATATCGTAAACATGTCTCGTTCTTCTATTAATCGCCTTCAAAAGAGAACCATTAAACGTAAATTAAGAGAAATGAAGCGCAATTGCTCGTCTCCATCGAAATATGCGAACTCTTTTAGGAACGATGAACTAGATTCAGCTTTGTCCCAAACAAAAACCTTAAAAGCAGCTGGCTGCTATGGAATTTTTCTAGAATTTGAAAAAATGTAAAACAATGACTAATTAAATTTTTCTCGAATATCCAAGAAACCGGCCATCTACCAAAACATTTTAAGACTACGAAAGTGATAGCGATACTTAAGCGAGACAAACTATCCAATGAACCAGGAAGCTATCGCTCAATTGCTCTTTTGAGCACCTGCTATAAATTACTAGAACGACTTATATATAACCGTATCGCACCCATCTTAAATGACCAGATTCCAGTCGAACAAGCTGGATTCCGTCCTAATCGCAGTTGCATTGACCAACTGCTCGCTTTGACATCCTATATTGAAGCTTTGTATCAAGAACAATTAAAAACAGGCGCAGTATTCATCGATCTCACTGCAGCATATAACACGGTCTGGCGAATTGGGATTATATATAAGCTGTTCAATGCAATACCTTGTAGCACCATCTCACGTTTAATTAACAACATTCTGAGTAATCGTGTATTTAAAGTTCATCTAAATAATTCAATGGTTTGCCACAGGGTTCCGTCCTGGCGCCATTACTTTTTAATTTGTACATCCATGAAATTCCTGACACAACATCAAAGAAATTTGGTTACACTGATGATTGCACAATGGCCACTCAAAACAAAGACATGGGTGTCTTGGAAGATTTGCTCTCAGCTGACCTGGCGATAATGAATGACTATTTTCGAACGTGGAGCTTGTTTCCTAATCTAAGTTGTTGAATATGTTTAATTATGCAATGATTCATATTTTATGTGACACACTGTAAGAACTTGAATTAAAAACAAAACAGAAAAAAACAGTAATTTGTAAATCAAAATTAGACTATCAAATAATATAATTTCTGTTTTTCATTTACTCTAAATAAAACCTTTGAATATTAAACACTGTTTTTCAATAGGTTATGAGCCCAGACCATTAAATAAAAATAAGTTTTTGTGAGTTGCATATAAATATCCATGACAAAGGAAAGTTAAATAAATAGTTGGTTCATATAACATAATTCTGAGTGAAAAGTTTTATTTAATCAAAAAATATAATGGATGGTGATTATGTAAAAATTGAAAAGCTAGAAAATGGCGAGGGGTGGACCGCGTGGAAATTCCAAATAAAAATTTTGTTAAATGCTGTTGATTTATTAGAAGTTGTTACTGGTGAATATGTGAAACCTACGGATGAAGCTAAATTGAAATTATGGAAGAAACTAGATTCCAAAGCACAAAAAATTATAGTTACGGCACTTGGTCAACAACCGGTTTTATTAATTATGAATTGTATAAGTGCAAATCAAATGTGGTCAAAGCTTGAAAGTATTTATGAGCAAAAATGTAAATCGAGTATTCATTTACTGCAGCAAAAATGTTACAGCTTTGAAATGGATCAACATGATAGTATGACTACACATATATCGAAACTCGAAAGAATTGTGTAGCAGTTAAAGGACTTAGGGGAAACGGTTTCAAGTTCCATGATTATAACAAAAATTTTAATGACTTTGCCAGCAACTTACAGTCATTTTTATAGTGCTTGGGAGTCAGTGCCGGAAGATAAACAAACATTGGAATATTTAACGCAGAGGTTAATGATGGAGGAAACTAGGATGCACAGCAAGGTCGATGAATCAAGTGAGGCATTTGTAATGAAGAAATTTGGACACAAGAAGGCAAAGAAAAATAAATCTGAGAGGAAAGGTAAATGTTTTCTGTGTAGAGAAAGTGGTCATTGGAAAAAGGATTGTCCACGGAGGCAGCAAAATAATTTTTCGAAAACGTCAGATAAAAATGGAGATGCTTTTGTTAGTGAAAGAAATACGATTGAAATAGATAGTGCGTCAGATACTTGGTTTTTGGATACAGGTGCAAGTGACCATATGTCATTTCAAACGGACTGGTTTATTAGTTATGAAGAGTTTAATAACCCATCAAAGGTAAGAGTGGGCAATGGTGAAATTATATTGGCTCATGGTCGTGGTGATATAAATATTTTGGCTTTTGATGGAAATCAATGGAACAAGAAGCACTTGTCAAATGTGCTCTTTGTACCTAAAATCAAATTAAATTTATTTTCAGCAAGCTGTGCGCTGGACAAAGGTCTCAAACTAATATCGGACAGTAAAGAATGCAAATTTATGAAAGGAAATAATGTAGTAGCGGTTGGATCAAGATATGGTCAAATTTTTAAGCTATTTTTTGAAGTAACCAAAACGGGTCTTGTTAATGCAGCTGTTCGAATGCAAGAATTAAGAATATGGCATGAGCGTCTGGCACTAAAACGTAGGTCAGGTAAGAAATTTTTTAAGAAATAATAAAATAAATTTTGAAGATAATGGGAGTTTTAAATGCGATGCTTGTATAATGGGTAAACATCACAGATTATCGTTTAATATGAGTGAAAGTAAAGCATCATTACCTGGAGAAGTAATTCACACTGACCTATGTGGCCCAATGCAGACATGTTCAATTAATGGCGCTAAATACTTTTTACTATTCAAAGATGATTTTTCAAATTACAGGACAGTTTATTTCATTAAAGAGAAAAGTGAAGTTCCTGCATTAATTGAAAAATTTATTAAAATAGTAAAGACAGATACGGGCAATAATATCAAAATTCTTAGATCCGACAACGGCACCGAATTTGTAAATAAATCAGTGTCACATATTCTGGAAAATTATGGCATTCATAATCAAAAAACAGTTCCCTATACACCAGAGCAAAATGGTAGAGCAGAAAGGGAAATGCGCACACTTGTTGAATCGGCCAGAACAATGATTTATTCTAAAAATGTGGAGATTAAATTTTGGGCTGAAGCAATAAATATGGCAGTTTACATCATCAATCGTACTGGACCAAGCAGTGCCAACCAAACACCGTACGAATGTTGGTTTTCAAAAGAACACGAAATTCAAAATTGGTTTATATTTGGATCAAATGTTTACGTTCATGTACCGAAGGAGCAACGACGAAAATGGGATAAAAAGGCACAACAAGGAATTTTTGTTGGTTATTCAGAAAACACTAAAGGCTATCGTGTTTGGATACCGGAAACAAAAAAGGCGATTTTGTCTCGAGATGTTGTTGCTGGTGCTAATGAAGAAGAGATTGCTTGTACAAATAAACAAAATAAAAGCGTAACCATTGATATAAAAGAAGATGATATTTTTTCTGTGCCTCATAGTGAGCTTAATACCAATAATTCTTAAATTTCAGATGAGCCTTCCCAAAAAAAGGTTGATGCTGAAAACGAATATCTAGATGCTAGTTCAGAAAATAAATCAATTGAAAATGAAGTATTTTGTGATATAGATGAGACTGATAAATCAAAACGTTTAAGCAATATAAAAGATAGATTGCGAAGTGCAAAAGATACATCAGCAAATCTTGTAATGACAGATAGTTATGCTTTTCTTGCTAAATTTGAGCCTGAGACGTATAAGGAAGCAGTGAGTTGTCCTGATAGTGTTTTTTGGAAAGTAGCAATGCAGGACGAGTTGGACTCATTGCATAAAAACAATACGTTCAAACTAATTGAACGACCAAAAGATCGTAGCCTAATTGACAATAGGTGGGTGTACAAAATTAAGCAGAGTCCAGATGATGATTGTGGTCAATTTAAAGCTCGGTTAGTAGTCAGAGGTTTCAACCAACGTTTCGGTGTAGATTACTTGGAAACTTTTAGTCCAGTAGTAAAATTTACATCAATTAGGACTATTTTAACAATTGCTGCAGCAAATAATTTACATTTAAGGCAATTTGATGTTAAAACTGCTTTTTTGTACGGAGATCTAAAGGAAGAAATTTTTATGAAGCAGCCAGAAGGATTTGATGATGGATCAGGTAGAGTCTGCAAGTTGCAAAAGAGCATTTATGGATTAAAGCAAGCCTCTAGATGTTGGAACGAAAAATTTTGCAGTATTCTACGAAAATTCCAGTTAAATGCAAGCAAATCCGATCCTTGTGTGCTTATAAGTCATCGTGGTAGAGAACAAATGTTTCTTGCAATATATATAGACGATGGTTTAGTAGCAGCTTCATCAATTTCCGAAATGGACGATTTAATAGCAAATTTAAAAGATAATTTCGAAATTAAAGTTTCAGATGCAAAGTTTTTTTAGGTCTGGAAATAAATCAACATGAAAGTGGTATTCATGTGAGTCAAACAATGTATATACAAAAAATTTTGCAACGTTTTAACATGACCGATGCCAATGCTGTATCCACACCTGCTGAAACGAGTATGTATGCAGAAATAGCTAATTCGTTTACACCATCATTAGAATTTCCATATCGAGAGGCAGTTGGTAGCCTAATGTATTTGTCTATAGCTACTCGCCCTGATATTACTTTCGCAGTAGGCAACGCTAGTCGCTATTTGGATAAACCAACGCAAGCTCACGTTAATTGAGTGAAACGAATTTTGAGGTATCTGAAGGGGACATCAAATTTTGGAATTATGTTTAAAAGGGAAAACCTAGTTTGTAATGAAAATACACTAATTTTGAAATGTTTCAGTGATGCTGATTTTGCTGTTGATACAACAACAAGGAAATCAACTACTGGTTTTCTATTCATGTTTGGAAATGGAATAGTTTCATGGTGTTCACAATTGCAAAAATGTGTTTCGTTATCAACCACTGAAGCAGAATATATAGCTGCCTCTGAAGCAGTTAAAGAATTGGTATGGTTAAAGCAGCTTATTTTTGAACTAATGGCAATCCAAGAAACTCCTGTGCTTTATGTCGATAATCAAAGCGCAATCAGACTTTTCAAAAATCCGGAGTTCCATAAAAGAACGAAGCACATTGACATTCGATACCATTTCATAAGGGAGAAGTTCGATGAAGGTCAATTTAATCTAGAACATTTGGCGACTAATGATCAAGTTAGTGACATATTAACTAAACCATTAGTTAAAACAAAATTTATAGTATTTAGAAGTTCCATGAATATTTTACCATGTTAAAATTTAAGATTGTTTTTCTTTATTTTATGAATCATTGAATTTAATAAAAAGTGAAAGTGTTGAATATGTTTAATTATACAAAGATTCATATTTTATGTGACACACTGTAAGAACTTGAATTAAAAACAAAACAGAAAAAAACAGTAATTTGTAAATCAAAATTAGACTATCAAATAATATAATTTCTGTTTTTCGTTTACTCTAAATAGAACCTTTGAATATTAAACACTGTTTTTCAATATAAGTAAAACCGAGAGTTCTTGTTTCCACATAAACAACAAACTGACAAAACACGAACTATCAGTGTTGTTTAACGGAATTGTCATTAAATGCAATCAACAGCCAAAGTACCTGGGCATTACTTTCGATAGAACTCTTTCTTTTAAACTCCACCTAGAAAATACGTCAAAAAAACTTAAAACAGGAAATAATATATTGCACAAACTGGCAGGCTCGACATGGGGTGCTACTACGGCTACCCTCCGTACAACTGCTCTAAGTCTGATTTACTCAGTGGCTGAGTACGACGCACCAGTCTGGTTGAATAGCATACATACTCAAAAAGTTGACTGACAGCTGTATGCCACGATGAGTACTATAAGTGGTGCTATCAGGGCCACTCGTTTACCTTGGCTCCCTGTGTTAATCAATATCACTCCACCTGCACTCAGACGCTCATGCGTGAACATAAAAAGGTTACCAACAACATCACGTTACCCTTGACGTATATTACGGTGACCACACTCATTTTCGATTGTAGTCAAGAAAACCTCCACACAAAACTTTTAGCAACCTGCTGGCAACTAATTTTAATATCTTGCATGCTTGGGGCACCTCCTGGCACCATTACAACACAACTGGCCTTTCTATTACTAACCCGACTTCTACCCGACCTGGTTTTGATCTGCCACGTCATACCTGGACTACACTAAACCGAATAAGAACGAATCATGGACGTTGTGCTGATTCTTTCTACAAGTGCAGCATTTCAGAGTCCCCTCAATGTGACTGCGGAGCTCCACAGCAAACCATAAAACACATTGCAACTGTGTGTCCAATTCGACGATACAATGGCGACGTCTCAGACATCCATTTGGCAACTCCCGATGTAGTAGCATGGATAGACTCACTCGATTTAAACATCTAATGTTCAAATGTACTGCCCAATGTTCAAATATTTTACTTTTTACTTACCAAAAAACCGTGCAATCAAATCCATTTTAAGATCATTTAATGTGTATTCATGTTTTGTTTTAGGTAGATTTTATATAAAAATCTACCTATTTTAAGTTTTATTTTTATTTTTAATTTGTCACAAAAAAACCATACGCTAAATAAAATTCAAACTTTTGATCTTCCGCATCAATATCATAATAAAAGTATCCTCAAATACTACTTTGTACATATATGTTTCGCGTTGAAATAACTCTATCACGTTCCAATAGTGACGACGGGCTAAATTTGTAATGCTAACCTACAAATTAAACTAAATATATTAGTTTTATGCAACTTCTCATTTACTTTTATGCGAAGAACTTTAGACGGGTTATTTTCACCTTTTTGAACACAATTTCGGCTATCCAATTCATATTCTTCCGTTGCATTTCTTTCAGCCACTTTCGATTTAATTTTTTCAGTTACCAGTGCAGCCAAATTCTGTAATTGTGAAGTGGTGAAGTGTTAAAAAAATGTTCATTTCGATTTTATCATTAATTTTTTTTCATTTTCCCATTTTTGCGATTCTATATGCCAAGTAAGTGTCAAAAAATTTAATAGCAAGCGGCGCACTGTCAAACGTCAAAAATACATAAAATTAAACGTTAATTTTAACTGTAAACTTAATTTAAAAGTAAATTTTTACAAATTTAAGTATATATGAATATTTTAGAAATTAAATTTGAAAAATAAATCGCTATTTAATTTAGAAATGCAATTTAAAAAAATCAAATCACATTGACGTTTTGGTGTTTTTTGACATAATGTCAATAACAACAAAAGAAAAGGTTTCATTTTAATGCCAAACAAAAAGTCTGTGTTAACTTTATAGTTTTAACTCACTTAGATATTTTTGCGGTGAAGTGATAAAAAACTTATCACTTCACCGCTTCACAGTTACAGAATTTGGCTGCAGAATGGTAAAACAACGGTTTCGCTATCTTCGAAGCCGTTTTCTAATACAAACACGCTTATATTTAAAAATAGAAAAATTGGTTACTCAAAATAAAATAAAAATGTTGAAATTTGTTTGATTTTGAAAATTGTTGCTAGTTAAACTTCTTAACACTCAAAACTTAATACAAGGCAACGAAAACTTAATACTGTTAGAATAAAAACATCAATTTTAAAAACAAATTAATTTAACAAATTTAATATGAACAATCAATAAATCAAGAATATACATTTTTTTGTGTCACAATAACACTACTGATAACAATGTTCACTCTCCGATTTAAATTTATATAATCCCCTGACCGAATAAAATGGTCAAGTATGTATAAGAAGATTCTTCAGCATTTTGTTTCTTTTCCATTATCCCTTCCATCGCATACAAATAATAAATTTCTCATTTCAAATCTCCATTTCCATCTCCATATCATCTCAATAAACAATTCTATTCAAACGAAAAAATATTCCTATACAAATACAAAATTGCACAACTGTATATAACATTATGACTAAACTTCACATAACAAAAAAATATATTCATCATTCATGTAGACAAAAAAACATCTACATATTACTAATTGACATTGTGACGTGATCATCAAAAAAAACCAATTGAGAAAAAAATTCTAAAATATTATTGATACAAACGCTATTATGTTTGTTTAATTTTAATAGGCCGGAATTGAAATAAATTGGCAAATTATTAGCGAATATCTTTATATATGAATATTCTTATTTTTAGAGAAATATTCGAAATGCTGAGTCGTTACAACTTTCATGTGTGAATTCTTCGGCAAACTCCGTATAAAAATTCCAACTTTGTTTCTTTCACCGAAAAAACATGTTCTATCTCCAACCGAAATGCATTTGTCTCAACCTCACCACGCGTGCAGATTCATATGACGAATAGAATTACGAAATTATTTCAACAACTGTACCGTTATAGAACAATGTAGTTGTAGCAATCACACGTAATATTTATTTGAAAATAAAAAATAGTTCAATTAATTTCAAATACTTCAATTTTAAAATGAAAAATTCATGATATAAGACCAAAGAAAAGTTTTTCATCGAAATAGTTATTAACTTTATCCAACTACTGTTATATTGGATATAACAATTACTTCGGTCTGAAAGACCTAAGTATTACATTCATGAGCCAAAAGTGAAATTCTTACCCCCACTTTTTTGGCATTTCTCGACGTTTTAGGACCTACTAGTTCTAAAAAAGCAAAAAAAAATGTCTGTCTGTCTGCCGGCCGGCCGGCCGTCATTACCTACGTTTCAGGGAAAACGCTGGAGGGATTTCAAAAACTTTTTTTTCTAAAAATATGTATACTCAAGGGACAGGTCCGAAAGGACGCTGTGTTCGATAACTGTACCGGAAGTGTGTCGAAAAAATCATTATGTGTGTCAAAAATAGCAAATTTTCATATTTTTGGCTTAAAAAACGTTCATTTTAAGTGATTACGAGTAGGAACATTAAATTTGAAGAAATATTGATGGTAGGGATTGGTATGTGAGACCAAAAACTAGCTTATTGCATTATAAGTTTGTCAAAAAAATGTTGTCAACTGTGTAAAAAGAAAGATTTTTATTTATTTTTTTAGCCAATTTTTTGGAAAAAATAAAATTAATTATTTGTTTGAAATGAAATTTTATTATTATTATTGGGAATTATGGCATTATAAATTTGTCAAAAAAATAATGTCAAGTGTGTCAAAAAATGATTTCATTTATTTTTTTAGCCAATTTTTTGGGAAAAATGTATATGTTTTTATGACGTATATGTAATTGAAAATGAAATTGGACATGGAAATTTTTGAATTTGTTATAGTTTTTGAAATATTTTTGAAATCATGAAAAATGTTTGTATTTTTGATTTTGTAACAATTTTTTTACAATGTTTTTAGATTTTTGGAAAAAGTTTTAATTTTTGATTTTGTAAGAATTTTTAGAATTTTGAAAAAATTTAAATTTTTGATTTTATTATAATTTTTGGAATTTTAAAAACAATTTAAATTTTTGATTTCGTAATAATTTTTGCAATATTTTTAGAATTTTGGAAAAAGTTTGAATTTTAAAGAATTTTTGGAATATTATTGGAATTTAGAAAATGTTTAAATATTTGATTTTATTCTAATTTTTGAAATATTTTTGGAATGTTGAAAAAAATTTCAATTTTTGATTTTGTAATAATTTTTGCAATATTTTTAGAATTTTGAAAAAAATAGAGGTTTTGAATTTTATATGTATATTTAGAATTATGAAAAAGTTTCTGTTTTGGATTTTGTAAGAATTTTTGGAATATTTTTAGAATTTTGAAAAATTTTAAATTTTTGATTTTATTATAATTTTTGGAATTTTGAAAAAAGTTTGAATTTTTAAGAATTTTTGGAATATTATTGGAATTTAGAAAAAGTTTAAATATTTGATTTTATTCTAATTTTTGGAATTTCGAAAAAAGTTTGATTTTAATTAATTTTTACAATATTGAGGTTTTGAGTAGTCTGAGTCTTTTCACTAAATTATGTTAATTTATGATTTTATTATTTATAATTATAATCGAATTTATATCGAAGTTAATTTATATCGAATTTATGATTTATAATTATGTTATAATTTTCCGGCAACGTATTGATGTTTCGTGTTAGTTTTGTAATAAATTTCTAAACAGAGATAAAAAAATACTTGTACTTTAACAAAGAGTTATGTTTGATATACATCGCTGCCCAAAACTAAAAACCAAGTCCTCATAAAAGTTGTTTGCCGAAAACTTTATCAAAATCCTTAACCCAGACCGAAGTCTTGATATCTCAGAGCTGTGAGATTTCAGCCCCTCCATATTTTACATTTTAAATAACCGTCATTCTGTTGTCAAAAAAACGTTAACGTGTAGTTGTCACGATGAAATTGTTTGCAAATATTTTTTCTTTGTTTGAATTTCAATATGAGGTTGTCATTATTTTAATTTTTTTTCAGTGGTAGTTTCGTCTTTTGCTTCAAATTGAAAAACAAATATATGCCAGTTTTACTTGATATTAAATTCCAAAATAAATATAGCGAAGATAAACCAAACCCAAATTATACTTAAAATGAAGGTCAGCCAATCCATTAATTCGTATGGCTGACTATTGACGTTCGATATAAATTATCTATTTCACCAATATAATATCAATGCATCCAATTTCAAAAATCCTGTTTACAATAATTATTTATTATTGAGTTAAAATAAAACCGCCTTAAATCCGATAATCCAAACACAATTTTTTTTTGAACAATCGTACTATACAGCTCTGTTCAGCTGGCCCCCCCACCACGCAAAAATAAAAACAAAATTAGCTCAGAATTAGGAGCTATTTAGGAGCTTTCAGAAAACGCAAGAATAAAATTTTGAGCTCAACCCCCTAAGCAGAAATCTTCATTTGAAAGTGGGGGGGCTGAGTGAACGTTCACTCAGCCCCCCCACACCTCAAAAATAACCCTAGAGGATCGTAAATAGGCTCAGAATTAGGAGCTATTTAGGAGCTCTTAAGGCTGTATACTTTTGATTTTAGAGCTCCACCCCTAATTCTTAAAACAACTCCAAAACAGGTTTGGCCCCCTCACCATGCAAAAATCAAAAAAATTATATCTCAGAATTAGGAGCTATTTAGGAGCTTTCAAAAAACGCAAGAATAAAATTTTGAGCTCAACCCCCTAAGCAGAAATCTTCATTTGAAAATGGGGGGGGCTGAGTGAACGTTCACTCAGCCTCCCCACACCTTAAAAATAGCCGTATGGGATCGTAAATAGGCTCAGAATTAGGAGCTATTTAGGAGCTCTTAAGGCTGTATACTTTTGATTTTAGAGCTCCACCCCTATTCTTAAAACTACCCCAAAACTAGTTTGAAATCGGAGATGACACATAAAAATAACATTAAATTAAAAATTTCTTTACTACATGTAATTCTTGAATTAAAAAAAACGTAAAAACAAGCAACTGTTTATATATCAGTTGCAACCCTTTTGAAGAAAAACCACCCCTTGGGTCAAAAACGCATAAGGGAAGTATGTTAAACATACTCTACACAAAAATATTTAAGGGTGCGTATAAAGTTCCGATTTAGGAGCTTACTGAACATGTCATTTTTCATTTCTGATTTTCTACCCTTCAGAAAAGGCACCTCTTGTATCATACACGCATAAGGGAACTATGTTAAAGCATAGAGATACGGATCTTTTTATGTAGGTAAATGATTTTTCGATTTAGGAGCTTACTAAATATGTCACTCTATATTTCTGATTACAACCCTTTAAAAAAGCCACCCCTTGTACCATACACGCATAAGGGAACTATGTTAAAGCATAGAGATACTGATCGTGTTAAGGAGGTAAATCATTTTTTGATTTGGGAGTTTACTACATATGTAACTCTATATTTCTGATTGCAACCCTTTAGGAAAAGCCACCCGTTGTACCATACACGCATAAGGATGCTATGTTAAAGCATAGAGATTCGGATAGTTTTATTTAGGAAAATAATTTTTTGATTTAGAACCTTACTAAATTTGTCATTCTATATTTATGATTGCAACCCCTTATAAAAACCCACCCCTTGTACCATACACGCATAAGGGAACTATGTTAAAGCATAGAGATACTGATCGTGTTATGGAGGTTAATCATTTTTTGACTTAGGACCTTACTAAATATATCACTTTATATTTATGATTGCAACCCTTCAAAAAAGCCACCCCTTGTACCATACACGCGTAAGCGAACTATGTTGAAGTGTAGAGGTACGGATCGTTTTATGTAGGCAAATGATTTTTCGATTTAGGAGCTTAATGAATATGTCACTCTATATTTCTGATTGCAACCCTTTAGAAAGTGCCACCCCTCTTATCATATACGCGTAAGAGAACTATTTTGTGGCATAGAGGTACAGATCGTTTTATGTAGGTAAATGATTTTTCGATTAAGGAGCATCCTAAATAAATTTATTTACGTGTCTGATTGCGACCTATTAGAAAAAGCCACCCCCTTGTACGATACACTCGTAAGGAAACAATGTTAAAGCATAGAGATACTGATCGTGTTATGTAGGCTAATCATTTTTTGATTTAGGAGCTTATAGTCTAAGATCCGGCTGCAGGATTAGTGCGCTCATCGATTTTTTGCTAAAACCAAATTTTTATGTATATTTATAATTAGGAGAATATATATCTACCAGGTTGCCTATCAAAATTTGGCCGCCAGTATTTTTAATTAAATTATTTTTAATTGATTTTTGGGAAAAAATTTCGTTCACTTGTTTTTTAAATAAAATACGTCTACATCACGGCAATTTATATAAAGATTCTAAAAATTCACGGTTGCCATTGCGCACCTGGCCGCACCTCTTCGCAGCCAGGTGTAAACAGGTATGATTTCGATACATTTATACGTTCATAACGTACATTGATTAATTCTATATCAAATTAAAGCTAATTTTTTTCTATTTATTATCATATATGGTTGCCTAATTAAATCCGGCCGCAAATAAGGGTTGCTGGCTGTTAAAGATGATAAATATTTAAGGTAGAGTGAAAGAGAGCTAGCGCGTAACATCATTTGTCAGACGAGGATAGCGAACGCCAGCTGTGCGACGCTCTTAAACCATTGCGTATGCGTCGAATGTTAGTGTTCTCAACCACCGGGGAGTAATAGAGAAGACTCAATAAATACTCCAAAAAAGTTGTCTTCCTTTTCAAAATGACAAATTTAAAACTTACAACAAAAAATGGAAGAATCCTAGTTTATCCCCCCAAATAAACTAGCGCTTTTTTTTCAGATAAATAGAAAGATTAGGTCCTCTGCATCCTAATTATGAAAAAAAAATTTGCGGAAATGAGGGGGTCAAAAGTTATAAAGGATTAAACTTTCAATTTTTTTTTTAGTTTTTTTTTTTCTTTTTTTCCTTATTTTTATTTATTATTTATTTATATTTTATCACACACTAAAATATTGAAATTAAAAAAAATACCTTGGTCCCCCCTTTGAGTTTTTAGAAGTAACTTTATTTGATTTTTGATTTTTTTTTTTGACTCGCTTCTGCGACCTTGCACAACTTCGATCAAAAATAGCACGGCCCCCCCTCCCCGTTCGATCTACAATTCTAAAGGGTTGCAATCAGAAATATAGAGTGACATATTTAGTAAGCTCCAAAATCAAAAAATGATTTACCTACATAAAACGATCAGTATCTCTATGCTTTAAAATAGTCCCCTTATCCGTGTATGGTACATGAGGTGGCTTTTTCTAAAGGGTTGCATTCAAAAAATGTAGAGTGACATATGACAAGCTCCTAAATCAAAAAATTATTTTCCTAAACAAAACGATCCGCATCTCTACGCCTTAACATAGCTCCCTTATGCGTGTATCGTGCAAGGGGGTGGCTTTTCTAAAAGGTTGCAATCAGAAACGTAGAAAGACTTGTATAGAAAGCTCATAAATCGAAAAATCACTTACCTACATAAAACGATCAGTATCTCTATGCTTTAACATAGCTTTCTTATGCGTGTATCGTACAAGGGGTGGCTTTTTCGAAAGGGTTGCAATCAGAAATATAGAGTGACATATTTAGTAAGCATCTAAATCAAATAATGATTTACCAACATAACACGATCAGTATCTCTATGCTTTAACACAGTTCCCTTAAGCGTGTATGTGATACAAGGGGTGGCTTTTTCTAAAGGGTTGCAATCAGAAACGTAGAAAAACTTATTTAGTAAGCTCCTAAATTGAAAAATAATTTACCTACATAAAACGAAACGTACCTCTATGCTTTAAAATAGTTCTCTTATGAGTGTATGGTGCAAGGGGTAGTTATTTCAAACGGGTTGCAATCAGAAATATAGAGCGACATATTTGGTAAGCTCTTAAATCGAAAAATCACTTGCTTATATAAAACGATCCGAATCTCTATGCTTTAACATAGTTCCCTTACGCGTGTATGGTATAAGGGGTGGCACTTTCGGAAGGGTGGTAATCAGAAATATAGCGTGACATATTTAGTAAGCTCCTCAATCAAAAAATTATTTTTCTAAATAAAGCGATCCGTATCTCTATGCTCTGACATAGCTTCCTTATGTGTGCACGGTACAAAGGCGGCGGCTTTTTCAAAAGGGTTGTAATCAGAAATATAGAGTGACATATTTAGTAAGCTCCTAATTCAAAAAATTATTTTCCTACATAAAAAGATCCGTATCTCTATGCTTTAACATAGTTCCCTTATGCGTGTATGATACAAGGGGTGGCACTTTCTGAAGGGTAGGAAATCAGAAATATAAAATGACACATTTAGTAGGCTCCTAAATCGGAACTTTATCCGCACCCTTAAATATTTTTGTGTCGAGTATGTTTAACATAGTTCCCTTAAGCGTTTTTGACCCAAGGGGTGGTTTTTTTTCTAAAGGGTTGCAACTGAGAAATAAACAGTTGCTTGTTTTTACGTTTTTTTTAATTCAAGAATTACATGTAGTAAAGAAATTTTTAATTTAATGTTATTTTTTATATGTCGTCTCCCTTTGCAAACTAGTTTTGGGGTGGTTTTAGGAATAGGGTTGGAGCTCTAAAATCAAAAGTATACAGCCTTAAGAGTTCCTAAATAGCTCCTGACTCTGAGCCTACTAACGATCCTCTAGGGCTATTTTTAAGGTGAGGGGGGGCTGAGTGAACGTTGACCCAGCCCCCCATTTTCATATGAAGATTTTTGCTTAGGGGGTTGAGCTCAAAATTTTATTCTTACGTTTTTTGAATGCTCCTAAATATCTCCTAATTCTGAGCTAATTTTTTTTTTATTTTTGCGTGGATGGGGGGTCAGCTGAACAGAGGTTTCTGAATGCAACCCTTTAGAAAAAGCCACACCTTGTACCATAAACGCATGAGGAAGCTATGTTAAAGCATAGAGATACGGATCGTTTTATTTAGGAAAATAATTTTGTGATTTAGGAGCTTACTAAATATGTCACTCTATATTTTTGATTGCAAGCCTTTAGAAAAAGCTACCCCATATACCATACACGCGTAAGGGAACTTTGTTAAAGCGTAGAGATGTGGATCGTTTTATATAAGTAAATGATTTTTCGATTTAGGAGCTTACTAAATATGTCACTCTATATTTCTGATTGCAATGCTTTAGAAAAAGCCCCCTCTTGTACTAAACACGTATAAGGGAACTATGTAAAACCATAGAGATACGCATCGTTTTATGTAGGTGACTGATTTTTCAATTTAGGAGCTTCCTAAACCTCCGTAGCTTTATGCTCTTAAATAGTTCTCTTACGCGGATGTAATACAAGGGGTGGCTTTTTCTAAAGGGTTGCAATCAGAAATATAGAGTTACATATTTAGTAAGCTCCTAAATCAAAAAATGATTTACCTACATAAAACGATGCGTATCGCTATGCTTTAAAACAGCTCCCTTATGCGGGTATGGTACAAGAGATGAGTTTTTCTAAAGGGTTGCAATCAGAAATATAGATTGACATGTTTAGTAAGCTCCTCAATCGAAAAATCATTTGCCTACATAAAACGATCCGTACCTCTACACTTCAACATAGTTCGCTTACGCGTGTATGGTACAAGGGGTGGCTTTTTTAAAGGGTTGCAATCATAAATATAAAGTGATATTTTTATATAGGAGAAATTGTGAATAGTTAAACTCAAATAACTGGATGAATAATTGGAATTTTTCAATTCTAAAACCAGTTTTGGAATCCTCTAAGTAAACCTTACATGTTTTTTAATCAGAAAAAATTTTACGTGTTTCGTGGCGGTATCGAACCCCATTCATCAGTCACACAAATTCGATACCTTGTGTTATACACGTTTTATCAACTGAAACGTCATCAACAATTACAATGAAGTTAACAATTTCACAAAGATTGCCGACCTAACGACATGATATATTCAATTAATTATTTCTAATTAATTATCTATCTAATTTTTATATTGTGTTACTGATGAATGGGGTTCGATACCGCCACGAAACACGTAAAATTTTTTCGGATTCAAAAACATGTAAGGTTTAATTAGAGGATTCCAAAACTGGTTTTAGAATTGAAAAATTCCAATTATTCACAATTTCTCCTATATAAAAATTAACCCCCCGATCAATCTAGATCATATTAAAAAAAAAAAAATTGATTTTCAGATTAGTTGAATAACAACTAATTGTAATAATTCTACCACATTGAGAATGTGTACGTAAAATAATGGATATCATTACCTTACCATACTTAATGGAACAGTAGCGTCTTGAGAATTAATCGAAATAACTCTATAAAGTGATATATTTAGTAAGGTCCTAAATCAAAAAATGATTAACCTCCATAACACGATCAGTATCTCTATGCTTTAACATAGTTCCCTTATGCGTGTATGCTACAAGGGGTGGGTTTTTATAAAGGGTTGCAATCATAAATATAGAATGACATATTTAGTAAGGTCCTAAATAAAAAATTATTTTCCTAAATAAAACTGTCCGAATCTCTATGCTTTAACATAGCATCCTTATACGTGTATGGTACAAGGGGTGTCTTTTCCTAAAGGGTTGCAATCAGAAATATAGAGTTACATATTTAGTAAACTCCTAAATCAAAAAATGATTTACCTACTTAACACGATCAGTATCTCTATGCTTTAACATAATTCCCTTATCCTTGTATGGTACAAGGGGTGGCTTTTTCTAAAGGGTTGCAATCAGAAATATAGAGTGACATATTTAGTAAGCTCCTAAATCAAAAAATGATTAACCTACATAACACGATCAGTATCTCTATATGCTTTAATATAGTTTCCTTATGAGTGTATCGTACAAGGGGGTGGCTTTTTCTAATAGGTCGCAATCAGAAACGTAAATAAACTTATTTAGGAGGCTCCTAAATCGAAAAATCATTTACCTACATAAAACGATCCGTACCTCTATGCCACAAAATAGTTCTCTTACGCGTATATGATAAGAGGGGTGGCACTTTCTAAAGGGTTGCAATCAGAAATATAGAGTAACATATTCATTAAGCTCCTAAATCGAAAAATCATATGCCTACATAAAACGATCCGTACCTCTACACTTTAACATAGTTCGCTTACGCGTGTATGGTACAAGGGGTGGCTTTTTTAAAGGGTTGCAATCATAAATATAAAGTGATATATTTAGTAAGGTCCTAAATCAAAAAATGATTAACCTCCATAACACGATCAGTATCTCTATGCTTTAGGGTGACTTTTGCTTATGGGTTGCAATCAAAAATATAGAGTGACATATTTAGTAAGGTCCTAAATCTAAAAAATGATTGACCTACAAAAAACGATCCGTATCTCTTTGCTTGACCATATTTCCCCTACGCATGAATGGTACTAGGGGTGGCTTTTTCTTAAGGGTCGCAATCAGAAATATAGAGTTACATATTTAGTAAACTCCTAAATCAAAAAATGATTTACCTACTTAACACGATCAGTATATCTATGCTTTAACATAGTTCCCTTATGCGTGTATGATACAAGGGGTGCCTTTTCTGAAGGGTAGAAAATCAGAAATGTAAAATGACATGTTCAGTAAGCTCCTAAATCGGAACTTTATCCGCACCCTTAAATATTTTTGTGTCGAGTATGTTTAACATAGTTCCCTTATGCGTTTTTGACCCAAGGGGTGGTTTTTCTTCTAAAGGGTTGCAACTGAGATATAAACAGTTGCTTGTTTTTACGTTTTTTTTAATTCAAGAATTACATGTAGTAAAGAAATTTTTAATTTAATGTTATTTTTATGTGTCATCTCCGATTTCAAACTAGTTTTGGGGTAGTTTTAAGAATAGGGGTGGAGCTCTAAAATCAAAAGTATACAGCCTTAAGAGCTCCTAAATAGCTCCTAATTCTGAGATATAATATTTTTGATTTTTGCATGGTGGGGGGGCCAAACCTGTTTTGGGGTTGTTTTAAGAATTAGGGGTGGAGCTCTAAAATCAAAAGTATATAGCCTTAAGAGCTCCTAAATAGCTCCTAATTCTGAGCCTATTTACGATCCCATACGGCGATTTTTAAGGTGTGGGGGGGCTGAGTGAACGTTCACTCAGCCCCCCCATTTTCAAATGAAGATTTCTGCTTAGGGGTTTGAGCTCAAAATTTTATTCTTGCGTTTTTTGAAAGCTCCTAAATAGCTCCTAATTCTGAGATATAATTTTTTTGATTTTTGCATGGTGGGGGGGCCAAACCTGTTTTGGGGTTGTTTTAAGAATTAGGGGTGGAGCTCTAAAATCAAAAGTATACAGCCTTAAGAGCTCCTAAATAGCTCCTAATTCTGAGCCTATTTACGATCCACTAGGGTTATTTTTAAGGTGTGGGGGGGCTGAGTGAACGTTCACTCAGCCCCCCCACTTTCAAATGAAGATTTCTGCTTAGGGGGTTTAGCTCAAAATTTTATTCTTGCGTTTTCTGAAAGCTCCTAAATAGCTCCTAATTCTGAGCTAATTTTGTTTTTATTTTTGCGTGATGGGGGGGCCAGCTGAACAGAGGTGTACTATACCGTCTTACCACGAACATAAGAGCTGGTTATTTTAAACGAATAAAACAATAGCCGGTTCACCTATTCAATTAGAAGGACCAGTTCTTTTATGTGAAATTTTTATGCAAACTTTATCACTATACACTACCATCTCTAGCTAGTAAAACTATATAAGTATATACATATATTTCTTTTTATACAAATTTAGTAATTATTAATTTTGAAATACCATTTTATTTTAATATGTTTAAATTGTATAATATATGCTATGGCCGTAATGTTTTTGTATTATTCATTAACGTTAAAATTGCTTAAATTATTTTCAAAATTTAAGGACTGGTCCTTCTATTTGAAAGATCTTTTATTTGAAAAAAACAATTGAACTTTCAAAACGGAATTTTTTTTCAAAATCGAATGAATGAATCGGTTCTTATGTTCGCGGTAAGACTGTAGCACTTTTACCCCTATGACTTTATTTTAATGCATCCAAAATTTTACAATATAAATCGTTCATATAAATTTCTTACTCTTTTTTTATTTAATAAAGTGTTGTGTTATAGGGATTACAATATGTGTCACAACGACACAATAGATACCTTTTAAGACCTAGGTCCTACAACATGCGTTTTGAGGTGTTGGTGGACGCGTTTTTTAAATATGTGTGGATTGAAGGCACTCGAGACTATTGATTCGGGCAAAGCATTTCATTTGTACGATGTACGGACAAAGAAGTCCTTCACTATGACAGTGAATGATCTCAACAGTTTGTCTGTTTGCACAAACCGATTGACGAGTAAAACGGGGAAATTAATAAGTTTCAGGGATGCTGGATCTGATTTCGCCCGAGCACTACTGGTGATAATATTTATAAAAAACAACAATATCAGCAACAGTGTGACGATGTTATAGGAAATCAAGATTTGATGTAAAATTTACTAAATTTACTACTAATTTATACGATTTGTTCTAAAAATTGGATTTTACCAGAAATAACCCACAAATTTTCAAAGTTATTTTGTAATTGATTTATTTTGTAAATTGAACACAACAAATTGATCGTTCAAAAGCCAAAAATAAAATAATCCAAAATAAAAGTTTTTGTTTTAAAAAAAAGGTAGGGTCTGCGTCGGACCAGACGGTAGAAGTTATACTTCTTTGACCATTTGCTTAAACACACGCACACAGACCGAAAGACAGGATACAGAAAAAAAATATTATTAAAAAAAAAAAAATCAAAAAAAAATCACAACGATATAACCAAACAGACAGAAAACTGTATAAATAAAGAAAATGTACTGGTTGAAATAAAGTTTTATTATTTTTATCGAAAGCGTTGTTGATTTAACGATTTTTTACAAGTATATTATAGATGAACGTATACTTCCCAAGAAATCAAATCGATCTTACCTGAACCTGCAAATCTATTGCATCACACCATAGCAACATTAGCAGTTCATCCTTTTACGGCTTGAGTGACAAGATGTGGAACTGTCTCTAACCAGCGTGATTTTGTTTAACAGAATCTCGCATTTCCATTTTAATCCCCAACATTTTAAAACCAACGTTTATAAATTCATCAAAGAAATTTAATTTATAATCTCAAACCCAAGAAAGCATGGTACTTCCGATATTCAGAGACGTTAATATTATAACGATTTATTATAATTAACACAAAACATGACTAATTTTAAATTAAAAAAAATTATAGCGATATCGAAGTGGACTGAAGTTTTGTCGATATATGTCCAGGGCCCCAATTCTTGAACCATTACGAAAATTTTTGGTATCGATTTAATGTCAAAGTATTACGAAAATGTTTAAATGGTATTCTTGAATAGTATATTATGCTACGATCATGTAATGACAGTTAGGCGAGCCGTAGGCGAGTTTTGTATGGTATATGCGAGTGTATTAATAACCATTACATGGAAGTGGCATACGCTATTTTTTCTACACCCGGTAAATAACGAAGAACGAAAATTACAACGAAAATTTCAATTTTCAAATTTCAAAGTTCAATTTTTTTTCCCATACGAAAATTTCAACAAACGTCAAAAGCATAGCATGTTTGATTGAAAAATTATGGGTTTCTTTCTATTGATTAAAAATCTGTATCGAAATGAAAATCATTATAAAACGGATTTCAGTCATATAAGTGTATTTTTATAGTACGGGTGTAGAAAAAACATATTACGAAAATTCTCGCAATGAAATGTTACTAAAATTTTTGGTAATGGATCTTACACGTTCCTTATTTCATTTTCGAATTAAAACTTACATAAAAAAATTCTCAATTTTTAATTTTTCATGTGTAAGAATAGGATAGATATAAAAATGTAAACTGTTAATCAGACAAAATTGTGGATACATGTTTTTGTATGGAATATACTCCTGATTATTAAGCCAATATTAGATGAAAAACGTGATCTACGCAGGTGAAAAAGTCGAAATTTGAACTTGACCATTTTTGATCTTCCTGAAACTTGACATGTAAGTAGTATGGACAAAATAAAAAATACAACTTATTTTAAAATTTTTTTAAAAAGCATAGTTTGAGCACAGGGGGCACCCCAACATGCATGAAAAATGAAAATTCTGCCAATCCGATGTAACTTTGAAATTAAATTGCTCAAGAACGGCTATACCGATTTCATCAAACTTTTTTTTGTTTGATAGATGATTAGTTAGTCGTTTGAAAAAAAAATTCATTTATTGTTCTTATAATTAATTTTTAAATAAAAATATTAAAAAAACTTTTTTAAAGATGGCGCTAGGGTCGAAGATCAATTGGAATTAAATTAATTTTTTTTATGAAAATAGTTCTATCCTTACTCTCAAATATATCAAATTAACTCAGAGGCGTTAATTTTTGTTCTTGAGATATTTAATTTTAAAGATTTTTAGTACGGCTGAAATTCGAATTTTTCTTCATTTTTTCAAACAACTTCCATTAACAAAAAATTTTAAAATCAATTAAATTTTAACTTTTTTATTTTTTAAATATCGCTCTAACCTTACTTTAAAATATATCAAATTTACAAAGAGGCGTTAATTCGTGTTCTTGAGATATTTAATTTTAAAGATTTTTAGTCCGATTAAAATTCTAACTGTTCATTATTTTCTCGAACTTCAGTGGTTAAAATTTTTTGATGATATAAATTGTTCGAAAAAATAATAAACAAATACAATTTTAGACGGACTAAAAATCTTTAAAATTAAATATCTCAAGAACACGAATTAAGGCCTCTTTGTAAATTGAATATATTTTAAAGTAAGGTTAGAGCGATATTTAAAAAAAAAGTTAAAATTTAATTGATTTTAAAATTTTTCGTTAATGGAAGTTGTTTGAAAAAATGAAGAAAAATTCGAGTTTCAGTCGTACTAAAAATCTTTAAAATTAAATATCTCAAGAACAAAAATTAACGCCTCTGAGTTAATTTGGTATATTTTAGAGTAAGAATATAACTATTTTCAAAAAAAAATTAATTTAATTCCAATTGATCTTCGACCCTAGCGCCATCTTGGCATGTTGGGGTGCCCCTGTGCTCAAACTATGCACTTTAAAAAAATTTTAAAATAATTTTTAGTTTTTATTTTGTCCATACTCCTTATATGCCAAGTTTCAGGAAAATCAAAAATGGTCAAGTTTTCACAACTCTGTCTAGAACACGTTTTTCATCAATAACGACATATTCGTCGACTAAATTTCCGTTGAATGCGTTTAATACGGTTAACTCGAACAATATATTGTGGGTTCCAAATTATTGATAAATATTCCAATTGAGATCGAACTAATGAAAAAAACAATGTTTTAAACGTAGCAGCATCTCGGAAGTCTACATATTCTAAACATAAATCCTAGCATAGCATTGGTCTTATTTATTATTATTTCAGTATGATGAATGAAATATAGACCACAATCAAGGTGAATGCCCAGATCCTTATGCACATCCACTCTTTCAATAACAGTGCTGTTTAAATTGTACGTGTAGCTAATGGGATTTCTCTTATGATAAAATTTCATAAATCGACATTTCCCAATATTAAGTTCGAATTTGTTTCGTTGGCACCATTCAGTAAAACGGTTTAAATCTGGTTGAAGAAGCAAACAATCATTCAATGTAACTGTTTTAACAAATGCTTTCATATCATCTGCGTAGAGCAAGAATTTTGAGTGAATCAGACAACTACCAACGCCATTAATAAAAATTAATAAACTGCTCTAAGTCTGGTTTACTCTGTGGCTGAGTATGGCGCACCAGCCTGGTTGAATAGCAAACATACTCAAAAAGTTGACTGCCAGCTGCATGCCACGATGCGTACTATAAGTAGTACTATCAGATTCACCCCTTTACCTTGGCTCCCTGTGTTAAGCAATATCGCTCTACCTGCACTCAGACGCTCGCATGCTCTCATGCGTGAACATAAAAAGGTAACCAACAACATCACGTTACCCTTGCACAAATATTACGGTGACCACACTCATTTTCGATTGAAGTCAAGAAAACCTTCACACAAAACTGCCAGCAACCTGCGTGCAACTAGTTTTAATATCTTGGATGCCTGGGACACCTCCTGGCATCATTACAAAACAACTTTCTATTACTACTCCGACTTCTACCTAACCTGGTATCGATTTGCCATGTCACACCTGGACTACATTAAACCGAATAAGAACGAATCATGGACGTTGTACTGATTCTTTCTACAAGTGGGGCATTTCAGAGTCCCCTGAGTGTGACTGCGGCGCTCCACAGCAAACCATAAAACACATTGCAACTGTGTGTCCAATTCGACGTTACAATGGCGACATCTCAGACATCCATTTGGCAACTCCCGATGTAGTAGTATGGATAGACTCGCTCGATGTAAACATCTGACGTTCAAATATGCTGCCCAATGTTCAAATATTTTATTTTTTACTTCTTTACCAAAAAAAAGCGCAATCAAATCGATTGTAACTTCATTTAATGTGTATCCTTGTTTTGTTTTAGGCAGATTTCATAGAAGAGTTTACCCATTTTTAAGTTTAATTTTTAATGTGTCACAAAAAAACCATACGCTAAATAAATAAATAAATAAAAATTAAAAATAGTAGATGTGACTACTCTGCGGCACCCCTGAAGTAACTTATATCCTAGACGATAAACGATCTCCTAATTTCTCTGTCTGCATTCAACCTTCAAGGTAAGAAGCTACCCACAAAAGCATGGCAGAGTGAACACCAGCGCAGTGCAACTTAGATATTATAATTTCGTTAGAAATTCTGTCGAAAGCTTTTTTACCCTCTTCTATCTTATTCACAACAAAATCAACAAGTTCAATCATATTCGTAGTAGTAGATCTGCCAGGAAAAAAACCATGTTGCTGGGGAATGATACACTTCCAATCTCCTTAATCAATATATCCCGAACAATACATTCAAATAATTTAGGGGTAGCAGATAGAATAGAAATGGGTCTCTAATTTTCAACTAATGGCCTATCCACTTTTGTACACAGGAATAACATACGAAGACTTCCAGCAAGCAGGAACATATCCAACTATTTAAACAACAACTGTTTAAACAACAACATACTATTTAAATAATATTTGTGACGCTTGTTTTCAACACCCAACGATTGAAATATTGTAATAAATTTTTATAATATTTAATTAAAACAACTTAAAGACCAATCTATCATATTTTAATTGTTTTAAAATTTAAATTAAATGTATTCACGTTTCCTTAATATATATCAAATACGTTGTTTGAAATTATAAATTATAAATTGAAATTATAAATTATAAATTATAAATTAGTATACTTGAAACCATTACGAAAATAGAAAAGAGGTGAATAAAAAACAATGACATTTCGTAATGAGGTGATTAAATAACCTCATTACGAAATGTCATTGTTTTTTATTCACCTCTTTTCTATTTTCGTAATGGTTTCAAGTATACTAATTTATAATTTCTCCATTGCGATTACGAAAATAGCGTTACTTAATGGTTCAAGATTATAGGGCCCCAGTTTTATGTATATGAGCAATTTCACGAAGATTCAACATCGTTTTGACTTGACCCCTTTTAATTTTGATTATTTTTTGTTTATAAATAGTCTTTCATAAATAAAAAATAAAAGTTCTCTTAGAATTTTTTTTTCGACCAGGGGTCTATACAGGGTGCCCTTCAATTTTTTGTTATTTAGTGATGTGAGTGCATTTTGACGAGCGATTGTAGAAAAACTACTCAATCGATTTTCATAAATGATATGTCGTTGAATAGGTATTAGAACAAAATTTTTAAAAATCTACACTGTTAATTTTTTGAAATAATTTTTAACGGTGTAACATAAGAAAAAAGACGCTACACCTTTTTTTTTAAACTAAATTGAAGCTTATTTTATATCGAACTACTTGTGAAAGTTTAGGACTAGCGGTATTTTTTGTTTTAAAGATAAAACTCGTTGTGCATATGACTGTCGGGAATCAGTTTTTTTTGTTCTGAAGGAAAATTATAAAAATGGCGTTATAAGCTAAGAGACTTTTTTTTATGTTAAATATCAAATATTTTATTATTAAATGAACTTTTCAAAATATTATAAAAATTATATATGTAGTACAATAAATAAAATAAATACAATTGTTAAAAATGATTTACTTATTTGACAAACAGAAGTTTCTTTTGAATAGGAAAACACTTCTGCAATTATTTTCTTTGTATTAGATGGCATAAAAAAATGAAATGTTTATTTATCACTTTTAGTAATCACTTGTCACTCTTATAAAAAATAATTTGACAGTCTCGACTGCAAACAAAAAAGCCGTATAAAAAACTAAATCTATTTAGGAACTTTTGACGGGAGAAGCATTATGTTCGTATTATGTTATTATGGTCATAAAGTAAAAGATTGTATTTTAACATTAAATTACAAATATTTTATTATTAAATAAACTTTTTAAAATATCATACAAATTATATATGTAGGTTAAAGAAAATAAATATAGTTATTAAAAATTATTTACTTATTTTACATTCAAAAGTTTCTTTTGAGTTGGAAAACATTTTTGCAATTATTGTCTTAGTATTTAATGGCACAAAAGAATGAAATTTTTGAGTTCCACTTATAGTAATCGCATTTTTATATCGATTTTGTAATTTTTCTTTTGTTAATTGATATTCATTTTTATCGGCGTATCCAAAGTTCATGGTAGATTCCTATTTTAAAGCCCATTCGAAAAGTTTTTTTGGTGTATCAATAATATCTCTGCTCCCCATACTATAACGGTGTGCAGCATGCTTCAGTGTACCAATAATCCCATCGCAAGGTCCCTTTCCATGGCTGGTAGCATGAAAATGCCATTCTGCATCAACCTTAAAGTCTTTTTTATGATGGCATAAGTTAATTAGGTTATGTTTATTTTTGTATTGAGAAGGTGCACCAGGTGCACAAGGTTGGTGTTATAAATCATTTTCCTAATATTAGAATTTATATGCGTTCTGATGAATTCAATAAGTTTTGTATTGAAAAGATGGACTGTAGTACTGTTGTGATCGTTTATATCCGAAATGAGTATAAAACTTCGGTGCTGTATATATTCACTTGCAGCACTTTTAAAATAAATGACAAATGGATGAATAGTAGCTTGTGAATTATTATAATGATAGCCTTGAATCGAATCCTGAATTATGAAGGCGTAGTTTTCAGAAAAATCCCCTTGAACAAAGCACTTTCCTGGTTCCAATTTTTTTTCTTTCCTCAATGAATGTAGATTGCTGTTTTGCTATAAAGTTGTGTGGTATCAAAATTTGTAAACGGTAAACAAATTTTTTCATAAATTATTCTACAGTTTCTATTAAAGTATCCAAATTGCATCGATCAGGGTGATCCATTGTTGATATTTGACTTGAAGGATTCCTTTAACGTCAAAATCATTTAGTAATCTTCCTTCCAGTTGTTGAAGTTTTTTTGAACATTCATTGCACTTCAAAGTATGACAATCTTCTGTTAATTCTCCACATGAAACAAAGTCAATAAATGTTTTATAATTCTGGAAAGCAGCATCAGTACTCCAAGACATCTTAGAGTGTTGAATCATTAGTTTTATATTTTGATGTATGGTACACACGCACACATTATGAACTCCTTGGGATAATTTTATACATTCTTGTGGTCGAAGGGACGTGAATTTAGTAAATCCTATTTTCACATCAGGAAACTTATTTTTAAACTCCACATAAGCTTCATTTAATGTACATAGCAATAAGCGCTTTTGTGGTTTTATTCTGAAATTGCTCATATTTTCTTTATTATACATATATAATTTTTATAATATTTTGAAAAGTTCATTTAATAATAAAATATTTGATATTTAACATAAAAAAAATCTCTTAGTTTATAACGCTATTTTTATAACTTTCCTTCAGAACAAAAAAAAAAACTGATTCCCGACAGTCATATGCACAACGAATTTTATCTTTGAAACAAAAAGTATTACCGGTCCTAAACTTTCACAAGTTGTTAGATATAAAATAAGCTTCAATTTAGTTTAAAAAAAAAGATGTAGCGCCATCTTTTGTTCAATTACACTGTTTTTTTCTTATGTTACACCGTTAAAAATTATTTCAAAAAATTAACAGTGCACATTTTAAAAAACTTTGTTCTAATACCTATTCAACGACATATCATTTATGAAAATCGAATGAGTAGTTTTTCTACAATCGCTCGTCAAAATGCACTCACATCACAAAATAACAAAAAATTGAAGGGCACCCTGTGAAGACCCCTGGTCGAAAAAAAAAATTCTAAGAAAACTTTTATTTTTTATTTATGAAAGACTATCTATAAACAAAAAATAATCAAAATTAAAATGGGTCAAGTCAAAATTTCCCAAAAATTTGCTGAACTTGCGTGAAATTGCTCGAAATTCACCTATTGAATCAATAGGTGAATGTAAAAGCATTCGTTTATTGGGTGTCATAGTTTCAAATGACCTACTCTGGAACGATCATGTAATGGCGATGGCAAAAAGCGCGTCTAAAAAACTCGGCCTCCTAAATAGATGCAAAAAAAATTTCACTCCATACCAATTGCTTCATGTTTATAAGTCCTATATTCGTCCCTGTATGGAGTACTGTTGTCAAGTTTGGGGTGCTGCTTCTGTTTCCTTCTTGGCCCTCTTGGACTCTGTTCAAAAGCGGGCTACACGAATTGTGGGTAATCGAACTTTGACATCAAAATTTGATTCCCAACAACATCGTCGCGCTGTTGCTTTTTACAAATATCGTCATCAACAGTGCTCAGCTGAAATCAGCTGCATCATGCCTCAAACTTATTCTTACCCCCGTTCCACTCGACAATCGGCTACTGCAACCAGTCAAACGGTCGAGATCCCATGCTTTCATACTGGCAGATCGCAGAAAGACTTCTTTGTCCGAATTGCATACAAATGGAATAGTTTGCTGGAATCCTTAGTCTCAGGTGACTTCAACCCGCAGAGGTTTAAAAAAAGCGTTCATCATGACCTTAGAACGCCAGTTGTTGTGGGACCTAGGTCTAGACCAAGGTCTTTAAAGGTATTTATGTATTGTTGTGATACTAATTGTAAACCCTATAACACAACACATTTTATTCAAAAAAAAAAAAAAATCACGTGTTTACGTAACAAAGTGCTTGAAGCTCCATTTTGTTAACCAAACTTGTGACAGTTGAATTTTAGGATATTTTTATTGTAAACTGCGAAACTCAAAACACTGTTAAAATAGAAAGTTTCAGTGTTTTTTTTAATTTTATAGGAGTGATCCTATAATATTTTTAAAAAAACTGAAACCATTCACTTCTTTTGTTTATGTTATGTTTTTTTTTTGTTTTTAATTTATTCAGTTTTGTTGGTTAAGTCTTATTTGCCGGGCCAGAATATTTTTTTTCCGATTGCTTTTTATGTAAAACTTCCAGAGCCGAAAACAAAAGAATCTATCACGTTCTTGTATCCGTCAAAATTTAGAATCGAGTGTAAACGTCACAAGAAAAACAACAAGTTAATAATTTCTTCAATTACATTGCTTTATTCAGGTCAAGTATTATTAAAAAGACTTCATGATAACTACCAAACAGAATTTACGTACAATGATTTTTTAATTAACTTAGTAAGCTATTTGTTTGCTCCTTATTCGCAATTTCTTCAGTCTTAACAGACAATTTTACACGATTTATTGCTGGTATTTCGGTGTCTTTATCTTGATTATCAATCGGCAACATCCAGTAAATGATTGATGGATACAAATTCGGGCGTAATTTATCTTGATTGGCACCGCCAGTTAAAAAACTTACAATCACTCCTACTGCTATAGCAATAATAGCTCCAAAAAAGGAATACCATGGATACGCTATATCATAAATGGAAAAAGAATCCATTTTCTCTGTTACACCTGGTATGGTCAGATTGGATAATAATGGTAATAAATGAGTGACATTTATTCCAATGTTATCACATCCTTCAATTGATGTTGGTAATGGTATCGAACGACTTATTCCACCTAACATCCGAATTTGTGTTACTATAATAATCCACCCCATTACGCCTGTACTTAAAACAATGCCAGCAGTAACACCTTTTGCATTTGCATAAGGCCATAAGGTGGCCAACAAAAACGCTCCCAGACGCGTTCCTGATGTAATACCCGCTATTGAATATGTAAGTGGTAAAATGTATTGGAATTGCCCTACGATAAAGCCCATAAGAATTACATAAATTCCAAGCATGATAATAATAATTTTAATAGCTAGTTTTGCATTCGAATCTGTGTTTTGAAAGAAATTTAATTTTCTAAAGATGTCATAGTAAAACACTGCAGACATAGTGTTTAATTCTACTGACATTGTACTGTAAATAAAATAAAATTTTGCGCGAGGTACTTATTTGTATCAATATATAAATTAAAATGTAAAAATTATTAATAAATAATCTAACCATCTCACCTCAATGAAGCGCACAATACGCCAGATAAGAAAAGTCCAGGCATTCCCATTAAATGACCGACAATATCTTGAACAAAATATGTCACCATTTGGTCAGGCTTCTGAACTATCTATATATACAGACAAATAAACTTTAATTTTTGTTTTCAAAATTACTCTTTTGGTTTTGTCTCGATTAAGCAAAAGAAGGAAAATAAACACAAGAAAAAAATTACAAGAAGGAAAGCAAATAAGAAAAGAAGGCGTAAGACAGAAATAAGAAATGAAAAAAAAAACAAAATTAATCTTCTATTTTGGGTGATCATCATAATCATTCAATCCAATTTTACCCCTGCTTTTAACGGATCACAATCTGCATACTTTGAATACATAGCAATCCCAATGTAGCATCCCAAATTAGCTATTATAAAACATCCAGCAAAAGCGATGTACATTACTCTAAAAAAGATTAACATATCAAGTGTTACATAATTAAACCTTTAATTTCTCTTACTTCCTCGCATGCTGAGTTGAAGGAACTGACATATATCGTTGTACAACACTTTGGTTTAAACCTAAATAGGATAACCAAATGGTTGTATAACCAAGTGATATATTCCAAAATGTATGTCGTATTGTCAAATCTAATTTCATATTGAAAAACTCAACACGGTTTCCTTTAGCTGCGACCTGCCACATTTCAACTAAACCACCGACGTCCTGGGTTGCATAACTTGAAACCAAAATACTTGAGGTAACCATTACTATAGCTTGAAATACATCCGTCCAAACAACAGCTTTTATTCCACCCTGAAAAAAATAAAAATATTACAGATAATCTTAATCCCGGGATTGCATTCTTTATATCTAAATAATTATCTGCTTTTTGTTACCAACATAGTGTAGAACACACATACGCCTGAGAAAATACTATTCATCACATACACGTTGGTTCCTGTTGCTTGTGAAAATGCCAAAGATGGGCTATACATTATAATTGGTAATGATAGTACATTTGAAAGTAAAAATATGGTTGTCAATAGATTACGAACTGATTTGTTAAAACGAATTTCCAAATACTGAAAACGATATGACAAAAAATTGATTTACAACAAACTGTCGCGTCGACGTATATTTTAACAGTTTATAAAACACATAGATTTACTCTACCTCATAACAATTTGATATCTGATTCTTGAAGAAAACAGGAATGAAAACATAATTTATTATAATAACAACTACAAGAACAAAAGGTGTATACATTAAATATTGTGTTCCAAAACTGTACATTTCCGTTGGATTTCCTAGAATTGATTGCGATGTAATTTGACTAAAATTAAAAATAATTAAATTTAACTTTTTTATTGATTGGCAATATATTGTTTTTAGATTAGATTAAAATAGATTAAATTCGGTGGTGATATTATGTTTTACTGCAATCAAGCTATCTATTGTATCCCACCCTTCTACTCTCTGGTGAATACCCAGTTAGAGCACCCTTTCGAATTCAGTTTCCTTTAGCAACCTCAGGTTAAGTTGATGCAGATTATGCTCGTCAATATAATAATCCCCCACATGAAACCTTCTAGTATAGATCAAGACTCCATAATCTTTGAGAAGATGGGCTCAATTCCAATGTTTTTAACGTGTTTCTTAGTTAACAGTTTCCTGTAAGAATATCTGTCAGTATTCTCAGGTTGTTCCTATTCAACCTAGAGAACATTACTGCTATCTTTTGATTGAACGAAACAATTAACTCCTTGGACTGCCTTAGGCCCGCAGTATTATGACATATTCTAGACCATTCCGTAATAATTCCTTCCGTCATCCTTTCGTGGATGACTGATTTATTTCTTCTTCAAAATTGATGCTTTCCAACGTAAAACATAAATAATTGTTGTGAATGTTTTGTTCAACTTTGCTAAGTATTGTTATAAAAATTTATAAAAAGGATGACGAAAAAGTACTAATTTTCTATTTTTAATTTGAAAGAAAAGAAAAATAAAATCAAAACTCCAAGTGGTGAAATCGAAAAAACTAATAGTTTTGCTCTTTGGGCAAGAACGATCTTGAAATTATAAACATTTTAATTCTTTTTTTTTATTAAAATTAGCTAGACATGTTTAGCACACAAAATATGAAATAATCATTATTCAGACTCTTTGAATATCCGAAGATACCATTTCAACTATAAAGGAAGGAGATGAGGAAAATGGAGGGAATGAGGATATAGGGATAACTATACTAATGGTTTTAAATGATGATAGACATTTTGTTTAAATGCCTGAGGAGCAAATTTATCGGGAAATACAGAGGAGGGCATTGAGTTCCACAACTCGGTCACTCCATTAAAATATCGTTCTGGGAGGACATAGTTCTACAACGAGGTATTTGAACAGCAAATGGGTGAGATAACTCTGAAGTTCTTGTTCGCCGATTAAATTGCGCACACGATGGAGGGATATTTTGAATTTCCTTAGAGGAGAATTCGCTAAAGTTATATTTATAGTAGATTGATAATTCCGCCACATTTCTTCTGTGCTGGAGTGAATCAAGCTGGTCCGCTAGGTTGGTATTACCAATCAACCGCATTGCTTTTCTCTGTACAGAGTCTAGACATTTTATTGTTGACTGACAAGCACCTCCCCAAACATGACAGCAGTACTCCATACATGGACGACTTGAAGATTAGCAAAATTTGCTCGGGATTGAAATACTTTTTACATCGACTCAAGAATCCTAATTTTTGCATTGCAGATTTAGCGAGGTTGAACACATGTTTATTCCATTTCAGGTTATTTTGAATATCCACTCCAAGAAGTCTAGCTGATTCAATCTCACGCCCTTCCTCATGGTTTATCTTAATAGGGAAATTTTTATGTCGTTCTATTCGTAAAAGACGGCATAGTTTTGTTTTGGTTGGATTACATGAAACAAGATTACGATCACCCCAGTCCATTATACAAGCCAGGTCGTTGTTGATAGAATCAATTAGCAGCTCTCCATCAGTGGTAACTGCAATATGAGATCGAAATTTACTAGATGCATGTGATGCATGCAATGCAAAACTATGGATTGGGTGCACTGTGGATATAAGTAAATCATTAATGCATAGAAGAAACAAGGTTGGTGAGAGTGCAGAACCTTGGGGAGCTCCAGCATTGGTTGTGAAAATATTGGATGTAATACCGTCTAAATTAACATGAAATTGGCGTTCTGTAAGAAAACTATGGATCCATGAGACAGTAAGATGGTCTATGCCATAAGATTTCAATTTAGCTATGAGATTTCTATGCCACACTCTATCAAACGCCCTAGAAATGTCAAGTGAAATACTGAATGTTTCACCATGATTTTCCACCGACTTGTTCCATAGATGGGATACGTAGGCTAACAGATCACCTGTTGCATGACTTCTACGAAAACCATTGCTTATCATCAATAATTCGCGACATTTCCAGATTATTTGGAAGATTTTAGATTTTAGTTAACATATTTTTCAAATATTTTAGCTTAAACCAACAGAATTGCAACTGGTCTTTAATTGCTAGGGTCTATCTTACTGCCTTTAATTGATATGGGTTGAACGCTGGCCAGCTTCCAAGGATCGGAAGATTTTCCGGTCTTATATAAATAGAAAATTTTTGTTAAAATTGGAGCTAGTTGCCTAGCAAAGTTTTTAAGAATGAGGGGTGGGATACCATCAGGGCCAGCAGATTTGTTAATATTGATAGAAAGAAGCATTTTCCGTACAATATTGCAGCGAATAATAATTGGTTTCATTTTCGTTACAACTGGGGAAATGAGTATAGGAGAATGGGGAGGTTAAACTATGTTAGACTTTTCTGCAAAAATACGACCTAAAAGTTCCGCCTTCTCTTTTGAGTCGCTCATGGGAATGTCATTCAGAACTAAGGTTAGAATAGAGGATCGAGTAAAGTTGCTCTGGACTGATTTAACTGCCTGAAAGAAACTATCTGAGCCAGATGGGTGCTCGGCGAATTTCTTTGCTTTCTTCTGGATAAATGCGTCTTTGTCCAAGTCTATTTTGTATTTACTAATATTTCTGACGTTCTTATATGCGCTATGGGTTTCAGGTGTTTTATTTGAGTTATGCGTCTTAAATACTTTGTGTTTATTCCTCACTGCCTCATCAACATCCCGGGTGAACCAAGGCTTAGTTTTAAGAGTGATTAATCGATTTGGAATAAACCGCCGTATTCCGTCTTTTATGATTTCAGACATTCTTATTGCCGATGTGCTAGGATCTTGGTGTTTCATCATAAAAGTTTCTCAATCCCTCCCAGTCAGCACGGTTATAATTCCAAACGCGACGAGGATTTGCTTTAATTGGTGTCGGTGATGTGAATTGCACTATTGCTGATATTAGTAAATGGTCCGATGTTCCGAGGGGTTGTTCAACTTTTGTCTTCGTAGTATCTGGTTCGTTTGTCAAAAACAAATCCAGCAAATTATTGTTTTGATGTGAATTATCTGGGATTCTAGTAGGACACTCTATCATTTGCGTCAAACCGTGATAATCTGCGAGTATTAGTTCGGCTTGTCTTCCTACGTCGTCAGTGCGCGATGAATACTTAAGCCATTATTTATTATGAATATTAAAATCTCCAAGAATGGCCAGTCTTGCTTTGGGGTAGTCCGTGGTAATCTTTTCTAGATTAGTCGAAACTTGATCGAAAAATGGATATCCAGGGGATGGGGGGGGGGGGGGGGAGGATTCGGGATCTGTATAATCCTATTATAAACATAGTTTCATCAACACCTGAGATCTTTAGTTCTATAGAATTATGGTGCTTAGACTTCAAGTCGTAAGTCTTACTTCTCATATATGAAAGTGAATTTCGAACAAATACACAGACACCATGCGTGTTATAAAAGGAATGTTCCAATTCGTAACTAGGCATAAGGTATTTATCGAGATCCAATTTCGACGCTTTACCACTAACAATTGTTTCGGTAAGAAACAATATGTCAGGTTTATTTTCGTCGATGTAGTGATGAACCTCGTTTAGATTCGAATTGAGACCTCTTATGTTGGTGAAGTCTATGCTAAGCTGTTGGTTCACTCTGCTGCCATTTTGTTGAGACAAAGACTTACCCTTTGACAGTGCAGATATAGATACTGAGATTCGGCCAGGCCTAAATTTCAACACTACACTACACTACACACAAAAAGTTGGTATCTCTGTCACAAAAACACGACAAGCAGGTTTCATGCAACAGTAGCACGATAAAGGAAAAATAAAAAAATGGGGACACAAAAGACACTCACTAAATTGAATAGTACAGATAAAGGGTTAAATTCGAAATTCTTACTAACAACTAAAACGAAATTTTACATTTCCTGTTACCAGGCAATACAAAACAAATTTATGCTTTAAAATGATAACAAAGCAATAAAGCAAAGCAATAACATCAAAGCAATAAAAGGTAAAATTTTTACCTGTCTACCGCCTGGTAACAGTAAATATAAAATACCAAATAATTTTTTAATAAAGAACAATCTCACCAATTATATAATTGCACGGCTTCTATCCTCAATTCACTTCTATTTTGATAAACACTAACACACACTCAATGTGTTTTATCTTATCTTATCCCTACTTTGTATTTATAAAGAATACATGCAAAAATAAAATAAATCAAAATACCTACAACTTATTTTTTTATTTTATTTATTTATTATATTTTTTTTTATATTTATTTTCGATTATTTTTTTTCTTTAAAATTTAGAAAACAACCTTCTTCTTCTGACTCCGGTTGATGAATGATTTATGTTTACTATGAAAGTTGATGAATGAATTTATGAATACTATTTTAAGGAGTGAAATGAGTACTGGAATAAAAGCTGCATATCATCTGCAGTTTTACCTGCAAAATGAGATCCAACTTTGTTTTTGAATCACAAATCATGATCTAAAAATTAGTTCATGTTTGAAAATGAAGGTGAAAAAATATTTTGCATTACTTCGGTCTGAAATATTACTTCGCTCTGATTTACGGTCGGCATTTCTCGACGTTTTACGGCCTACTGATTCTAAAACAGCAAACACAATAATGTGTGTCTGTCTACCGGTCGGTCGGCCGTCAGTCATTACCTACGAAATCTAGAAAACCGTTGCAGGGAATTTACAATTTTTTTTTCTGAAAATGGGTATACTCAATGAACAGGTCCCAAAGGACAATGTGTTCGATAACTGTACCGGAAGTGTGTTAAAAAATCATCAAGTGGGTCAAAACAAGGAAATTTGCATATTTTTTGCTTAAAAAAACTTTCATTATAAGTGATAATGAGTGGTAACATTAAATTTGGAGAAATCTTGATGCTCGGGCGGGATTGGTATGTGAGACCAAAAAATATATTATTGGATTCTAGGTTTGTCAAAAAAAATGTTGTCAAGTTTGTCAAAAGAATAATTTTCATTTATTTTTTTACCCAATTAATAAAATAAATAAACAAATTTCATTAAAATTTAAATGAGCTATATTCTGCATTTAAAATTCAATGAAAAGAGGTGGACTCTTAAAGTCCAAGCCACAGGATATCCGCTAGAAGTACGTAGATTTCTTGGCCTGACAGATTAGTGTACGATTAGAATCGGATGTGTCAGATTAGTTTAATTAAAAGCTAAGAAAGCATAGCTTTCACCTGCCCCAAGGTCTCAACCTCTGGACTCGGATCATTTGTTTTTAATTTTGGAAAGATTTATGTTGTATCTACGTGTGCAAAATTTTTCAAATGTTAGCTTGGTCATTTCCATCTAGAGGTCTTACGTATCAGTACCTACGTATTACCTACGTATCATTACCAATATTTTCAGGCGAAGAACTTATCTTTTGAGATTATAAATTTGTGTTGGAAGCGAAAATAAGACATAAATTTGGAAAAATTGGCATTTTTCATATTTCCGAGGTGCCATTTTGAACAAGAAATAAAACACTTTAAAACATTTGAAACTATGTATCACTATCAATATTTTAAGGCCAAGAAGGCATCATTTTAGATCTCAAATTTTTGTTTGCAGCGAAAACAAGACATAAATCTCGCAAAATCGTCATTTTCTATTTATACGAGGCGCCATTTTGAAAGAAAAAAAACTTTAACGCCATACAGCATTTGAGATTACGTATCATTACCAACATTTTAAGCCCAAGAACGCATCTTTTGAGATCTAACATTTGTGTTGGCAGTCACATTGCACTTGTGGTTCTATCATTTTGATCAAAACAGCGGCCGTTGGTCGCCATTTTGGCCGCCATTTTGAAACATTTTAGAACACCACACGGCATTTGATAGCTCTCTTCAACACAAAAAATGTCTTAAAAAATGTCTGGAGTAGTTTGTTCACATACATCTCCTGAAATCGTCATATTCCATATTTTCGAGGTGCCATTTTGAAAAAAAAACTTAAAAACAATATAAAATTTGAGACTACGTATCATTACCATTATTTTAAGCCCAAGAATGCATAATTTGAGATCTTACATTTGTGTTAGCAGCGAAAACAAGACGTATATTTTATATATTTTCGAGCCCCCATTTTGAGAAATAAATTTGAAAACCATACGGAATATAAAATAAAATTACGTATTATTATAAACGTTTTAAGCCTAAGAATGATTTTTTATATCTTAAATTTGTGTTGGCAGCCTCATTCTACTTGTGATTCTATTATTTAGACCAAAACAGCAGCCGTTTTAAGGTCGCCAGTTTGAATTTATAGCAGAAAATTTCCCATTCTGCAATTTCGAACAGTTTTCTATTTTTCAATTTTTCTATTTGTTTTTGGATAGAAGAATAGAAGATAGAAGATTGTCACTGAATAGGGCCCAATATTAACAAATACAATCCTCCGACCGAACTCATCATACGTAATTTATTTGCAATACATTAATAGCTATTTATGTATTAAGGGCGTAAAGTAGGTCTTTTTTGCTTGAGAGTGAAAATGTTGCTCGAGGCGTTAGCCGAGGACAACAAACACTCGAAAGCAAAAAAATTGTTTTTGTACGAGTAAGGTTATGCCCGAAGTTCATACAAGATTTTGTACGAGTAAGGTTCTGTATTATTTGCTTAAATAAAAATACATATTTACACAAAATAGTAAAATATTTTTTGAGAAAATTGTTTAATCCAAGTAGTTTTTTGTTTGATATTTATTTTCCTAAATTTTGAATTTTTTTTGAACTTTATTTAAAACATTTTGTTTTTCAGTTGTATGTGATGTGATCTATCGTATTGATAAGACATATATATGTTTTGTGCATATATTTTTTAAGAAAATCGTTAAATTCAAAAATTTGTTTGTTATTTTTTTAAATTTCTGTAGCAACAAATTTATTTAATTTTAATTGTTGTATGATAAAGCCGTGCTCGATTTACATCGAAACAACTGAAAAATTGTATGCAATTGTGGTTATTTTTTTAAGTTATTTCGGTAAAATCGAACGCGCACCTTAAATTACTAACAAAAAATGCTTAGATTAAACAATTTTCTCAAAATCAAAAATGTATCACTATTCACAAAACACATGTCTGTATATAATATATGTATATTTTTCTTAAATGTAGCCATATTGTTTTTTTTATTCGCCTACGTATTAAAGTGTTACTTTATTACTGTGATTGGCGGCCTTAAAGTGCCACTTTTTAACCATATATTTTGTTGTCATAGTTACGTCCAACAGAGTAAAAAACATTTGTATTTGTTCAAATTCTATAAAAAAAAGAGATTTTTATCAAAGCAACCTTTCGATTCCAAATTTCCTAGTCCAATTAAAATATTTGTTATTCTTTGTCGTCATAGTTATTCGATTTATTTGAAAAGAAATAACAAATATATTGGCCTACTTGTTCAACATACTTTTATTTCAAAATTTATAAAATTTTTAATTTTGATTAAGCTTAAACAATTTTTTTTTAAATATTTTGCTTTGCAAGCTCCACATACGTCCAAAAACCTTAACTTTACGTCCTTGCATCATAATGTACTATTTTTTTTAGTTTTGAATGTATGTTTTCTGAAATATTTACACTGTGGGGCGTAAAATATTAATTTTACGCATTGTTATTTGAATTGGAAGCCTGCGTTACACCCGATTTTTGAATCGTAAAATAGCATTTTACGGTATACTCGTAGAAAATAGCTATTTATTACCAGTGGCTTTAGGCAGGTTATTACGCCCGGCAAGCAACGTAATCTAGCCCAAGGACCTCTGGCCAGAGGGATGGATGTCGCTTGATGGGTATAATACCCAGTAACGCCCGTGGTGCGGTGCATACAAGATTTTATGGGTTCACTTAATAAGCTTTAGTTTTTAGCAAGAATATAATTTGTTAGTTTATATTGATATGCAAAAAAATACTAATGTATCCTAGTATGTCAAGGAAATAAATAATTTGAAGTTTTAAATAACTATTTATTGTTTGTGCGTTGCTATGCACACAAATTCTTCAACATTTTGTAGCGTATGACAAAAAAAATTGTATGACGTTTAAAATAATTTGCTATTTTTAGAAAAGATATGAACATTTAATATCGAAAATGCTGCAAAATATTTTAAAACTGTAATAGTTAGCTACGATATGAATTTCGTAACGAATCATATAACGATACGAGATGGGAAAATCGAGGCCGTAGGCCGAGATTGATAACCCATCGAGGGGTTTGTTCGAAATGAATATTGTACGACGTTTTATCTACTATCAACTTTTATCTTATAGGCCAATAGAATAACGGAAAAAGATATTGCTTACGTGTTGTTGTCGGTAACAGGTCAGAAATTTTTTTAATCTCTGGGGTAGGGTACTCAGATAATGGACATGCCGAGTCCACTCGCCCGGCACCTGGGGACTGGAGTTATTCAACTAAGTGTGCTGGAAATTTTTTTTGCTTCCTTGTAAGCGACATAACTCATAAATGGTGGACTTTAGGATGCTGGTGCTATGGAACTTTTTGGTAAATGTTTATTTATAACTTAAAATAAAAAAAAAACAAAAAAAATTAGTTTAATCGATATTTTTCAATTGAAGTTAGTTATTTGCAAATAACTATTTATAACATAATTGACCCCTCTATCTTGTAGCTGAAACCTCAACGAAAAAAATAAGCTTCAGAACGTTTCATTCGGCTGAATAGTTTTTGCACAATTCCATTTCGCACTTAATGCCTAAAAAAAAATTCTTAATTTTGGGCAGACCGCAAGGTCTGAGTTTTCATCCGATCGCAGTCTGCTTGACAGGACATCGAAAGGGCGTAGTGTCAGCTTTAAATAACAGTTGTGTTGCTTATACCCATATTCAATATTAACAACAATTACAGTGGTTTAAAAACACCGCGAAAATTCCATAGTTGCAATATTAAATTTCTCAACGAATTTTCCACTTAACGAGATGCGGTTTTAAAATTTGCAAATTCCTTAGAAAACCGAAGATTAAAAAAGAAACCTCTCTAGCATGATTTGGATCGAGTTATGGCCCATTTTGTTTTTGAAACCGCGATTGTGACATTGATTTTGTATGCAATATATCGACAGGAACTGAGAATTTCCCTCCAAAATGATACTGTTGTGCTCACAAGATGCTGGGTCTATGCCTACCCAACGCGCGATTGGTTACTCTGACTCCTGCTAGTAACGTACTCTATGAAAAAATAAAACATACTGTATAGTATACGTAAAACGTACGTAGCGACACGATGTATAATTGAGTATTATTGAAATGACAAATAAATTTAATGAAAAATTAATGAACTACTTATGTGTAATCATGTCCCAAATCATGTTAGAGAGGTCTATTTTCTAAAATCTGAGGTTTTCTAAGCACTTTGCAAATTTTAAAAACGCATCTCGTTAAGTTGAAAATTCGTTGAGAAATTTAATTTTGCAACTAAGGAATTTTCGCGTTTTTTTGAATCACTGTAATTGTTGTTAATATTGCATATGAATAAAGGCAACAAAATTGTTATTTAAAGCTGACACACACCCTTTCAATTCCCGTCAAGCAGATTGCGATCGGATAAAAACTCAGACCTTGCGGCCTGCCCAAAGTTAACAACTTTTTTTAAGGCATTAAGTGCAAACTGGAATTGTGCAAAAACTATCAAGCCGAATGAAACGTTCTAAAGCTTATTTTTTTGTTGAGGTTTCAGCTACAAGATAGAGGGGTCAATTATGTTATAAACAATTATTTGCAAATAACTAAATTCAATTGAAAAATATCGATTTTTAGACATGTTTTCGCAATTTTTTGCAAAAATTCGCAACAAAACAAATTATTTTTGTTTTTTTTTATTTTAAGTTATAGAAAAACATTTAAGGAACAAAAATTTCACAGCACCAGTATCCTAAAGTGCACCATTTACGAGTTATACTACTTACAAGGAAGCAAAAAAAAATTTCCAGCACACTTAGTTGAATAACTCCAGTCCCAAGGTGCCCGGCGAGTGGATTCGGCATGTCCTTTATGTTTGTACCCTACCCCAGAGATTAAAAAAATTTCTGACCTGTTACCGACCACAACACGTACCATCCGTAATTCTATTGGCCTATTAATTTAAGAAATAAAAAAAATAAATTAAAAGAAATAATATTATTAAATAATAAAATAGTAGGCCGGTGATTTGTTTACTGTCATTGTTTTATAATATTCTGTTCATTGCTTATTAGCATTTAGTATCTGACAAATAATAGTTAAATATGAGTGAATCAGCAGAAGACTCCGATGTGGAAATTGCGGCAAATGCAGCGATTTCACTACTGATACCTGCAAAATCCAAAGTGAGATACGAACCGGAGTATATAAAATTTAAAGATTGGTACAATGGAAAAAAAAAAGTCCAAGCGGCACGTATATTCGCTAGAAATAGGTAGATTTCGGGACCAGACAGCTTTGTGTACAAATAGAATTGGATGTTGGATGTTGGATAGTCCAAGTCCAGAATAATCCAAAAAATTTATCAAACCAAACTAAATACATTAATGGAAACTACTTTATCAATGCGATTTCGGAACAGTTTTATTTAATTTGGATAAAACTACTTTTAATAACATATTAAATCCACCAAAGAGCAAATAAACGTTCTCTCAACGTCATACCTACAACACCACTACACATAATTTATAATCTAAAATGGTCAAACAACTTTTACACCTCAAATAATTCAAATATCTACAATTTAGGAAGACTTTTGTAAATTTGTAATCAATATGCATATAAGAAAATATTCCTTAATTTAAAACAATAATGACTCAGCTTTGTTTTAATTTTTTTTTAAATTTTTGCGAAAAACACTAAAAACTGAAAAAAAAACAAAAGAAAATTTTTTTAATATTTTTTCTATGGGATATTTTTATATTTTAATGGAAGTTGTTGTTGTAATTGAATGACATGCATTTGGTTTAATGCTAATTACATTGAGACCTCTTGGGTTAGAAAGCTGAAAATTTCTGAGGTTATAGTTGAAAAGTTTATCTAAAAGTTAATATGAGTTTAAATAACATAAGCTCAAAAATGAGGAAGGCATGGCCGTTTGCGTTTGTTTTCGTTCTAACAGTCGTGATGTCTCAACCTCTAGACTTGAACTATTTTTTTTTTAATTTTGGAAAGATTTATGTTCTAGTTAACGTATGCGTACATATTCAAAAGTGAGATTGGCCATTTTCAGCCAACTCAAGGACAACAAAGTTTATTAAATTTTTAAAACAGCTGATTTTTCAGGAACCTGGAACGCCAAGGTTGTCATTTTCAAAAAAATGATAGAAATATGTTCAAATATTCAATATTGATAAATTTTATTAAAATATTGTGATTCAAACGGAAGTTATAACGTCCTAGATTTTTCAAGTTTTTTGGCTCTAGCCACTTAACCTGTACCCGGATATGACCAGTTCGCAAACTTGTCCAAGAGATGCTTTGCTGCAACGTATACAGAAAAAATTTTCGTTGTAGGTCAAGAAATGCGATCGTGAGAGTGCCGGTAAATTCCGTTATAGCTCATATCGTTATATATATATATATATATATATATATATATATATATATATATATATATATATATATATATATATATATATATATATATATATATATATATATATATATATATATATATATATATATATATATATATATATATATATATATATATATATATAAATTTTGTTTTTTTTGTTTTTCCGTCTCCGCTTATCATTCATAGTCGTTTGGCACCAAAATTTTTCCGAAATTCCGAGATGAAGCCCATTGCAATAGGTAGATTTTTATATGAAATCTACCTAATATAAAGAATGTATCTGAGAGAATTTTCCTAACCCGTTTCGCAGGCAAGTCTGAAAAAGAAAAGTCATCTTCGTTATGGACACATGTTGAGATGAAGAATCTCAATGAAGAAAAATATTGATATAAGTAAATTCAACAAATCAATTGCATTTTAACTGAGTTTTGTAAAATAATGCTGTAATAATAATTAGTGCGGTAAAATAAGACCTTACGCAATTACTTCAAATGTCATAAAGTTTGACATTACAGAATGATAGTATATACAAATCTTTTACAAGCTGAAATTGAATGAAAATTATTTATATTTATTTTATAGACAAAACTTGAATAAAAATAATTTTATTTAATAAATTTCACTGGTAAATTAAAATAAAATCGCAAAATTTCTTGTTAACTAATTGTTTTTATTCTCTTCCATTTAATTATATCAGCTTTATTTGTATGTTGTTTCGATAATAATAGTATGTATTATTGCATTGTTTTCTAACCTATAGCCTAATGAACTTAACCTATTGTCTAATGAAAATTTTCCTATAAAAAAATTATCATTATTCAATTGGTATGGTATTCCAATTGGTCAAATTGTTTTGATTTCATTAAAATTATTTTCAAATTATAATCACAATTGCTTTGATAAGTTTTGTTCAAAAATCAAATTTCAATTTAAATTCTCTTATTTCCTTTAGTTGAACTTGGTTGATTGTATGAGAAGGGCGTTTTTTATCATCAGGCTTTTTTGATTAAGACATTTGATTTATCAAGATAAAGATTTATAGTTTTAATTGAAGAAAATGTTTTTATTTTTTATAATACACAACAACCTTGTCAGAGAATAAAGTATTGTAATCGATTCGTGAATAATGAATTTTATTCTCTCGCAAATTAAAATTCTCGCTCGTGCCTCGCTCAAATTTTAAACTTTTGCTTGAGAATAAACTACTTCATTATTCAGTCATTGATTAAACTACTATTATTTACTATATACGTATTTCAAAAGCTATGCTTTCATCGACAGTAGTATATATCAAAACTGTTTTGATTTATACTACTGTCGATGAAAGCATAGCTTTCGAAATCCGTATATAGTAAAAAAAAACTATTAGTTAACAAGAAATTGGCGATTTTATTTTAATTTATCAGTGAAATTTATTATAATACTTGTTAAGTTTGAACAAGCAAAATTATTAAAATTTTATTTAGTTTTTAAGCGTCTTATGAGCGGACGTTATGAATTCATAATGCTCTCTTATAACGCCCTGGTTTTTATGGACGATTTTATATATCACATATCCAAGACTTTATAACAACTTTATATTACAATGAAGCATAATAGCTATTTATGTATTAAGGGCATAAAGTATGTCTTTTCCGCTTGAGAGTGAAATTTGTTGCTCGAGGCCTTAGCCGAAAGAAACAATCACTCGAGCGCAAAAAGATATTTTATGCCTGAATTGCATACAAGATTTTTTGTACAAGCAAGATTCTGTATTATTTGCATAAATAAAAATATATACATTTACACAAATTAGTAAAATATTTTTTAGAAAATTATTTTATCAAAAAAGTTTTTCGAAACAATAGTAATACAATAACTTTAGGCATTGTTATTTCAATTTTAGGCATTGTTATTTCACTTTTAGCATTGTTATTTCAATAAGAAAAAAGGCCTGCTTTATGTACGATTTTTGAATTGCAAAAGTGAATTTTACGACTCGTTCAAAAATTAGTATATTACATATCTAGAGTTGTAAAAAGCATTTTACATGCGAGGGAAAATATTGCGCACGAGACGCGTAGCGTCGAGTGCAGTATCTTCATGAGCATGGAAAATGCTTTACAACTCGAGATTTGTTATATACTTTTTCTACGACTTTGTTTTAATGCCCAAACGCATAAAATTACTTGAAAAAATAAACTACTAGTTATAAATTAAATGCAAATAGTTTACAAATTGTGGTAGGCTTTGCATTATTCTGTGTCAAAATGAATTGAAATATGTATTTAATTTTTAAAAATCAAATTTTTCTTTAAATAAAAATTTTTCTTTTTATTAAAAGCGTGCGGTAATATATATATTAGACATGACCTAACTTATGAAGTTGTTATTTTTATCCCTCCCACCGACTAATTATGTTCCATTTGACTCGAAAATGAAGTGTATGCAGTTTTACTGAAATCGGAAAATAATTACCCACCGCGCAGTGGCGTCGAAAATAAGAAAATTAGCAGAATAATAAGATTTTTTATGTTTATCAGATATGATCATCTTAAAATATAATATATCTCATAATTTCGAGCCTAAGTATGTAGAAATCTATCTTAGGAAAGCGTTTTTATCGAATATCTTCTTCTTAAATCCAAAAAAAACAATTTCTGCGAAAATTCAGAAAAAATAAATTTTTATGTTAGATTTAGACTTTGTTTGAGTAACACAAATTTTTATTTTTGGATACATTGCTAGCAGAATTAACTGGACATGGTAAAGTAGATCGTTTGCCAACCGTAGTAACAGTTGGTAATATTGAGAAGTTATTAACGGTTCCATAATGCGAAGAAGGGAACGGCTTATCGATTGCGAATGCGATAAAGCCGAAGCCATGTGTTACGACACGACATCAAGTAACATTGGACCAGAAAAAGGTGGAAAAAAAGATTGGCCACAACTTGATTCGATTCCCATGTCGTCATCACATACAGGAGATTAAACTACGGGCTGTTTATGATCTCAAATTTGGAAAGACCACAGCACCCGATGTTTATCTGTTCAACAAATTTCAGAAGACATGGGACGGTGGTAAAATTAATCCAACAATGTTCAAAAGTGGAATATCGGACAAAAAACTGGGAAACTAAATTCCAAAACACTCGTGAGAAGCTCTAGTAAAATTTTTTGTCATGAAGAGTTGGAAAAATCACACCCACGCAGCGAATATAAAGAATTTTTAGAAGTTACATTGATGTTTCTTGGCGAAACCATTGAGAATTACAAATTCAAACGCCCAGGTCCGACAAGTCACGCCGTTTGCATTTTTTTGATTATGTTGTATGTAAAAATTTGGTTCAAATGCATAAATGGAACAGCAGCCGCAAATCAGGATTTGGATTTCATCATATCCTCCATCGCTTATAAAAAAATTGACAAAAGAGTTTCAGAAGAAACGTTGAGCAAAATTTGTTATTATTTTCACTATTTAACGGAGGCAAATATTGGCTTGGATTTTTTCGACCCATAGATTTCGTTTGATGAAAAACGAAAAATGGTTCAAAACCTTGAGGTCCCAGCACGAGACATCAACATCGCACCCCAAACTCGCAAAAAAGATTTTGACGCAGTCAAACAAATGCAACTTTTTGTTAATAAGAACATTAGTGATTTTGTCACAGAAAAAAGTCAGAGTTTTTTTGATCGATTTAGAATTTGTATTGATTTTTCGCTATATGACCCATCGAAATGAGGATTTCGTCAAAGCCACGTTGTTTTGCCAAAGTTTGCATGTTGTTAATGATACCGCCGAACTCGGTGTTAAGTTGATGACACGGAATACAACAACATTCTAACTAAAGACGAGGAAGGTACACAATACACCATTCAGGTGGTCGAAAACTACAGATGCAAATACCCATCATACAATTAATTGATTTCTTTTGGAAAAATGTTGCTTTTGCATGAAAAATTATTATAAATTTAACCATAAAATTAATTTTTTTCTTTGAAAAAAGATTATTATGAATTAGTGAATTTTCGTATATGTAAGAAGAAAAATTAAGATAAATCGCTTTTCTAAGATCGATTTCTACATATTTAGGCTCGTTAGAATCGTTAATTAATTAGTTTTTAATAAAAAAAATCAAAATTATGAGATATATTATGTTTTAAGATGATTATATCTGATAAAAATAAAAAATCCTATTATTCTGCTAATTTTCTTATCTTCGACGCCACTGCGCGGTGGGTAATTATTTTCCGATTTCAATAAAACTGGATATAGTTCATATTCGAGTCAAATGGAACATAATTAGCTGGTGGGAGCGAAGAAAAAGATGGTTTGAAAATTGTTCATACATATCTGGTCATGCCTAATATATATATGAAAATCCATTACCGCACGCTTTTTTTTACTTACTGCACGCTATTTGAAATAATCAATTTACATGTCATGGATAGTGTGATGTAATTTATAATTTACTGTGATAGGAGTAGAAAATAATATATTTTTGTACGAGTAAACCGTAAATTGCACTTTTTCGATTCAAAAATTGCCCGTAAAGCAGGCTGTTTTTTTCTATTGAAATAACAATGCCAAAAGTGAAATAACAATGCCTAAAATTGAAAATACAATGGCTTAAGTTAGTTATTTCGAAAAACTGCTTTGATAAAATAATTTTTTCTATTTTGCGTCTAAAATAAAGTCATTTCGATACCCAAATGCGTATCGAAATGGCTTTCATTACGATACGCAAATTTTTGTCTTACAAGGTTGGTCAAATAGGTCATACAAACGTCAGTGTCAGTCTATTCAATTGTTTCTTAATATACTATTTTATAAAAATATTTTACTATTTCGTGTAGATATATGTATTTTTATTCATGCAAATAATACAGAATCTTACTCGTACCAAAAATCTTGTATGCAATTCGGGGGTAAAGCATCTTTTTTGCTTTCGAGTGATTGTTTCTCTCGGCTAACGCCTCGAGCAACAATTTCACTCTCAAGCGGAAAAGACATACTTTATGCTCTTAATACATAAATAGCTATTATTTGAATGTTTTTGGGATTTTTAGATCTTTCAGATATGACAATAAAAGAAATGAAGCAATCGAAAAATAAGTGTGGAAGTAATCAAGAATCTCTCTCAAGGATCTACATTTTAAGGTAATAAAGAAGTATTTCCAAAAATTCTTGATTTATCCATTTTATAAATCTTCTTTGGTTCAAACGGTCGTTAAAACGCTCCATATTTTGTGACTAACAAGCTTCGTTACTATTTGACGGCCTTAGTTTGTTTACAAACATATCTTAAATACGTACAACATATATATTTTCCGAAATAATTTTTTGGACAAATCAATAAAAGCGACCATGAGAGTGTCTGTCGTAAGAATTTTGTTTAGGTAATAAAATTTTGAGTTTAATATCCGGGTACCTTGTTATCCGATACCCGATCATACGAGCTCTACGTCGTCACAGAGTATTTATTTGTAAAGTGTTTTACTTTTAACATTAAAGCAGTCATGACTACCATCTATAGTTTGTATATATTCACTCAAAAAACTGCCTCATTGATACAATGAAAAACTACGTAAAAACTAAGAAAATATGCACACGATTTCGAGTCAATGTATAGTGATAATATAAATTAGTATATGATTTTCATTGATTTAATGATATAAACGTCACATAAAAATAAGGAAAATTTCATAATATGTAGTATCGTATCTCATAAAATTAACGTAATGACTAAACACGTATCATAAAATAGGTATAATAGGGATATTTGTTTTGAAGTATGCGTTGTAAACGTTACGTCCTCAATTGCCTAAAATTTAATATGACATTTCATAGGGTTTATTGTAAAGGTTTTAAAATATACGAATTTAACATAATATATTAATGTTGTTAATTTAATTTATTTATACGATACTTTATTTTTATATTTATGAACCAAAACTCAACTTTACAATAAGTTTAACGTTAGAAATAAGAAATGTGTTATTTAATTCAGAAACAGTTTATCACAAATTTTAAATGGGGCCCTATTTAGTAAAATCTTCTATTGAAAATTTCTGCTGTTCGTCTATTTTTGTATGAAATTTTATTTTCTAGTTATAAAATTTCATACAAAGAAAGAAGAATAGCAGAAACTTCCGATAGAAGATTTTATTGAATAGACTCCAATATCTTATACTTTTTTGAGTTGCATGATAGATGTAGGATGTACATTTTCAGGATTTCGTATAAGTTTTAAAGAAAACACCACAATTCAAATTTAAACAGTTTATTCTATTTTTCCATATACATAAATAAATATATAGATAAACCTAACATAGTAACACTAACACATTTTTTTTTTTTTTTTTAATCAAATGTGTTGTGTAGTAGGAATTACAATATGTATCACAATAACACATAAAAACCTTTTAAGACCAAGGTCCCACAACAACATACGTTCAAAGGTGTTGATGGACGTAAATCTTCCTTTTTTTGTTTTTTATATTTTTTGTTAAAGAATGAATAACTAAACAAAATATCCTATCACTAACAAAATATGACATAGGCCAATATTTTATGATAGCATAGAGAAAATAAAAGTAAATTAAAAAGTAAATAGCAAATTTTTACAAAAATTTGCTGGAACAAAACAAAAATGTAGTTGCCAATAATCCAGCTGGTTGCATATTCCTTGATCCTGTAACGCACTGTCTTTCTTAAAGATTAAAGCCCACACATAGTTATATGAAGGCTCATTTCCTTAAGAAAGCAATAGCGTCTCATCATCAAGGATTATTTCACAGCTAAGATTGAGGGTGCTACCGTTGACTGAATACAGTTCATCCGCCACCACCCCTAAGATGTCACCTTGGCTAGTGATATCTCACTGCTATTGCTTGTGGTATGTAATATCTCACGTTAACTCGTATGTCAATAGCAGGGACTGGAGTACGCGGGGTTATCACACCCGTAGATCAAAAATAAAAAAAAAAAAATTCAAAACAATAAAAACTGATCCCTGTCTATATTTGTAGTTTTATTTTTTATTATACATATAATTCATAAATACAAATAACATACATTTTTATTATAATTTAATTAAATATAATAAAAAATCCCAGCGGCAGGTATATCCGCTAGAAATAGGTAGATTTCGGGGTCAGACGGTTTTGTGTCCAAATAAAATTAGATAAGTCAGATTAGTTTAAATAAAAAATATAAGTAGAAACAGAATAATTCAAAAAAATTATCGAACCAAATTAAATACATTATCCGAACTAACTCCATCAATACAATTTCGGAACAGTTTTATTTAAGTTGGTTTAAACTACTTTTAATAACATATTAAATCCATCAAAGATCAAATGAACTACGTCACAACTACAATTATACCATCACACATAATTTATAACATTATCAAACAATTTTATTTCAAAATCATCTTTTGTTGTTGTGTTTTTTTGTTCTTATTTAATCTTTTTTCAAACGGTTACTTAGTAAAAAGAATAAAAACAAAAGAGATTTTGATAATTTTTCTATGGTATTAAATGGGTTGATATTTTTCTTGTAAGGGTTGCATTATAATGCTTATAAAAATGGAACCTTTTGGGTTAGAAAGCTGAAATTTGTTGAGGCTATAGTTGAAAAGTATGTTTAAAAGCTAAGATGAATTTGAATGACATAAACTGAAACATGATGAAAGCATTGCCTTTTGCGTTTGTTTTCATTTCAACAGCCGTAGGGTCTCAACCGTTAGACTTAAACTATTATTTTTGAAAATTTTGGAAAGATTTATATTTTAAGTACGTGAAAAAAAGTTTTCAAATATGAGCTTGGCCATTTCACCTAGATCAAGGGCAGCAAAGTTTAGTAAATTTTTAAAACAGCTGATTTTTGAGGAACCTGAAACGCCAAAGTGGTCATCTGGATAAAAATGATAGAAATATGTTCAAATATTCAATATTTATAAATTTTATTAAAATATTATGATTCAAACGGAAGTTATAGCGCCCTAGATTATTCGACATTTTAGGCTCTAGCCGCTTAACTGGTACCCGGATATAGCCAGTTCACGAACTTGTCCAAGACATTATTTGCCGAAACACACACAAAAAATTATTTTGGTGTAGGTCGAAAAATGCGACCGTGAGAGTGCCGCCAAATTCCGTTATATCTCATATCGTTATATATATATATATATATAAATTTTTTTTTCATTTTGATTTTCCGTCTCCGCTTATCATATATAGTCGTTTGGCACCAAAATTTTTCCGAAATTCCGAGATGAAGCACATACCAATAGGTAGATTTTTATATGAAATCTACCTAAAAAGGTTAATAAAATACAACTAATATTGAAAATTACTTCTAAAAACATTAGAGCAGGACCAATCGGTTTTGAAACAAAAATAAATCTTTGCCGCATTTGCATGGTCGGAAAATTTAGGATGAACTATTTACTTATAAAATTAAGAAGAGCCAACTAAACTCGGCAAAAGTTCCAGAGAGGGGGTGGGGGTAACCAAATATACATTTTGAGGGTTTGAAGCTGGTTTTATACGATTTGTGGCTGTAATATACATCCTATTAAAAAAAATTAATCTGAAAGTTGTAGATAATTAAAAAATCTAAAACTTTTGCATCGATCATTTTTCAGCATAACCTCAAATTATGGAGACGCTAAAATCCTTTTTTTTCATTTTTACTTTTATCCACCGCAAAAATAATTTTTTTTTATAAAACTCGGTGGAAACGTACGTGTTGTGCTTGTGTGTTAAATAAGCTGTAATTTTTTACAGCAAAATATTTATTTATCGATTTTATACGAATTTAAGTTTAAAAAAAAAACCTAATTTTCAATCGAAAAAGTTGGATTTTCAATATTTTAATTTTTTCAATGCTCATTTTCTTCGTGGAAACCTCAAATTTAAGACCTCTGTTCAGCTGGCCCCCCCACCACGCAAAAATAAAAACAAAATTAGCTCAGAATTAGGAGCTATTTAGGAGCTTTCAGAAAACGCAAGAATAAAATTTTGAGCTCAACCCCCTAAGCAGAAATCTTCATTTGAAAGTGGGGGGCTGAGTGAACGTTCACTCAGCCCCCCCACACCTCAAAAATAACCCTAGAGGATCGTAAATAGGCTCAGAATTAAGAGCTATTTAGGAGCTCTTAAGGCTGTATACTTTTGATTTTAGAGCTCCACCCCTAATTCTTAAAACAACCCCAAAACAGGTTTGGCCCCCCCACCATGCAAAAATCAAAAAAATTATATCTCAGAATTAGGAGCTATTTAGGAGCTTTCAAAAAACGTAAGAATAAAATTTTGAGCTCAACCCCCTAAGCAGAAATCTTCATTTGAAAATGGGGGGGCTGAGTGAACGTTCACTCAGCCCCCCCACACCTTCAAAATAACCGTAGGGGATCGTAAATAGGCTCAGAATTAGGAGCTATTTAGGAGCTCTTAAGGCTGTATACTTTTGATTTTAGAGCTCCACCCCTATTCTTAAAACTACCACAAAACTAGTTTGAAATCGGAGATGACACATAAAAATAACATTAAATTAAAAATTTCTTTACTACATGTAATTCTTGAATTAAAAAAACGTAAAAACAAGCAACTGTTTATTTATCAGTTGCAACCCTTTAAAAGAAAAACCACCCCTTGGGTCAAAAACGCATAAGGGAAGTATGTTAAACATACTCGACACAAAAATATTTAAGGGTGCGGATAAAGTTCCGATTTAGGAGCTTACTGAACATGTCATTTTTCATTTCTGATTTTCTACCCTTCAGAAAAGTCACCCCTTGTATCATACACGCATAAGGGAACTATGTTAAAGCATAGAGATACGGATCTTTTTATGTAGGTAAATGATTTTTCGATTTAGGAGCTTACTAAATATGTCACTCTATATTTCTGATTACAACCCTTTAAAAAAATCCACCCCTTGTACCATACACGCATAAGGGAACTATGTTAAAGCATAGAGATACTGATCGTGTTAAGTAGGTAAATCATTTTTTTGATTTAGGAGTTTACTATATATGTAACTCTATATTTCTGATTGCAACCCTTTAGGAAAGGCCACCCCTTGTACCATACACGCATAAGGATGCTATGTTAAAGCATAGAGATTCGGATAGTTTTATTTAGGAAAATAATTTTTTGATTTAGGACCTTACTAAATATGTCATTCTATATTTATGATTGCAACCCTTTATAAAAACCCACATCTTGTACCATACACGCATAAGGGAACTATGTTAAAGCATAGAGATACTGATCGTGTTATGGAGGTTAATCATTTTTTGATTTAGGACCTTACTAAATATATCACTTTATATTTATGATTCCAACCCTTTAAAAAAGCCACTTCTTGTACCATACACGCGTAAGCGAACTATGTTGAAGTGTTGTTGTATGTTTAAGTTAAGCAATGCACTAACAATGATATATAACTTTACTTCATTTATATATATAAGTACATTGAATTATATACCTTATTAATTAAACAGTTATTTATTGATTTAATAGAATTAAATTAATACATTATCATTGGACTACGAGTATTCAAAGAGTTAAGTCAATAATTGAATAAATTTGTTTCTAATAAATATAGAAGTGTTTTTCTAAAGTAACAAAACTTAACAAGTGTAGAGGTACGGATCGTTTTATGTAGGCAAATAATTTTTCGATTTAGGAGCTTAATGAATATGTCACTCTATATTTCTGATTGCAACCCTTTAGAAAGTGCCACTAGTGTTTCCTATTATCCGTGATTTTAACTATCCGGATATCGAATAGTATGTAAAGTAGTTATCCGGATATCCGGATAATAATCCGGATAATGCCTTTAATAAAAACAATAGTTTTAAAAAATTAAAATCAAATCAAAAGCAATCAAAATTTATTTTCATCTGCAAAATAATATTTAAAAAATACAAGAGCGTTTAACATTGGAAGCTGCAAACGATTTCTAGTTTTTATTAGCTTTTCTAGGTTAGGAATGAGTGTTTTACATGCGCTATATAAATTAAATTTCTTGTCCGGCAATGAATAATTATTTGAACGAATAACTTTACTATTTTCGATTGGTGAAATCGTATTTTTCAATTCCATGACTAATGTACATTCGGTGAGTTCGGTCCGATTTGGAGAATTTTCATTTTCCTTATCTTATTGATCTGCCATTATTAACTAAACATTTTCGGATGTTTTGGTATCCGGAAACAAACTTTTTATTAACTTTTTTGCATAAATGATAGCTGATGTTTTAGAAACATAACTAAAATCGTTAAAATTATCATATCGGGATAATGTTGAATCCTGCAACAACATCATTAATGAAACTAGCTCAACATTTTTCCTTTTGTTAATAGACTGTCTTAATGTGATTAACTTTAAATATTTATAAATTACTCAAAATTGAACTGTAAATTATGACACGGAAAAATACTGTTTTTAATTTGTAAATATAAAACTGCATTCCAATAGAATGCTAAATAGTCTCCAAATTCTTAATCGTGCTAAATTTAAAAATTTAGCATGATATCGTTCCAATTTATTTCTTCTAAATAATTATAAATTTGAACACCGGTGACAAAAATCATATAATTGTTATTGAGTTGTTTGCATTAAAAACTAGAAAATAATTTATAGTTTCAAACATCAAAGTGAATAAATAATTAAAATAAATAAATTTTCTCTAACGGAAGATGACCAAAAACTGATTTGATACACAATATTCAGTAATATATTGTTCTGATATTTAATAATACAAAAACTTTAAATTTTATAATAGAATTTAAAATTCTTAACAATTTTGAAATTTTAAAATTAAACTTGAAGTTAATGTTTAACTGTCAGCTCAAATAAGTCTACAATGCAAGTATTGGATTTAGTCAACTTGAAAATGTGCTAAATCATTTTAGTATTGCGGAGACCAATTAACATTCAATTGGAACCCAGTCTAAATTACACTTCTAAAAATTCAAGTACAAAACAATTGCTGGAATGATAATTCTTAGATCAACAAAACGAAATCGTCTATTATGAAAAAATTAGTAGTAGCTGGTTAAAAATTTTAAAAAGGTAAATAGCGCAAATAATGTTTTTTTGCTTTAATTTAGTTATCCGAATATTTTTTGTGAATTAACCGGATATCGGATAGCAAAATTTTTACGCATTATCCGGATAATTTCAATCCGGCTTAAACCGGATTGGAAACACTAAGTGCCACCCCTCTTATCATATACGCGTAAGAGAACTATTTTGTGGCATAGAGGTACGGGTCGTTTTATGTAGGTAAATGATTTTTCGATTTAGGAGCCTCCTAAATAAGTTTATTTACGTTTCTGATTGCGACCTATTAGAAAAAGCCACCCCCTTGTGCGATACACTCATAAGGAAACTATGTTAAAGCATAGAGATACTGATCGTGTTATGTAGGTTAATCATTTTTTGATTTAGGAGCTTACTAAATATGTCACTCTATATTTCTGATTGCAACCCTTTAGAAAAAGCCACCCCTTGTACCATACAAGGATAAGGGAATTATGTTAAAGCATAGAGATACTGATCGTGTTATGTAAGTAAATGATTTTTCGATGTAGGAGCTTACTAAATATATCACTCTATATTTCTGATTGCGACCCTTAAGAAAAAGCCACCCCTAGTACCATACATGCGTAGGGGAAATATGGTCAAGCAAAGAGATACGGATCGTTTTTTGTAGGTCAATCATTTTTTAGATTTAGGAGCTTACTAAATATGTCACTCTATATTTTTGATTGCAACCCATTAGCAAAAGTCACCCTTTGTACCATACACGCGTAAGGGAACTTTGTTAAAGCGTAGAGATGCGGATCGTGTTACATAAGTAAATGATTTTTCGATTTAGGAGCTTACTAAATATTTCACTATATATTTTTGATTGCAACCCTTTAGAAAAAGTCACCCTTTGTACCATACACGCGGTAGAGAACTATGTTGAAGCGTAGAGGTACAAATCGTTTTATGTATGTAAATGATTTTTCGATTTAGGAGCTTACTAAATATGTCACTCTATATTTCTGGTTTGCAACCGTTTAGAAAAAGCCACCTCTTGTACCATACACGCATACGAGAACTATGTTAAAGCATAGAGATATGGATCGTTTTATGTAGGTTAATCATTTTTCGATTTAGGAGCTTACTAAATCTGTCACTCTTTATTTCTGGTTTGCAACGCTTTAGAAAAAGTGCCACCCCTTGTACCATACACGCATAAGGAGGCTATGTTAGAGCATAAAGATACTAATCGTTTCATGAAGGTAAGTAATTTTTCGATTTAGGAGCTAACTAAATATGTCAATCTTTATTTCTGATTGCAACCCTTTAGAAAAAGTCATCTCTTGTACGATACACGCATAAAGAAGATATGTTAGAACATAGAGACAATGATCGTTTCATGTAGGTAAGTGATTTTTCGATTAAGGAGCTTACTAAACATGTCAATCTATATTTCTGATTGCAACCCTTTAGGAAAAGTCACCTCTTGTACCATACCCGCATAAGGGAGCTATTTTAAAGCATAGCGATACGCATAGTTTTACTTAGGTAAATCATTTTTTGATTTAGGAGCTTACTAAATATGTAACTCTATATTTCTGATTGCAACCCTTTAGAAAAAGCCACCCCTTGTACCATACACGCATAAGGATGCTATGTTAAAGCATAGAGATACTGATCGTGTTATGTAGGTAAATCATTTTTTGATTTAGGAGCTTACTAAATATGTCACTCTATATTTCTGATTGCAACCCTTTAGAAAAAGCCACCCCTTGTATCATATCCGCGTAAGAGAACTATTTAAGAGCATAAAGCTACGGAAGTTTAGGAAGCTCCTAAATCGAAAAATCAGTCACCTACATAAAACTATGCGTATCTCTATGGTTTTACATAGTTCCCTTATACGTGTTTAGTACAAGAGGGGGCTTTTTCTAAAGCATTGCAATCAGAAATATAGAGTGACATATTTAGTAAGCTCCTAAATCGAAAAATCATTTACTTACATAAAACGATCCGTATTTCTATGCTTTAACATAGTTCCATTATGCGTGTATGGTACAAGGGGTGGCTTGTTCTAAAGGGTTGCAAATCAGAAATATAGAGTGACATATTTAGTAAGCTCGTAAATCGAAAAATCATTTACCTACATAAAACGATCCGTATCTCCTTTTACTACATAACACGATCAGTATCTCTATGATTTAACATAGTTCTCTTATGCGTATATGGTACAAAGGGGTGGTTTTTTCAAAATGGTTTGCAATCAGAAATAAAGAGTGACATATTTAGTAAGGTCCTAAATCAAAAAGTTATTTTCCTACATAAAACGATCAGTATCTCTATGTTTTAACATAGCTCCCGTATGCGTGAATCGTACAAGGGGTGCTTTTTCTAAAGGGTTGCAATCGGAAATAAAGAGTGACATATTTAGATAGCTTCTAAATCGAATAATAATTTACCTACATAAAACTATCCGTACCTCTATGCCTTAACATAGTTCCCATATGCGTGTATCCTACAAGGGTTGGCATTTTCTAAAGAGTTGCAATCAGAAATATAGAGTGACATATTTAGTAAGCTCCAAAATCAAAGAATGATTTACCTACATAAAACGATCAGTATCTCTATGCTTTAACATAGTCCCCTTATCCGTGTATGGTACATGGGGTGGCTTTTTTTAAAGGGTTGCATTCAAAAAATATAGAGTGACATATGACAAGCTCCTAAATCAAAAAATTATTTTCCTAAATAAAACGATCCGCATTTCTACGCTTTAACATAGCTCCCTTAAGCGTGTATCGTGCAAGGGGGTGGCTTTTCTAAAAGGTTGCAATCAGAAACGTAGAAAGACTTGTATAGAAAGCTCCTAAATCGAAAAATCACTTACCTACATAAAACGATCAGTATCTCTATGCTTTAACATAGCTTTCTTATGCGTGTATCGTACAAGGGGTGGCTTTTTCGAAAGGGTTGCAATCAGAAATATAGAGTGACATATTTAGTAAGCATCTAAATCAAATAATGATTTACCAACATAACACGATCAGTATCTCTATGCTTTAACACAGTTCCCTTAAGCGTGTATGATACAAGGGGTGGCTTTTTCTAAAGGGTTGCAATCAGAAACGTAGAAAAACTTATTTAGTAAGCTCCTAAATTGAAAAATCATTTACCTCCATAAAACGAAACGTACCTCTATGCTTTAAAATAGTTCTCTTATGAGTGTATGGTGCAAGTGGTGGTTATTTCAAACGGGTTGCAATCAGAAATATAGAGCGACATATTTGGTAAGCTCTTAAATCGAAAAATCACTTGCCTATATAAAACGATCCGAATCTCTATGCTTTAACATAGTTCCCTTACGCGTGTATGGTATGAGGGGTGGCACTTTCGGAAGGGTGGTAATCAGAAATATAGAGTGACATATTTAGTAAGCTCCTAATTCAAAAAATTATTTTCCTACATAAAAAGATCCGTATCTCTATGCTTTAACATAGTTCCCTTATGCGTGTATGATACAAGGGGTGGCACTTTCTGAAGGGTAGAAAATCAGAAATATAAAATGACACATTTAGTAGGCTCCTAAATCGGAACTTTATCCGCACCCTTAAATATTTTTGTGTCGAGTATGTTTAACATAGTTCCCTTAAGCGTTTTTGACCCAAGGTGTGGTTTTTTTTCTAAAGGGTTGCAACTGAGAAATAAACAGTTGCTTGTTTTTAAGTTTTTTTTAATTCAAGAATTACATGTAGTAAAGAAATTTTTAATTTAATGTTATTTTTTATATGTCGTCTCCCTTTGCAAACTAGTTTTGGGGTGGTTTTAGGAATAGGGTTGAAGCTCTAAAATCAAAAGTATACAGCCTTAAGAGTTCCTAAATAGCTCCTGACTCTGAGCCTACTAACGATCCTCTAGGGCTATTTTTAAGGTGTGGGGGGGCTGAGTGAACGTTCACCCAGCCCCCCATTTTCATATGAAGATTTTTGCTTAGGGGGTTGAGCTTAAAATTTTATTCTTACGTTTTTTGAATGCTCCTTAATATCTCCTAATTCTGAGCTAACTTTTTTTTTATTTTTGCGTGGTTGTGGGGTCAGCTGAACAGAGGTTTCTGAATGCAACCCTTTAGAAAAAGCCACACCTTGTTCCATAAACGCATGAGGAAGCTATGTTAAAGCATAGAGATACGGATCGTTTTATTTAGCAAAATAATTTTGTGATTTAGGAGCTTACTAAATATGTCACTCTATATTTTTGATTGCAACCCTCTAGAAAAAGCCCCCTCTTGTACTAAACACGTATAAGGGAACTATGTAAAACCATAGAGATACGCATCGTTTTATGTAGGTGACTGATTTTTTCGATTTAGGAGCTTCCTAAACCTCCGTAGCTTTATGCTCTTAAATAGTTCTCTTACGCGGATATGATACAAGGGGTGGCTTTTTTTAAAGAGTTGCAATCAGAAATATAGAGTTACCCCATATACCATACACGCGTAAGGGAACTTTGTTAAAGCGGACAGATGCGGATCGTTTTATATAAGTAAATGATTTTTCGATTTAGGAGCTTACTAAATATGTCACTCTATATTTCTGATTGCAATGCTTTAGAAAAAGCCCCCTCTTGTACTAAACACGTATAAGGGAACTATGTAAAACCATAGAGATACGCATCGTTTTATGTAGGTGACTGATTTTTCGATTTAGGAGCTTCCTAAACCTCCGTAGCTTTATGCTCTTAAATAGTTCTCTTACGCGGATATGATACAAGGGGTGGCTTTTTTTAAAGGGTTGCAATCAGAAATATAGAGTTACCCCATATACCATACACGCGTAAGGGAACTTTGTTAAAGCGGACAGATGCGGATCGTTTTATATAAGTAAATGATTTTTCGATTTAGGAGCTTACTAAATATGTCACTCTATATTTCTGATTGCAATACTTTAGAAAAAGCCCCCTCTTGTACTAAACACGTATAAGGGAACTATGTAAAACCATAGAGATACGCATCGTTTTATGTAGGTGACTGATTTTTCGATTTAGGAGCTTCCTAAACCTCCGTAGCTTTATGCTCTTAAATAGTTCTCTTACGCGGATATGATACAAGGGGTGGCTTTTTCTAAAGGGTTGCAATCAGAAATATAGAGTTACATATTTAGTAAGCTCCTAAATCAAAAAATGATTTACCTACGTAAAACGTTGCGTATCGCTATGCTTTAAAATAGCTCCCTTATGCGGGTATGGTACAAGAGATGACTTTTTCTAAAGGGTTGCAATCAGAAATATAGATTGACATGTTTAGTAAGCTCCTTAATCGAAAAATCACTTACCTACATGAAACGATCATTGTCTCTATGTTCTAACATATCTTCTTTATGCGTGTATCGTACAAGAAGTGACTTTTTCTAAAGGGTTGCAATCAGAAATAAAGATTGACATATTTAGTTAGCTCCTAAATCGAAAAATCACTTACCTTTATGAAACGATCAGTATCTCTATGCTCTAACATAGCCTCCTTATGCGTGTATGGTACAAGGGGTGGCACTTTTTCGAAAGCGTTGCAAACCAGAAATAAAGAGTGACAGATTTAGTAAGCTCCTAAATCGAAAAATGATTAACCTACATAAAACGATCCATATCTCTATGCTTTAACATTTTTTTTTTTTTTTTTTGCTTTATTGAGCAAAAACAAATACAATTATTGGAAAAAAAATATTTCATTTTAGCCTTCTATCGTTGCAAAAACATACAATGTTTTACCGCAACTCATTTAGTTTTAATTATTATTTTAAATTTTATTCTACCTATATCTAAACATTTGACTAGATTAAATTATAATACAGATTTATTTAGTTTTTTGCTATTGTTAAGCCATTACTGATCCCATCTATCACATAGCTACGTTTCTTAGATTGTTCTTAAATGTCATTTTTTTAGCTGTGTAGCTTAAGGAAGTAAAAAATAACTTGGTTTCAAAATTACGCATTTTGTTAAAGAAATACCCAGCAAACCGAAAAACCGAAAAGACCCAATGCCAGCATGAGATTAGACTGTTATACATTGCCACTTGATAATAGTATTTTTAATTTGGCTTTGAAAAGTGAGATCTGCTTAATTTCTTTCATTTCCTCTGGAAGCTTATTAAATAACAAAAGGCCTTTATACAAAACGTTGTGTTGTCCTTTTGATGTTCTACAAAAATCTATTACATAGTTGTTGTTTTGACGTGTCAAGTATTTATGAACATCTGAAATTTGGCGTATAAAAAAATCGTTTTTTATTATTTTATGTTTAACTTTAAATATTAGCAAGATTATTTCAAAATCAATCAGCTTATTTAAAGGAATGATATTGGTATCGTAAAGATCTTTTGTAGGATATCGTGAGGGTAGAAGTTTTATGGTTTTTAAAGCTTTATTGATAAGACGATGTACTTCTGTAATTCTGAAAGCCGCAGCTGTACCCCATATAGGTAATAAGTACCTGACAGTGCTTAGTATATGTGACTGGAAGATCATGTATTTTATCTTATTTGGTAAGGTATGCCTGGGTAGCGAAAATCCGAAATTCTACGTCCACGCCGTGCTACCTGGGTAACGCTAACAGAATTAGGTTGGTGTAGTTGAGAGGGGCAGAGTAAATACTGCTTATACTCAATGATTCTGCACCATGGCGAGTCATTGGCGCCATAAAACCAATGCAACTCAAGCGTCTGTTCTCCATGTTAGGGGCGGCTTGGAGCGGGCGTCTGTCTTGGATCAAGCGGCTCGCTATATAAATGTGTAGAAAGCGTCTGTTCTCCATGTTAGGGGCGGCTTTCAGTGGGCGTCTGTCTTGGATCAAGCGGCTCGCTATATAAACGTGTAAAAAGGTTGTTTCTGGTGACCTTAAGATGCAGAACGAACCCATTCACGAAAATTTGGGTTGGGCGAAGGGCTAACACCCCATTTCCGTAAAAAAATTATTGTCATGAATTCTGTACACAGGCCTCGGAATATCTCGGATTCATTATTGGAACGACCTCGGAAACTGTACCCGGACTACGATTTAAAAATGGGAACCTGGAACGTGCTTAGCCTCAGAAGACCAGGAGATCTCCTAAAACTCACTCAACAAGTCGAGAGCTACACACTGGATATAGTGGCATTACAAGAACTAAGATGGCCAGGCAGTGGAATCCATGAAACAGCGAAAGGATACACTCTGTATTATTGCGGTCATCAAAACGGAGGAGAATTTGGAGTTGGCTTTCTTATACACCGTCGCGTGAATCAGCATGTTATCGACTTCTGCCCTATTAATATGCGGTTATGCACACTGAGAATCCGCACGCAAAAATTCAATGTAACGATCGTCAATGTTCATGCACCTACTGAAGATAAAGCAGATGATATTAAAGACCTGTTCTTCCTAGAACTCGAGGAAGTCATCAATAACATCCCGCGGCACGATATAAAAATCGTGGTAGGTGACTTTAATGCTCAAATCGGTAGGATTGCAGAACTTAAAACACATATCGGCCCTAACAGCTTGCATCATACCAGCAACAATAACGGTTTTCGCGCAGCCGAGCTGGCTATGATGTATGATCTAGTAATTTCCAGCACTTTCTTCCCTCACAAGAGAATTCACAAGGCAACGTGGAAATCAAATGACGGAAGAACGGAAAATCAAATCGATCACGTCATGATCTCTAAGAGACACTCTACAAGTATAACTGACGTTCGATCATACAGAGGTGCTGATATGGACACCGATCATATGCTTGTCATCTTTAAGTACAAGTGCAAGTTGTCATCCACATTTAACAGACAAGCAAAAAAGACCGTGCGCTGGAATCTCGAAGCATTTAAACATCCGGAAACGCTGAATAGATATCAGGAAATAATAACACAAAACATAGAAGAGCATGACATCTCTTCTGAGATGCCATTAAACATACAAGAAGAATGGCAAACGCTTCAATCAACCATTATAGCCGCAGCACAAACTACAATCGGAAAACGACCACCGAAATCACACAACGAATGGTTTGACGACGAGTGCCGCCAATCCGTTGAAAATAAACAAAAACTGCGAGAAAAATGGTTAACAAGGAACACCCGAAGCTCCCAAGCTGATTATCTATGCGCCAGGAAAGCCTCAGCAAAACTTCTACGTAAAAAGAAACGCGAACACATGAAGAGCTGCATCGAAAACATCAACCAACATGCGGCCAACGGAAATTCAAAAGAGTGCTTTGCCAATGCACGAAATCTGACCAAAGATTTCCACCCAAGATCTACAGCCATCAAAAATGTAAATAATGAACTTACAACAAGTGAACGTGATGTGCTGGCAGTGTGGCGATCCCACTTTCAAGACCTACTGAATAGGACGAACGAAGTTCATCTTATTCGAGCAATTGCTCCATCAACTGAAGAGATTTTTGTCCCTTACCCAGCAATAGAAGAAGTGGAAGCTGCCATTAAAAAACTGAAAAATTGCAAATCACCAGGTTTCGATGGAATTCCCGCAGAACTTCTGAAAAATGGAGGAGCAGCTCTGGTCTCACGTATATACGATCTGATTCTTGCAATCTGGGACCAAGAAGAACTACCTGATGAATGGAAAACAGCTCTCATTGTTCCACTACATAAGAAAGGTGACCGTTTAAAGTGTGAAAATTATCGTGGCATCGCACTGTTGAACACTGCATATAAAATACTAGCTAATGTTGTACTTGCTCGACTCATCCCGTTCGCCGAATCTATCATCGGTGACTATCAGTGTGGTTTTCGTCCCAACCGCTCAACCACAGATCAATGTTTTACATTAAGGATGATTCTGGAAAAATGTTGGGAGTACAACATCAGCATTCACCAGCTCTACGTTGATTTCAGGCAAGCATATGATAGTATCATCCGCGACAACCTCTGGTCCGCACTCATATGCCTTGGTATCCCAGAGAAACTTGTTTCTCTGTGTAAACTCACAACATCGGGATCAAATTGTAGAATAGTAATCGAAGGGTCAGTTTCTGATCCTTTCGATATAACATCAGGTGTTCGACAAGGTGATGCACTCGCGCCCGTACTATTTAATTTGGCGCTGGAGTACGCGATAAGAAAAAGCCGAATTGAGACACAAAACTGCATATATAACAAATCTAGTCAAGTTCTTGGCTACGCAGATGATATTGTGCTTCTCGGACGTAGAACAAGCGATATTAAGGATAGTCTCTCTCAGCTTGAAAGAAATGCTAAACGGCTTGGATTATGCATCAACACCAGCAAAACTAAAGTGTTAACAACATCTAAGAACATACCTCCCGGAAATCTGGATACTGGCGACTATGAAGTGGAACGCGTGGAAAACTTCAAATACCTCGGGTCTGTAATAACATCGTCAAATGACATGCAGGCAGATATCAAAGCCCGTGTCTCTGCCGCATACAGAGTTTTCTACGCATACTCAAAACTTCTGCGATCAAAACATCTTTCGCGGTCGTGTAAACTCACACTTTACAAAGCATTGATACGACCTGTGCTTACATTTGGAAGTGAAAGCTGGACACTGACTTCCTCCGATTGTAGAATTCTATCAACATTCGAGAGGAAAGTCATACGAACAATTTATGGTCCATGTAAAGTTGCTGAAAATCAGTATAGAATCCGAATGAATCATGAAATCAGACAGCTTCTTGGAGGCTGCGATGTAATCGGATTCATTAAATCCAACCGGATTAGATGGTTTGGTCATGTAGAAAGGGCTCCATTGGAAAGAATGATAAAAAAAGCGTCCCAACAACAACCAGCTGGTGTTCGTCGAAGAGGAAGACCTAGACAACGCTGGCGTGATGACATCATCCAAGACCTTCGTGATATAGGATGTCGAAACTGGGGTCAACTGGTCATGGAACGAGATGATTGGAAGCTGGTGGCACAGACGGCAAAATCCCTTCATGGGATGTAAACGCCAGAGAGAGAGAGAGGTAAGGTATGCCGCATTCTGTACAGTATAAAGCAAATATTTTTTATTTTTTTCTTAACATAAGATATATGCGCATTCCAATTTAGTTTAGAGTCCAAAATCAATCCTAAGTACCTCGTACTGTAGACACGATCAATTATTCTATTATTCAAGGTTATGTGACTAGAGTTAAGAGTGTCAATATTTTTATTTTTTATTTCAAATACCATGTAATTTGTTTTCTTTTCATTTATCTGCAAGTGGTTTAGTTCAGCCCATTTATTTATAATGTTTAAGTCTGCTTGCATTTTAGATATTAGAGAGGTGGAATCCGTTTCAGAGTATACTAAGACCATATCGTCGGCATACATGAGAAGTTTTCCAGTTAATGTAAGTTGAAAGGCATCATTGACATAGATGTTAAACAACAAAGGTCCTAAAAGAGAGCCTTGTGGAACTCCATATTTTACTGGAAGCATTGTACCTTGCGTTGAATTAAGTTTAACAATCTGATTTCGGTTTTTTAGGTATGAAGCAAATATTTCAAGTGAAGTACCCATTATTCCTAGTGCTTGTAATTTTTTTATTAATAAAGCATGACTTACCGAATCGAAGGCTTTGCGTAGGTCTATGAAAATGCAGGTAGTGATGTGTCCTTTATCTAACCCCGTTCTTACTTCGTACATTAGTTTCGCTACTGCAGCCAATGTACTAGATCCACTGCAAAAACCGAATTGATTTGGATCTATGATTTCGTTTTCTCTACAATAGGTTTCCAGTTTGGCGTATAAGACGGTTTCATAGATTTTTGAAAATGTTGTTAATATGGAAACCGGTCTATAGTTCTCAACTGACAACTTAGAGCCATTTTTATATATAGGAACAACTTGGGCTAATTTAAGTTCATCTGGAAAAATACCACTTGTCATTGAATCATTAATAATTTCGGCTAGTTTTGATCCTAATAGTTCTTTAAACTCCAAGCAGAATTTGGCTGAAATTAAATCATAACCTACTGCCGAACTAGTATTTAGATTGGATATAATTTTAATAATTTCGTCATATGTAACAAAACTACTGTTATAAAGATGCACAGCATTTATATTATTTGGTGTAAATTCCGGCAGAGTTTCTTCGGAGGGTTGGATAATTTCATCTATACAATTAGAAAAATATTGATTAAAGTGGTTACAAATTGTTACCTTATCTGAGATTATATTTTGATCTCTTTCCAGCATAATATTTGTTGATGTTTGTACTTTATTGAAGGCATGTCTATTAACGACAGCCCATAGTTTTTTGTAATCATTTCCATTTAGTTCTCTCTCAAAATATTGTCTTTTGACTTTTGTTATCATTTCTATGACCGTTTTTTATAATATTTAAAACGACAAAAAATGTATTCATTAGATGGAGATTTTTTGTGTAGTTTATAAAGTTTATCTCTTGTCTTCATAGTTTTAAAAATTTCGTGTGTCATCCAAGGGTTTCTATTTTTCTTCTTCGGCTGGCTAAACATTTTTTTGTTACGTGTAATATTGTCTTTACATACTTCCATTAGTTCACTCAACTGAGCACACTGATTTATATCAGTTTGAAATTGGAGTTTATCTATTTTATCATATTCTAAAACTGTTTTTTTGACAATTTGTTTCGGAAGTGGTAGTTTTAGCTTACCAATATTTAAAATTAGAATACGATGATCTGAAATGCAGGTATCCAATGTAGACAGATTATATTTATATCTGAAAATATCAGTAGCAACATGATCAATCAACGTGGAAATAGTGTTAGATACTCTTGTCGCATGCTGTTGATCACGCGAATTAAGGATTAAGAATCCATTAGTATTGACTATTTCTTCATATTTTTCAACAACCATGTCATTGCAACATAATAAATTTATATTAAAATCCCCAAATATATAAGTATTTTTTCTATTTTCTAATGTAGTTTCAAGTAAATCTAAAAATAACGAGATATTTGCAGAGGACGGTTTATAAACTGACATAATATTTACTTGAATATCTACTAGTTGGACTATTAGCATGTCACAAAAAAACAAAAAACATGGTTCTCGTAATGCGTGTATGGTACAAGGGGTGGCTTTTTCTAAACGGTTGCAAACCAGAAATATAGAGTGACATATTTAGTAAGCTCCTAAATCGAAAAATCATTTACATACATAAAACGATTTGTACCTCTACGCTTCAACATAGTTCTCTACCGCGTGTATGGTACAAGGGGTGACTTTTTCTAAAGGGTTGCAATCAAAAATATATAGTGAAATATTTAGTAAGCTTCTAAATCGAAAAATCATTTACTTATATAACACGATCCGCATCTCTACGCTTTAACAAAGTTCCCTTACGCGTGCATGGTACAAGGGGTGAGTTTTGCTTATGGATTGCAATCAAAAATATAGAGTGACATATTTAGTAAGCTCCTAAATCTAAAAAATGATTGACCTACAAAAAACGATCCGTATCTCATTGCTTGACCATATTTCCCCTACGCATGTATGGTACTAGGGGTGGCTTTTTCTTAAGGGTCGCAATCAGAAATATAGAGTGATATATTTAGTAAGCTCCTACATCGAAAAATCATTTACTTACATAACACGATCAGTATCTCTATGCTTTAACATAATTCCCTTATCCTTGTATGGTACAAGGGGTGGCTTTTTCTAAAGGGTTGCAATCAGAAATATAGAGTGACATATTTAGTAAGCTCCTAAATGAAAAAATGATTAACCTACATAACACGATCAGTATCTCTATCCTTTAACATAGTTTACCTGTGAGTGTATCGTACAAGGGGGTGGCTTTTTCTAATAGGTCGCAATCAGAAACGTAAATAAACTTATTTAGGAGGCTCCTAAATCGAAAAATCATTTACCTACATAAAACGATCCGTACCTCTATGCCACAAAATAGTTCTCTTACGCGTATATGATAAGAGGGGTGGCACTTTCTAAAGGGTTGCAATCAGAAATATAGAGTGACATATTCATTCAGCTCCTAAATCGAAAAATCATTTGCCTACACAAATCGATCCGTATCTCTACACTTCAACATAGTTCGCTTACGCGTGTATGGTACAAGGGGTGGCTTTTTTAAAGGGTTGCAATCATAAATATAAAGTGATATATTTAGTAAGGTCCTAAATCAAAAAATGATTAACCTCCATAACACGATCAGTATCTCTATGCTTTAACATAGTTCCCTTATGCGTGTATGGTACAAGGGGTGGGTTTTTATAAAGGGTTGCAATCATAAATATAGAATGACATATTTAGTAAGGTCCTAAATCAAAAAATTATTTTCCTAAATAAAACTATCCGAATCACTATGCTTTAACATAGCATCCTTATGCGTGTATGGTACAAGGGGTGTCTTTTCCTAAAGGGTTGCAATCAGAAATATAGAGTTACATATTTAGTAAACTCCTAAATCAAAAAATGATTTACCTACTTAACACGATCAGTATCTCTATGCTTTAACATAGTTCCCTTATGCGTGTATGGTACAAGGGGTGGATTTTTTTAAAGGGTTGTAATCAGAAATATAGAGTGACATATTTAGTAAGCTCCTAAATCGAAAAATCATTTACCTACATAAAAAGATCCGTATCTTTATGCTTTAACATAGTTCCCTTACGCGTGTATGATACAAGGGCTGCCTTTTCTGAAGGGTAGAAAATCAGAAATGTAAAATGACATGTTCAGTAAGCTCCTAAATCGGAACTTTATCCGCACCCTTAAATATTTTTGTGTCGAGTATGTTTAACATACTTCCCTTATGCGTTTTTGACCCAAGGGGTGGTTTTTCTTCTAAAGGGTTGCAACTGATAAATAAACAGTTGCTTGATTTTACGTTTTTTTTAATTCAAGTATTACATGTAGTAAAGAAATTTTTAATTTAATGTTTTTTTTATGTGTCATCTCCGATTTCAAACTAGTTTTGGGGTAGTTTTAAGAATAGGGGTGGAGCTCTAAATTTTATTCTTGCGTTTTTTGAAAGCTCCTAAATAGCTCCTAATTCTGAGATATAATGTTTTTGATTTTTGCATGGTGGGGGGGCCAAACCTGTTTTGGGGTTGTTTTAAGAATTAGGGGTGGAGCTCTAAAATCAAAAGTATACAGCCTTAAGAGCTCCTAAATAGCTCCTAATTCTGAGCCTATTTACGATCCCTTACGGCTATTTTTAAGGTGTGGGGGGGCTGAGTGAACGTTCACTCAGCCCCCCCATTTTCAAATGAAGATTTCTGCTTAGGGGGTTGAGCTCAAAATTTTATTCTTACGTTTTTTGAAAGCTCCTAAATAGCTCCTAATTCTGAGATATAATTTTTTTGATTTTTGCATGGTGGGGGGGGGGCCAAACCTGTTTTGGGGTTGTTTTAAGAATTAGGGGTGGAGCTCTAAAATCAAAAGTATACAGCCTTAAGAGCTCCTAAATAGCTCCTAATTCTGAGCCTATTTACGATCCTCTAGGGTTATTTTTAAGGTGTGGGGGGGCTGAGTGAACGTTCACTCAGCCCCCCCACTTACAAATGAAGATTTCTGCTTAGGGGGTTGAGCTCAAAATTTTATTCTTGCGTTTTCTGAAAGCTCCTAAATAGCTCCTAATTCTGAGCTAATTTTGTTTTTATTTTTGCGTGGTGGGGGGGCCAGCTGAACAGTGGTAAATTTAAGATGGAGTTAGAAATTTATTGTTTACATGGACAAATATTGTTAAAAATGCAACAAACCAAAAGATTACCTTTTCTGAATCAGTTTTTCAGTTAAATTTGAGAATTTTGTATATTTTATTGCAAGGAGACTTTGAAATCGATGAAAAAGATTAATTTCATGTAATATAGTATCGTTTACATTGGATCAACTATGGTTAATAGTTTTGAAATTACCAAAAACATTGTTTGAAAGTCGAATGGTTCAAATAATCGAATACGTAAAACATCAAAAACATATTCAGAATTTTTTTTAATTTTTTCTGCATAGTGTATCTGTTGTACGTCAGTTTTTAAAAATTGAAATATATGATTTATTCTATTCTATTAGGAGCAAACTGATACTTTTTGTGTTGTGTTTGGATCTACGTCGGTCGATCGTTAGTTGTCGGACAGTACACCAGGCAGACGATACAGACGATACACCAATTATCACTTTGGTTCTGAATAAAATAAACAGTTTTTCAGAAAAACTGTTTCGAAATTTATTTAGCATATTCTGCAATATCTATTGGTGTATGTGAAAGACTATTTGAAAACAAATCCCCTTCTATTTTAAATATGAATATTTTTCCTATTGAAACACTTTGTTGGTAAAAGTTTATATTTACTCCAATTCAGATTACACAATTTTTTTTTTAATTGATACTAATTATAATTTTACTCATATTAAAACTATAAAGTATAAATAAACAAAATATACACAATTATATACGCAAAAACTTAATTTTTCACAAAACAGCAAGGCTGGTTTGTTGGCGATCAAATTTTTAAAATTTAAATATTAAGATGTATAACATTAATTCTTCTTTTACCTGTACAAATTTATCGATAGATGGATTTTAGATATTGAGTTTTATACATAAAAATCAACGCAGTTGTTATGCTGTTTTGAAGAAATTCATCATCTCCATTCAAAATGTAATATCATTTTACAGCCACCACGAGAAAATGGAAAAAATGGCATCACTTTGCTCCCGCTGTTAAATAATGTAGAACGTTTTACAGCTGTTTTTATTATACGTAAAAAAAGTAAGACTTAAACACTATTTCATTTTTGTTTTGTTAGTGGTAACTTCAAAACTATTGACCATAGTTAATCGAATGTAAACGACACTATATTACAGGTTAGTTAATGTTTTTCATCAATTCCAATGCCTACTTCAAATAAAAACTTCTCAAGTTTAACTGAAAAATCAAAATAAGATGGAGGATTTTTATTTGATGGAGGTTTAATCGAACTACATAATTTTGGTGAAAATGCTTCAACTTGGATCAGTAATTTAGATATTTCTTTCTAATGATGATATATTGTACATTGTAAATCCATACGAATAAATAAATAAATAAATAATAAATACTGTAAAATCGACTATGAAAATGTTATCTTTTGGTTTCAACGAAGGAAATGAGCATTGAAAAAATTAAAATATTGAAAATATCCTCTAGCCAACTTTTTCGATTGAAAATTAGGCTATTTTTTAATTTAAATTCGTATAAAATCCGAAAATAAATATTTTGCTTTAAGAAAATTACAGCTTATTTCACACACAAGTACGTATGTTTTTACCAAGTTTCATAAAAAAAAATTTTTGCGGTAGATAAAAATAAAAACGAAAAAAACAGGTTTTCAGCGTTTTTCTCCATAATTTGAGGTTATGCTGAAAAATTATCGATACAAAAGTTTTAGATTTGAATTATCTACTACTTCTTTCAGATTAGATTTTTTAGATAGGATACATATTACAGCCACAAATCGTATAAAACCAGCCTCAAACCCTCAAGACGTATATTTAGCTACCCCCACGCCCTTTCCGGAACGTTTACCGAGTTGAGTTGATTTTTCTTATAATTTACTTATAATTTATCCTAATTTTTCCGACCATCCAAATACTGCAAAAATTTTTTCATGAATTCGGGTATTTAATTTCGGTTTGGTCCTAGTCTACATCCCTTTATTCATGTCAAACATAATACCATTTGGTAATTTCTAAACACTAATTGGCGACTGTTTACTTTCGTTAATATGTAAACAGAGTATATACTTGGTCCACTTAAAAAATTTAAAACCATGTCTCAATTTCATAATAAAAAGTGTTCATTGACTATCAAATTGTAGTGTACTCACTCATACAGATGTGAAAGTAATATTACCCATGGTAAAATTACCGGTAAAATTGGTAATATTACGTAATATTACTTAGGCTTGGTAAAATTGGAAAAATTGCAATAAAATTTTATTAATCTTTGTTTAATAAAAATCAAAGTTTGTGCTTTTTTTGTGGAATTATAGAATATTTATTACAACAACAAGAATATTTATCACAACAAAATGCCTTTGAAAACCTAGATCGTCCAAAATGCATCTGAGGTATTGAAAACTTTTTTAAATAGCAGTAGATTGAGGCCATCCAAGGTTATTGATTCCAGCAAATCATTTCATTTCAGATGGTATGCAGTTCGGTTCAGCAGTATGTCTTTGTGAAGTACCCACTGGCAAGCAATTGATACGAATAAAAGAGTAAATCTTTTGCATTTCATCGATACACACGGTGAATTGTTTTTCAATTGCAGTACGTGGTGTGACAGATCTAGTGAATTAAAAACATTCTGTTGGAAAAACAAAATGCTTCATTTGGCTCTATAGCAGTTGCGGTATAGACGGATTTCTATATTATTTCTTCGCTTTGAATGTTCGATTGAATAATTTTGTGAAGTTCGTAGATGTCTTTATTGTTGGCCGCAAGTATAGTTCGCTTTCTAACAAATCGTGATTCTTATATAGTAAGTTAGAATATTTGGAAATATTTTGAAAGTGTTTTGGTTCGCGTTGCAATTTTACTGTAAACGAACCAGTAACAGAAGCAGATCGATGGAGTTCTCGAACAGTTAAGAACATACAACGCAACGAAACATTATCAGCCCTTCATTGTAAATTTTTGTTTCGAGTTTGAGAAAAAAATTTGTTTAGCCATTTGCCTTTTATATTTTTTCCCATGAATGAAACAATGCACGAATTGTATTTTGATTGTTGCCCGCGTAATTAATGTATCTATCCCATCGTCGGTTGTGGCATATGTGGAGTGACACGTCACACGTTTATGCCGTTGACAATTATCAATGCTGAATAAACGTTGAACCGGGCTCATTTTCCAACCACATGCAACGAAAGTAGCATTTATCTAGATTGGGATGCATCGCATATAGTTTGAACATATATTAAGTTTAAATGAATATGCTTGGTTTTCTGTAGACTCACTTTTTGAATGTGTGCCGGTCAATTGTTTTTATTTTTCCATTCCATGTGTAATACTATTACATAAACATTTTTGAATATAGTATTGTCCTTACAAACGCATAACTTCGACATAACAGTGAAGAAAGCAGTCATCGTTGTAGCCAGGTCCAGGATTCGTTTCATCGTTTCGTTGGTCCAGGATTTGTTTCATTTTTACAGATGTGCAAACAACGTGTTGTCCGTTTTCAAGATGTACTGCTAAGTATAAACAACAGCCGATTTTCGTTCAATTTTTAGATATAAAAGAATTTTCCAATGCTGATTATGTATATTCCTGTCTATAAATACTCTGCGAGTAAGCATATTTAACTCCATAAAAATATATTTGATTTGCATCTAATGTTTTTATAAACTATAGAAATGATTGTGATAGAGTCGTACATTTTGAATTAATTAAAAATGCAACCATAATTGAATTTTTTGATCCAGTTTTATATTTTACCTATTTTACCAATTTTACCAATCTTACCGGTAATTTTACGGTAAAATTACCATAAAAATATTTTACCGGTAAATTTACATCTGTACTCACTCATCAGCAAAAGTGTCACTTTCAGAACAATTGCTCTTACTTATCCAATTATTTAGATCACACAATTTATATACTGCACTTGTTGTTGATGTTTCCGACTCCACGTCGTTATTTTTTTGTATTTTCAGTTGGAATTCAAACTTCACTTTTGTAGCAAAAGTCTTTAGGGTTATAAAAAATATCATTGATGTGATGAGGCTGCAGCATCAAAAACGTGTTGTGATAGATTTCTACAATACGTTGTAAAATTGAATTAAAGTCTTAAACATAAATGGTCAAATGTTTATTAAATAGCGTGTGGAGATTATGTGACAAAAGTAACTCTTCTGATAGTGACGTCGCGAATTCTGATAAAATGATCGATTTCAAAAGTCAACACATGTCACATAACATTTTCTTAACACCTCAAATATACTTAACTAGAAATCACATAAAGTAGAGCTTCAAATTCCATCGCTTTAATAAATTATATTTTGTTCTGCACTTAAAACTATTAGTTCAGCTCATCATGACATTATTTAATATTTTTAGTAATATTGTAATCGTCAATATTTCATATTTGCACTAGTTTTATTCAATCACAATTTATGTTTTGTGATACTACTATTAATTGGAAATAATGTTAAGCTTACGTTATATTTCTTGTATTTACGATACATTACGCTAATTTGTAGGTTTCTATTTCATAAATTTAATGCAATATTTTAGTCCTAAATTTATAAAATTTTGTCGTAGATTTTATGTTATTTATTTAGTTTACTAATACAGTTTATGAAAATGTGCTTTAAGTTTAGTAAAAAATTAGTAGAGTAGCTATAGGAGTTCTAGCACAAAAATACGGGTTATTTCTTATGGAGCTCGAAATTTGCTTTTTCCGCCATCTTGGATTTTTCATACATAGAAAGTGGTGCCCTCTGCTAGCAAATGGTTTGATTAAAATGTACAAAATAGTTTGTGTCTAGGAAAATTAAAAAAAATTACGTGGATATGTATGTTGAAATATATACAGATGTTTTTTCCATCTTGAATAAATTTTGAAAAACATATTCTTGAACCCTAAATTTAATAAATGCTTGTTGTTTTTGTAAATATGGTTCGTAGTTATAGTAAATTATAATCGGCGATTTTGTTATGAGGTTTCAAATCAAGAACAGAATTGTGATACAATTTGATGATGTTTTTCGAAAGATGATGTGTAATTAATTGTTGATGTTTTTTATGATAAAAGTGTCACGTGAAAAGTGGAAGAAGTTTTTTTTTTTTTTTTTTTTTTTTTTTTTTTTTTTTTTTTTTTTTTTTTTTTTTTTTAAGGAAAAGAAAATGCAATGCAGAAATTCTAGACTGATTAAAATTTATCAGTTTGAAGAAGCATATTTTTTATTATTTTTAAATTATTAAATCGAATACAAACAGATGAAAAAAAATTTAAATTAAATCTATACTAAATATAAATTAACTACATACTATAAAACTATTAGTAACTATTATAAGTTATTACTATTATTACATTTTTTGTTATCTTATTGTCTATCATTATTCAATATTCTATTCCGTTTCCATTATTTTATAATGACCCCATGGTAAAGTTTCATAACTTTCTTTAATTAGAAATCTTTTATCATCATGGGGGCTTAATGCATTTTTAGTCTGTGTAAATGAGCTAACAATATGTTTTTTAGACTGAATCAAATTCTGTGAAACAACCATAATTTTTTCATTATTTAAACAGTTAACATAATCCTGAAACGCAATTCTACAATTAACAACTTGCTTCTTTACCCCTTTAGCTTTCCTCTTTTCAATACTTTTATTTTTTTCACCATCGTGAATTTTGTAAGAATATAATTTCGATCTCAACCCTATGAATTCAGTCATAATGGCACCATTATTTTCATCCTTCATAACTCCAGGAACTTTTTTATTTACTGAAGGAATCGACCAAATATTGCTACTTGGATAATCACTTGTATCGAAATGAGTATAACAATCTCTTTTAATTATTTCATATATATCAGGGCAAGCAATCTCATATATGAGGCTATCAGTATCTGTATAACAAATTGAACACTTTTCATGAAATTCTGGAATCATGTAACCATAATGGAAATCATAAAGTGTAGTTTTAGCTAAGTCTAGAATACACATTCCAATGTAGATAGGTTTATTAAAATATATTTCAGATTTATTTAGCTCTATTGCAACTAAATTTTCATTAAAAATAGTTGATGCCTTGAATTCCGGTTTTGATATTAAAGCTTCAGCTCCATATCGACCTAACCACTTTGTTACCAATTTTACAATACTATGTTTTCTTACGTTTTCCATAGTTTTACCAAAGACTGCATTGTTCATTAATTTAAATAAATTTTTTTCAAAGTCATTTTTAGCTAATGAACGTAAACTTGTATTCAAATCAACATATGATTTTAACCATGGAGATTGATCAAACTGCAAAATTTTATGAATTTTGGTTACCTTCAACCCAAACTTCAAAGCTTGCTTAAGGGCGGTATAGTGAATGATGTAATTTTCCTTGTTATTAAGCGTTGCCATTAATTTGATTTCTTTTGATCCTACACTACTTCGATGTTCTGGACAAAATGGTAGATCTTTATGTACGTCATGTATTTCATGCGGATACTCTATATCAACTTCTAAGATATATCCCTTATTGGAATCATTAGCGATTTGATTTATATCAAAATTTTGAATATCATTTACCCACTCAAACCCGCCAAAAGGTAAGTATTGACTCATTGCCCACCCATATTGATTATTCACATCATTATACATCAAATAAGTTGATTCTTTTTCTGGATTGTAGTCTTTCATATATTTATTGTTAGCTTTCGAATAACGTTTCGTGCACTGACTCAAGCCACCTCTTATACCACGCTCTATAAACATCAGCATATCAATGTCTGTGAGAAGTTCCAAGGATTTCTTAGTATATTTAAGCATTGCATCCCAAGTAAAACCAGGGAGTGTATAATAATGTGCAGGATCTAATCCATAGGTTGTATGGCAACTGTTCCGAAACTCTTCAAAAATATCAGCTAATAACAATACATCAGTTTTAAGATATAGATCAGAATATTCTCCTAAGTTAAGAATATTGAATATATTCCAAACATTTTGAGCGTGAATATACTGCTTTTCACTGATATTACTATCATTTAATTTGTTATAAAACTTATCAATGGATGGAAGTGATTCTTCCAAAAATTTATTGGGACTATCTAAATAGTCATAGGGAAAAACACCTTTCTTGGTTAAAAGTTGGAAACTATCATCTGAAATCGTTGGAAACTCTGACCTTAAATTGCGATACGCGGGTAAATATGATGAAAGTTCTTCTAAGCTTTTATCCATAAATCTAAATGAATCTATAAATCTATATTTTGTTAAGTAGCAATCTAAATGTTTTGTGAATGATATGTATTTCTCCATATTGATTGGTAATAAATTTACTCTACCAGCCATATCTGTAGCAATATTTTTGATAATGAAATGTGAATCATAACCACTCAAGTTATGGAAAACTACTGGGACAGTGTGACTATTTTTATAATTTAAATTACATTCATTATGTGCTGGACCTCTATAATTACCACTAAAATGACAATGATCGCGTACTTTCTTGTCTCCAGAGTTGAATGGTTTATCACATATATGACATAAAGAAGCCATTTCAAACTGATTATTTTGCTCTTCTGTCAAACTCTCCATTTTTAGAGGATTGTACAAAATGTTATCTAATGTTTTCGCTATACATTCAAGCTCTTTAGTGAACCATGATATACAATCTTCACCACGATGTGAGCTATAATATGACAATTTGTTATCATACGCACATTTTAAATAGTAGCCTACACTATGTGGAATATGTTCTTGATATCTATTTCCTACATCTATCTTTCTTAAAAGGCATTCTAAATCGGCATAAATTATAAATGGTACAACAATCTTATGCTCAACGTTTTTAAACTCTAAATTTTTATGCATTTTAGTAGGAAGTGTAATTTTACAATTATTTTGATTGATGCAATTCTCACTATGTTTTTTTAGTAGATTTAATGAATAAAAATAATGAAGACATCGATCACAAAAATATTTCTGCCCATGCATGTTGCTTAATTGCGATGATAGTAGTCGAGATAAATGCTTTATCCAACAGTAATGATACTTTATTGGTTTATGATCTATACCTTCATTTGTTGCTTCTTCCTTTCCTTCATCAACATATTCATTCTGAATCAACAATAAATTAACATGCTTTTTCATCTTGTTTTTAGATAAATATGTTGGTAACGTTATGTAATCTTGCACCTTACTAAATTTTGCCGATTTCAAAATATAGACATTCACCGAGACATCATTTTGTTTTTCAAATCGAGGAATTTGATTGATTGTCATAGGAAAATTAATTCCTTGAAGATTTAACTCATTAGAGTAGTGTTTATATTTCGTTACACGTTGAGGATTTTTGATTGTTGGATGTAATGCAGACATAATAGCCCACGCAAAGCATGCGTTATCATCATTCTTCACATTTATACAAGCTTTTTTCTTTTCTATTTGATATGGAAGCTGTATGTAGGATGATCCCAGTTGTGGTGTAAATTTATTAATGTTCATTGTTAGGTTAACGATTGCAGACATCGTCCAACCACTTTGCTTTTCTTGAAATTCTTCAACATCTTTTAAAATAGGATCCCTTATATTTTTTGTGAACCAATCATCAATATTCATTTCTTTGTAAAGCTCATGATTTTTTGTATTCATGTATTTAAAATCAAAATTTTCTTCATCACCACTGCCAATTTTAAACTCTCCACAGAAGATACCATTTATTTTTAATGCACTTTCGTTTTTAAAAATTGTTTTTACTCGATGACGAAAAGTTTTCTGGCAATCATTTAAAAACTCCATTGGATCTGTATGTTTTAAATTGAATATTGCTAATGTTCTAATGCGATTTTGAAAGGCCGATTGTAAATATTCAGATTTTACATTTCTTGAAGGATAATGTACTTTAGTTTTATTCCCTCTTAACATTTTCATTTGAACGCGGAATCCTGATAGTAGTGCAATGGCACATGCAATTTGATGGCGTTTTCCTAACGTAGCAGATTTCAGCATATTCCGTATTGTTTTTAAATTTTTACCACATTTTTTAATGGCATCTTCTAAAATATGAGGATTTTTAGTTGCACTAAGAAGATTCGATTTTGTAATATCCAATAATTGCTTTATGTTAGCCATTTTACAATTTTAATATATTCAATAATTTCTGTTAATACCAGCAGATAATTATATCTCAATTTACAACAATTTTACGTACGATAAACGCAACGGCCGATCACTAACTGAAATTTATTGCATCCAACACTCTTTTTTATGCTTATATCGGTTTATATCAATGTTCCAAATGTCTCAAAATAAAAAATAAAATGCATTCAAAATAATATCCAATCTTAAAGAGCTAAATTTTGTTTTCAAATTTTTTACCTTAAATTTTTAATTTTATTTTTAAAATATATTTTTTGTATTTGAAACTAAATTCATACCATTATCAAATAATCATACAACAGCTAGTAGCAAAGACAAAAATGTTGTGATTAATATTAGTTAAATAACGGATAAAAATATATTACATATGAAGGTATGATGAATATCATCTTTCAACTCACGGGCGACCATAGAAATTATGTTTTCGATCAAGCCGGTCAAGTTATACAAACATATTAATATATTCTGTAGGTGAGTCAAAAAAATATATACTATACTGTAAATACGCAAACTTTCATCATTAATATAGCAACGAGTTTTGTAGGCTCGGATTACAACTAAATCTAGAAAGTCTACTATCCCTCCATGAGGGCGAGTCATACAGTATAATACATTTTAAAAGACACAGTATCCGTAAACTTAGCCTATTAATTAGAAATTTACTTACCTAAATATACATACCTCAATATCAAGATATAACACCGCAACTGAAACACCACAACTGACCCTTTTAATTCACAAGTTCACAACAAACTAAATCAAAGTGATAAAGAAAATCAATTTAACGCTTTAATTGTAACGAAATAAGAGTAATAGTAGTTTAACTAATAAGTGTTTAATGCGTTAGTTTATTCTTAAGCAAAAAATTTGCGTGAGAATAAAATACATTAAACATGAATTGATTAAACTATTTTATTCTCTGACAAAGAATTATGTATTATACTAAATAGAAATGGTTTCTACAGTTAAAACAATAAATCTATTGTTTTAATTGAGAAATCAAATTTCTGATAAAAAAACTTGATGACATAGATGATAGAAACCCAAATCAAATATTTCGAAGTTTTATTTCTTCTTCAGTGAGCTTATTGAACTGTAAATCAGAATTACTTCATTAACCGCATATCCAAAATTTCTAAATTGTACAAGTTAAAATAGTAAAAAAATTATATACATTGTTAATAATACCTATAGTACATATTAAATCTAAAAATTTTTTTGTTGTAATACTTAAGAATACTATACATTTTAAAATCAAAATAAATTAAATAAATTAATAACCAACAACAAATTAAAAAGGCCAAACAAACTAAACATTTTAAAATATCAATATCTAGACCATCAACTTAATATAAATTATAATTTGATAAAAAACATAACATAAAAGAACTTATTTCCCCATATTATTTTTATTTCTCTTCTTCATTATTGTCTAGAAACCATCTATCTCAACATTTGGTATTGTATTATAAGCATTCCCTTATCATACTCGGTCTCAAATGTTGAATGAAAACAAATAAAGTTTATATTAATAGTTGAAAGAGAATAAACAATTTTATTCATTTTATTTCCGAGAATCTGTAATTATAAGCAAACACATGCTAAAGTATAAAAAAACAAAAAAAATATAGACATGATTAAACATGTTTAATGAATCATTTTATCAAAGAAATTATGTTGGAATGCAATCTGAGGTAAGTGATTGAGTGATCCGAATGTGTGATTTTTTTTTTGGTTTTGATATTACATGAACATGATTTTACTGAAATATGTAATTAGAGGTTTTAAACAAATCTAGATTTATTGTTCTATGAACATTATTGTTGTTGTTCTATCGTATCAACGTTCAACTTTAGCTGCAAGGAAATAATTGCAAAAGCAGGCTACAGACCTTCAATCAATTTGTCAATCAATTCGAAAACGAAGATAAAAGAAATAAAATTTGCGTGCGGCTTTTTTTTTTTTTGCGTTAAATGATTAAGTAAGATTTCGATTTTTTTTTCATGTCTCGATATTATGACACTTTGTTGTTTTGTTATGTAAGATTTTAATTTTCTCGACAAAAAAAAAATTGAAGATCGCAATTACGAAACAAAATACAAAATACTACAACAAAAACAATTTTTGTTACCTACAAAAAAAATATATCATGAACATCTTCAATTTTTTTTTTGTCGAGAAAATTAAAATCTTACATAACAAAACAACAAAGTGTCATAATATCGAGACATGAAAAAAAAATCGAAATCTTACTTAATCATTTAACGCAAAAAAAAAAAAAAGCCGCACGCAAATTTTATTTCTTTTATCTTCGTTTTCGAATTGATTGACAAATTGATTGAAGGTCTGTAGCCTGCTTTTGCAATTATTTCCTTGCAGCTAAAGTTGAACGTTGATACGATAGAACAACAACAATAATGTTCATAGAACAATAAATCTAGATTTGTTTAAAACCTCTAATTACATATTTCAGTAAAATCATGTTCATGTAATATCAAAACCAAAAAAAAAATCACACATTCGGATCACTCAATCACTTACCTCAGATTGCATTCCAACATAATTTCTTTGATAAAATGATTCATTAAACATGTTTAATCATGTCTATATTTTTTTTGTTTTTTTATACTTTAGCATGTGTTTGCTTATAATTACAGATTCTCGGAAATAAAATGAATAAAATTGTTTATTCTCTTTCAACTATTAATATAAACTTTATTTGTTTTCATTCAACATTTGAGACCGAGTATGATAAGGGAATGCTTATAATACAATACCAAATGTTGAGATAGATGGTTTCTAGACAATAATGAAGAAGAGAAATAAAAATAATATGGGGAAATAAGTTCTTTTATGTTATGTTTTTTATCAAATTATAATTTATATTAAGTTGATGGTCTAGATATTGATATTTTAAAATGTTTAGTTTGTTTGGCCTTTTTAATTTGTTGTTGGTTATTAATTTATTTAATTTATTTTGATTTTAAAATGTATAGTATTCTTAAGTATTACAACAAAAAAATTTTTAGATTTAATATGTACTATAGGTATTATTAACAATGTATATAATTTTTTTACTATTTTAACTTGTACAATTTAGAAATTTTGGATATGCGGTTAATGAAGTAATTCTGATTTACAGTTCAATAAGCTCACTGAAGAAGAAATAAAACTTCGAAATATTTGATTTGGGTTTCTATCATCTATGTCATCAAGTTTTTTTATCAGAAATTTGATTTCTCAATTAAAACAATAGATTTATTGTTTTAACTGTAGAAACCATTTCTATTTAGTATAATACATAATTCTTTGTCAGAGAATAAAATAGTTTAATCAATTCATGTTTAATGTATTTTATTCTCACGCAAATTTTTTGCTTAAGAATAAACTAACGCATTAAACACTTATTAGTTAAACTACTATTACTCTTATTTCGTTACAATTAAAGCGTTAAATTGATTTTCTTTATCACTTTGATTTAGTTTGTTGTGAACTTGTGAATTAAAAGGGTCAGTTGTGGTGTTTCAGTTGCGGTGTTATATCTTGATATTGAGGTATGTATATTTAGGTAAGTAAATTTCTAATTAATAGGCTAAGTTTACGGATACTGTGTCTTTTAAAATGTATTATACTGTATGACTCGCCCTCATGGAGGGATAGTAGACTTTCTAGATTTAGTTGTAATCCGAGCCTACAAAACTCGTTGCTATATTAATGATGAAAGTTTGCGTATTTACAGTATAGTATATATTTTTTTGACTCACCTACAGAATATATTAATATGTTTGTATAACTTGACCGGCTTGATCGAAAACATAATTTCTATGGTCGCCCGTGAGTTGAAAGATGATATTCATCATACCTTCATATGTAATATATTTTTATCCGTTATTTAACTAATATTAATCACAACATTTTTGTCTTTGCTACTAGCTGTTGTATGATTATTTGATAATGGTATGAATTTAGTTTCAAATACAAAAAATATATTTTAAAAATAAAATTAAAAATTTAAGGTAAAAAATTTGAAAACAAAATTTAGCTCTTTAAGATTGGATATTATTTTGAATGCATTTTATTTTTTATTTTGAGACATTTGGAACATTGATATAAACCGATATAAGCATAAAAAAGAGTGTTGGATGCAATAAATTTCAGTTAGTGATCGGCCGTTGCGTTTATCGTACGTAAAATTGTTATAAATTGAGATATAATTATCTGCTGGTATTAACAGAAATTATTGAATATATTAAAATTGTAAAATGGCTAACATAAAGCAATTATTGGATATTACAAAATCGAATCTTCTTAGTGCAACTAAAAATCCTCATATTTTAGAAGATGCCATTAAAAAATGTGGTAAAAATTTAAAAACAATACGGAATATGCTGAAATCTGCTACGTTAGGAAAACGCCATCAAATTGCATGTGCCATTGCACTACTATCAGGATTCCGCGTTCAAATGAAAATGTTAAGAGGGAATAAAACTAAAGTACATTATCCTTCAAGAAATGTAAAATCTGAATATTTACAATCGGCCTTTCAAAATCGCATTAGAACATTAGCAATATTCAATTTAAAACATACAGATCCAATGGAGTTTTTAAATGATTGCCAGAAAACTTTTCGTCATCGAGTAAAAACAATTTTTAAAAACGAAAGTGCATTAAAAATAAATGGTATCTTCTGTGGAGAGTTTAAAATTGGCAGTGGTGATGAAGAAAATTTTGATTTTAAATACATGAATACAAAAAATCATGAGCTTTACAAAGAAATGAATATTGATGATTGGTTCACAAAAAATATAAGGGATCCTATTTTAAAAGATGTTGAAGAATTTCAAGAAAAGCAAAGTGGTTGGACGATGTCTGCAATCGTTAACCTAACAATGAACATTAATAAATTTACACCACAACTGGGATCATCCTACATACAGCTTCCATATCAAATAGAAAAGAAAAAAGCTTGTATAAATGTGAAGAATGATGATAACGCATGCTTTGCGTGGGCTATTATGTCTGCATTACATCCAACAATCAAAAATCCTCAACGTGTAACGAAATATAAACACTACTCTAATGAGTTAAATCTTCAAGGAATTAATTTTCCTATGACAATCAATCAAATTCCTCGATTTGAAAAACAAAATGATGTCTCGGTGAATGTCTATATTTTGAAATCGGCAAAATTTAGTAAGGTGCAAGATTACATAACGTTACCAACATATTTATCTAAAAACAAGATGAAAAAGCATGTTAATTTATTGTTGATTCAGAATGAATATGTTGATGAAGGAAAGGAAGAAGCAACAAATGAAGGTATAGATCATAAACCAATAAAGTATCATTACTGTTGGATAAAGCATTTATCTCGACTACTATCATCGCAATTAAGCAACATGCATGGGCAGAAATATTTTTGTGATCGATGTCTTCATTATTTTTATTCATTAAATCTACTAAAAAAACATAGTGAGAATTGCATCAATCAAAATAATTGTAAAATTACACTTCCTACTAAAATGCATAAAAATTTAGAGTTTAAAAACGTTGAGCATAAGATTGTTGTACCATTTATAATTTATGCCGATTTAGAATGCCTTTTAAGAAAGATAGATGTAGGAAATAGATATCAAGAACATATTCCACATAGTGTAGGCTACTATTTAAAATGTGCGTATGATAACAAATTGTCATATTATAGCTCACATCGTGGTGAAGATTGTATATCATGGTTCACTAAAGAGCTTGAATGTATAGCGAAAACATTAGATAACATTTTGTACAATCCTCTAAAAATGGAGAGTTTGACAGAAGAGCAAAATAATCAGTTTGAAATGGCTTCTTTATGTCATATATGTGATAAACCATTCAACTCTGGAGACAAGAAAGTACGCGATCATTGTCATTTTAGTGGTAATTATAGAGGTCCAGCACATAATGAATGTAATTTAAATTATAAAAATAGTCACACTGTCCCAGTAGTTTTCCATAACTTGAGTGGTTATGATTCACATTTCATTATCAAAAATATTGCTACAGATATGGCTGGTAGAGTAAATTTATTACCAATCAATATGGAGAAATACATATCATTCACAAAACATTTAGATTGCTACTTAACAAAATATAGATTTATAGATTCATTTAGATTTATGGATAAAAGCTTAGAAGAACTTTCATCATATTTACCCGCGTATCGCAATTTAAGGTCAGAGTTTCCAACGATTTCAGATGATAGTTTCCAACTTTTAACCAAGAAAGGTGTTTTTCCCTATGACTATTTAGATAGTCCCAATAAATTTTTGGAAGAATCACTTCCATCCATTGATAAGTTTTATAACAAATTAAATGATAGTAATATCAGTGAAAAGCAGTATATTCACGCTCAAAATGTTTGGAATATATTCAATATTCTTAACTTAGGAGAATATTCTGATCTATATCTTAAAACTGATGTATTGTTATTAGCTGATATTTTTGAAGAGTTTCGGAACAGTTGCCATACAACCTATGGATTAGATCCTGCACATTATTATACACTCCCTGGTTTTACTTGGGATGCAATGCTTAAATATACTAAGAAATCCTTGGAACTTCTCACAGACATTGATATGCTGATGTTTATAGAGCGTGGTATAAGAGGTGGCTTGAGTCAGTGCACGAAACGTTATTCGAAAGCTAACAATAAATATATGAAAGACTACAATCCAGAAAAAGAATCAACTTATTTGATGTATAATGATGTGAATAATCAATATGGGTGGGCAATGAGTCAATACTTACCTTTTGGCGGGTTTGAGTGGGTAAATGATATTCAAAATTTTGATATAAATCAAATCGCTAATGATTCCAATAAGGGATATATCTTAGAAGTTGATATAGAGTATCCGCATGAAATACATGACGTACATAAAGATCTACCATTTTGTCCAGAACATCGAAGTAGTGTAGGATCAAAAGAAATCAAATTAATGGCAACGCTTAATAACAAGGAAAATTACATCATTCACTATACCGCCCTTAAGCAAGCTTTGAAGTTTGGGTTGAAGGTAACCAAAATTCATAAAATTTTGCAGTTTGATCAATCTCCATGGTTAAAATCATATGTTGATTTGAATACAAGTTTACGTTCATTAGCTAAAAATGACTTTGAAAAAAATTTATTTAAATTAATGAACAATGCAGTCTTTGGTAAAACTATGGAAAACGTAAGAAAACATAGTATTGTAAAATTGGTAACAAAGTGGTTAGGTCGATATGGAGCTGAAGCTTTAATATCAAAACCGGAATTCAAGGCATCAACTATTTTTAATGAAAATTTAGTTGCAATAGAGCTAAATAAATCTGAAATATATTTTAATAAACCTATCTACATTGGAATGTGTATTCTAGACTTAGCTAAAACTACACTTTATGATTTCCATTATGGTTACATGATTCCAGAATTTCATGAAAAGTGTTCAATTTGTTATACAGATACTGATAGCCTCATATATGAGATTGCTTGCCCTGATATATATGAAATAATTAAAAGAGATTGTTATACTCATTTCGATACAAGTGATTATCCAAGTAGCAATATTTGGTCGATTCCTTCAGTAAATAAAAAAGTTCCTGGAGTTATGAAGGATGAAAATAATGGTGCCATTATGACTGAATTCATAGGGTTGAGATCGAAATTATATTCTTACAAAATTCACGATGGTGAAAAAAATAAAAGTATTGAAAAGAGGAAAGCTAAAGGGGTAAAGAAGCAAGTTGTTAATTGTAGAATTGCGTTTCAGGATTATGTTAACTGTTTAAATAATGAAAAAATTATGGTTGTTTCACAGAATTTGATTCAGTCTAAAAAACATATTGTTAGCTCATTTACACAGACTAAAAATGCATTAAGCCCCCATGATGATAAAAGATTTCTAATTAAAGAAAGTTATGAAACTTTACCATGGGGTCATTATAAAATAATGGAAACGGAATAGAATATTGAATAATGATAGACAATAAGATAACAAAAAATGTAATAATAGTAATAACTTATAATAGTTACTAATAGTTTTATAGTATGTAGTTAATTTATATTTAGTAATTAATAATTTAAAAATAATAAAAAATATGCTTCTTCAAACTGATAAATTTTAATCAGTCTAGAATTTCTGCATTGCATTTTCTTTTCCTTAAAAAAAAAAAAAAAAAAAAAAAAAAAAAAAAAAAAAAAAAAAAAAAAAAAAAAAAAACTTCTTCCACTTTTCACGTGACACTTTTATCATAAAAAACATCAACAATTAATTACACATCATCTTTCGAAAAACATCATCAAATTGTATCACAATTCTGTTCTTGATTTGAAACCTCATAACAAAATCGCCGATTATAATTTACTATAACTACGAACCATATTTACAAAAACAACAAGCATTTATTAAATTTAGGGTTCAAGAACAGCGTTGCCACTCAAAAAAATTAAAATGTATCCAATTTTATAAAAAAAATGTATCCAAATGTATCCACTTTTTTGAAAAAATGAAACATGATTATTTGATATTGCTAAAGGACTAATTACAATATATGTTTAGTACAATTCTGCATCCTGATCACATTTATTTATAATATAACAAAAAAATCACATTAATTCAAATTTTTATCTGATGATTTTTATATGTGTTTTATTTGATGAATAAATTCCATATACATTTTTTGCACAGTTTTTGTCACCTCCAAAAATTCCTCTTTTTCCAGTTTATTGTATGCTAAAAATGATTGTACTGCATATCCCATACTTATTTTAGACAATTGTATATGGTTTTCTTCATTTTCAAAACCTAGCTCATTTACATTCCTCAGATTTAAGAAACGATAAGGGCGATAAGTAAAATTGTATAAAATGGACTTTAAAGCCGGGCATTCACATACAACGAAAACAGAAACAGAAACCGAATTTCATACAAACTTGACAGATAAAAATTCGGTTTCGGTTTCTGTTTCCGTTGTATGTGGTTTCAAGCCTTTAAATCATTAAAAAAATGTGATCGATTTTCAAAAACTGTTTAAAATTAGTTACACTGCTCGCCAATTTCTGATACTTTTTCTTTCACAAAAAGAGAATAGACGAACAATATAACAAATTTCATAAACATTTTCAAAGTTTTTGGAAATCCAACACAGCTAAAGGCATATTAATAAAATGTATCCATTCTAGCAGTTTTGTGATTTTTTTGTATCCAGTATCCATTTAATAAATTTTTCAAATAATGTATCCAAATGGATACAAATGTATCCAAGTGGCAACGCTGTTCAAGAATATGTTTTTCAAAATTTATTCAAGATGGAAAAAACATCTGTATATATTTCAACATACATATCCACGTAATTTTTTTTAATTTTCCTAGACACAAACTATTTTGTACATTTTAATCAAACCATTTGCTAGCAGAGGGCACCACTTTCTATGTATGAAAAATCCAAGATGGCGGAAAAAGCAAATTTCGAGCTCCATAAGAAATAACCCGTATTTTTGTGCTAGAACTCCTATAGCTACTCTACTAAAATTATTTTCAAAATATATTTATGTCTAATGATATTTATTTCGTAAATATTACGATAGGTAATGACAAATTTAATAAAAAAATGTAGCTTTCTTTTTAAGAATTTCATTATTTAAAATTTATGTTAGCTTTAATAAATATGAGTTTAAAAATTTCACTAAAATAATAAAAAATCATATAAGCCATGAAACTTTATTTACAACCAATGTAATCTCTGTAACATAATTCTGATGTTATATTTTCCTTACAACTATATTAATTATTTTTCTGAGTGTTTCAGCTAAAACAATAAAAGTTTTAATATTTTAGGTTTAAATATGATTATTAACTTATCGATGCTACTTAATCTTGTTTAATAGTCACTTAAGTGAATACCAATGACTATAATACATTTTTTAAACCCATTTAAAAAAATCTTACTTGATGTGTCTTTTATTGACTTGACAAAAACTTGGCGTGTTTTTTATTGATCAAAGGTTACATAATCAGCAAACTATAATTAAGGAAATTTTCTATTTAAAAGTAGTGGATTAACAAAAACCAACAACCAACCAAGTATATTCTGTTCAATCCGATTCTATGCATCTGCATGATATAAACTTTCAACTTCAATTTACGTTAATCAGTATTAAATAAATAAAAATTAATTTAGACCAAAGTTTTTTTAGATAAACTTGGACCCAATTATCAGTTAGGAAGATCACAGACAAGGTTTAACAGCATCGTTCGAATAGTGATTTCTTTCGTATACACAATATGTTTTATGAAACTTTAAGTTAGCTATTTCAGGTGTTGGCAACGTAATTTTTAATGAAAGTTTAGTTCGTAATTAATTTTTTTAAAAAACCAGTTAATTTTATATTTTAAATTAATTTTATTTTCTCAAATTGATAAACCTGAATTAAATTTAACTACCTAGTGACACCATCTGTTTTAGACATATTACCAACATACCTGGCAACTATTGAAATCGCAATCGGAACAATTTTCATTTTTCTGCCCCCCATTAAGTACTCATCTATTGTTTTGGATTTTTTAACAAATCCAAAGTATATTCCAATCGCAGTTGAAATTAATAACGTTATTACACAAACAAGATAATCAACAAAATTAAAATTATTAAATTTATTTATATCACTTGCAATTGTTATGTTCATTTTTAAATTTTAATTATTTTCAAATATGAATTTTAATAAAATATGCAGAAGCGTACAAACAAATTTTATTTTAAACAAATATTTAATCGGTATACGGCTTATATTAACAATGTCTTATGTACGATTGAATTAAAACTATAAAAAAACGTAAATTAAAACAAGTAACAGGCTGATCCTGAGTTAAGAGATCTTAGCTATGATTATTTTTGCTATGACAATTTTTTTAAGAGGAATATCTTAATTGCGATTCTGTGAACGTTGTCATAAAAAACTTCATAATAACTCTACAAATAATACAAAATTATTATAAAATGTCTTATTTTCTTTTAAAATAATTTAAATACAAATTAAAATACCATATAAATTATTATTAAGAATAATTTTTTATAAAAATCAAATTTATGTTTTAGACAATTTTTTAAGGTATTAATAATTTTTGTTTGTGAAAATATTCAACTGCCATTTTATTGAATATCAATCTTAAAATCAAAAATGTATTTTATCTTATAATAACATATATACAATTAATATAAAATTATACCATATATTAATTATTTATTATTTTGCAGTAAATTTGTGAGAAAAGAATAATTGTTTTTCCTTAAAGTTTATATAAAATTTGCAAAATTTTCAAAAAACAATATGAGACGTCAAAGTTTGATATTGCAAATATGAAATTTTCAATCGCCATTTTATTTAAAATCAACATCAATATATATTTTGTTTTATAATTTTGATTCAAACTAAAATAAAATAAAGATAATTATTATAAATTTTATAATAATTACATAAATAATTCATAGTTAATATTTTATGCTTTATTAATATAATTTTTCATACAAGAATTCAAATAAAATAATATGAAACTTTAAATTATGATGCTTAAGATAACCAAGTTTGATGGTCTTACGTTAAGAGGTCATTTTTTGACATCACACTTGTGACTGCGTACAGAATCGCATTTAAGAGGTTTTAGTCTTAGCTAACAGAAAAGTCTTTGCTATGACTATTTTTACACCTGTGAGGGTATGTCCAAATCAGCCTGTAAATTCATCATCAAACTGCTTTTTCAATTGCAGTCATATTCGTGTATTCATTCGTTCAGAGTTTTTTTTAGGCAATCATATACATATTTCTTAAAACAGTATTTTCCGTTGTGTTTGTTCGTTAGGTTATTCGTATTTTTACTCAGCCATTTTTGCTCTTTGATTTTTTAGTTGTCAAAATATTTGCAGAACGATTTTGTGGCCATCTGAATTTGGATGTATTGAATTGTTTGATATTGCGTGGTTAAATGTTAATGCCCTATTGCCCTAATTCATTTATCTATATATTCAATAACTTTAATAGCTTTAATAGTTATCAAGTTCCAAAGTTATCAGAAACTATCTCCCATATTTTGAATGGATTTATCACTGATAATATCCGCATACAAATTGCTCACCAAATTATCAACACGATGAGCATGCATTATTTCTCAACAATTATAGATAAAACACCAAGAAGGAAAATTAATAATTAAGTTTACAAGTTGTCATATCCATCTAGATCACAATACATAGGAAAATCAAGTAGTTAATTTATTAATAATAACCAACCACCATCTCTTGACCAAAATCTCTATCAATACTTTAAGGGGTGGTGGGAAGGGAGAGGGGGCAGAATAAACTGGTAATAACTCAAAAACTTTACGGGCAGCAATCGTTAAAATTTTCCTAAATCAAACTCGATTACTAGAAAATTTTTGTTTTACCATCTCCATATTCAGGTAGCCGGTATCCTGGTAGCCGGATGTGAATTACCGTGCAGTTTATATAAAATCACACACCACAGGGTTTGAAGAATGTAGTGGCAAGTTGGTGTTACAAAATATAATTCATAGCCAGTGAGTTTAAGAAAGCGTAATCTTAAAAATTTGATGAAGTTCGTTGTGTGTTGCGTCTTTAGTGTTTTGTTTTACGCAAATCACGTGTATACGTAACAAAGTGGTTGGAGGTCCATTTTGTTAACCAAAATTGTGACAGATGTCAATTGAATTTTTAGGATATTTTCATTGTAAACTGCGAAACTCAAATCACTGAAATAAGTATAAAATTTGTTTAATCAATATTTGTACAAGTTAGCATTTCTGTGTGTATAAGAACAAATTGGCTGTGAATAGCTTTAATTTTTTTAAAAATATTATAGGGTATACTATTGTTTTTTTTGTTTGATTCATTCGGTTATGTTGCTTGAGTCTTATTTGCCGACCCAGAATAATTTTTTTCCGATTGTTTTGGAGGTAAAACTTTCAGAGTCGAAAAAAAAGAATCTATCACGTTCTTGAATGTGTCAAAATTTAAAATCGAGTATAAACGTCACAAGAAAAACAACAAGTTAATAATTTCTTCAATAGAAAATTGAAGCAATTGAAGCATTGCTTTATTCAGGTATTATTAAAAAAGACTGCATGATAACTACAAAACAGAATTTTTATACATTGATTTTGAATTAACTTAGTAAGCTATTTGTTTGCTCCTTATCCGCAATTTCTTCAGTCTTAACAGACAATTTTACACGATTTATTGCTGGTATTTCGGTGTCTTTATCTTGATTGTCAATCGGCAACATCCAGTGAATGATTGATGGATACAAATGCGGGCGTAATTTATCTTGACTGGCACCGCCAGTTAAAAAACTTACAATCACTCCTACTCCTATTGCAATAATAGCTCCAAAACAGGAATACCATGGATACGCTATATCATAGATGGAAAAAGAATCCATTTTCTCTGTTACACCTGGTATGGTCAGATTGGATAATAATGGTAATAAATGAGTGACATTTATTCCAATGTTATCACATCCTTCAATTGATGTTGGCAATGGTATCGAACGACTTATTCCACCTAACATCCGAATTTGTGTTACTATAATAATCCACCCCATTACGCCTGTACTTAAAACAATACCAGCAGTAACACCTTTTGCATTTGCATAAGGCCATAAGGTGGCCAACAAAAATGCTCCAAGACGCGTTCCGAATGTAATACCCGCAATCGAATACGAAAGTTGTAAAATGTATTGGAATTGCGCTACGATAAAGCCCATAAGAATTGAATAAATGCCAAGCATGATAATAATAATTTTAATAGCTAGTTTTGCATTCGAATCTGTGTTTTGAAAGAAATTTAATTTTCTGACGATGTCATAGTAAAACACTGCAGACAAAGTGTTTAATTCTACTGACATTGTGCTGTGAAATAAAATAAAAATTGGTGTGAGGTACTTATTTGTCAATATATAAGCTAAATTTAACAAACATTATTAATATATAATCTAACCTTAATGAAGCACACAATAAGCAAGATAAGAAAAGTCCAGACATTCCCATTAAATGACCGACAATATCTTGAACAAAATATGGCACCATTTGGTCAGGTTTCTTAACTATCTGTATATATAAAAACACATAAACTTTAATTTTTGTTTTCAAAATTGATTTTTTGTTTTTGTCTCGTTTGTGCAAAAGAAGGAAAATAAACACAAGAAGGAAAAACATACAAGAAGGAAAGCAAATAAGAAAAGCAACAGAAGAAAAGAAGGCGTGAGATAGAAATAAGAAATATGTATAAAAAAACAGAAGTATATCTTCTATTTTCGGTGATCATCATAATCATTCAATCCAATTTTACCCCTGCTTTTAACGGATCACAATCTGCATACTTTGAAAACATAGCAATCCCAATGTAGCATCCCAAATTAGCTATTATAAAACATCCAGCAAAAGCGATGTACATTACTCTAAAAAAGATTAACATATCAAGTGTTACATAATTAAACCTTTAATTTCTCTTACTTCCTCGCATGCTGAGTTGAAGCAACTGACATATATCGTTGTACAACACTTTGGTTTAAACCTAAATAAGATAACCAAAATATTGTATAACCAAGTGATGTATTCCAAAATGTATGTCGTATTGTCAAATCTAATTTCGTATTGAAAAACTCAACACGATTTCCTTTATTTGCGATCTTCCACATTTCAACTACACCACCGACGTCCTGGGTTGCATAACATGAAACCAAAATGCTTGAGGTAACCATTACTATAGCTTGAAATACATCCGTCCAAACAACAGCTTTTATTCCACCCTAAAAAAATGTAAAATATTACAGATAATCTAAATAATGAACTAGATAATGTTACCAACATAGTGTAAAACACGCATACGCTCGATAAGATACTATTCATTACATACACGTTGGTTCCTGTTGCTTGTGAAAATGCCAAAGCTGGACTATACATTGTAACTGGTAATGATAGTATACTTGAAAGTAAAAATATGGTTGTCAATAGATCACGAACTGATTTGTTAAAACGAATTTCCAAATACTGAAAACGATATGACAAGAAATCGATTTACAACAAACTGACGCATCGACGTATATATGTCAACAGTTTATAAAATATCTTAAATTTACTCTACCTCGTAGCAATTTGATATCTGATTCTTGAAGAAAACAGGAATGAAAACATAATTTATTATAATAACAGCGACAAGAACAAAAGGTGTATACATTAAATATTGTGTTCCAAAACTGTACATTTCCGCTGGATTTCCTAGAATTGATGACGACGTAATTTGACTAGAATTAAATATAATTATTTGAATTATGTTTAAATTTTTTATTGATTGGTAACATATTGATACGGTTATAACAAAATCATAATGAAATACAACATAAAATTCTATTCGATTCTTCATAAATGAAACACCCTATATAAAATTTTGTGAACCAATTCATAACCAACAATAGATTATGAAACAAAAACAACAATTGGCTTCTCGGCAGGATGAACAAAAATTTTGTTTATATTTGTTGTTCTATTACGTTCTTCCCTACAGTAAAGGGTCAAATAAACAATATTTCTTATTTTATTTTTCTACAAGAACATTCCGGATAAACGAGTTGTAGAATACGGTCGCTTTTTCTAGGTTTTATGGAAGACGATTTAAGGTTTTTAGACATAATTAATTAATTGAAATCGCAACGCTGTGTCATGAACATAAAACCGTGTTAATAGAACTCAAGCTATTTTTAGTTGTGAAAAAAGTTTTAAGTGTAATTTAATAAAAATATTTTGTGTGTTATTTAAAACACTGTGTTATACTGGAAATTACTACGGTTAACCGTTGGACCTGGGTGTCTTTGTTTACTAATCAGAGATTGAATACAGAAGGAGATTTGCGAACTACGTTTATCGAATTGAGTGTAAGGCGGATCCGAAGGAATGTTGAAAAACGTGATAATATCTAAGTTTAAGCATTCTAAATAAGAAATAGAATAGTATATTACATGCCTTGCCTAGCGCTGTAAATAGCATTTTACATGCGAGTGAAATTATTGCGCACGAGACGCGCAGCGGCGAGTGCAGTACCTTCACGAGCATGGAAAATGGTTTGCGGCTCGAGGTTTGTTATATACTTTTTCTACGAGTTTGTTTTAATGCCCAAACGCATATAATTACTTGAAAATATAAACTACTAATTATAAATTAAATGCAAATCGTTTACAAATTGTGGTAGGCTTTGGATTATTCTGTGTCAAAATTAATTGAAATATTTAATTTTTAAAAATCAAATTTTTCTTTATATAAAAATTTTTCTTTGTTGAAAGTGTTTCGTAATATATGAAAATACATTACCGCACACTTTTTTTTACTTACCGCACACTTTTTGAAATAATCAATTTACATGTCATGGATAGTGTGATGTAATTTATAATTTACTGTGATAGGAGTAGAAAAAAATATAATACGTTGCTGCTGCCTTCCAAAATATATGTCATAATTTATTGTATTTATGGTTTAGTTTGAAAAAAGGCGTTGAAGTGTGAGTATAACTCGCTCCCCAAGGGTTCCGCGTATATAATAGCAGTAAAAACAACCAAAAGGCTGTAAAAACCCCGCGCCATGTTTTGGCTTAGTTTAAAACTATCATTTTAACTATTAGGCCATTAATAATAGGAGAAATAATTAGAAAAAAAAAAAATAATTCGTTACAGCAAACTGACAGCGGGATATTGTAGAACAAGATAATGGGCGATATGTATAAAAACTAGTAAACACTAGTTAAACTTTACTACCTAGTTTAATACAAAATTGCTAGCATAGTAAAAAATTGGTTTGAGTATGAACTAAACTAGGAGGATAGTATTAAAAAACATCGCACTAGGTTGTTGCTATGGCGTTTACTAGGAATTTAAATAACAAACTTTTTTGAGTTGTCCAATAAATAACTTATTTGTTATATATCTTCGTATATATTTCCAGTTTATCTATTTATTTAGTAAATTTGTAGAATTTTATGTTAATATATTTATAAGAAGAAGTTCAATATTGAAATATTCATTTTATTTTATATTTTTGTGTTTGTTTACATGGAAGTGGAATAAGTTGTTTTATTGAAGAATCTTTATTGTTGAATCTTTATTCAGAACCCGTATTTAAGTAAAAATTTCTTCTAAAACTTCGAAACCTTTTATGTTTGATCTTTCATTAGTCAGACATGCAAGAATGAAGATGCAGCCCAATTTCTTTTCAGAGCAATTGGCGATAACTATTTGTCATAAGAGATAACAGATAGCAATTTGTGTATTGTTTTTGAGATTTTCCTATACGTTTTTCCAATGTTTTGGGGTGTAAAATAAATTGATTGACTTCGTTGGTGTACCTCTTATTATTAGTCGTGGGCATGCCGTGAATCGTTTTTATTACGTTTCTGATTTGGAACTGCGGTTTACACAGTCTTTGATTTTTGCGATGAATCATTGGTTCCACCGCTCAAGCAATACTCTGTTTTGTCTTATTTAATGAGCTTATTACAAATGTGTGATAATCGAAGGCGCTCCTCTTACTAGCGTTGGTATGCCTTGGCGATGAGTATATCGAATTATGCTGGAAACATTTTTTTTGATAAACTGATGCCTCGTGGCTTGGTGCAGCAGGCTGCCGGGGGTATAACCAAATGTGTGCTAACTAAATAGTTGACATCACTAATGACTATTGAATATAAGAATTACTCCTCTGTTCTATCATAATTCTTGCAAATAACATGTAGTTCTCAGCATTAATATTTATATCTGGATTAATTTGTATTCGTTACAGTTAAACTATAAGGAAATGTTATTGTTAGGCTTAGTATTTTTCCTTCTATAAGTTGGTATCCGGCTTTTATTTTTGTTGCTATTGAATATGTTAAAGACACAAGGGGATTTAAAACTCCAAAATTAGCGAAACACGTTTCTTTAGTCTGGTAAAGTTGGATCGACAGTCTTGAAAACGATAAACGAAAAGAACTTTTGCTGTTTAAGAACTATGCTTTCGAAAACAATCTAGAGCTTCTCAAGTACGAAAACATAAAAAATTGAATGTGGTTTGGGCCACACTAGAGCGGAAGAAAAGAAGATGAGTTTGAGGGGGGTTTGGCATTGAATAATACAATCAAGTGGCGATTCTAGTCAAAGTACATTAGACGAGCCAGTCCCAACTACCCTTGCAATAACATTGACATGGGCTAAAAATGTGGGTTAGAAAATAATCCTGCAAAAACAGTAGTGATTCTTTTTACCAGGAAGCAGAGGATCCCTGATATTGGCTCCATTGCTCTGGAGGGAAGTGATCTTGCACTTGCAGAACTAGCAAAATACCTATGTACGTGCTGAATACCCTGGTGGACTCACCTGGAAATCAAATATCACAGAAAGAGACAAAAAAGTTACAGTAGCACTATCTATCCTCATTTAAAAAAGCCATGGAAAAATATGGAATCTTGCACCTCACATATCCCAATGATTTTACATCTCGGTGATCAGACCGATCTTAATGTACGGTGTGATCATATGCTGGACTGCAATTTCTTATGCTTCAACCCAGTAATGCTTCTCCATAATCTACCCTTTAATGTGCTAGATCAACAGATAACATGAAAATCAACTCTTTGACTCAGCTATAGGGATATGAAGCAGTTGTTCTGGATTTATTGATTCCAAGCCTCTGATAGTTTTGAAGTTCCAAGCCTCTGATAGTCTGACCACTTGCTAAAATAATTCATTATGACTAGCACATATTTGTTGATGCTATCAGTAGCCGGAAATGGTCCAGCTACATTCATTGCAATTTTCTCAAATGGCGCTCCCATATTATACTGCCTCATATTACCATAACTACTTCGTATAAGTCCTTTTGCAGTAGCTATTCCACGACACCATTCCACTACCAATTGACATGCTCCTGACCAATAAAATCTACGTCGTACTTTGTGAAGGGTTTTGTTAATACCAAGGTGACCGCCACTGGTTCCTCCATAACATTTCTTTAAAAACTTGAGGCATTTTTATTTTTGGGACTACTCCTAACATTGATTCTTTAACTGTAACCTTAGAACTTACAGAGGCTGTTCTATTATGACCAATATGTCTAGGTTTTTCTCCTTTTTCACTTACGTAAGCCTCACGTCAATAATGTTTTCCTAGCTTTCGGCCCGGTTACAGTGCTTGCATTCTACCTGTCATTCGTTAACATTTCCATGTGCAGTTCCTGTTCGATGTTTAATGTCAAAATCATAAGCTTGTAAGCGGCCTGGTATTTAAATTGTAAAAAACAACTCAATGCTCCATGATCACTACTCAAATGGAATTACAAGTGTTTGTGGAAATGTTTCACACATGGCATTATAGCCAGCAATTCTTGTGGGTTGCACAATGATCCCCTTCTCGCTTGGACAGTGTCTTCGAGTAATAAGGTACTACTTTCTCTTTCCCATCAATTTCATCGATTTCTTTTCCCCTCCTCCTATATCATAATTGCTGGTATCAGTATTTAATATAAATTTAAGATTGCATAGGATAAACCAGAACTGGTGCAGATCATAATCTTAAATGAAGTTCCATAATCGCATCGTCTTGCTTTTCGGTCTATTCAAATGCTTTATCTTTTCTTGGAAGCTTATGTAGGCTCTTAGCAATATAATCAAATTCTGGTATAAAACGTCGGTATTGTACAATCATTGAAAACTGCAAAGCTCTGATAAATCTTTTAACTTTAACATACGACAAATTAGAAGTTTCTATCTTTAATAGAACCGAATTTATAAATACATATTTAAAAATAACTCGACTAGTCAAAAATCACGAAATTCTCGATATTTGGAACCGCTATATTTTCCAAAAAAAAAAAAAGTCCTCAAACACGTATATATCGAGTAATCCTCGAATAGGTATATCTTTTTATTCGTAGTAAATTTTTTAAAAAATATCAATGCGTTAGAAATATTCACGATTTTCACATGACAAAAATATTTGTTAAAATTTTAAGGGTAGCTTTCTCCCTTAGTTTTAATTTTTTAAAAATTTAAAATCGATTTTCCGATTTTTTAAACTTATTTCAAAATATACACTTTCAATTAATTCTTACCGCGTGATAGAAGTGGTATCGATGTGAGTGCTAGACGGCACTGTAGGCAAAAAAACACAGTTTTCACGCAGTCTTAAAACTTTATGATTTGTTTTCTCGGAAATATCAGCATGTAGGCATATCTTGTATGTGACAATTTTGACTTAAAATTTTTACGTAAATCACTTCTTATTGGCATGGGTCGCGTTAAACCTTGATCCGTCTCATTTGCTAATCATTTTGCACGTTCCGCATTCCGCCGACACTTGAACGATTATTTAAAAGCCAAAATGTATAAGCACATAAAATTTGGAAAAAAAACGTGTAAAGTACATTGAACCAGAAGTAAGAAGCATTATGAACGAACAACAAGTCTGTAAGTGACACCATTCGTTATAGGTATTGCATCTCATTGATTCCGAGTTGTTAATATTAATTACTTTACTCTGAAGATTGGGTCGATTCTGCTTCAGCTATTTCCAGAAGAGTAAATTACTATGTCTTAGAAGTTTACTATTTCTAAAGGTGTCTTTAGAAATTTACTGTTCCTTCACCCTGTTTACGCCATTTGTAAACTTTACATGCACGAAAACATATTTCATCTTCCAAATCAGAATAAAAAAACCAATAAATGCAATACATTTGTCTTGTTTTCGAATTCATATCACATCTCAAAAAGAAAAAACTATAAATTAACAACCTAGTAATAGTTTTAGTGTGGTAAATAAGACACTAGGTTTGATTATAGTATATACCAGCATAAATCCAGCAAACTTTGGTTTTTATGCATACCAAACATAGCAAACACTCAAAAACAAAACAATTCGATGTTTAGTAAAGTAAGGTTCGAATACTTTTTTATGCATACGAAAACTAGTAAACACTTAAAAAACCTAGTTACTAGGTTTTATACATATGGCCCATTGTAAAAGGGGGAAACATAAATCGAACCGACAGCTGCTATCCGGGAGAGAATGGGGTGGTTGGCGGTTGAAAATAGTTTTTCGTGATTTCTGGCTAAACCGTGCATCCTATCAACAAGAGTTTTATGTAAAAATTGTAGGGAATAAAAAGATCTACAACTTTTGTACGGAACATTTTTATCCTAATCTCAAAATATTTCGAAAAAAATGTGAAAAACCGATTTTTTTCTTTTTTCTTTGACAAAAAAAATTTTATGAAGCTCAAACGTTGGTAAAAGATATTTCTATTAATTGTAAAAAGGCAGCAGTTTTTCGGAGGGAAATATTTAAACGTTGTTGTTAAATTTAATTTAAAAAAATAAAAATCCAAATTTTTAACTGCGATTCCTCTTAAAACTAACCCTCCTACAGGGTTCTGTTTTGGCTCACTTACTCATGGTTACGTCTCCTTTTGATAAGTGGTAAAAAAAAGGTATACTGCTAAGGAAAAAATGGCGGGAAAATTGAAAATACCGAAAAAATCGTTTTTTTCGTGGTAATTTGCATATTTATCGTTGAATAATCGTGTTATTAATTAATAAAATCATTTCAATTTTTTATGATTACGTAAACGACAATCATTCGGAAATACATTTATGAATATTTATATACTTTCGTTACTTTTAGTTTATCATAAATTTCGGTAGAAATTTGCGAGTTTTTTATTTAATACAACAAAAAAAAATTACTCAAAAAACACAGCGTCAAAATTTTGACGAGCACTTATCTTACAGCTAGCCATGATAAAATCAAATTTTGAAAAACATTATTTGATTATTGTAGTTTTATTTTACCCATTCAATGGCTCAAACTACATAAATATTCTTTACATTTAAAATTGTAACATGTTTTAAAACTAAATAGTTGAAAAAAGAACGGAAAACAGACAGCATAATATAAAATATATTTTCTTAAATATTAAAATCTAAAATTTTATCTAAAAATTTGGAAGTTACAGGTGGCGAGTCTATCAGTTTGTAGATTTTTTCTTTTAGCTAAGACTAAAACCTCTTAAATGCAATTATGTATGTAGTCACAACCAAAGAAAATAAACTAAAAGGTATACATATATGCTATTGCGCATCTCATCACAAATAATTTAAAAATTGTGACGTCACGTAGTGAGTACTAAATTGTAATACGCGCGAATATAACTAATAAATTTATATACATATATACTTATTTAAATATAAATAACGTTATTTTGATTACTAAAAAAGGTTTTTATGTAAATATAATTTAGTTTAGAGGTAATCTTGTCAAAACGTTTTAATGTAATTATCCAAACTAGGAGGGCCCGGCGTGCTTCGCTACGCTTATAAATAAAGTTTTTGCGTAGACATTTTGTTGACGTAGAAGCAATGATTTCAAAAAGTGGTAATGAGAAATGCTACCATATAATTTTTAATTTTTCTTTTTAAATATATGAATGAAAAATAATCAGAACTCTAGCTGATCAGTTCGGATATATGAAAAATTAGCGATCAAATAAGTTTTCAAGTAAGCTTCGCTAATTTTTCATATATCCGAACTGATCAGCTAGAGTTCTGATTATTTTTCATTCATATATTTAAAAAGAAAAATTAAAAATTATATGGTAACATTTCTCATTACCACTTTTTGAAATCATTGCTTCTACGTCAACAAAATGTCTACGCAAAAACTTTATTTATAAGCGTAGCGAAGCACGCCGGGCCCTCCTAGTTAATATAATTGTATATATTATTGTGCTAATTATATATATTCGCTACGCTTATAAATAAAGTTTTTGCGTAGACATTTTGTTGACGTAGAAGCAATGATTTCAAAAAGTGGTAATGAGAAATGCTACCATATAATTTTTAATTTTTCTTTTTAAATATATGAATGAAAAATAATCAGAACTCTAGCTGATCAGTTCGGATATATGAAAAATTAGCGAAGCTTACTTGAAAACTTATTTGATCGCTAATTTTTCATATATCCGAACTGATCAGCTAGAGTTCTGATTATTTTTCATTCATATATTTAAAAAGAAAAATTAAAAATTATATGGTAGCATTTCTCATTACCACTTTTTGAAATCATTGCTTCTACGTCAACAAAATGTCTACGCAAAAACTTTATTTATAAGCGTAGCGAAGCACGCCGGGCCCTCCTAGTACTCATAAAAGAGGAAAAGGTTTTTGAGAAAAGTGAGAGGAAATCAGGTAACAATGACTTCTGGGAAGACGATATTTTTTGTGAAAACTCTATCATCTTTGAACAAATGACCTTGGTCAGATGTATCATAAATATAAAATTTCAAACATTCAAACGCACGCACTTGCAGCAACATACAATTGACCATGTGTGAATACAGGTTCTTTAAGTAAAATGGCAACTCTGTTGAATGTCTGACCTTGAGATTTATTAATAGTCATAGCAAAAGCAGGAATAATAGGGAATTGAGTTCTTTGAAATTTAAATGGAAGAAGAGTTCCAGAATAAGTCAAATGAATGCGTGGAATTAGAATGCGTACACCTCGCATGACACCAGTCAAAACTTCACAATCTATTGAATTTCGGTGCATAACTTTTACACGCATTCGTGTTCCATTTACTAATGCTTGACCTGTATTTAAATTACGTATGAGGAGAACAATGCAATTCACTTTCAAATTTAATTTATGAGGTGGCAAACCTCCTACACTCAATTTATTTAAAAATTCTATTGGAAAATTGTTCTGCTCACGAATGTCATCACAAACAACTTTATCAAAACTAAAATATGCTTTCTCCTCTCCTGGCATAATACTCAAGATTTTAGAATTGATTTCATTGCAATCATTGTTTTTGGGGGCTAAAATGACGGAACTCAAAATGTCATCAGATAAAATTGTATCAGAAATATTTCCAAAAATGTCTTCAATAATATTGTCTGGATTGCCAATCAAATTATGAGGAATTTCAATGATATCTGAACCAAACTGTGGAAAACTTTGCATATCACCATTACCGAGTCTTCTAAGAAATTCTACAAATTCAATTTCATGAGGGAGAGCTCTCATGTTTTGATTTAATTTCAAAATTTTAAAGTTAATAAATTCTTGCCAAGATGTAATACAATTTTCAATTAAAATAGAACGTGAGCCATGCGGTATAACTGGAAGAATTTGGCGAAAGTCACCGCTCAGTAAAAGAGTTTTACCTGCAAACAGTTTATTTTTATTTTCTTCGTTTGGAGTCAAATCTCTTAACAAACGATCAATTAATTTTAAAGCATGAATAGAACACATTGAAATTTCATCTATAATAATGATTGATGCATTATTAATATATGTGCCATGTACACTGTTTGGAGTTATATTTGGCATTGAATTCTCTAATAATGGAATTGGTAATTTGAAAACATTATGCAAAGTTCGCCCCCCAATCAAAAGAGTTGATGCAATACCACTGAAGGCAGTTACAATACACGAAAGATTTAATGAATTAAATTTATGAATGATTGCCGTTTGAACAAAAGTTTTGCCACAACCTGCATGAGCTGTCAAGAAAAAAACATTACTTCCAGTATCATGGAATTGAGCTTCACGCAAAACAATATCAATCACACTACGTTGCTCATTATTTGCATTTTCATACATTCTATCGAAAACTATAGCTTCTTCTTCAATATCAAAATGACCTACATCGCCAATCTGTAAGTTATATTGTGGAATCGGAAGACCAAGATCACCACATGAAGTATTATGTGTAAGAAGAATTTCATTAATTTCAATCAAGGCTCGATTAATTGACACATCTTCATCGTAATTTCGTAAAAAGTCTTCAATCATACTATTTCTAAATTCAATCCATAAAGCTAAAGCATTCGGAGGAACATTCAAACCACAGATAAATGCAAATAATTGACGAAACTGTTTTGGTGATTGAATTTCTGAAGCTTCAAGTAAACATTCACGCCATTCATTATCATTTGTTGCAATACCTCGAGCTTCACATGCTGCAACAAAAGTAGGGTACTCAACACCTTCATACATACGTAGATCAGAAAAAGATTTTGGACCACGAACATGCAACAGAAGTAAACGCAAATGAAACAATTCTATATCTTTTGGAGAAACCATATATAATCGAGCAACAACTTTATCAGCCCCACGTTGTCTTCTTTTCCACGATTTACTTTGATCATGCCAAACATAATGTAATGGTAATTCTGTATACAAAAACTCATTAGCTAAATTATCAATGGAATTCAAATGGAAAAATGCTAACAATTTTGTTCTTGATACATTTGCGACTGCACCAGCCACATTACCATTCCTGATATAAACATTTTGTCTATTAGGCAAATGACAATCAAGTCGAATAATTGTATGAGATTGAAAATGCATTGGAAATTCAAATATGCGCCAAGCAGCTTCAGTCGAACCAACATACCGTCCATTCAAAAAATCTTGAATTTCATTTCCCACAATCGCATCATCATTATTCACTGCATTCTCTCCATTCACTCTCAATTCAACATTGGCAGAATCATACCCTTTATATACATACTTGTAAACATATATCACACTTTTAACAGTCGTACATATTTCAACGTTAATATGACAATTGAATTTTGCAAGAAGATAAGGATTATATGGAACAACATATCTATTATCAAGAGATGCACCACGTACATCAACACTCATACCATTATCACGTCGACGATACAAAGGATAACCATTCACAGATTCTTTAGTATTTTCAGAAAAAGGTTTTGGAAAATTCTTACTACATTTACCATCTCTCATACAAACAGAATTGGGATTTAGAGCACCACATGGTCCATGCATCATATGACGTTTCACATATTCATGTAATTTAGGAAAAAGAATGGGATCAGGGATTTCAGTACATACAAATTTATTAATCATTTCATTTCCATCAATTCTATCTTCATCTGATAAATTTAACAAAATATGGGCATGCGGAAGACCACGTTTTTGAAATTCAATGGTATATATAAGTGCTTTGACAGAACCGAAAATCTTTTTTTTCATTAAACAATCTATGAGCTCTTTAGGTTTCACTTTAAACACACGCACAACAATATCAGGACGAAAATTCGAAGACTTATAATTACTCAAATTATCAACAATTTCTGGCCATTGAGGATTACATGTCATTGTTATAAATAAAGAAGGTTTACCGAAATGTTGTACAATAGACATTGCATCCAAGTAATTTTGATACATGTTACGTGGTGAACCGGTGAAAGAAGATGGCAAAATTACTTTACGACCAACTACTTGCATATTATCATCGCCATTGCGATTTTGATGCAAGAAATCTGTTAAATTATTGTACAAACCAGCACGAAGAGCAGATTGATTTGAACGAATGTAATGAAGCCGTGTACCTTCGATACGAACATACATATCAACAATCCATTGAAGAAATAATTTTTGAGAACGATGCAAAAGACTAAAACCATCACGTATAGCAAGGCGATAAGATGCATATTGCAACATTGTAACTTTTGTACGTGACACATTAGCACGTGAAGTTGAAACTAAATTATGTGGAATATTAACGTGCCACCCAGTATCACCATTTGGAAACAACAAAGGATAAGCTAAAGGATCCAAAGAAGAATCAAGGACAGAAACAGAACGAATTTCATTTGCATTTTTTGAAAAAACAATCATATTTCTTTCAAAAGGTGGTTCACCATCATGATTTTTAAAAATAGCAGCCACATCAGTTTGAACAGCATCATTAAAACGACGAATATCACATTCTCTGTTAACTTTTATAACCATTGACACATCAGCAGTAACATTCTCAGGTCTTTCACAAAATTCATGCATTGATTTGAAAGAACGAACAAAAGGATTCACACGATCTAACTCAAAACCTATCTCACGCATAAGAAAAATTTCACATACATTGGTATTTCTATTCATTCTCATATTAGCAGCAGTATCAACATCATAAAAATATAATTGTGCATACATTCAGAAGTTACAAACAGTTGTTTGTAACTTCTGAGAGGAGTACCCTACTTGTAATTTATTATGTATAATTAAATAAATAAATAAATAAATAAATAAATACCACGTGCAGTAGAATCCGCTATATTACATTCAGAACTGATCATTGCAAATGCCGAATTATAGGAACGAATATTTGAAAGAAAACTTTTAGAACGTTTTTTTATAGCATTATCATTTGAATTCAATCCTTCGAAAATATTAGAGAAAAATGCATTTTCAGAAAGAGGAGGTAAATTGACTTTGCCTTTATGGCAACACAAAGAAAACGCTTCATTATTATTTGAAGTAACTTCTCTTGCAAAATGTTTGGCATGACAAAAATGACAACTCATATCCAAAGCACCACAAACATACGAATCAAAGTTACCTGGAATCACATTCAAAGCACACTTGAACGAATCTCTCAAAATTACAAAGGGAATTTCATCATTCACCACATTCAATTCTAAATCATTCGCAACATTCATGACACCATTCATGACACCGTTCATGACACCATTCATATCATCAACATTCACTTCATCATTCACAACAACATCAGCTTCAGCATTCATTCCATCATTATTACCATTCATTTCATCATTCATAAAATCAACATTATTACACATATAATCTCTTTTATTCCGACGACTCGATGTACCACTCACATCCAAACGTTTACGACGTAGTCTTGGCATCGAAATAAATAAATATATCAATATATCAAAAATATGAAATAACTCAAATATCAAAATATCTCAAAAATCTTTATATCAATAAAAAACAAAATAATCGAAAAATATCGAAAACCGTCCTTCTTGAAAGATAAAAGACGACTAAAATATAAAATAAATACGACGACCAGCGTTGCCACTTGGATACATTTGTATCCATTTGGATACATTATTTGAAAAATTTATTAAATGGATACTGGATACAAAAAAATCACAAAACTGCTAGAATGGATACATTTTATTAATATGCCTTTAGCTGTGTTGGATTTCCAAAAACTTTGAAAATGTTTATGAAATTTGTTATATTGTTCGTCTATTCTCTTTTTGTGAAAGAAAAAGTATCAGAAATTGGCGAGCAGTGTAACTAATTTTAAACAGTTTTTGAAAATCGATCACATTTTTTTAATGATTTAAAGGCTTGAAACCACATACAACGGAAACAGAAACCGAAACCGAATTTTTATCTGTCAAGTTTGTATGAAATTCGGTTTCTGTTTCTGTTTTCGTTGTATGTGAATGCCCGGCTTTAAAGTCCATTTTATACAATTTTACTTATCGCCCTTATCGTTTCTTAAATCTGAGGAATGTAAATGAGCTAGGTTTTGAAAATGAAGAAAACCATATACAATTGTCTAAAATAAGTATGGGATATGCAGTACAATCATTTTTAGCATACAATAAACTGGAAAAAGAGGAATTTTTGGAGGTGACAAAAACTGTGCAAAAAATGTATATGGAATTTATTCATCAAATAAAACACATATAAAAATCATCAGATAAAAATTTGAATTAATGTGATTTTTTTGTTATATTATAAATAAATGTGATCAGGATGCAGAATTGTACTAAACATATATTGTAATTAGTCCTTTAGCAATATCAAATAATCATGTTTCATTTTTTCAAAAAAGTGGATACATTTGGATACATTTTTTTTATAAAATTGGATACATTTTAATTTTTTTGAGTGGCAACGCTGACGACGACTGAAATGAATATAAAATAAATATAAAAATTTTCGTTTTTGTTATTCGTTGTTCGGTTCGATAGCTAATATATAAAAAAGAAAAATTTTAAAGCATTGTCATAGAGTAGTATACTAGAGGAATAACGTTTAACACAAAAATGTGTAAGAGAATTTGAAAATAAAGAAATATACAAAATTTCTATTTGAGATTTTAACAAATGAATAAGATATATATTTGTTTCTCTTTTTGGTCTGTTTTGTATCTATTTAATACACATATTTAAAAACAAAATAAAAAAAAAGAATTTTTCTCTTTTCTTCTACTTCAAATTTTATTTATTTTGTTACTTGTAAATAAACAAAAGAAGTAAAATACACGTAAAGAAATATGATAGAAAATAAAAAGTTCTTTTACACATACATGTAAATAACCCCTTTAAAGATCGAAGGACATACTTTTTTTGTTTACTATTTACAAATAATGATCTTTAATTTCAATCAATTGTTTTTTTGATATTTTTTTTAGTTTAAAATAATATACATTTAAGTTTATGATTTTTTGGTGTCATAGGATAGTTCGAGTTTTGATTGGAATTGATTTTAATAATTGAGAGATTATGTTACATTGCAACTACTTTTAAGAAAGAATCTTTATATTCAAATGTTTGAATTAAGACGCTCGGGCATATGTTTAGGATAAATTTTGATAAATGAGAGGTTGGCGGTTTTGTTGGCGTTGATTAGGAAAGTTGTATGGTTTTCATTGTTATTGATAAATGATAATGGAGAGATTTTTTGTTACATTGTAAGTATTTTTATTTAAGAATGTTTATATTAGTATGATTTAGCTAGAACGCTTGGGTTTGTGTTTGGATTAAATATTGATAAATGCAAAGTTTGGTTTATGGCTTCGGCTTATGACATTTGTACATTCGAATTAAATGGAGTATTGGCAGGACAAATACCTGGTTAATTTTGGGGTGATATTAGGATACGTTGCGTGGGGCAGGCCTCTTGATTGCCTATTTATTTCAACCTTCGATAACATCAGTTTCTGATATTGGATTTTGAGTAAACTTTTTAAATATGCTAATATATTTTAAAGTATGATTTGATACAGTTATATATTCCAATCCAACTATCGGTTTTTCAATTCCTACAAAATGTTTTTTTTTATTTTTTCTATTCGTACAATAGGTTTTATCTCTGTTGTGGTACTACAGATTTCTTTAATGAACTATAGCTTAACTTTAACTATACTACTAATTTATTTAGCAGCAACGGCGATTTTCAAAATATACATTTTTGAGACTGCTACTGGCCGATGATTTCAGTTAAATATTGCCGATCATCGCACGTGATACATATGCGGATGAAGGAATCACACATATTACGAAGTGTTTGTAGATTATCTCTTACAATAAATTTGCGTGATCATCTTCAAAATGATCAATTGGCATTAGCGTTCAACGAACAATTGCTCAAAATTTAAAACGGATAAATTCAATTACAAGAAAATACACAATAGTAGCCGGAATTACAATTTTTTTCTAGCATGACGGAAAGAGATAGGATTTGGATGTTTTTAGGACCTGTGACATTATACATATTTTAACCATTTACAAGTCATATTTGTCAAGTGAAAGTAAATTTTTTGAGTCATTATGTTTACAAACGAAATCCAGAATTTATTAGGTGAACAAAACACAAGATGTAAGTATTGATCGTTTATTATTAGTAGTATCATTAGTATCATTCTTGAGACGAGAACTGCATATCTGCGAAATAAACTGTGTATCGGTAGAATGTCATTTTTTTGTTTGGACGACTTGGTGTTTTTAAGTTATTAAATTAGATGTAAGGATGCTTGGTTAATTTTTTCACTGTGCATGACATTTTGCAAAAGTTGGTTCCTTGTTTTTAGAATGAAAATGTGATGGCATGACTTTCATCTTGTTGTATCCCACTGTATAATGTAATATAATTGTAATGTATTATATAATTGTGTATGTAGTCGATTGTTATCAAGAGTCTGATCGAAGGGAAGTCTAAAAACGGTAGTCAGTCTAAAAATAGTCTTCTGTCTAGAACAGTCAATAAATAGTCAATAATAAAAATCATTGTGATAAGTCTATAATAAAAGTCTTGTTTTATTAATATAAATATTTAGAGTTAATAAATATTTCAATGGCGACGAAGATGTTGGAATAATAATTATAAAAATTAGTATGTGTAACAAGCGTTAATTACAAATTTTTGTGCAAGTTCAATAAATTGATAATAAACTTATACAACAGAAAATTAATTAAAAAATTTCGATAACTCTAAAGTAAAGTACCGATTTATTCTACTGTTGTGAAATTGTTATTATACTGTTGGACAATAAATTTTTTTTTGAAAAAAAAAAAATAACGTACATTAGAAAAAAAATCATTGCAATTGTGTTTTCGTATTTTTCAATAAAAAAATAGCCAAAATGAGTGACGAAGATAGAAAAAAAGTTACAGTTTTCAGTACAATAGTGGGTAGTATGGAGCCGTATGTATTAGGTGATAATTTCAATGATTATGCGGAACGTTTATTACAATTTTATGAGTTGAATGATATGCCTAATAGAAAAAAAGTTTCATTTTTCTTAAATTGTATGGGTCCTGAAACATATAATATTTTGAAGAAATGTGTGATGCCAGATGCTCCCAGCAGCAAAAAATTCGAAGAATTGATTGCTGTTTTAAAATCACATTTTGCACCACATATAAACGAAATACCGGAACGTTATGTCTTTCACAAAGAGGATCAAAAAGAAGGTCAGTCGATTAACGATTATGTAGTACGGTTAAAAGAATTGGCGCAAACATGCAATTTTAAAGCTTTTTTGTCAGAATGTTTGCGAGATCGTTTTGTGTTCGGATTGCGGGACAGTCAATTACGTTCACAGTTGTATATCAAGCATAAAGAAGAACCGTTAACTTTTGAAAAAGCTGTGGATTTTGCAAAAAATTGGGAGATGGCGAATATAGGAAGAGTTTCCACATATTCGCAACACGCTATTAATGAAAATTTTTTGCATTGTCGATCTGTTCGAGGTCGATCTAGAGATCATTCTTCGAGACAACGCTACGGTAGAAGTAGAAGTAGGAGTATTGGCAGATTTAGCCATTCAAAAAGAAATACATGTTGTTTCCGATGTGGTAGATTCCATGACGCTAATTATTGTCCAGCGAGAAATTGGGAATGTTTTATTTGTTATTCCCAAGGGCATACCTCAAAAATGTGCCCAAAAGCCACCTCAAGTCAACGAAGTTCGGATAGTAATAACTTTCATCAAAGTAGAAGAAGAAGTCCTGGTATAGGAAGAAGTTCCGGCAGAGTTAGGAGTTCCAGTAGAGGGCGAAGTCCAGAATATCGACGAGCCAATTATGTGCTGGAATTGTCTGATGACTATGATTCAGATACTGGTAACGCAAATTATGTGTGTGAATTGTCAAATGAAATGGATCAATTAAATATGCACAAAGTGGATGACGATGATACAGAAAAAGTCAATCACATCGATACACCGTCCTTGGTGACAGTCCTTATTGAGAAACTGCCCATTCAGATGGAAGTCGATTCAGGAGCCAGTTCATCAATTATTAGCGTAGATATGTTTAGAAAATTTTTTTGTAATATTTTAATTCAAAATGTTTCAAGTCATTTCTCTTCTGTTACAGGTGAACGAATTAATGTGGTCGGAAAAATTACTGTTGATGTTCAACTTCATGTTAAGAGCGAGGTAGTACAGTTGGAGTTAATTGTTATACGAACGAGCAAAAAAATAACACCTTTGATGGGACGAACGTGGTTGGATAAATTATTTCCAAATTGGCGAAATTCAATGCTGCGTCTAGAGTTACCAAGTACTTCGTCAAAAATGTCTAAACAGGATCATCATACTATTTATGGTAGTAAAAAAGATAGTATAGTTGAATTATTAAATCGTGAGTATCCAAATTGTATTTCGAATTCTCTAAAACCTATTCATGGATATGTGGCTGAAATTGTTATAAAAGAAGATGTTAGTCCGATTTTCCATCGGGCTTACGATGTTCCTTTTCATTTAAGAGAGTCTGTGGAAAGGGAACTGGAAAGATTATGTGGAACTGGTATTCTTTCTCCTGTAAAATATAGTGATTGGGCCTCTCCTGTCGTAGTTGTCCCGAAATCAGATGGAGAAATTAGGTTGTGCATTGACTGCAAAGTCACTATTAATCAATACATTCAAACAGAACACTATCCACTACCCAGGATAGATGATATTTTTGCAAGCCTTGCAACATCTGCTTTTTATTGTGTAATTGATCTCAGTGGTGCTTATCAACAATTATTAGTGAGTGAAAAATCACGTCCTTTACTAACTATAAATACCCAGAAGGGATTATTTCAATTAATGAGATTAGCTCAAGGGGTCAAAAGTGCTCCAGCTATTTTTCAGGCAGTAATGGACCAAGTGCTCCTTGATATAAAAAAAGCTGTTTGTTATATAGATGACATATTAATTGGTACTGCGTCCCTTGAAGAATGTCGGGAAGTACTTTATCAGGTCCTTGAACGTCTTAATAAACATAATATAAAAATAAAGTTAAGCAAATGTAAGTTTTTTGAAACTCAAGTTTCATTTTTAGGTCACACAATAACAGCTACTGGTATTCGACCAAATACTGATAAAGTTGAAGCTATCATTAAAGCTCCCTCACCTAAAAATTTGACAGAGTTGCAGTCTTTTTTAGGCCTATTAAATTATTACGGAAGGTTCATTCCTCATCTTTCTACAGAATTGAGAGATTTGTATCTATTGTTGCAAAAAGAAGTAAAATTTGATTGGAGTGAAACTTGTCAAAAAACATTTGAGAGATGTAAATCTCTTATAGTTAAAAATAATGTACTTGAGCTGTATGATCCAAAGAAGCCGATTGTGGTGGCTGCTGATGCAAGCCCATATGGGGTAGGTGCCGTTCTTTCACACTTAGTTGACGGGGAAGAACGACCAGTTTTATTTGCGTCCTGCACCCTTTCTCCAGCAGAGAAAAAGTATTCACAATTACATCGTGAAGCGCTAGCGATCATTTTTGCCGTGAAAAAGTTTTTTAAATATATTTATGGTCATCATTTTCTTTTGTATTCGGATTCAGAGGCACTTAAAGAGATTTTTAATCCCAGGAAGGGTACATCAACAGTGGCCGCATCCCGATTACAAAGATGGGCCGTGATAATGTCGATGTATGACTATGAAATTCGTCATCGTCCAGGCAAGTATATGGCAAATGCAGATGCATTATCCCGTTTGCCATTGCCATGTCAGATAGAGATTGACACAGATTCGATCAACGCTGTTTATTCTGAGAAAGATTTTTTGGTAAATATTAAGGATGTCGCAAACGAAACAACCAAAGATACAATACTGTCAGAAGTTATTAGATATGTTGATAGGGGTTGGCCATTCAAAATGAACAAAACTCTTCTTTATTATTATAAACTTCGAAATAATTTTTCAATAGAATATGATTGTTTATTCTATGGTAATAGGTTAGTAGTACCAACTAAGTTTATTATGATTATTTTAGAAAAATTGCACAGTAGTCATGAAGGTATGGTGCGTATGAAGATTCTTGGTCGCAGTCTGTTTTGGTGGAGGTCAATGAATTCGGATATTGAGAAATGTGTTAAGAATTGTTATGTGTGCAATACTACTCAAAATGTTAAAAAGGAAGTTGTGCTATCAAAATGGGGTCTAACTTCATTTCCTTTTGAAAGAATCCATTTGGATCTTTTCTATTTTCAAAGTAATACTTTTCTTATATTGGTCGATTCATTCAGTAAATTTATTCAGGTTCAATTGTTGAGATCGTCTCAGGCGCATCAAGTGATTGAAAAACTTCAATCAGTTTTTGTCATTTTTGGATTACCAACTAAAATTTGCACAGATAATGGTCCACCATTTAATTCATCTGTGTTCAATGAATTCGGTCGTAATAATGGTATTGAAATGCTCAAATCACCTCCTTATCATCCACAGTCAAACGGATTGGCAGAGAGAGGTGTTCAAACCGCAAAGACGTATTTGACTAAGTATTTGGTAGACAGCGCAAGACAAAAGTTACGAGTCGAAGAAAAAATAAATAAATTTTTAAGTTCTTATAACAATATGCCTTCGACGGTCACTTCTCGTTCCCCAAACGATTTAATATTTTCATTTACACCGCGAACACATATTAATTCTATTAACCCAAAGGTAACTGCGGAAAATGTTGACAAGAGTAGAGAAAATCTGAATGAAAAGAAAAAAGTTACATTTCAATTGCCTTTTGATGAAGATTTGTCTAAAAAGGGGAAAGAAGAGAGAAATGTAATAAAATATGAAATGGGAGATAAAATTTTGTATCGCAATCATTTCAAGGATTATCTAAAGTGGATACCGGGTCGGATTCTGAAAAAACTTAGTTCATACATTTATCTAATTAATATAAATAAAATGGTACGTCGTGTACATGTTAATCAACTAAGAAAATCTACATTATCAGATGAATACCATCCACTCCTAGATATGATTCAGCCAATTTCTAAGGAACACCTTGAGATTGTTCCTGATTCAAATTTGGAAATAATCCCTGAAATGATTTCAGTTAGATCAAAGAAAAGAAAAAGATCTGAAGATGATGAAATAATGTTAAGAAGGTCTGAAAGAAAAAAATATATGCCAAACAGATTGCAGTATGATCAATTCAAAAAATAATAAAAATATTTAGATTATATATGTGTGTTAGGTTAATCTTTAAATCTTTAATCATATGCATGTTATAATTGTATTATATATTTTAAACTTAGATAAGATATTTTGATTAATTGTTAATTACTAGATTCCTATTACTGCATGTGGATCATTTGATATAAGTTCATTTTCATTAATAATATTTGTTTCAATTTAAAAAGGGGAAAATGTTGTATCCCACTGTATAATGTAATATAATTGTAATGTATTATATAATTGTGTATGTAGTCGATTGTTATCAAGAGTCTGATCGGAGGGAAGTCTAAAAACGGTAGTCAGTCTAAAAATAGTCTTCTGTCTAGAACAGTCAATAAATAGTCAATAATAAAAATCATTGTGATAAGTCTATAATAAAAGTCTTGTTTTATTAATATAAATATTTAGAGTTAATAAATATTTCACATCTTTCAGTTGACTGTGTAGTTCAAGACCTGTTGGGATAACTGTTTGTCAAAAAGAGTTTAAATAAAAACCCCTTATTTCTTTTTTATGACTTGATTGAAAGTTGATATATTCTTAGTTTGTTGAGCATTAAATATAGAAAAAAAATGGCAAAATTTGATCAACTACATCAATTCCAAAACTAAATAAATTTAAATTTATTTAAATAAATAAATATTAATAAAAATTTTATTTTTTGTAGTTACAATAAAGTAAAATTGTAGGTTATAAAACCTTTAATCTCAATTTCGTAATTTGTCGGCATGCGCAAAGATCATTTTGATCTACCGTTGAGATAAACCTAAGTGTACTTTAGTGCCAGTTCCTGCTATTGACATATTGTTTAATGTGAGAAATTCCATACCACCGGTAATAGTAGTGAGATATTGCTAGCCCAGGTGCTATTTTAGCAGAGCTAATGACTGATTTCTAATAAGTTAACGTTAGCACTCTCAATCTAGTAAGACAGTACTTCTTGGTGATTGAATGTGTGTATTTATTTGAAAATATCGCATCGCGTGATTGAAAGAGTACTTCATTAATGAATTATTTAGCAACACCATTTGTGTTGTTTTAAATATTTTTAAAATTTGTTTTAACATAATTTGTAAATTTTTTTATCTCATCATAGAATATTGGCCATATGCTATATTTTATTATTTATTTTTATTATTTGGTTGCACATTCTTAAAAGAAAAATCAAAAATATTGTTGTTAAGTCTTTTAAGAAGACGGTGTTTATGTGTTTTTACGACACATATTGTAATTGATACTTACTACACAATATTTACTAAGCACTATACATAAACAACACGCCTAGTTTAGTTCTGTATTAGAGCATTTATCATAGATGAAAAACGTGTTCTAGACAGAGTTGTGAAAACTTGACCATTTGTTCATTATTTTCTCGAACTTCAGTGGTTAAAATTTTTTGATGATAAAAATTGTTCGAGAAAATAATGAACAATTAGAATTTTAATCGGACTAAAAATCTTTAAAATTAAATATCTCAAGAACACGAATTAACACCTCTTTGTAAATTTGATATATTTTAAAGTAGGGTTAGAACTATATTTAAAAAAAAAAGTTAAAATTTAATTGATTTTAAAATTTTTTGTTAATGGAAGTGGTTTGAAAAAATGAAGAAAAATTCGAATTTCAGTCGTACTAAAAATCTTTAAAATTAAATATCTCTAGAACAAAAATTAACGCCTCTTAGTAAATTTGATATATTTTAGAATAAGGATAGAACTATTTTCAGAAAAAAAAAATTAATTAAATTCCAATTGATCTTCGATGGCGCTAGCCATCTTTAAAAATTTTTTTTAATATTTTTATTTAAAAATTAATTATAAAAACAATTAATTAATTTTTTTCAAACGACTAACTATTCATCTATCAAACAAAAAAAAGTTTATAGCCGTTCTTGAGAAATTTAATTTCAAAGTTACATCGGATTGGCAGAATTTTCATTTTTCATGCATTGTTTTCCCTATGCTCAAACTATGCACTTTAAAAAATTTTAAAATAAGTTGTATTTTTTATTTTGTTCATACTACTTATATTCCAAGTTTCAGGAAAATCAAAAATGGTAAAGTTCAAATATCGACTTTTTCACCTGCGTAGATCACGTTTTTCATCCATAATAATATTTTATCAACATTAAATTATTGATTATTTCTGTGTAGTGATCCATGAAATACCCATCCGACAACATATCAAATGTATTGTTCCGTGCTGCCAAAATAAATCTAAGGAGACAGCTTTCAAATTTTACAAAATTCCATGTAATTTGGATAGAAGAAATGCTTGGATGACAGCGATTGGATTAAAGCTGGATGATTTAAAGGTAAAAAATAATTTTGTTTGTTCAATCCATTTTATTCCGGAGTATATCGGTAATGCCCGTCTTACAAAAAACGCTGTCCCCACCTTGTTTATGTCAAAGGTAAGCGGTTTGCAAGATTTTAACAGCTACGACCCATTTCCTAGTGTACCAAACGCCATTTTGCAAGTTCCAAGGGAGTCAGTGTCTGTTGGTATACAATGTGACAAAACTGACGAAGAGATGGAATTTTTAAATATAATTAACACAATCAATTGTTCACATTGTGAATTTGACAAAAGCCATTTCAGTGATTGTGAAAGTTGTATTAAAAAATCCAAAGAAAATTCCAATAAAACCGAACTTAAAAATGTAAAAAGAAAATTAAAATCAATGAAAATTTTATACAATAAGTGCAAGCGAAATTTTAAAATTTTAAAAATAAAATATCGAAAGAAAAATAGTGCCACTGTTGAGAATGTTATCGACAAACTAAGTGTAAATGACAACTCTAAAAATGTTTGTAAGCTTTTGTTAAAACTAAACTATTCATATAGCAAGCAGGATAAAACTTTTGCACAGTGTTTGGATTACAAATCCGCTTCTACTTACAAATATTTAAGAGATAGTTTGCATCTAAAGTTACCGTCGGTTTCATCTATATACAAGTGGTCGCCTATTAAATTTATTCCACCGGGTATTAACGAAATATTAATGCAACAACACAACTCCTTTTTTACTAGTTTGCCATCGAAAGACAAAATTTGTGTGTTAAGCTTTGATGAAATTACTATTAAACAAGACTTAACACATAATATTTTAACGGATAAACTGGAAGGGTTTTATGATGATGGAACCGAACGAAAGAAAGAGCTAGCCAGCTCAGCTCTATTTTTTATGGTTCGATCATTGCTTTCGGACTGGAAATATGTCATTTATTATGTTGTTATCAACAAATCATTCTCTGCCTCTAAATTAAATGATTTAATTAAAAAAATTATTCAAATGTGTGAAGAAAAAATGGGCTTAAGGGTGGTTATGCTTACTTGCGACCAAGGCTCAATAAACATACAAGCGTATAAAAATCTTGGCGTCACGCTTGATAAGCCTTATTTTGAGTTCCGCGGTAAGAACATTTTTACACAATTTGATCCACCTCATCTCATAAAGTCCGTGCGAAATGCATTTTTGAAGTACCAACTTTCTCATAGTCAACACGGCATAGCGGATATAAATGTTATTTATAAAGTGTTTGAAAAAGACACGAACAAAAATTGCAAGCTATTGCCCAAACTTACTAAAAAGCATATTATTCCAAATAATTTTGAAAAAATGAACGTTTCATTGGCAGTTCAACTGCTAAGTAATACAGTATGCTGCGCTATTAAGACCGTGGAACAAACCTGTCCCGAAATTTTAGGAGTACATTTAGATAATGCTAAATAAACAGCAAATTTTATTGAACGGTTCAATAATATATTTGATTGTTTGAACTCACGAACTTTTTTTTCGAGGGCACCACTTGAAGCCCCACTTAGAGAAAGACAATGCGATCTATGATTATTTAAAAGACAGTTTGATATACTTGAAAGATTTAAAAATTCTTTCTGAAAATGCAAACTACATTAAATTTATCAAGAATTTGCAGATAACGATTAAAGCACAGTTGATGTTGATCGAAGATCTAACTACCACTTCTGACGTGAAATATATATTAACTGGTAGAACCAACCAAGACGCCCTTGAAAACTTCTTTTTAAAACTACGGGGTAAAGGTGGTTTTAACTACATGCCTTCTTGCAATGAAATAGGTGTTCATTTTGCAAATATAATTGTCACAAAACTCTTATTCCAAAGCGAGTACTCTAATTGTAAGCCTGACGATGGAATTATGATAGATCTCGAGTTTAATAGTTTCCAAGACATATATCAAGAAAGTTTATTTATTGCAAGGCGAGCCAGAGCATGAGGAAATGCCTGATGAGTGCGAAATAATTTATCAAAGCGATACAGACATTATTAAAATAAATGCTATCACTTATTATGCTGGCTATTGTGCCTTCAAAAAAATAAGTTGCAATAAATGTCAAAATAAATTATTAAAAGTTGAAGAAATAACAGCACCTGCAATAAATGAAACCTTTATAATCGAAAAAAAATTTAACAAGTCGACTCATTATGGGTCCTTGCGAGCACCATCGTTAGAATATGGTACGGTTGAAATTTGGTACGAGATTTGTAAAGTTTGCTTACATATTTTATCTCATTGACATAAAATCAACAGGTTTTACCAACTTTGACACCATTAAAACTGCATTGTTTTCGAAAACGAAGTATATAAATGTGACATTTCTTTTATCGAGAAAATTTGGCTTTAGTGCCATATTTATTTGCCACATTTTTTATAAATTATGTGCCAAATTAACTCCGTTTAGTGCAAAATTTTTCACAAAGGACTTTTGACAAAGGTCTTCACAAAGGATTCATCAGGCATTTCCTCATGCTCTGGCTCGCCTTGCAATAAACTTTCTTTATATATGTCTTGGAAACTATTAAACTCGAGATCTATCATAATTACATCGTCAGCTTTACAATTAGAGTACTCGCTTTGGAATAAGAGTTTTGTGACAATTATATTTGCAAAATGAACACCTATTTCATTGCAAGAAGGCATGTAGTTAAAACCACCTTTAACCCGTAGTTTTGAAAAAAAGTTTTCAAGAGCGTCTTGGTTGGTTTTACCAGTTAATATATATTCCACGTCAGAAGTGGTAGTTAGATCTTCGATCAACATCATCTGTGCTTTAATCGTTATCTGCAAATTCTTGATAAATTTAATGTAGTTTGCATTTTCAGAAAGAATTTTTAAATCTTTCAAGTATATCAAACTGTCTTTTAAATAATCATAGATCGCATTGTCTTTCTCTAAGTGGGGCTTCAAGTGGTGCCCTCGAAAAAAAAGTTCGTGAGTTCAAACAATCAAATATATTATTGAACCGTTCAATAAAATTTGCTGTTTATTTAGCATTATCTAAATGTACTCCTAAAATTTCGGGACAGGTTTGTTCCACGGTCTTAATAGCGCAGCATACTGTATTACTTAGCAGTTGAACTGCCAATGAAACGTTCATTTTTTCAAAATTATTTGGAATAATATGCTTTTTAGTAAGTTTGGGCAATAGCTTGCAATTTTTGTTCGTGTCTTTTTCAAACACTTTATAAATAACATTTATATCCGCTATGCCGTGTTGACTATGAGAAAGTTGGTACTTCAAAAATGCATTTCGCACGGACTTTATGAGATGAGGTGGATCAAATTGTGTAAAAATGTTCTTACCGCGGAACTCAAAATAAGGCTTATCAAGCGTGACGCCAAGATTTTTATACGCTTGTATGTTTATTGAGCCTTGGTCGCAAGTAAGCATAACCACCCTTAAGCCCATTTTTTCTTCACACATTTGAATAATTTTTTTAATTAAATCATTTAATTTAGAGGCAGAGAATGATTTGTTGATAACAACATAATAAATGACATATTTCCAGTCCGAAAGCAATGATCGAACCATAAAAAATAGAGCTGAGCTGGCTAGCTCTTTCTTTCGTTCGGTTCCACCATCATAAAACCCTTCCAGTTTATCCGTTAAAATATTATGTGTTAAGTCTTGTTTAATAGTAATTTCATCAAAGCTTAACACACAAATTTTGTCTTTCGATGGCAAACTAGTAAAAAAGGAGTTGTGTTGTTGCATTAATATTTCGTTAATACCCGGTGGAATAAATTTAATAGGCGACCACTTGTATATAGATGAAACCGACGGTAACTTTAGATGCAAACTATCTCTTAAATATTTGTAAGTAGAAGCGGATTTGTAATCCAAACACTGTGCAAAAGTTTTATCCTGCTTGCTATATGAATAGTTTAGTTTTAACAAAAGCTTACAAACATTTTTAGAGTTGTCATTTACACTTAGTTTGTCGATAACATTCTCAACAGTGGCACTATTTTTCTTTCGATATTTTATTTTTAAAATTTTAAAATTTCGCTTGCACTTATTGTATAAAATTTTCATTGGTTTTAATTTTCTTTTTACATTTTTAAGTTCGGTTTTATTGGAATTAAGTTCTTTGGATTTTTTAATACAACTTTCACAATCACTGAAATGGCTTTTGTCAAATTCACAATGTGAACAATTGATTGTGTTAATTATATTTAAAAATTCCATCTCTTCGTCAGTTTTGTCACATTGTATACCAACAGACACTGACTCCCTTGGAACTTGCAAAATGGCGTTTGGTACACTAGGAAATGGGTCGTAGCTGTTAAAATCTTGCAAACCGCTTACCTTTGACATAAACAAGGTGGGGACAGCGTTTTTTGTAAGACGGGCATTACCGATATACTCCGGAATAAAATGGATTGAACAAACAAAATTATTTTTTACCTTTAAATCATCCAGCTTTAATCCAATCGCTGTCATCCAAGCATTTCTTCTATCCAAATTACATGGAATTTTGTAAAATTTGAAAGCTGTCTCCTTAGATTTATTTTGGCAGCACGGAACAATACATTTGATATGTTGTCGGATGGGTATTTCATGGATCACTACACAAAAATAATCAATAATTTAATGTTGATAAAATATTATTATGGATGAAAAACGTGATCTACGCAGGTGAAAAAGTCGATATTTGAACTTTACCATTTTTGATTTTCCTGAAACTTGGAATATAAGTAGTATGAACAAAATAAAAAATACAACTTATTTTAAAATTTTTTAAAGTGCATAGTTTGAGCATAGGGAAAACAATGCATGAAAAATGAAAATTCTGCCAATCCGATGTAACTTTGAAATTAAATTTCTCAAGAACGGCTATAAACTTTTTTTTGTTTGATAGATGAATAGTTAGTCGTTTGAAAAAAATTAATTAATTGTTTTTATAATTAATTTTTAAATAAAAATATTAAAAAAAATTTTTAAAGATGGCTAGCGCCATCGAAGATCAATTGGAATTTAATTAATTTTTTTTTTTCTGAAAATAGTTCTATCCTTATTCTAAAATATATCAAATTTACTAAGAGGCGTTAATTTTTGTTCTAGAGATATTTAATTTTAAAGATTTTTAGTACGACTGAAATTCGAATTTTTCTTCATTTTTTCAAACCACTTCCATTAACAAAAAATTTTAAAATCAATTAAATTTTAACTTTTTTTTTTAAATATAGTTCTAACCCTACTTTAAAATATATCAAATTTACAAAGAGGTGTTAATTCGTGTTCTTGAGATATTTAATTTTAAAGATTTTTAGTCCGATTAAAATTCTAATTGTTCATTATTTTCTCGAACAATTTTTATCATCAAAAAATTTTAACCACTGAAGTTCGAGAAAATAATGAACAAATGGTCAAGTTTTCACAACTCTGTCTAGAACACGTTTTTCATCTATGATAAATGCTCTAATACAGAACTAAACTAGGCGTGTTGTTTATGTATAGTGCTTAGTAAATATTGTGTAGTAAGTATCAATTACAATATGTGTCGTAAAAACACATAAACACCGTCTTCTTAAAAGACTTAACAACAATATTTTTGATTTTTCTTTTAAGAATGTGCAACCAAATAATAAAAATAAATAATAAAATATAGCATATGGCCAATATTCTATGATGAGATAAAAAAATTTACAAATTATGTTAAAACAAATTTTAAAAATATTTAAAACAACACAAATGGTGTTGCTAAATAATTCATTAATGAAGTACTCTTTCAATCACGCGATGCGATATTTTCAAATAAATACACACATTCAATCACCAAGAAGTACTGTCTTACTAGATTGAGAGTGCTAACGTTAACTTATTAGAAATCAGTCATTAGCTCTGCTAAAATAGCACCTGGGCTAGCAATATCTCACTACTATTACCGGTGGTATGGAATTTCTCACATTAAACAATATGTCAATAGCAGGAACTGGCACTAAAGTACACTTAGGTTTATCTCAACGGTAGATCAAAATGATCTTTGCGCATGCCGACAAATTACGAAATTGAGATTAAAGGTTTTATAACCTACAATTTTACTTTATTGTAACTACAAAAAATAAAATTTTTATTAATGTTTATTTATTTAAATAAATTTAAATTATTTATTTATTTATTTATTTATTGATCTCTTTTGTGATAATAGTGATTAAAATGAATTTGTTGAGATTAGTTATTTTTCTAACTTTACAGCAACCAAATGATGTGTTATAATAGAATTACATTATTGTAAAAATGATAATGGTTAATATAAAACTTATTAATTTTGATCTTCTTACTAACTAACCTATCTTAAACTAAACTAAAATTAAAATAACATAAAAGTTTGTAAACAAATGTTTATATAAATAATTGTAACTAATGAGTTATTTAATTTCATTATTTTTTATGTCATACTTAATTGTTTAATTAATTGATTTTCAGACGTGCTAAGCTTTCTTAAATAAGTATTCACTTGCTCTTTGGCTGTTTCGTTTATTAATTTCATTTTTGTTTTAGTGTGCAATCTACGTGTACTATATCTTTTTGGCACTTTTAGTATTAACTTTAAAAACTTGTTTTGCTCTACTTGAAATTTTTTGGTATGTGTTACAGCAGCACGCCACCAGACTGGACAACCGTACATAATAACTGATAATATCATTACTTTATAGATTAGTAACTTGTTTCCAAAGTTCATTTTACTTTTTCTGTTTAGCAGAGGATAGAATTTAAAAAACAGTTTTTGACATTTTAGCAAGGTATTATTGATGTGAGTCTTCATTGTTAATTTCGAGTCCAAGGAGATACCTAGGTATTTTACTTCTTTACTCCATTCTAAGGATGTATTATTTATAACAATTGGGGATTGTGGTAGTTTTCTGGCAGCTCTGCATCTTGTAAAGAATATTGCTTGGCATTTGGAATTGTTAATTTTAAGTTTCCAGTTCTCAAAAAATTTATTAATTACAACTAAGTAACTATTAAGCCTCCCAATAATAGGTGCGGATAGCTCATCACTCGTAAATATGGCGGTATCATCCGCAAATAAGGCTAGCTCGCAATTATCAAACCTTGGAATGTCGTTTACATACAAGCTAAATAAAATGGGACCTAAAATAGACCCCTGTGGCACACCCGCAGGGATATTTTGTATATTAGATTTATCACCTAGAATTTGAACAAAGAAATTTCGGTTGTTTAGATATGACCATAGAATTTTCAAAAGATAGATTGGAAAACCATATTCTTTTAGTTTGTGCAAGAGACCTTTGATCCAGACAGTGTCAAAAGCTCTTTCTAAATCAATAAGAACTACTCCAGTAGACCTTTGAATGTTTCGTTTACTTTTTATGTAATCAACAAGTCTGTGGATCTGATGTATCGTGGAATGTCCGTGACGGAAACCAAATTGTTCGTTAATGAGGATATTTTTTTCATCAAGAATGTTTAAAATTCTTTGTTTGATCGTATATTCAAACAGTTTTCCTAGAGTACATAATAAACTGATTGGTCTGTAGCTGGATTGTTGGGTAGGGTCTTTACCTGGTTTTAAGATAGGAGTAACACGGGCACATTTCCAACTTTGTGGAAAATATCCAAGTTTGAGAGAGCTGTTAAAAATTTTTGAAAGCAACATTATGGCAGCATCAGGCAAATTCTTAAGAAGGATATTTGGAATCTCATCAATTCCAGGTGCTGTAAATGGTTTTAAAATATGCAAAACATTTTTTAGCTCATCAACCGTAATTTTTGACTCTATCGTCAAAGTGGTAGGATTAATTGAATTTATATTTTCAAAGGATTCATTAACATCATTTATGGTCTTTAAAGAAGAATTTGCATTTGGATGTATATGTGCCTTAAGGAAACCGTTCGCAATAACTTGGCATTTTTCCTCATTGTTGAAGATTAGAGTACTATCAATATCATTTTTGATAGGTGGTATTGGTTGAAATTTATTTTTAAAATTTGTAGTGATACGCCAGTATGGCTTAGAACCCTTGTCTAAACTCTTTAATTTCGATTGCCAAGATTCATTAAGCTGTTCAAAAATTTTTAACTGAATTAATTTGTTCAATTCATTTACAATGGTTTTCAGAAACGTACACTGAAAAAAATATATAGGTAATTGTCACCAAAAACTATACTTAACATAAACCAAGCAAATCGGTTGTTTTTCAACCAGCTAAGCGCAAGTTTAATATTAATAATTTTGCTAGAGTTAATTTAAACGTTACTTTTGCTAAGTAGATTTTAACCTTGCATCTAGTCCATTTTAACTAATGGCATCAACTATTACCTGCATGTTGTATTGACCTTTACTAATCATTTAAACTAAACCAATTTTTTAGGTATTTTCACCTATATAGTAAAAAACGTTAGTTTGAATTAAACTACGTTTCTAACGTTCACATAACGAAGCATGTATGTAAATTTAACAAAATTTCAAAAGAATTGCTAAGTTAAGGTAACTTTTGAAAAATATGAAACAACTATTCACAAAGGTCATTTTTAACGAAGTTGCCTGTTTAAACTAACCATTCTTCAACTTTGCGTAATAGTTGAATTCAACCATATGTTAAACTACCTCTTAAGCCGCGCATTCACATACAACAGAAACAGAAACAGAATTTCATACAAATTTGACAGGAAAAAATTCTGTTTCTGTAAAATTTGTATGAAATTCTATTTCTGTTTCTGTTGTATGTGGTTTCAAGCCTTTAGTTAAGTAAACATTGCGACATTGGTCAAAATCAGACAATTCGTTACATCGTTTTGCCTCACATTCTTTGCTTTGCTTAAAGTTTTTTACAGTGAAAGAAAAAAAACACATTTCTTAGACTAACAATTTTTTTACCGCGAGCTGTTTTTCCTTTATAGGTTTTATATATACATACTAAGGATATTTTTAAAAACTACGGATTTCATGTATGTTCAAATTTATGTATTTAATGAACTACTTAAAGGATTTTAAAAATGTTTATTTGTCTTAAAAGTAAATGTGAGGTTTTTCTGAGGTCCAAATAACAAATTTTGGTAATTTTTATAAAAAAATCATAAAATAATAAGAGTTCGACGGATTGATATACCTGATTTTTTTTCTCCACAATTATAAAACTTCATTATTTTTCTACATAATACCATTCTACATAATAATGTTGAATTTTGATCATTTTTAAAAATTATGTGGAAAAACAATGATATAACTTCAGTTGACTCAAGTTTGTATGAACAAATAACAATAAAAGAATATATCAACATCCCTTATTATTTTGTAATAATAAATTATAAAAAATTGTAACTTTTTATTTTTTTTTTTGGAAAGGACTCACTTTTACCTTTAAAACAAAATACAAATTTCAATTGAGATACATTAAATTGAACATATATGAAAGCCGTAATTTTTAAAACTACCCCTATCTATAATAGGAGAACCGCTCGTGATAGTAAACCATTGAAATACACAACAACCAATCCTTTTTGTCAATTTAAAAAAAAAATTATGTGTTGTGTGAACTTTTGAAAATAAAAAAGTCAAAAATAATTTGTTATTTAATTCATTTATTACAAATTTATATTTAAAAAATATGTACATTATATAGATTATAATAAAATTTTAAAATTATGTTGAAATATTGAGTATTAAATTATTACTGTTTAATAATTACATTATAAATAATATTACGCTGACTCTTTTAGATCGTGGCATAAAGTCAGTACTGCTGGAATATGATCATCATATTTTGTTGCAATATTATAAAAAAACATTTGGTTGAACATCCACGCATTATAAGCAGCTTTGGGGTATTCCAGATCGAAGATGTGGAAGATTTTGAAGCATATATCGAGAGCCTCTAAAAAACATCCAAACTTAAATTTATGATTGTCCAAAATTACGAAAAATTGGTGGAAGTCTAAATCATCTCCAATGACACCTAGTAGTGGTTGCACTTTTTGCTTTTTCAATTTGCTGTCTTTTCGTATCAAGTCCAATTTTTTTGTTAAATCAGAACTATCTTCTGCCTTAATTATAAAATTAGTCTGCGAATCAGAAATAGTAGGCTTTTTGTAGATCACTTTTTGATTCATTTTTTGAAGGGCTGGTATAAGCATAATAGCTGGTAGGAGATATATCATTTGTAAATTGTGTGTATCTAAATTTGAAAAGCAAACATTAAGTGAGTGGTTAATATTATGATAAATTAAAACAAATAAAAATTAAGGTTACAAAATATGTTACCTATTGTTAGTTCCTGTTTTGACTTTTGGACTCTTTCAAATAAGGCTTTATTTCTAGGCTCTTTTAAATTTAGTTTGAAATGTTTTTCAACTTTAAGGAACTACTCCCACTTCTCATATATATTACAATGTGCCAGATATCTCTTTAAGAAATCGTAAGTTATCTGCAATAAAAAATATCCACAATTGGTTTCATCAGAAAAATCTCAAATCAATTGTGATTCTTGAAAATGTTGTAATTTACCAGTTCTGGAGCTTGAAAATATTTAAATAATGGCAATTCTTCGAAAATGGTAGTCATATTTGAATCGTCTATACTCGTAACAATTTCCTCGATTCTTTTGCATGCCGTCTCTTTCCATATATAAATTACTTCATACAAAGGAGTCCGCATATGCATTAGTCTAGTTTTTAATAATGCGCATTTTTCCATACTTATATCAGCTGAGGAACATTGGGCGACACATAAGTAAAATAATTTATTAACAAATAAAATTGTTATAAGCTTTAGAAAGGCGTAACCATAGTATTGGCTTTGTTCAAAATATAAAATAAAGGTCTTGCTTTTGACCCTTTCGAAATGGTTTGCCTATGGAAAAAATGTTGCTTGTTCGAAAACAAACCTTTACCTTTAAGACAAGCACTCTTTATATCACTGACCGACAATTGATAGAAACGAATAAATTTATTCATAATATAAAGTTTTTATATGTGTTATTATGGTTTGCCATATTATTCACTGTTTGTGTGCTTTTGTCACTTTTGAATTAAAATGCAATATTTAAAAATATACTTTAATAATATTTATAAATAAATTTTTCTTCTTAAGCCGCAAACAAATGTTTTTAAAAAACGCACTTAACAAAGCCACTGTAATGAATTTACTAACTCTTTACCAAAATGGACCCACATATTATGTAATTATGTAAATTTTTACTTGGTATGGCTCATTTGTTATGGCTCCAAACCGTTCATTTTTACATTTTTATGGCTCAGAATATTACCCGTAAGCAAAGACTAACTTTTCAAAGTATCGTTAAATACATGTATATATATATATATATATATATATATATATATATA